>CAJVRI010001220.1:10670000-11870000 GCA_911649635.1 Poeciliopsis gracilis | reverse complement strand
ACATCTCAGAAATTACACTTGGAAATGATCATATTTTTTTTTAATGTAATTTAAATTGTAAATAAAAACAATAAAATAGAAAGTTTATTGCAGAAATATGGGCGAGCGGCCGGCAGTTTCTCTGCAGTGTTGATTTTTCTGCCTCTACTTTTCCTCTTGAATATCCTCCTCAGATTCTCATCGGGGTTTTCGGTCGCGTGAGTGCGTTGGGTGGTTGCGGTACCGTGGTCCTTAAAGCACCGTTTGGCATTGTGGGGTCGGTGCCAGTTCCTGTTGGAAAATGACATCAGCACATCCATAAAGCTTGTCAAAAGAGGGAAGCATGAAGTTCTCCAAAATGTCAATAGTGACCAGGGCCCACATTCATTTTTATTTCTTCCATCTGTCACAGACATCTCCAGTGAAGTGATTACTGTCAGAGTTTAGCTCTCATGTTCCTGCAATTGCAGCTGTCGAATTTTCTCAGTTGAGTTTTTTTTTTTCTGTTTTCTTCATAAAACTCACTGACCCTGCAGCTTACGCTAAGCATTGAGTTATGTGATTTTTTTTTTTTTTTTTTTTTGAGAAGACATCAGTGTTTCTGACCGGATTATTTTGTGTGTGTGGAGGGCTGAGCCTGGCCTAACCAGGTAACAGCAGAGAAGAGAGATGTAGCGGCTGAAACGCCAAAGAAAGTATATCCTTCCCTTCTCGCTGATGATGGCTAATTCTGCGATATTCCCCAATTTATTGTGGATTCCGTTTTGTTTATTAAACTCCGTGATTCTGTCCGCATTTTGCGCACGGCAGAAATTACAGTGCCCTATAATTATAACAGTGTGATGATAAAAACAGTAAAAACAGAGAAAATCTGCGAAACGGCAAATAGTTTTTGCTAGCATGGTGCCTACAAAGAAATGTACGAAGAGAAAGTTACGGAGGTCAGTGTGGTTCATGTGACTGAAGTGGTGAGAATGTTTCCCACAATTCTCTTGGTCCAAACAACACTGTGGCTCAAATAATAAACCGACCCAACCTCAGGGTGGAAACTCTTTCATTACTGTATTACAACTACAAACAGGGAGACCAACACGGATCATTTCCGTCGCTGCTAGTGGGAAAAATTAGGATTACCAGTAAGCCGTACATTTCTTTTAAATCCAAAGGGAAATAGCAACCCTGCTTATAATCAAGGACCAGGAAGTGCAGGCTTCTAATAACAGTTCATTGTTTACCAGTAATTTGACTCTACAAAAGTAAATGCAAGAATCAAGGCTGAACTGTCATAATAACCAGCAATAGACAGTAAAAATCCTTATGCTGTTAAATTGTGGCATGCATGATTACGGATAATTCGCCTCTTGCTGAGTGCACTGTCCGTTCCAGTTATGGTGGCAGGAAGCTGAATGCCTCCTTTGTCAAAGGTCACCGTCACATTAGCCGACTGTCTTTTGTTATTCCCACTACCCCAGCTGTAATTACACACGGGAAACACTGACACCGTATGACAGACTGGCATGAGAGCGTGCTTTCTGAGGCGAGGCTGCAGCAGCACGTTCACTAGCTGTGCACAAATAGACACCCGGCTTCCTCCTCCTGATACGTACACACGTCTGGCCAGCTCCTGTTTTTTATTGTCATTGTCCCTGTTAAAGCTGATGTCTCCTCAGCACTTACCTGCAAAACAGGGGAAAAAAAACATTTTTATTTTTGTGCTCTGTCCAGTTTGTGTAGATTTCTCCCGCAGACTCAACAGTAGTGTGTTTTAATGAAAGATCTTTAGCACTAGGCCTTGGTCCCATGATTTTATTTTGACACACAGAGTAAATCCAAAGGAAGTTGGAATTTATAATCCTCCCCCCGCCCCACTAAAATGTGAAAAGCTGATTAGATGGATTGTTTAGTGTAACAATTATAGATCCCAAAAATGTCTCTCCTTTCACTGCCAATTGCAGAATCCCACCCTCTGTTTTCTTACCGTTCAGTCCGTGTGAACCACATTTCCAGCGGCATTTGTTTGGGAACACCACGGCACAGCAGAGTGCAAAGCAGGGAGAGCAGAACATCATAAATCAAAGGTCATATACATGCAATGCAGCTCATGCGTTGCTCTTTCAAGCGTGGGTTGAAACTCTACACTTGGGCTCATATTCTCATGAAACACCGGTTCCATAAACATGTCACATGAGTCCCTTCCACTGTGGTCCTGAATTCGTGCTAAAAGCCGGATGTGTCACTTTCATGAATTTAGTATCAGCCCATCCTCGACTGAGCAGCTTGTGGACTGAAAATATATATTTTTTCCGCTGTTTAAACTATAACCTGTTGTCCTTGTATTGATCTGTGTACTTTGTAGTAAAAGCCAATATTGTACACAGTTCAGGAGAATGAACTGCTAAAGTTTTGCTGTTGCTGTGAACAGATGCACAAAGAGTCACAATGAACCTAATTTACTTTTATTTGACAACTAAAAATGAAGGTAATGCAGATTAAAGCAAAGGTTTTGGTCCTGCTTCAGGGTCATGCTGTGGACATTGTGTGACTTATGAAGGCAATTCCGAATTGAACTTGGACTTCATTTAGAGGAGTCAAAGCAAAGTTTTACAAATAAAATTGAAACAATTTACTTTCCATTTCACTCTTATGCACCATTTGTGTTGGTCCCAGATGTAAAATTCTGATGAGAAAGATTCAAATTTAGTGTGTAACCTGACAAAAGGTTAAAAACGTTCAAGTTCTGTTGCTTCCGCAGGTCACTTTGCTTTCCAGTTTTACGGCATTGTCTAAATATTCATGCTAAGTTGGTCTGTCTTTAGGTGCATAGGTGGCCTCATGTTGTGCTTAAAAGGAGATCTTATAGCAGTCGACCTTTGAATTCCTGGATGTTTAGCTCAGACTCAAAACAGCTAGTTGATTTGGACTGTGTTAAGACCTGGACCTTAACACAGTCCAAATCAGCACAAGGGAGCCAGACTTGCAGTGACTGATCGCCTGGCGTTCCTCTGGCTGTCGTGTTGTAGTTGCAGCTGTGCCCTACGAGGGTGTCAGCGGACAGGAAGTGGAGGGTTGGTGAAAACACAGCTGGGAGGAGGGTGTCATGTCCAGTTCTGCCCTCTGCCTGCCCGCCCTCCCCTCCTGTCCGTCCAGACAAGCAGTGAGGGAGCCAGAACCCTGTGGAGCCAGGACGTTCTGACATACAGCGAGTGCTGTGCTCTGAATCTGCTTCATCTAATGAGTGATAATTGGAAAAGGAACAGAAGAAGGCATTTCTTCTGTCCTCTTGGATAGGGGTCAGCAGCCTATACAGCCTAAAAGAGTCATAGATTTTTTTTTTTGCTTATGTTTCCACTAAGTTACTTAAAGCCACAAAAGTCACATTACTCTTCAGAACATGTTTTATGTCTGAGAATAACTAGGTTTTAGAACAAAGAAAAATAAGAAACCAGGAAGAAATGCTGCAAGAAAACTGATCTATGAATGAACTTGACTGGTTAATATGTTTTTTTTTTCTTTTTACCTTATATAAGTAATAGTTTAACTAGCTTATTGCACAGACTAGTGCATGTTTTTGCTTTTGTCCTCTTTTAAACTAAGCAGATATTGGTTAGGTGATTCAGTCGGCTGCACTGTTACCTTAGTAGGTCTGAGTTTGGTCTCCCGAACTGAAATATCTCCAACCAACCAAATGTGTCTTATTTCTGAGAGAGGGAAAAGGATAATAGCCTTCTTTCTGTCAGCTGGAAAACATTTCACTGCAACAGGTGCAGGTAAGGGCTGCGTTACCCGATGCCCCATACAGCTCGGGGAAACTCCAGTCACTCCGTCGCGGTCTCTGGGATTTTATTAAAAGCCCATTAAACCACCAGGAATTGAAATGCCCGCAAATATTTGTAGCTGAAACTGCAACTTATTTAAAACCTTTGAGACCACAAACCACTTCAGAAACTAAAACAGAAAGCTTGTCTTGGGAACAGCTTTTATTTAGCGTTTCCCTTCGAATACTGAGACGAAGGTAACAAGAAGTCAAGAAAACCACAGAGGGCTTTCTTTAGTTTATGTGTTTGGTTTGTTCAATGGTATCAGTACACTGTGAACATGTGAAGCTGTAGTCAAATTGCTTGTTTGGGAACACAAGCTTGGCATTAAAGCTGATTCTCATCATTTTATGCCGTAAAATGAAAATAGAATGGGATGTTGCTGAAAGCAGAAACAAAGCATCAAACCTCAAATTTCCCTTCAAAACCTCAGTTTCCACATGTTGTTCAGACAAGAAAAAAAGAAAAATTAATAACAGGAAACAAAAATAATGCAAAATGATTAATGTCCCTGCAGCGAGGCCTTGAGCTCAGAACCTGTTGGTAAGTTTTCTGCAGTGAGAAGCCAGAAACTAACAAAGTTCACGAGACAAAGTAATGCCGTCTTCCTGCTTCACCTTTTTAGCGACGCAGGCTTGCTCCAGGTTTCAAATAACAATACGACAACAAAAACACAGTTCTTTTTGTGTTACATTTGTTTGTTAAGTTGTCTGTTAATAGCCAAGAAACCCTCTGTGGCTTTGTGGACTCTTGATTACCTTTTCCTCAGCATTCAGAGGGTAAATACAGATAAAGTTCCCAGAAGAAGCTGTAAAATCAGAGCTGCCCAAATGCATTCAGTATAAAAAAGGAAGAAGGTAGAAAGAGAAAAGCAGAACAGACTGGGATATTATGATTTTTATTTAAAGAAAATACTACAGAGTGAATATAACTTTATTGGACTATCTGAGCTTTATCTAAGATTGTGCCCTTAACTCTTCTTCCTTAATGTGCTGCAGTAAAATGTTTGTAGGAGAAAGCAGGAGGCATCCAATCCACAAGAAGGAACAGGCAGAAATAAGTGAGACAAAAATAATATTGTATTTGTAAAATCAAACTTTTTTGAGCATTATGTCATTTTATTATGTTATTCCCTCATCAAAAACATGCCTGGAGTGTTGCTTTGGTTCTTCTGCATGTTTGAGTAATCCTTGAATCTCCTCTGGGAGCCATTCTGGGTGTAGAAATGTTTGCTGTCACCTTTTCCACAATGCTTCTCCCTGCAGCTGCAGTCTCCAGCCGAGCGTCCACCTAACAGAGCCCCCCCACACACACACCCTGCCACTCAGCTCCTACCGACTAGCGGCAGCAGCAGTCAGCAAACACCTGGTGTTTGCTAACTTACAACTACTACTTCTTAGTGCAACTGTCCCAAGAAACAGCATAATAGAAAAGGATTGTTGTGATGACATGTTGGAAAGAGCAGGAGCTCCTTAAAGAAACAGAGGCCAATTTCAAGGCAGATTTCTTTTAGGGTATGTTTGATATAAACCCTGCATTTTTATGACAACTGAAGGCAACATAGATACTTGATTGTGCAATGAAATGGAACTGTTCCTAGAAAATGCATAACACTGCTACTTTCTTCTGTTTGGCTGCTTTTGGCAGACAACCTGACGCTTCGCTGACATTTTGCTTTCACCAATCGCCGTTTCTCATCCCAGTATTATTCCAGGGTTTATTTTTGAGACAGATGTTCAGCCTGTCTCCAGCCCAGATTAGCTTCGTGGAATTTGCCTCAGCTTTTTTGCAGAGATCACTTTGACGTCTCACAGGTCGCCTGAGACTAATTTTGGTTTGGCCCGAGTCCCGACGAAAACAAAACTCCGATTCCAGTTGCCGGGGACCCAAGATGGCAAAGACAGCCACCCGCACCCCAGTGCGACGTTCATCTTTATAAGGAAAAACATTTTTCTCTGTCACTAATTATACGTCATTGCAAGCCGCAGAGTGATAGCAGCTAGTGCCACAAAGTCTCTCACCATTGCCTATTTTTACCGCGCTATCTTTTTAGGCATTCATCCACACTGTGTGACTCTCATCTGTTTTAAATTCAAAAAGTTGCAGATGCCTATCAAAGGTCATTTGCTGGAGAGTTGCATTCATGTCAGCAGCAGTCAGCGTCCCCAGAGTCCGCGTGTTGACTTGTGGGACGTAGCACTCTGGCCTTTCAGAGTTTAAGCTCCAGCTTAATGTGGAGCTCAGAGTACAGAAAATATATCGACTTTTTTAAGTGTAGAAAGAGTCCTGTGATATATTTTAGAAAATATATTACACTGATACACAAAACTCTTCATACCCTGCAAAACTTTTTACGTTTCACCAAGTTATCTCGAGAGGTTTTGGGGGAGATTTTATGTGACGTAGATCAGAGCAAAGTAGTTGGGAACCGCCCGGGCAATGTTGTGGTGTAGATGGAAACATTTGCATGTTTAATTTGGCCTAGTTAAAGTCCAGATCAAAAACCAATTGTAAGGCCAGAAAATTAATATTTGCTGATGCTCTTCATCCAGTGACTGTGCTTGAGCTATTTTGAAAAGAAGAATGGTTGGAGAAAAACAATATTTCCTCCAAATGTGGACAGCTTGGAGAAACGACGCAAATGTCAGAGAGTTCCAGGTGTCATATCAGCAAAAGGTGGATTTACGGAATCAGTGTGGATGAATACTGATGTATGCCACACTTTTCAGATTTGTAGACTTTTAAAAGTACATATTTATTCCTGTCTTTCCACCTAATAATCTTGCTCTACTTTGTGAAGTGCATCGCATAAAATCTCAAATAAACACATTGAAGTTTGTTGATGCTGTGTGATGTTTCCCAAGCACTGCGTGACGTCAGTTCTTAGTTTGCATTTCCACTTATTTTTTCGTTGAACTCTATGGACCTCAGTTCTGAAGCTGAAATGATTTGCTGAGACGCCACAGTCACCTTCACTCAACCTTCCCGAGAACAGACCCTCATGAAAAGCAATATAGAGCAGCGCATCAATTTTGGCATTTCGTTTTGTCCCTGAATGAATGACTAACTCGGTGTGCACACATGTACTTTCCAGCTTTACTTCTCCTCGAGGGTTTTGTCCAGTGGGATGCTAATAAATACAGAGTGGATTTTCTGTTTGTTTGCCAAGGTGAGGTATTTTCCATCCCCTTCCTCCATTTGTTCTTTAGCATTCTATCCTTCTGCAAGACTGTATAAAGACTTTACTGTGAGCCGCACCTTATAAGCCAATGTTTGGATTCCCTTCAGCACCACCGCCAAGCGCTCTCTGCAAATGTAAATGCTGAGCGAGGGTAAACCTTAGGAGAGCCAGAAATCTACACAATACTTGTCCAGGAGTCATCAGCTTCGAGGTGCTACTTTGTTCAGATTGAGAGCGTCGGATCGCTTTGAGAGAGAAAAGCAGCTTCTGCTTCTTCCGCACCACATCTCTGTTGAGGAAGCGGCGTGTCAGCTACGTGTCTGGGGTGGATTTGCGAGGCCGGATGCTTGAACAGACAAAACAATCTTCAGAATCAAAGAGCTGCCAGTCCTGAAGAGCTTTCGCGCACGTCATGCTTAGCTCCAGATTTATTTTATGTCCCCTATCGGTGCTTTTGGTTCTGCGTGAAACGTGACTTTAACAGAAGCATTGCTCATTGCTTTTTCCTCATGCTTTACTTTCCTCAAAATAATACAGAGACAGGAGAAAAATCGAATGTGACTTCAGTGCATCGTGTTTGGAAGGTGTTAGCTGATTTCAACATGGACAGTAGAAAATCTGTCCAAAATCTCCCCACAAATGTTTCACTTTCCTTTCAATGATTCCTCATGCTGACCTGTGGACGGATGTGACCTGATTTACTAAAGTGACCATTGGGTTTTCAATTACCGCGATCATTTTGGAAAACCGCTGCTTCATATCAGCATTGTTGTAAACATACATTCTAACACAGCTTCTTCCATATTTACTGGCTGAGTATAAAGCCTTAAAATGCCTTATTGAGAGAGATTGTGATGCCAAGCAGTCATGTGACAATTTGGTGTTTTCTTTAGAGTTTTTTCTTAAAGGAAGAAGAGCTTCTAATTTTTCAAAACAGCAACTAAAACCAACCAATAAATCAATTAGCTTCAAATCTCCACAAGCGCCTTTTTAATTTCGCTTACTAGTCTTATTGGGAAGGAGTGTATGAGTGGTAAGTGTATTCGTGGGAGCTACAGGTGCCGCTGATTCTCAGACGGGCCGCTGAACCAAGTTATCTTGCTGGGTCTTTTCACAGCCATCTGTTCTGCATTAGCGTGAAAGTAGACGTTAGAAACCGGGGTATCAGGTCGCCTTTGACTACACAGAACATCACGACGTAGCGCTAATTGGCAGGCTTGAGCTTCTGCCCGGGTGAAAAAGACAACTGGTTAGCAGTAAAGTCGTGTGACGATGTGGAACAAATTCAATCTTACGTGCAAGGGAACAACCGCAAAGCTTGTTGTGGAAAAACACACGAGTGAATGTTCGGCTCACACACCTGGGCCCTAAAAGCCCAAGCTCATCTCACCTTTAAATAGCTCTTTTTAAATCTTACTTCAAAAATCTGAAGTTTGATTCTGTCTTATCTGAGGATGGAGTCTTTATGGATGTTCCCTAATCTGGACCAGTCGTTTGTTTTCAGGCCGAAAAGTCGGCCAGAATTGATCGTCCTTTCTAAAGCTCCCAGTGGAATTTGCCTCCCTGTGCGCTGCGGTCACAGTGTCCCCTTTCAAGCATAGGTTGTTGGATTATCTCTGACTTGTTGTGACAACAAATGGTCAGCTCTGGTGTATACAGTGTAAACTCATCTCAGGCCAGCGTGAGGAAAAAAAAAAAGAAAAGAAAAGTAATCGCTTTATTTTTACAGAGGGGCTGCTTTCATCTGCTGATTTCAGCAGCGCGTGAATGATAACCGCAGCAGCTCAACCCCTTATGATTCCATTATCGTTCGGATTTTGAAAAAGGCGCTGACACATCCATGGAAATATGCGGCGTATGTGTTGCGAACAGATAACCCACCTCTATCTTTTGCTCCGCATCTCTTTGCCGCCATCATTTTTGATGAACACACAAACGCACACAAACAGGCACTGGTTTGACCACATACCAGCACCCTGCAGACATACTGGTACCAAAAGAGATTTTTCAACTTCTGTTGTGAAGACTGATTCAGTATCAGCCTTTGCATGGGTGCTGAGCCTGCACTCCCCCACCCCGGCCCCCATTATTGATGATATTATCTGTGGAGGAAACACTCAGGCGCTCTGGTCAGAGGTCAAATGACTTTCCCAGGCCAGAGTGTGTCTCTGAACATGAAGGAGACGTGTGTCTGCGCATGCTCCAACATTTTCAAAAGGAGGGGAAGTCCGGACACTCGGGACTCAGTTCGTGATGTTCAGTCCGAGGCCACTGAGCAGAAAAAAAAAAAAAACAGACTTGCAGGCTTGGCTTACCACAAGGGGGGTCCAAAAAACAAACAGACAGTGGTTGCAGCAGCAGAGAGGAATGCCTTGAAGGTCAATGACCCCACAAATTCAACTGTACTATACTGCTCAACTTAATTTGCTCCAGTCACAGATAATTGCATACGCGTTGTGGATCCTCAAACCTCACAGCACATAAGTGGCAGCTGCATGAGTCTCTGCCTAAAGCGCCGCATTAGCAGACATACATGAATGTTGCTGTGTTTTTTTTTTTGTTTTTTTTATTTAACCCCTCTAAATCACTGATTGCTGGAACAAACGATCAATTTCTTGCCAAACTTTTCTGCGCTGGACAAAAATTCAATCGTCCCTCAGTTGTTTTATATTTCATCTCCCAAGTAGTCAGAACATATTATGACAATTTTAAGGCTTTCCTAAAATACTTGAATGTTTTGGGATGTTAAAGTATCATTTTTGCTAGGAATGTAGCTCCTAATCTCAGGCGATGAGCCACTGTTGTTTTGACAGATAGCAGAGAACTTAATGGTGAGCCAAAGCTGAATAAGATTGTATAACCCTTGATTACTAAAACTCTGGCACAAAGATATAATGTACTTTCATTTTTTCATTTGTAGCTTAACAATTAGCAAGTAGCTTAAGAGAGATAAAGTGAAAACCAAAGTGCCTTTCCCTTTAAACTTTAAATGAAAGGTGATTCATCTCTTCGGTCCTTTTCCAGAACTTCTTCTCTTGAAGAAGAGCTGACTTTTTGAAACTGGTCAAATGAAGCTGTTCATGGACTAGGCCGGAACCTTATGTGGAGGTAACTTAGTGAACTCATACTGTTGTAATATAAACACACAAATTTAAAAGAAGGAGAATGTGCCGTATGAGTTCATTGCTTTTCAATTAATTTTATCTGCAACAAACTTAAAACCGTGATTACAAAGGCTATGACAAACTTATGCATGATACTTATAATTTGGGTTTTAATGGACTTAATAAAATATTAAACACCTGCTAAATATCGGAGTAGCTAGTTGCAATGGTTAATAGGATTTTTTTCTATTCTTTCTGAAGAGCATCACAAGCTGATTACGATACTAAGAAACTGCAATTTCATCAAAACATCAAAATAACACAAAAAGACATTGAAACATGAAATAAATCAAAAGAATAAAAATTTAAGCATCAGTTGAAACAAAAGAAAAATGCAAATTAATACAAAATGAAAATAAAAATGCACAGACATGAACTGATTAATTAATCTTTGAACTTTATTGGAAAACTGAAGAAGACAATAATATTCTCTAATTCTTTCTCTCCTTTTCCTTTCCTACACCTTGATTCTTCAACCAGTCGCTCCGCAATATGCAAGGATTGTTATCAGAAACATTACAGACAAAATCCAAAGAAGAAAAATGTAGGAAGACCAACAGAAAACCTGACTAATATTTATAAGAGGTAGATTTCAAAGGTGGCAAAAAAGCGTCTGATAAAACAGTCAGTGTTGTTAACTATCAACATGAGATTAAAGTTATTCTCAAATACAGTTTAAGTCATTAAGTGTTTGTAGCTTGGTCTGTGATTCAGAACTCAGTCCTCTTACATACGTGAGGATTTGCCCATCCTTTACAACCAGATCACATCGAATGGTTCCTAACCTTCGGATCCCTCCTATGACACAGAATGTTTTCAGTTTCCCTCTGCGACCTCACCCACGTCAAGTTGAGCTTTCTGCTCTACGAAAACCGACGTGTGCCTGACTTTCTGTCTCCCTTTCACCTTCCCCGTCTGGTTCTGTTTTTAGATTTGTGCCAACGTGCTGATCTTCCTGTGCGCCAACATCATCGGGATCTGCACCCACTATCCCGCTGAGGTGTCCCAGAGACAGACCTTCCAGGAGACGAGAGGATATATTCAGGCCAGGCAGCACCTGCAGAGGGAGAACCATCAGCAGGTACGCACACACCTGCGTTTCCTACCGGAGCCAGACGGGGAGCGGCCGTGCCGTCGTCCTCCAGGAAAACCCATCCATGCAAATAAGCCACAAATGGGAGTCTCCACGTCACGGACTGATTTGTTTCTCTTTTTTTGTTGCTGTTGTGAGGTCAAAAACACAAATCTCCACTCCGTTCTCGTTGACTAACACGTTCCCACGCATATGCCAGTAAAACACAGTGACTCATTCAGTATTTTTAGTGGAAAATAATCTTTAAAAAGCCCTCTCCATGTCTGTGTGTGCGTTTCTCTCTCTCTCTCTCTCTGTCTGTCTCTCTCTCTCTTTCTTTCCGTCTTTTTTTTTTTAAATTCCTCCCTCTGCCTCTCTCTCCCTTGTTTAGGAACGGTTGCTGCTATCTGTTTTGCCAAGACACGTTGCAATGGAGATGAAGGCTGATATCAACGCCAAGAAGGAAGACATGATGTTTCACAAGATCTACATCCAGAAACACGATAATGTGAGGTAAGCCCAATAATGGACGCAACCACTGAAGTCGACATTGTACCTGAATGAGATGTTTTCCCCTGAGAGTGACTGTTACGCACATTGTGGTTTGATGACACAGATATTAACCTAACCATGTTTTCAGTAGTTAATTATGAGAGTTAGACGTTTCCTGTGCCTCTTTCTCATTACCATTATCACATGGTTTTCACATCCTGAAATGGAAGAACTCACTACTAATAGAGGAACAAAAAAATAAACAGTTTCTGCAGAGATCTTCTGTGGCAGATGACCCAGATAAGGAAGGTTGATTTACGGCCCGTAGTGGCATAATCCTTTGCTTCGCCGCTGCCCTACTAAGGTATAAATGTTTCAGGAACGATCAATTACCTCGATGTAACCCAGATTAAAAGTTTTAGTTTTTGTCGAGTTATTTTCAAGTCCTTATGTGAAGGATTCAGCACAGAATCACAGAAACGCATCATTGTTTCCTTCAATTTCGTCAATTTTTAGTGTTTCACAGAATTCTCAAATTGAACTAATTGTGCGTAAAATAACCAGTTTAATTCAGAGTTGATCTCTTTCTCTGTTTTAACACTGCAGAGCCTAAAAATCTAATATCGCCTCTGCAAGCACCGAAGAGCCACCAGTGGTTCAGCGTTGGAGGCGAAATAAATAACACCCAGTTTTGACTCACAGAGTTGTTTTCTTAGGTTTTGTTCCCTTTGTAGGCTAGTTCTCTGACTCATAGTTCCTTGAGTCGCGTCATTTCAGTTACTAAAAAATCCCAAGGCTGAAATTTATCTGCACCGAATTAGAAAAAAAAACCTCTTAAAATGATTTTATTATAATGTGGTTTGGCCTCTGATTGGCCAATAGTAAATGTGTTTATTGTGTGGGAGTGAGCAAGACTCGTAAAAGTATTAATGGCTCTGACTTTTTTTGTTGTTTGTTTGTTCACATTACGACCACAAACCTCAGTATATTTTGCTGTGGTCATTTATTACAGAAGAATGACACCTGTTTTTCTGTTTTAATTTAGCAAATTAAAAAAAAGAAACTTAAATGTTGTCACAGTATAAATTTAGCAGGGTGTAAGCCTTATTTATTTGTTTGGAAAACATTGGTGAACAAGCAGCTGCATAAAGACAGAGGAACAGCACACACAGGTCAGAGAGGAAGTTGTCCTCACTTTACATCACCATGAATACTTGACACCATCCTGAAACTTAGTGCTGGCTGCAGCGTCATGCTTTGGGAAAAAGAGTTTTGGAGACAGTGAAAGTGATGGTCAGAGTAAGAGATAAAAGAGCCTATTTCAAAGTAAAGCTAATATGTTCAATACCCTAAATCTTTGGGATAGTTGAAATTCTAAACTCACTCCATTGTGAGTGCAAGACATTTCATTTATGTACATTACAGACAAGAAGTAGCACTTCTTCTTCTTTTGTGTCTTTTACAACTCTGCGCATACGACTCCACATAAGCCATACATTCTGATTATTCGACCCAAATACATCCGATCAAAGAATTTCACACATGTAAGCATAACCACAGTCTTTAAATTTGTATTTGTAAAATAAATCCATAAACCTGTTGTCCTTCCTACTTACAGTTGTGCACAATTATATTTTGTTCTTTCACATAAAATCTCGGGAAGATGCATTAAAGCTTGTGGATGTAACATGGCAAAAAGTGACAAAAAAATCAAAGGGTATAAATGCTTTGGAAAGCAGAGAGTAGTGAGGGAAAAATGATAAGATAAATATAAAAACCACAACAGAGCATATTGAGATATTCTGAGCTTAAAAGTTGTGAGATTAAAAGTTTAAAACTTCATATATCAAAATATTAGAGTGTAGATTACCCTGTTATGTGGAGGGAAGACATTACTGCCCACATAAAGCTGTGCAGAAGATGAAAAACCCATTCCCTCGTGGGACACACAGCATCATCGGTCAACTTGAACAGCATCTTTGGTCTTCCTGTTGTTTATCCTTGTGCTTCGTTTCTTTTAAAAGTTAGCCCAGCAAAGTCAAGCAGACCTGGCGACGGGGGGCGGAGGCGTTCTCAGAGGGAAGGGATGGATGTTGTGACCTAAATCTGACTAAACGATGAGAGCCGAACAAATGTCTGCGACACTTTGTCTCTTCTCTGCCCCAGTGGCATTCAGAGCGGCTTCCTCCTTTCTCCTCTGTTTGATTAATCTAGTTCTCTTTTTTTTTCTTCTTTCTCCCTTCCTCCCTCTCACCACTCCCAACCAAAACATCTCATGATCTGCAGCATACTGTTTGCCGACATCGAGGGCTTCACCAGCCTGGCATCTCAGTGCACGGCCCAGGAACTGGTCATGACGCTGAACGAGCTGTTTGCCCGCTTCGACAAGCTGGCCTCGGTGAGACACCCGCTGCTGCTGCGACCGTCGCTGCACAAACTCTGAACCACAGACTCCGGCGCCACTGTGCAGTCTGCAGCCTTCGCCGTATCACAGATAAAAAAAAAATAGCATTATGTGCTGTAATAAATTGCAATCGCCTCTAGTTAGGTTACGCAGAGACTTATCTACAGTTATGAGAGAAACTATTTGTCTCCTTAAAGATTTAATCTAATTTGTTTTGTGTTACACAAAACAGAAAACTTTAATATCTGATCAAGTTAAGCCAACTAAATACAAGAAGTAGTTTTCATATTTTGCAATTATAAATGTACAATCATCCTCCATTAAGCCATTAATTCAAGCTGATTAATCACAATTTTACCAGGCCTATAAGATCAAGAACTTTTCTGACAAAATAAAGTAGACAAAAACAGCCCGTAAAGAGACACATTACCGCAGACATAAAGAAATTCAACAACAGACGAGTCTGGAAAGAGTTACGAAGCAATTTTTGAAATTTTTGGGACTTCAGTGAGAGACGTTGTGCACAGAGCCAGAAAACATAAAGCAGTGATGAACCTTACCAAGAGTTGCCTTTGAAAATTACATAAAGAGTAAATCTCTTATCCATGAGGTCACAAGTGAACCAATTTCAACTTGACAATTATGTGAGCAGCACCAGAAACCTGATCTCATACTGACTCATAGCAGAAACAATAAAAACCGAAAATGAAAGTAGAGGGGTGCTGCATTTAAATCGGACCCAGAAGCGATAAACGGGACGTTGATGTGCAGCCTGCATCGTACAAAACAATTCTCCAATGAAGAATGGGTCAAATTTCAGCAGCAGTGATGAACTTTAGGTCTCATGAAAAACCAACATTGTAGGTGAAATCTGTGTTTTGCTGCTTTGTTGAACAGGAGAACCACTGCCTGCGCATCAAGATCCTCGGAGACTGTTACTACTGCGTATCGGGTCTGCCCGAGCCCCGGGCTGATCATGCCCACTGCTGTGTGGAGATGGGAGTGGACATGATCGAAGCCATCTCGTGAGTGAACATTGGACACTAGAGCACCGAAACACATAGAAAGCGTCAGGACATGTTAGTCGAAGTCTTTCTTTTTAACAGCAGTGTGTGTATTTTCATCTGCAGGCTGGTGAGAGAAGTGACAGGTGTTAATGTGAACATGCGGGTGGGCATTCACAGCGGACGCGTTCACTGTGGGGTGCTGGGCCTGCGCAAGTGGCAGTTTGACGTCTGGTCCAACGACGTGACGCTCGCCAACCAAATGGAGGCCGGGGGCAAGGCGGGGTGAGGACGACCGGCTCCACCTGCTGCTTGACTGACAGACGGCCGCTTTCTCCGTGCAGCTTCTGATTTCTGAACTGCTCGTGTCCTCAGACGTATCCACATTACCAAAGCCACCTTGCAGTACCTGAATGGGGATTATGAGGTAGAACCAGGATACGGAGGGGAGAGGAACGCTTACCTGAAGGAAAACAACATTGAGACCTTTTTGGTGCTTGGCTGCAGCCAGAAAAGAGTAAGTGCTCTGATCTGCGTGGCTCCTCTTAAATTACCGCACCACGGCCACATATTTCTCACAAACAGCCGAATGCTTTTGATCACGTGGCTTTAAGGGCATTTATTTATTTTTCCTTTCAGAAAGACGAGAAAGCCATGATGGCCAAAATTCAGCGAACGCGTGCAAATTCTGCAGAGGGCCTGATGCCCCATTGGGTGTCTGATAGAGCTTTCTCCAGAAGTAAGGAGTCTAAAGTCTACAAGAAGATGGTGAGATTCCCTCCAAAACGTTGTCATGATTGATCATTTTTTTAGAGATGGATTAGCAAGCAAAATCTCACACTTACTGTGGGCCGGTTTGGGAAGAAGTGGAGCTGTGTTTGAGTTGTATTGCCTATGTTATAAGAAGATTAATGCAGTGATGGCATCTACCGAAGAAGACAGATTATAGAGCCGAGCCTGTTGTTTAATAGGAACAGTGTCAGCCCACCCTGCAAGTTGACGGAGCCGGCGAATGTTGCTCCAAGGTAGAAACATTGTTGACTGAAAGAAACAATATTTCTTTCAGTTTCCTATGGGAGTCATAAAGTGCCAATCTATTAAATAACAACGAATCACCAAATTATGACTTGAAAGTGTTCTGTTATAATTGAAAATATATTCATTTTATTTCATAAAGATGCAATGTAATAATCAAATAGTGGAAAAAAGATTCCACATTTCAGGAGCATTAAATGTTTTCTTTATGTGTCTTTTTATTATTTAAGTTGATGGAACAAATTACAATCACAAACAATATGTCCCAATATGTTCATTGATTATTTTAATGTGGTCAAAAACTATTCTTAGAGTAGTTTTAGACTTATGTTCATTAAAGCCATAATATTTGGACAAGGGTCTGTAATTATAATTCAGGATTTAGAAAATGAGAAGGCTTTCTGTGCAGACATAAAAGAGCCACTGGAAATTTCAGAAAAGAAAACAGAGATCACAATGGATCTCCAGGGGAGCTTCCTGGTTCTTCACCATTTCTCCCTCACCCTCTCCTTAATCTTCAAGTCTCATTTCCTTTTTATTCCTGCATTCTTTCTCTGTCCTCCTCCTCTGTCCTTTCTATCTCAGAGGGTTTGAGCCCTTGGGGCAAAGAGGGTGTAATTTGAAGCCTCTGAGCATTAATTAAAACATCAAACTCGCTCACAGGGATTAACTGTGCAGATGTCTGAGACTGTCTGGTTTTCACTTTTACTGTTTCTCCTTCTCTATTTTGAGACTTTTCTTTCTTTCTTATTTATGCTCTGTATTTTTTATTTATTTTCTCAGGGTATTGATGCGGCGTCCAGCAAAGAAAAGTAAGTATTTTATTCCCGGTTTTTGTTGCTGGGGCGGCTTTTATTATAAGAGGTTTTCTGGCAGACTGTCGGTGTAGATCTTTCACTCTGGTGCCTACTGTTAGTTTTATTTCGTCAGATCCAGCGCAGCACTAATACCGCGCTGGATCTGGTTCTTCCTGCCTGTTACAACACGGGTCGATCCGCTCACAAACACATTTTCTCGCATGCAAACACAGACTAAACTCTGAACTACTGATGCATTTGTTGCGACTATCAGCCCCTCTAAAGGACTTTATTGTTCACTGGCTATTTAAATCAAATCCGCCTCACAGGTCAACAAAAAGAGCTGATTTCTTACATTTCTAAGAGTTTTTGAAGAAGCATTAAAAATGCAAAGTTGTAAAAACGAAGAGATAAATTGCCTTGTACAACAAAATAGCCAGAAATCTTTTCATAAGAATTAAAACTGATCAGAAACTTAGAAATATTCAAATAACTATCAGAAGGTCAAGAAAAAATATACTCCACATCATTTCTTGTGAAGCATTAAACTACTTACCAGAAATGACATTGTTCCGGTTCTTTCCACCCAGAGTAATAGAGGAAATTTAAAAGAGGTTTAAAACCTTTTCCATTACAAAGAGTGGACATTAAGACGGGAGACGGCGGAAAGCTGCAGACCAGCGTTCACACCAGCCTCCGTTCAGAACAGATGCAAAATGATGGTTTGGGCCAAACGTGTTCTGCCATCTCCAGCACATGAGGTCAGCTGTGTAGCTGCAGATAAAGCGTCTCTTTTACAATAATTTCCCTGATTTACAGCACTTCTTCTGGTAGAACAGGCTGTCTCTTTTGCTCAACGTTTAGATGTCTGTAGTTTCTTCATTTCCGTTTCAACCTGGGAACCAAATGCAAAGAACGAATCCCCAAAAACAGCTAACGAAGGCTCAAACACACAACTGAGACGATAAAGTCCAGAACGGGAAAAGTTGGAAGTCCAGCAGAGCTTCACTCAAATTAGGCAAATTGCATGTAAACATTTCTCACAACCTCATTGTTGGACAGAAGCTCTTTGAGAGTGACGTTCTGAAGATCGCGCGCCACCAGGACTTGAACTTCCTCTCGCACCAAATCAGACAGAAATGTAGCCAATCTCAAAGGTTCTTTCCACAAGTACAGCAATAATAATTTTACCTGACAATATGTTGTTTATCAGGCAAAAGAGTTCAAAGCAGCTCAAGCCAGGACACAAAAAGAGAAAGAATCAATCATGGCCTGGAATGTCAGGATGAGAAATGTTGAGAAAACTGTCATTTGGCTTGAATAGTTGTTGGTGTTTCCTAAATATTGACGATTAGTAGTTTGGTTCATGCCACATTGTTTGATTTATAGCCGCTGCAGTCAGGAAAACCAGAACTCTGAGGATGAGGTGGATGACTTTCTTGCGCGAGCCATCGATGCGCGCAGCATCGACCAGCTGAGGAAAGATCACGTCAAGAAGTTTCTGCTCACATTTCAGGCACCCGACCTCGAGAAAAAGGTCGGTGTCTCATTAGTTTTCCGCTATGAAACGTTTTCATTATTTCTAATGTAATTGGGGTGAAAAGCAGCAGAGTTTTTCCATCGATTTCTTTCTTTGCTTTTATCCACAGTACTCCAAAAAGGTGGATGATCGTCTGGGCGGTTACGTGGGATGCACTCTGCTCGTCTTCTTCTGCATCTGTTTTATTCAGATGATAATTTTCCCAAAGTAAGTTCCCTCTTTGACAAGCTGCATCTCCAAGTTACACCAAATGATGGCCAGGAAATGTGTTCTTGATTAGCTTACGAGGGGTTAATGAGAGCTGTACGTCCTAATGAGCTTGCTTTTTTTATCTTCCACAGAACAACACTTATGCTCGGTCTTTACATTAGCATCTTCATCATCCTCGCCAACATCCTTTTCATCTGTGCCATCTATTCCTGCCTCAAAGTAGGAAACAAAGCCCTCCACCACTTCTTCTGCCAGATAGCTCCAGATAAGAGTGCTTATTACATGTCTTCAGCTGGCATCGCTCGTAATATTAACTTTCGCTTGTCTGGTCTTCTCCTCGCTTCATATCGAAGCGCTTCCCAGCCGCCTTCCAGACACTCACCAAGAAAATAATCCAGTCTCGGGCAAACAGTACGCTGGTGGGCGTCTTCACCATCCTTCTCCTCTTCATCTCTTCTTTCGCTAATATGGTAGGCATCAGGGATGTGTGTCGAGTCGCTTTTGAGTAATGAAACTGTTGTCTCGCATAAACATGTCATTTCGACATAGCCCTCATTGTAAACAGAGGCTATGCTTGTGGCTTTTCCGTTTGTCTGATCTTCCTTTAAACTGTCAGACATTTCCTTACACATGTTTCTAATCCGATTTCCGAGGCAGTAGAAGAAATTCAGAACTATTCAGACTACAAACTAGATCAATTTGCCTGAGGGGGCCTGTAATTACAGGCGTCTGTTTCTAATCATAATATGCCACTGTAACCAGGATCTTTAAATTTGGGCCGGGGGTTTTTTCAGGGACTTTCTCTGGCAAATATTCCTTCTCATTATGGTTCTTTAAACTCGCAGCACTCCTCAAACTCAGACTGGAAACGACCGTTCAGCCCCCCCCCCCAAAAAAAAATAATTTTGAATGTTTTTGTGACACCATCATTCTCTAAACCTATTAAATTACAGCTTTAATGTTCACTGATGAGAATAAATGAGTTGAGGTCATTGCTGCTTCGCCTCTCACTGGGATGTCATTTCATAATCGTCATCTGTAATTCTTAGCAGACGCAATGAGACAAGAAACTTGCAGGTAGACGGGTGAAAATGTAGAGAGTTCAAAATAACCACAAAAGGAAATAAGCTGTATTTCTATTAATACTGCAGTATTACTATGCTAATACCTTAACTCTGTACTAGTAATGTATTGGCATGTTATTTCATAAATTATCAGATTAGCGCACAGATAAAATATGACAAAACTGACTTGTGTTTGAAATAGTTATGCAAGCATTTCTGTAACATGCAGATATATTGTATGGAAAATTCCTGAAGATCTCCCAAAAAATGTTATGGCAGAGCCCACTGAATATATTTTCATTTGCAGCAAGTACGCTATCATTAGTTAATTTTTCCCCCTCAAGTTTTACCTAAAATGTCAGCTGGTAAAAACTAAAATAGCCTCCAGTAATTTTTCCATTGCCTCTCAGTAAAGTGTGATCACTAAGTGATCTTACTTTGTTCTAAAATGTAACCGAAAGCTTCAATTTTTGGACATTTCATTGTAATGTGGCATATTTTCAGAGGATTATGACGTCGAAATCGATTATTGTGAACGACCAACGAAATGCAGGAAGTCAGTAACATGATAAGTGAACATGAAGCAGGCTGTTGGTTGTTAATTGGCTGCAAGAATCCAACATGAAAATGACTCGAAATATCAAACCAAAAGGAGACAAACAGTCAGAAACAGGAGTAAGAAGAAACCAAGACGTAACCAGGACACGTAAAGAAGGACAGATTTTAAAATAAAACAGAAACTGGGAAAGAAAATGCAGAAAACAGCAACACTGACTGGAATCAGAATCTTCACCAATACATGAAATACCAAAAGAACTGAGGAAGCACTAGCACTGTATTATAGTTTCAGAAATGAATCAGTTACAGATTATTGTCAGTAATAAAGCTTCCCTAAGCTACTTTTACTCTTGCATTTATTGTCACATTTATTACAGTTTACAGAGACATAAAAGGGTGAGTTTAGATAAAGATTCTTTTATCAACTTTATACTCTGCCAGATGTATTTAGGGCGGTTTTGCACTGGCGTCCACACCAGACAGACCAATTACTCTGTTTTATTTCCAGCTTGTTAGATCATGTCTGTTGTCTTTTCGTGCTCACAAAGGAGACGCTCCTATTGTCAGCCCCGAAACCACAAAGCCCTTCCACATTTAACACAGATCCCCATTTAACCCCCACCAGGAACAAGAGGCACAATTGAGACTTTTCTCAATTGAATTTAATATAATTTAATATTTCTATTCCACATTTATCATCACTCTGGAGTTTTTTCATGTTTTTCTCCGACTTTATAAAGTCAGATCTCTCGAGCCGGTTCACTTTTTCTACTCATGTAAATGATTCTTGATATAATTGTCATATTTCTCAAACAGAGTAATGAGCACAATCAAATCTTTAAATCCAGTAAGCACGAGTCTGGCCTGTTCTTTTGTTGTTAAAGATTAGGAAAATAAGATTAAAAAGAAAAAGTTTATTATATAACCAACTTTACTAAGTAACAAAAGAAGAGCAATCATCTGTAGTCTTATAACCGTCAGATTATTTTCATTATGAACAAAATATTGCAGTCGAGGGAAACTACATTTATCTAGATTAACATGAAGAAATAAAACATCCTTAAAATGAAACATAAGACTGATTTATTATTGAGAAAAATCAATAAAATAGAAATCTAATTTATTATTAATCAACAAACATTTACTCTCTGTCAGAGTATCCAAATAAAATTAAAGGAGCAAACTGTTTCAGTTTTCATCACAAGGTTATTTGGCAGCAACCTTATTGCCACGTTGCCATAGAGATGTTATATAAAAAAAAAATAAAATGCTGAGAAACTCTTAGGACAATTACAGACAAACGCCATTGACAGCAAACGCTTTAGCTCTACTTCTGTTCAATGAGTTTGGGCCCATGTAGATATAACTTCAAAGCAATTTTCCTAATATTGTAGTTACTTCAATACATTTATATATATTGTTTTATTGACTTGTCTGCCAAAAGGTGGCACATCCGGTTGTTCATCCTGCTCCATTCAAGATCAGATTTTGTCTTTCCTTCCCAGTTTACCTGCAGCAGAGAGAAACTGCAGGACTGTGTCGGACGGGAACTGAACACAACAGTGACTCTCTGCCTGCTGCACAACCTCACCAGGACAGCAGAGGACGGCCTGACTCTGTGCTCCAGTCAGGTGATGCCCTGCCATTTACCTGAGGTTGGTTTCGTTTCCATCTCATTCTCTAGCTGAATGTTCAAATGTTTGGTGTTGCAGGTAAAAATATTCAGCTTAAATCCTTCTCCTGCTCCTTTCTCTCCCCCCGCCCCCCTTCCCCATGCTGTCTTGTGTGCTGCAGTATTTCAGCTACAGCGTACTGCTGACCCTGCTGGCCTGCTCCGTGTTCCTGCACATCAGCAGCATCGGGAAGCTGGCTCTGATGCTGCTCATCTATCTCGTTTTCCTCCTGCTGGTGGAGTGGCCTCAGGTGACCCTGTTTGACAACGCCGACCTGCTGGTCATCGCCAACACGCTGTAAGTCTGCTGCCAGGGTCCTGAGCTGACTACTAAACTAACTTTCAACTTGACCGGTTAAACTTACGTGTCACCGGACTGCAGTTTAGCTTAGATTCGACCTACTTCCTTTAAAACGGAAAAAAAAAAAAAGGTTTAAAACGCAGTAGTCCTATTTTTGAATGTTATGTCCTATTTCTGAATATGTTCTCATTTTTACCACAGGCAATTACCACCTGTTAATGATTCCCTGCAACGGTAAGATGGTTTTTATGTTTGCTCCATTTTATTTAAGTGGGTTCATGTGTTTGCAGGGCTGACTCTCTTTCTTTTTCCTAGATCTGGTTTCAATGAAACTGCAGAACAGTGGTAAGAAGCTTTATTCATAATATATCCACAGTACAAATCAGAAGTTTACCTAAGTCCCTACTTTCCTCTGAAAACAGGGAGATCTCGCTGTGTTTACATTCACTCACTTAATGTCTGATTCCCATTTCGGAGGGAAATGCTACAAAAATATTGCATCAGAATATCACTAGGACGTTCATGCACATGCAAAGTTTTGATTGGCGTTGTAAACATCTGTTTTTATTGAAAGGTATTAAAATAATTAATGATTTTTTTTTTGTTTGTTTTTTCAGCCTAGGTGTTGTGACCAAAGTGCCCCTCAGGGTCATGACCCCCATAATCCTGCTGGTTTTTGTTCTGGCTCTCTATTTGCACGGCCAGCAGGTGGAGTCCACCGCACGTCTCGACTTCCTCTGGAAGTTGCAGGTAAATAAGATTCACTTTTCCACCGAAAGCAGAAGTGTTTAAAGTTCGCAAAAGTTAGTTATGTTTTGCCGGCATGTAGCACAAAGAGCATCGTGTGTTTGTGTGTCAGAAGGTTAATACTCACGAGAACTGAAACTGGAGAAGCCAGGACGAGTGTCAGTTCATCGCGAATTTTTTAAATACGAACAATCAAAGCAAAACAAATGGATCTTCAGAATTTGAGTATCCTGCTAGCGTAACTCCCTCCGTGTCTCCTCAGGCCACAGAGGAGAAGGAGGAGATGGAGGAGTTACAGGCCTACAACCGACGCCTGCTGCACAACATCCTGCCCAAAGACGTGGCCGCCCACTTTCTCGCGATGGAGCGGCGAAACGACGAGCTGTACTACCAGTCGTGTGAGTGCGTCGCTGTCATGTTCGCCTCCATCAGCAACTTCTCCGAGTTTTACGTGGAGCTGGAGGCAAACAATGAGGGGGTCGAGTGCCTCAGACTGCTCAACGAAATCATCGCCGACTTTGACGAGGTAAAATATGCGCCGCCAAGCCGTGCAAATAAAGTGATGCAGGAAAAATAAGTTACATCCTGTCAAGAGGTGAACACTTTGGGTTTTTGTTAACCAACAGCTCCCGTTCCCTCTAATAATTTGATCTCCAGATAATCAGTGAGGAGCAGTTCCGTCAGCTGGAGAAAATCAAAACAATCGGCTCCACCTACATGGCCGCCTCGGGCCTCAACGACACCACCTACGACAGAGAGGGCCGTTCACACATCCTGGCGCTGGCCGATTACGCCATGAGGCTTCGAGAGCAGATGAAGTACATCAATGAGCATTCCTTCAACAACTTCCAGATGAAGATCGGTACGCTCGGAAGCGAAACATTACCTGATATAAACCCTCTTTATGCTTCATCAGACACAGAAGACTTAAAATAAGTTAAACAGAAGCTGCATTGTTATGTTTTTCAATAGTGTAACTTACTTGCAGCATGATTCGTCCTCAGGGTTGAACATGGGGCCTGTGGTGGCAGGGGTGATTGGCGCCAGGAAACCCCAGTATGACATCTGGGGAAACACAGTTAATGTGGCCAGCCGAATGGACAGCACCGGAGTACCGGACTACATCCAGGTACGTCGTTTGCAGTAGACCGTGTTCAAAAACGGCTCCAAAGCAGTCGCAACACTTTTATCGTTTTAGCTGAGATTTTCTTTTAGTTGTAAAAGCAGCAAAAGAATCAAAACAAATAAAAAAAAAATGAAACTGCAGAACAGACAAATGCTTATTGGTGAGATAAGAAAGAACAAAAAAACCTAGTAAAAGTTTCAGAGTGAAGTTAAAAAAGACAATGCTACATTGTCTCATTGTTGGATTCAGGACCATGGAGTTTCTTCTCCAATTCTTTCTTGGCAATTTTTGCTATTTTGTACCCACTGACATTTCTTTAGGACGGCGTCAGCATGCCGCACCAAATCAGAATAACTCAGTAAAAATGTTGCCACGTGGTGTTGGTGTAGTCGTTGTTGCTGCTGGAAAGTTGTGGGTTCTATTCCAGCTTCTTCCTCCGCCACATGATTATGAACCATTAAGAAAGACTCTTTTCCAAATTGTCTACTGATCTCTGCATCTGTATGAATTGGTGCAGAGTCGCTCTGAGTGCACATAAACTGAAAATTACAAAATGGATCTGCTCAGATTCTATCATTTCTTGAGGTTATCTTCTGTGTGAATTGATCCAACAACCACAACAACAACAAAAACATATTCTTTGCATCTTGTTCCTGTTGAGCAGTTTCCTGCAGTACTGGGCTAAACTTGGCATGTTAATGCTCTGTTTTGATATGGCTCATTGATAGTTCAGCTATTAATATTCCTGTGCAGTTCTATTCCACTGTGTGTGTACAAAACTTGAAACCAAAATAGCAATTATTCTAGTTCAAGAACTGAAGCGTGTTTCAGTGTTCTGCATTGAAAGCTGTGTGTGAGCACAGCTGATGCAGGAGGGCACAAAACACAAAGAGGCTGGAAGCAGAAAGAATGTTAAATGGCTCCAGTGAGAATGTGTGATTTTTTTTTTTTCCAAAAAAACTGTCTTGCAAATGTGGTTGTGTCACATTGGACGTCGTCGTCATGCAGCTTTTGGAAGTGGAGTTTAGTCAGGAACTTCAAAACACCAATCATTCAAAAATGTCTTGAATGGGCTGTGAATGAGTTGTGGACGAGTTCGCAAACTTATAGTCCAGTGGTGGAGCTGAATCCTGTTTCCTAGGAAGGTGAGAATAAGAGTTCGGCTCAAATCAAAAGTCCGAAATCTTAAATCGTAAACCAAACTTCACTTAGTGTAACATTAAATGCTTTCCCAAAAGGTCCCTTAAAGGGTTTATTTGCCTGAAAAGCAACAGAATTGATGAAAAAGGTCGAGAATCACACAGTAAATATTAATGAGCAAAAGTGAAGTCAGAAGCAATTTGTTTAAAGTTGAAATTTAATTTATATGGGAGCAACAATGTACTTCAACTAACATTTTTGTTAGAATTAGTCAAAACACTAGTTTGTTTTTTTCTTCTTCTTCTTTTGTCCCTATTGTTTTAAATCCAGATTGAAGTTTTTCCTGACTTCATAAAGTTGTGTCCAAAGTCATTAAATGCGTGTTATGCGATTCAGGTCCACACCTCGGGCAGATTCTTAGAAAATTAGTCATGAAGGCTCCGCTCAGTGTTTGCTCCTACACAAATGTGGGTCACTTGTGTCCATTCATATGTAAATCATTATGAAAAGGACATCTAATTAGTTTTTTTTTTGTTGCTTTTTTTCCCGCCCCTCTACAAACTCAGACTTGCCCGTAGAGTTTGTAGAGTTTATGCTCAGTGTGAACAACTCGAAGCAAATCACAATAATCACAAAAAAAAAAAAATGTTATGCATTTGCAGAGGTGTCATCTTGCAAGAATCTCAGTTACTGCCAGACGTGTTATGTTCCAGCAGAAATGCTCCTCGTTGAATGTCCCTTTGGGATGAGGCAGAAAGCTAAATTTAAATTTTCCCTGGAGACAAAGCTGCTGCCACGGGTCAACGTCATAATCATAAACATTTAGCAGATGTTAAAGCATGTCTCCAAATGTTTTATGCACATGGAAAGCTGAAGGAGATAGGGAAGATAAGGAAGAGTGCTGCTGCACCCTGTAGGACAGTTTGCGTTACTGCAGCTCCAAATGTTTAACCATTTTAATTTCGCTAGCAAATAAGCAAAAGGCATCGAATAAAACAAAATGAACATTTTCAGTTTGTAAAATAAAAATTTTAAAAAATATACATTTATTGCCATTTCCTGGTAATTTCCTTAAACTTCATCGACTAGGTGATTTGAAGTAGCTCAAGTCCAAAGATTTTATTTCATTGAATAAAAAGTGGCTCTGTAATTGTAATTGAGAATAATGATTGATAATTGAACAAATGTAACGCATTTTGAAATATCAGTGCATAATATTATTAACGGTGCAAAGAAAAGTATGTTTCCACCACAAACTTCAGGCGCTTTGTACTTGTGTTTTATGCGAAAGGCCAACACAAAGTGATGTGAAAGGAAAGTAAAGACAAATGACTCATGGGTGACAGGAGAAAATATGAAATGTTCAAGTGGTTGATACTTCTGTGAAAATACACAGATTGCTTTTTTTTGTTTTGTTTTTTTTTTTCCCACCAGACTGATTAAAACGTATAACATGCTCATGTCTTCTCCAAGGTGACCACCGACTTGTACCATGTGCTGGCCAACAACGGATACCAGCTGGACTGTCGAGGTCTTGTCAAGGTGAAAGGGAAAGGGGAGATGACCACCTACTTCCTCACCAGCGGCCCGCCGGGTAGTTAACGACAGAGGCAGCCCGGCCACGCGGCGGCTCCCGCTGCGCTGAAACGGCAGGGACTGCAGAGAGGCCGAGCGTTCGGCTCGGCGACGGGCGCCGGGGACGGGATGCGGTGGTCGGAGAGACGAGTCCGCTTCCTGTCACGTTCTCAGATTGAAGGCTTGTCGCGAGCCGCCCGGTAAATGATGAATCCCAGTGGCCTTAGGAAGGAAGCAGCGACGCTTGTGATCATGAGCAATAGCAAAATTACACCATCTGGAGTCATTATTTATTTTTGTGAGAAACTAAGCAATCTTTCTTAGAAGAAAATTATGCAAGGACAACATGAAGGAGAAGAATAACCAAAGAACAAATAAATGTCTGATGATTCCGTTCAACACTACAATAAACTATATAAGCTATAATATTCCTCTTTTTCGGAGAGCGAAGGCCACGGCAACTTCTCTGAACTGTTTTTAATAAAAGGAGAGCACACACGCACAGACACGCAGAAGGAAAACGGCAACGACGGCAACCTTGGCTCTGACCTTTCTGCGTCTAATCAGGGCTTTCTTTGTTCCCTCCAGCCTGCAATTAGTTTATGGTCCACTCAAACACACGGCTGAGCGCCGGGCCCTTGTGGACCCGGAAGAAGATTGTAGGAATCAGAAGATCGGTCTGACCCGAAGAATGATTGTATTCCAACTCTTTACCATTTTTCTACAGTTGTGTGTGCGTCCTGGGTGTACGGGTGTGAGCTCTGCGGCTCGATCTGTGGTGGCGCAGGCAGAAAACTTTTCACTGTGAGATTTCTAAGATACTGTAAGACGACGCTTTCTTGCCAAACTGTTTGCTGCAAATCATGTTTTATGTTATTCACTACAGTTGAGTGTCCATTCCTGATTGTTTGTGTCAAAAATTGACCTTTTGAAGACGATCATGCGCCACTGCGCCTTTACTGGACTGTGATTTATCAACTGATTTCATTCCAAATGAAATAAGTGTGGTTTAGTTGGAACTGTGTTGACGGTAAGTTGATTTCCTGACAGCTGCAGGATTATTTTCAATGCAGAAATTCTCCTTCTGCTCTGTATTGCCTTGATATTATTCAGCACTAATGTTTGCATTCTTCATGGCCCGGTATTCGCAACCTTACACAGCAGTATTTGATGCTAATTCCTAGTATTAGCACCCACTAAAGAACTGTTGTTTGAAACATTAATCAAATGAATGTATGCAAAAATTTTAATTTTTATCTACTGTGAGGTGATTACAAAAATAAATAAAAAACTTCCTGGTTATTAAAATCCTCATACTAGAAGCCCAACAGTTTAGATGAAATATTTTCTATTTAAAAAAAAAAAAAAAAGCTTTATTCTCTGTTGATGTGCTTCTGTTTCTGTCTTGGCGCCAAAACGCCGCAAGACAGTCACTTGTTGCTCGCTGTCCTGATGAAAACGCCGTCTCATCTTCAACTAGTGCAACTGCAGGTAGAGTTGGATTTTCCTAGAATAAGAAATCAATAAATGGCTTTTTTTTTTTTCATCGTCTTGCCTTTTTTTGTGTTTTTTGTGTTGCGCATGCGAAGAACAACAAGAAAAGAAAAGAGCAAACGTTTTACATAATGCATCTTCCTAAGTAATAACAGGCACTATTGGTAAACTATGAAATAAATGTGACATTATTTTTAACTTGATCAAAGTGTCGATGGCCTTTTAATCACTCAGTACTCATGTAGCAATATTCAATGTTAGTATCCTGATTATTGGGGGCAAATTAATCAAATTTGACCGATATCATTTGTTAAAATTGTGTTAAAAGTTTATTTCAATTATTTCAGTCTGAATGTAATTTAGTAAGACAGTAGTGGTAGTAGCAGAAGTACTATTGCATAATAAATTTAACAAGTGCCCCTTTTTAAATGATGCCTGTGTGAACACTGCTGCGTTTTTAAAAGTTGCTGTTTTAATTGGCTTTACTGGCCCTTTTAACAACCTGCACTCCCCGGACGAACCTCCTTTCAGATTACTTTGGCAGCCTTGCCAAATATTAGCAGACCGTTGGCTGCGATGCCAGCAGTCCAACAAGTATGAAAGTTGGAAACAAGTTAAACAGGAAAAGCGAGGCCATTCTGAATACATGCAAACATCCAGCTGAACGTTTCCTGTTGGTCGCGAAGCAGCTGGCCTAGCAACTGAGAGCGCTAGATCTGTTTGCTTCTGCAAGCGCTGAAGACGAAAATATCTTTATAAACGATTCCTTGCACAGTCCAACAGTCCAAATGGTAGCTGGATAAGAGGCCAGCTTCTTTTCATCAGTGAGGAAGATTGTAAGAACATTAAAAATCACTGAAACTTCGTTATTAGAGAACTGAACCAAAAAAGGGGATCTTAGGGTAACTAAGTCTAGAACCAGCTTTAAAGCTGTCTCCATTGCCAACCAGGTTTATTCTGAGAAATACCAAGAAAAAAACCATTTTCCATCACACATCTAAACATGTAGAGTTTGCAAAAGGCATCTGGGAGTTTGACTCAACATTGTGTTTTGGCAAAAAATCAGACAAAGATTGAACAAACTGGTAAGGTGAATATATGGAAAAGCACATCATGCACACTGTTACGCATGGAGGAACCGTGATTTCCTGTGTGGCTTTTGGAAAACCACACAGGAAATTTGTGAGACGTTTAAAATGCCAAATCTACAAGAAACAGAAACTCGTTTTTCACTGGTTCTTTAACAGGATAGCTAACCAAAGTGTGTCAACCTAAAAATGGTTCAAAAGCAATCGTATCATCCCAATGTCCAGGTCCAGAATAAACGTGAAGAGACCCGAGGAAGCAACCCAGGACTCTGAATGATCCAGACAAATATTACAGAAAAAGATCCTTTTATGAAACATTAAGTGTCGTCATGAAAAGAGAAAAAAAAAGGTTGAACAAAGTATTAACAGCACTGAATACATTTGGGGTTTTTTTTTCCATCATTCTTTCAGCGAGTGTCTCCAACTGCAACAGAAGATTCATTTATTCTAAGGCTCAATATTATTGCCAAGGCTGCCAATAAGTGTGGATGGCGCTGTGGCTCAGTTCTGCTCTGTGGTCTTCTCTCCGTTATCTCCCATCTCAATCGGCAACCTGCAATCAAGACTGCACCGAGTGACAGTAATCCGAGAGAAACGTCCATCTCCTTTCCTGAATAAGACGGTCTACAGTTTCAAGAGGGTGATACAGGAGAGAGTATTTAATTGCTTGAGCATGAATAATGTATTTACTTTGAACTTATTGCAGTGTTAACTTACAGCACTCTAAGGTGAACATTAATTAAGTGACATAAATTCCTCCTAATCCCTGATGAAAAAACACTAATGGAGACACAACACAACAAGAGTTGTGTTGTTATATACATTCGCCGCTGGTTAATATATTCTGACGCACTGATGTGGGGGGGTTGAACTTTTTAGATTTCAACCACAAACTTTAAAGGGGGAGTGTCACATAAAACTGACTTTTTGTGCTTTATACCATGTGATGTTGTTATTCTCTGTTCAGAAACATACCTGGAGTGTTGCTTTTGATTCTTTCATGCATGTTCAAGAAATTCTTGAATCGCCTTACAATTTAAAAATTGAATTGCAAGGCGACAACCCCCGAGGCTGCTCTCTCACAAACTCCTCAATTAAAAATAGATTATATTTTTATAATCTAAAAATATAAGATAAAAAATATATAGAGATAGAAAATACATTTTCTGTCTATTTTCTATATAGACAGAAAATCACAGAAAACACAAAGAAACACATTGGACCAAACCAACCAATTGATGATGTTGGTTTTAGGAGGCCATTAAAATGGAAATAAATCTGCATTCTTGACTCCTACAATAAAGCCACTGACCACTCTGTCACCCTGTGGGAAACATTTCACTTCTTTCGTTTAGATTCACATGTCTCGTTGGTGATAAGGGTCTGTGCAGTCTGAGATATTGCGAGTTCCTGTTTCTTAAACAAAAAAAATCTTAAGTCCATAACGACGTTGCGTAACTTTTGATCTCCTGGAGAGACAATGCTTCAGACAGACTATAGGACTGCCTCTGCATTTCCACCCTTCACACTTCTTCCTTACACTCAACTTTACCCTTTAATGGGCTTGAATGCACTAGTCTGTGATGAGAGCTGTCCATTTATAACCACTTTTATTCATTTCTATCTGGGGGGGTTATGCAAAACTAAAACTAACTGAGAAACTTATCTTCCTCAATCATTTCAAATCAACAGGAATAAATGATCGCGCGTGAGTTTCAAATCAAGCAGCCTGCGTGACCTCCGCCGCGTGACGCCCTGCAGCTCTGCACGCAATCCGCCAGCAGGGGACCCACTTCAACTAGTTACTATCTTGCGAAAATGGCACCTGTTCACGAGCTGCGGGCGACAGACAGGAGACCCGACGGCCGTCCATCCACGAAGTGAGCAGAAACGCGGCTGCTGAGCGAGGAGGAGAAACCACCAGGCCGAGCAGAAGAGCAGGCGCTGCTCTGATCATTGAAGTAAGTGGCGACTATTTTGTTGATTGACTGATTGATTGATTTATTTATTTATTTAACTTCCGAGGTGCAACGGTCCCCGAGTGGCGTCGATAAGGAAACCCCTGCTCTCTGTCTGACGCTCGATGTGTTGGACGTGACGCTTTAAAAGCGCGGTGAGTTCAGTGGAAGCTGCTCTAGCGATCCTCCAGCGCTCAGACACTGAAAAGCAGGACTTTTTGCCATCAACTCTTCCCCTTTTCATTTTAGCTGTGAGACGTTCAGAGCTGAAAAGTCTTTTGCTTGTCTATGAATATGTTCCAGACCACGCAGTGTGCTGGATCTGTTAGTGTCTTTCATTAACTGGAGAAAAGAAAATGAAACAGATTAAACTGTTGCCACGTAAAGTCAACAGTTCATATATATTTCAACTGGTAGAAGTAGTTTGATTTTTAGGGCTGGCTTTGCGCCTTAGACGAACTCAGATCAGACTTTAAAGTGCCTTTTCTTGAACACTGAAGGATGCCCCTGCATCAATTACAAAGCCCTGCTGGCCTGAGACTATATTAAATTAATTATGACCGAGTAAGAGTCTTCTCTTGGACAGTGATCACCAGAGGACATCCAGACGTCCTGGTATTGCAGTGATATATCCTGTTTCACCCAGCAGGAAACAGGCTGCTATTGTACGAAAAGCTGGTCGGCGTTATGTCACGCTCCACGTAGCAGATCTTAGTTCCTGTTGCAAATGACAGCTCGTCATTGAGCGCTGAGCTGGACTCGCCTGGCGAGATTAAAAGCAACAAGTGCGTGTCACTTATTAACTGGTGTGGGAGCCGCAGGGCGAGCCTCACCTGCTGCCACGTGGGTCCTGGCAGAGTGCGGCCACAGAAGAAGGTGAGTTCAGGTGTTCGCTGAGAGGTGTGGCGTGTTTGTTCACTCTCACCACCCCCCCCCCTGCTCTCCGTTCTCGCCCTGTGGGACTCTTTCCTGAAGAGACCAGCAAAGAGGAGGAGCAGGGTTGACTGGATCACCGGCTGCTATGACACTTGCTGAGACGCACAAACCGGTTTGAACGTTTTGTTTTGTTTTGTTTTGTTTTGTTCCTCCTCCCCCCACTCTCCTGCTTTGATATCTTTGGTTTCATCCAGAAAAGGTTAGTGAATGTATACCAGGTAAAAAGAGGGTAATGGTAACAGGAGAGCGTGTTGCTGAAAGGCCTCGATGGAAGTGGTGGCCTTTAGCAGTTGCCAAGGAGGCAAACTCAAGAGAATTTCTGTGCTTTCCTGTTTCGCAGCCTCCAAGGGATCGGCCCATCTGAAAAATGCGTCTGCTACGCCGGCGTCTGTCTCCTCTGAAGCTGGTCCTCCTCGGGGGAACTCTTTTCATGGTGGTCCTGGTGGTCCTCCAGAGGGACGTTGGCTCCTCGAACTCCGGAGACCCCTGGCTGCAAGACCTGGCCCACAGACGGGACGAGGTTATGGTCATGGTGCGGAATGCTGTGCACAACATAGGCTTCCAGATCGGCGCTCCGCAGCCCCCGCCGGCGCAGCCGCAGCCCACGGAGGACGTTAAATGCCCCTCCGGGTTTTACTCCCAGGCTGAGCTCAAACCTCACCTGGAGAGACCGCCGCAGGACCCTCAGAGCCCCGGGGCTGACGGGAGAGCGTTTGTGAAGGACAACATGACACCTGAGGAGGAGAAGGAGAAGGAGGAGGGCATGACGAGGCATTGCTTCAACCAGTTTGCCAGCGACCGGATCTCGCTCAGCCGCAACCTCGGGGACGACACAAGACCGCCGGAGTAAGCTGAAGTCTTTAAAACTAATCTTTGCTTGGCTGTACTAATTGCTGTTGTGCCATCGACGGTGTTGACATGTAGACATAAGAGGATACAGCTCTGCCTCGATCTAAGAGAGAGCCGTCCTCTCGCTGGTCAATGATTTACAGACATTTTCACAATTTTTCTTAATAACCTCCCGGGCTTAGTAAGCCCACGTTGCTAAACGTCTGAGTGTGCAATAACAGAGACCGACACGTCAGAGTAAATACTCCCATCTCCACACCCAGACTGTAATCCTTTATGTTTCCTTTTACAGGACGCCGAAACCGCTTTTCATGATGCAGCTATGAAAACACTGAATATCTGAAAACACTCGTCGCCTGTGTGTCGATGTGGGAGACCTTGCGTGACTTTCGGTTCACCAGATATGCCTCCTGCTCTCTCCCTCCAGGTGTGTGGACAGGAAGTTTCCTCACTGCCCTCCTCTGCCCACCACCAGCGTCATCATTGTCTTCCACAACGAGGCCTGGTCCACGCTCCTCAGGACGGTCTACAGCGTCCTGCACACGTCTCCCGCCGCCATGCTCAAGGAGATCATCCTGGTAGACGACGCCAGCGTCGCAGGTAACAGTGAACGCGTGGAAGATGAGCAAATGGGAACGGAGCGGAAAGCAAACGGTCAGCCTGAGGGACGCCGCAGCAAACCCCACGCTGCAAATTCACATTTTTCACACAGGAAATCATCCAGAACTGCACCTCTGTTCAAATTTGATTAGTTTGAAGAGAAGTGAATCAGAAACAACAGGAACAAATCTGTCAATCTACTGCAGAAGCGTCAGAAGGCTGTTATTAATTAAATGCAGCCTCGTGCTGCCGTTTTTAGAAAACATGAAAAGTTATTACACTTGTTTAATTTAGTACGTCAAGCTTAAACGTGCTGTTTGTCGGCTGCTGTTTTAGAGCAGGGCTACGTTTTTGCTGCCAGTGTTTTGTTAATGAAAGTTTTTTTTACTGTAGTTTTACAATAATATTTAGCTAGAGAGCGACAGTGTTGAGTCCCCACTGTTCTTAGAAAGTTTCCTATTTGTGGGGGAGAAACTACAGAAAGAAGTTTTTTGTCCCACAAACATTCAGCATAGCAAATTGTTACAAGATGAATTATGACTTTTAGAAACTATAACAAGGATCAAGCATGCTAACCGCAACTGCTTGAAAAATGTCAAGCATATAATAAACTATATCTACTGAAGACATTTATTTTAATAGATATCTGTCACTGACAAGGTAAAATTTAGACTACAGGAACTAGAACATGATTATTCAGTAAACTAAATGGCACAGTCACGTCAGAAGCAACTTGCAAGATGTTGTGTATTGATCTTAATAAAATTTTGCTGGGTGGTTTTAGTATCAATGTTCTTTAAGGATTTGGGTTGACATCAGGAACAGCATATATTCCAATTAGGGATTACTGATTAGATTTTATTATCATTCGTTCACATTATTTAGGGTTTGCCATCCTTTACCGTGGAGTCATGGGGTTCATTTAAAGTTTTCTTTCAAGGTACACGATTTCTCAGAATATTGACCATTACCCTGTTTTTGCCACAAAGATCTGTTTTTTATTTTTTATTTTTTTTAGACCTGGTCTCATCCTGAAAACATCTTCTGCTAAAGCTGCAGATGTTTTGAGAACAATGCTAACATCTGCATCTTCAACTAGAACAGTAGAATAACTCATAAGCATAATGTAATTCATATATTAATATTGCAAATATTTATTTGTTTTGACCTTATTCTGGCTAATACAGTCACTAAAATGTGTTTCCGGTTCCACAGAGGCATTTAGTGTAATAAGCTCCAAATTGTGAATTTTTGTGAAAACGGACTGCGAAATAACATTTTCTTTAAAATGTAACTAACCATAACATAGTCAGTAGGCCTACATATGTTTACTGAAGCATGCTGCATTATCCCGTTTATTCCCATCTACTTCCAATAAAAGTGGGATTCAGATCTTCAACATAAACACACCGGCCCGCTTCAAATGTGATGCCAACACATAGATAAGGTCGTCAGGTCAATCCTTACTGTGTTCCTTGAAAAACAATGTGTTGCATTAATGGTGAAAATGCAGCTAATATCAGTGTCATGTGCTTTCTCATCTTTGGGTACTCTTTGTCTTTGGGCGATAACGACTTTGATTTTTGGTGTTGCAGTTGAGTGTAAGCCAATCATATTGGTTCGTTTCCGTCCTGCATTAACGGTCCTCGTGTTTGGCGCCAGCCGGCCAACAAACAAAACTCTCTAGGAGGAAATATAATCCACCCAAGGTCCGGTTATGCGCAGCTATTTAAACAGTATCATTCCTTGTCTAATCAACTGCCTTCTTGCGCTGTGAAAGGTGACCCAGCATCATGCTTACTTAGGATTTCAGCAGCTGACTCACTCTGGAGCAAACAGGTTGAACAAATAACCGGGACTCGAAGAAAGTGACTGTGTCACAGCAGCGCCACAAGAATTTGTGTTTCACTCAAGATAAGTGCTGCAAATTCAAATTTCGAGGGCCAGAGCACCTTTCAGGAACATATTGACCTTTTTAGACACAAGTGACAAATTTCCTGCGTTAAAGTAAATATTCCTGTGAAACTTAAATGGACAGAAACATGCTGCTGATGATCATATGAAATGCGTATGGCAATGAAAATAATTCTGTCTGCATAATCCCAACCTTTTTCGAGATGGAGGAAAGAATCAGAATCTTTTTGTTTCTTTCCTTTTTCCTTTTTGTCCTGTCTTTCTGTTCCTCTGCATTTCTCTCTGCATCTACATCAGCTTGTCTTTGTTTTAAATAATTTATTAATTCAATCTTACAGTGGGTGCTTTTGAAAACATTTGTTTGCTTGCTTGTTTTAAAGCTCCCGAATCTCCTCCTTACAAGTAACAACCATTTTAAACAAATCCACATCCGTCTGGGATGTTAAACCAGTGCCTATATTTACACTGCAATTCTTTGTAAAGCCTGAAGTTTTTGGAGAATAACAATAATATAAAAAAAAAATGCGTACCACCTGTAAGCTAATTTTCTGCTGCATTTGTTCAGATATTATTTTCCACTAACTACATGAAAGGTATTAAGAATTTTATGAAACTGTGAACGTAAAGCCTAAAACGAGATGAGATGTTATTTCTGATTTGAGTTGGATTGTGTGAATTTCTTGAAAACGTGAACTTTGATCCTTTTTTTTGTGATTATTTTAACAATCAGGTTTGTCTTTTTTTTTCTTCTTCTTCTTCTTGTAACTGATACAAAGCGCTAAAACAAAGAAATTTGAAAGACAGAAAATTCCTAACACATCACTGTCTTTTTATTGTTTGAGAGACGGTGCAATTCATTTCATATTCGTGTCATGTTAATTTTATTAACTTCAGGATTCGTACGATTTCATCCATCGCAGCAAAAACTAAAAATGATTCCCTTTTTATCGTTCTGTACATATAGTTCTTTGCAAAATTATTCATCTACTCATAAAGAAGGTTTAGGGTTTAATGCGTTTTATGAGGGAGGGAATCTATAAGCTGTTTCATTTTTTTTATTATTATTAAACAATTTTAAACCCATGCATAATTTTCCTCCCACTCTACAATTGTTTTTATTTTATCACATAAAACTTGATCATTTAAAGTGACATGAATACTTTTTCAAAGCGCACATAAAAAACAAGTCATTCATGCCGCAACCTGATGATCTGTTATTTATTAATAAATAATCTATCACTGTTTTCCTCCCAGCTGCACGCAGACATTTCCTCCTTTCCTCAGACTTCTCTTTTTATTCGCCGGAGCTTCAGCTCTCTGCTGCAGAACTGTGTTACATGCGGCCGCGGCGTTTTTTTTTTTTGTTGTTCAGCCTGACGCTGAGAAATATGTGCCGTTTACTGTGGCCACAAAAGCTCTCAGAGGGGAAGTTTGACCCACTTTTACCAGAAGTGTTTCTATTTTATTGCTATTGTTCGTCTAAGCCGGATGACTGTTTGACTTTTGTGTCTTCTCGTCGGCGAGGTGTTCAATCATGTGTTCAATCATTCAGCCGGTAGTTTTAGACTGAAGGCTTGTCGCTCGCGTGCCACAACAACGGACGTGCATCGCAGCTTCGCCGCTCTAACACACGTTTTGTATCTCGCAGACCACCTGAAGGAGAAGCTGGAGTTGTTTGTGGAGCAGTTTAAGATCGTCCGTGTCGTCAGGCAGCCAGAGAGGAAAGGCCTCATCACAGCCAGGCTGCTGGGAGCCAGCATTGCGACGGCTGAAGTGCTCACCTTCCTCGATGCGCACTGTAAGGAAACCTCTGTACACAGTCGTGCGGTTGGTTTCGATGCACAAGTCGCAGCCAGTGTGTTGGGTTGCATACAGCCGCCTGGAACGACAGTAGCAGATAACGTGAAACAAAGTGGTTGAGCTTTAAGTATCTGGCATAAACTTGAACCCTAAATCAAGATGGAAGAGTCGCAATAAATGTACATAATCTCAGCAGTGCTGTCGTTACGGATTTTTCACAGCAAGAACTGCGTGCACAAATTTGAATTTCCTGCTAAAATATAACAGCATTTCAAATATATAAAAATGTAACTACAATATTCTCTTTGTCAAAACACAAGTTTACAGCCGTCTGGGCGTAGATCTGAGGCAACGTTACAGAATGCTTTTCATTATCCCGTTCACTTTGTGCAATACTCAGCACCAATGGTAAAAATAGAAATCAACCAATTTAAACAAAATGTTCTTCTTTTTGATGGGAAGAAAGGTTAAAGGAACCTCACTGACGGCTACAACAAGCCTTTGGTTTCTCTGCAACACACTAAGAAATGTATTAGAGTTTGTATGCATCGCTTTGACCCGTTGAATTCGAACCCAATTCTTGTTTTTGTGAAATTCATAAAAGTTAATAATTGTTACTGTGATATATTCTAAAAATACATCATGGTAAATTTCATGGGCGTAATGAGAGATCGTAAACTTGCCACCAGAGAAGTGCGCTAGTTTGTGCAAAAAGGGCGATTGTAGAAAAATGTAAGCGTTTCCCTTTTCTTCGTGGTCAGGTGAGTGTTTTCACGGTTGGTTGGAGCCTCTCCTGGCCCGGATAGTTGAAGAACCCACCGCCGTAGTCAGCCCAGAGATCACCACCATCGACCTGAACTCCTTCCAGTTCAACAAACCCGTGGCCACCAACCGCGCATACAACCGAGGGAACTTCGACTGGAGCCTGACGTTCGGCTGGGAGCCGATACCCGAGGAGGCAAAGAGGCTGCGCAAGGATGAAACCTACCCTGTAAAGTAAGATGGATCATGTTGTTTTCACTCTTTAAAGTTCTGAATCATTTAAACGCCTAAAGCCTTTGGATTCTCATGAAAATTTCAGAACACCTACTTTTGCCGGAGGCCTTTTCTCAATCTCAAAGAAGTACTTTGAGCACATCGGAACCTATGATGACAAGATGGAGATCTGGGGCGGAGAAAATGTGGAAATGTCCTTCAGGGTCAGTCTCTCTTATCTGTCCCACCCCGCAACCCCCTCCCAATTGTCCACATTAATCATTACGTTGCCATGACGATTTCTGCAAACATTTATGTGTGTAGGTGTGGCAGTGTGGGGGTCAGCTGGAGATCATTCCCTGCTCGGTGGTGGGCCACGTTTTCCGCACCAAAAGTCCGCACACCTTCCCCAAGGGCACTGAGGTCATCACTCGCAACCAGGTGCGCCTTGCTGAAGTCTGGATGGATGATTTTAAGAAGATCTTCTATCGGCGCAACAACAACGCTGCAGTGATGGCTAGTGAGGTCTGTCTTCTAGTTTTAATGCTCCATCAATCTCCGATGCGACTCGTCGTGTTTAGACCACAGATCTATTTTTTTTTAATTTTTTTTTACAATAGCATAAATATGGAGACATCTCTGATCGCGTCAACCTGAGGAACAGGCTGCAGTGCAAGAACTTCACCTGGTACCTGAACACCATCTACCCAGAGATCTTCATTCCTGACCTGAAGCCAGAAAAATTCGGATCAGTGAGTCGATTTTCTGAGCACCAGCGGTGTGATAAACTACGTTAGATGCACTGCTCAGTTTGCGTTCTCCTTGATTCGTGTCCATGCTTGTCATAGATCAGGAACTCTGGATCGAGGACTTGCCTGGATGTCGGCGAGAACAACCAGGGGGGCAAAGCTGTGATCATGTACCAGTGTCACAACATGGGAGGAAACCAGGTACAGGAACTGTCCTTCACTAGCAGGAAATGGGAAAAATAAAAAAAAAGATTTGAAGATGATTGGATGTTATCTATTTTTGGTTGGTTCTAACTCGATGATTGTATTTGTAGTACTTTGAGTATTCGTCCCACAAGGAGCTGCGTCACAACATCGGGAAGCAGCTGTGTCTCCATGCCAACGATCAGTCAGAACCAGTGAAGATTGAGCTGTGCCAGCTGAAGGGGAGGGGCACCAGTTTGTCGCCTCAGCAGGAATGGGTCTTTACAGAGGTGAGCGACGCTTCACATCCTCACTGCAGTTCAACACTATGAGCTGCTTTTGGAAAATAAGGTTCATTCAATTGGAGCGTTAACTTTTATAAGGTCTCTTTAATTTCTTCAAAATTATTTAAAATGATACTCTGATAAAATGTGAAATGGGGAAAACGTCCACAACATTCTGACATTCAGTGAACTATCCACTGCAATCCTAGACACACGTCACACTTTAAATGTTTTTCAGAAATCAGTAAAACTATCTGCAGAAACCAACATTTTTTTTTTTTTATTGTGCAATGCTGTAAAGATTTCCTCTTTTTCTGCAGAGCGTGCATTAGAAAATCAGAAATCAGTCTACGTGACTTTCCTCTATACGTTGGCTGTCAGCAGCCTTCAAAGGCTTGCAGTCGAGGGCTCATCCGGTCCGACTTCATTCCTCTGCCGGGACGACCCGGACTGCAGCCGTCTGGCAATGCCGCTCAGAAAAACACGGTGCAACAATTAAAACCCAGAAAGCTTTAGGTCTTAACTTTCGTACACTTTAAGAAAATAGCGAAATAATTAGGCAGTTGTCTGCCCAACTCAAGAAGTGTGTGCATGCTGCAGCAAGCATCACCTGCTGCAGCATAAGGTGCCAGGGTTTCTCATCAAAAAGGACACCAGGATGTCAAATCTGTTTCTGTATACATTGAATAAATACAATTAAGTGCATTAATGCACTAAGCTGAGCTTTCATGTGGCTTTCTCTTGTTTTGTTTCAGGAAAGTCTTCTGAAGAATCCAAGCAGTGGGAGGTGCTTACAGCTGAGAGGGGCTCAGGTTCAGATGGACCACTGTAATGCTGCAGATCCCTTCCAGCAATGGAGTTTCTCTTGACCTCCCCCAGTCTGCCCATTAGGTGACCTCTGGTCCCCTCCCTGTTATCAGACTCAGCGGCTAAGAGCTGAAGCATTGCAGATCCAAACGGACATGCTGGGAAGCTTTGGGCAGGTGGCCACACTGATGACCAGGAAAGGATGGAGGACAATACAGAGCCGATGCCTGGTTGTAGAAAAAAGAGAACGAAAAAAGAAAACCCTAATTTGGGTACAACTATTTTTATTTTATTTATGGATGACACTCAGGAAACTCTTCTTAATGTGGTTTGGGGAACTTTGGACATGTTTGAACTTTGCCTTTAGCAGTGGCAGCTTTAAAAAGGCTCTGAACTGCAATGACTTTAATTCACTTGTTTTACACTCTAATATGAAAAAAAAGAGAACGGTATACCATTGTGATTTTTGTGATTTTTTTTTATTGTGTCCGGTGATGAATGTGGAAATATTTTATTGCAAGAAGATGAAATGTTTGTTTTTTTTAATATTTTTTTAATGACGTCATGAAGTTTTATAAATAACTTTTTATGATAAATAAGTTATTTTCTGTCACGTGAACGGTCTAGAAAACAATTTCCAAAGGCACATTTTTGCATACATGTCTTTCTGGTAAAATTGGTTTGTTGACTGTTTATCGTACTTGCACAAAGTCTGGGAAAATTGTCTGATATTTTGTATACTGAAGAATAAACTAAAATCATATGGTTATTACAGATATTAAACTAAAACCTAAAGATTTTGTGTTAAGAATGTCTTTTTCATGCTGATAAGACGTCACCCATCAATAAAGCACACGAAGCTTCTCCTCCCCACTATTTAGGAAGTGACTCTGGAGATACACGTTCCAGAAAACGGCTTTCGTCCAACGAAATGCACAAGATCACCAAACCGGATGCGAAGTCGTTTGACTCCTTCAAATAAAAGGAAGCAGAGAACAGAATGCTTCCTAGAAATTCAACGCAATAAGAAATGACACACATTTCAGCAGGTACACGTTTCCTTCTGCAGCAATAGGTGGCAGCACAGAGTTGCAGAGATTGTCGAGGCCACAGAGAAAATGTAAAACTCAGCAGGTCAGTCTGTGATTTACTAGGAGGGTCACCTTTAAGAGAGCGGGCTGCTCAGGAGAGCAGTATGGAGCCTTTAACTCGGTCAGAGGTGTTTGGGGAGCTCAGGAAGGAGCTTTATGGAGACAAACAGTCGAGTCATTCCAGCACACACGTATTTATAGTCCTGGGAGCGTCTGTGAGTAAAACCTGGCAGTAATTTGACTGTCCTTAGCCAGAGCGTTTGAGGATTTCAACAAATTGTAGCCATTTCGGTTTCAAGTGTCGGAAGACAAAGTTGTGCTACTGAGAGAATGAGATGGAAAAAAAATTAAAACTTTGACATTTTACTTTCTTCAATTTCCTGACAGTTTTCAGTCTGCATTGTTTTTCTCTTTGTATTCATTCATGTTGTACAAAACATCTTGCACATAGATTTTTTTCTTTCTCTTACCCAAACACCTTTTTCTCACTCTCTTCTCTCTCCTAGACTTTGACTGGGTTTTTTTTTTTTTCAGCTCTTATCTATGCTTTGGACTCACGATAGATTGCTTTGTGCCCGACTCTAAAAGCTGCTGAGACTTTTGAATAAAGCCACTATATGTATTGTTTGCACAGGGAGATCTTGCCAAGAAGAAGATCTATCCGACTTTGTGGTGAGTGAAAACCTGCAGCTCACAAACTACCTGACTTGCAGAGCTGCTTTAAACTTGTTTACTTCAGAGTTTGACCCTTGGACAAAGGTTTCCACATGGCTGCTTTGGATTGACTCTGCCTGTTGTTCAGGTGGCTGTTCAAAGATGGCCTGCTCCCAGAGGACATCTATATTGTGGGATTTGCTCGTTCTGACCTGACTGTAGAGAAAATTAAGGCGGCATGTCTTCCACACATGAAGGTATTTATTCAGTCTTTGTTGAGACACTTGCAGATAACAGGGCCTTGCAAAAGATTCACACCCCTAGACCTTTTTTCACATTACAACAAACTTGGCACAAAGTAGTCACTATGCTGTAACAACTAAAGATTTTTCTAGTGAAAATCTAAAAAAGTGTGGCAAACGCCGAGGAAAGAGCTGCTGTATGTAAGAGGGACCCAGGTTCTGGCCTGGGCCTTTTTGCATGCAGCTTGTTCTCCCTTGCATGTGTGTGATGTGTGTGTTCTCTCCTGCTTTCGTCTCCCACAGTCAAAAACATGCGCTTTAGTCTGAGCCTGTGTGTGTCCCCGTCACAGTCCAGGTTGTACACAACTTCTTGCCCAACGACTGACGAAGACAGAGACCAGTCAAACTGTGACCCCTCATGGACAAAGTGGCAATTAAAAAATGGATCGATAACAATTTAGTCTTCACATATAAACTCTCAGTAAAACGCACTGAGAGACAAAACGTGAAGATCAAGCGGTGGGAATACTTTGTAGACAGGTTCAGGGTTTTCAGGGATAACTTTCAGGTTTCCTTGCTAGGTGACTGACGAGGAGCTCGGTAGTCTGTCAGCCTTCTTCAGAAGGAACTCCTATCTGAGTGGTCGCTATGATGATAGCATCTCCTTTGAACGACTCAACAGCCATCTGTCATCTCTGCCCGGAGGGGAAACCGCCAACCGGCTCTTCTACCTGGCGCTGCCCCCTACCGTCTACCACCACGTCAGCACAAACATCAGAAACCACTGCATGAGCCGCAAGTCAGTACATTTCCATTCCTGAAAAACAGCACTGCGCATTCTCTTTTTCTTTTCTTTTCTTTTCTTTTTTTTTCTAATCTGATTTGTTCACAGCAGCGGCTGGAACAGGGTAATCTTTGAGAAGCCGTTTGGTCATGACCTCCAGAGCTCCCAGGAGCTTTCAGCCCACCTCTCCAGCCTGTTCAGAGAAGACCAGATCTACCGCATAGATCACTACCTGGGCAAAGAAATGGTTCAGAACCTCATGGTTCTCAGGTAACGACGTCACGTTCACTTTTTCTATTTGTTCGACCAATTTACTGTGGAAATGTTATTTCGCTGAGATAAAATCTACCCTCCCAAAACTACGTTTTCACGTGGAAGCCTTTGGTGACTTCACAATATTTTCTTGTTCATCAGGCTAAAAATTATTTGCTTATATATACATAATGTTTTTTTGGGGGGTTTTTTTTTATTATTGCTTTTAATGCGAAAAGAACTCAAGTACCTGGTTCTATTCGGAAAATATTTTTTCTCTTATTTTAAAATTTCCAAAACTTTGCAGCAGTAATTAGATTGTCTTTCTTTAATTACACCATAAAACATGGTTAGTAGTTATAAAAATTGCTTTTCTTTTTTTTTAGAGTAATTTCAGTTCAGACAGCTTTGCTTTTTACCATCCAGGCTTGTTGCCTGGGTGGTTATGTCTGTTTTTGGTTCAGACATGGGTTCTTACAGTTTGCAAATGCAAATGTACACACATTTTTTCCCCCTTTGATTTTTAAATCACTTTTTATTCTGTGAAATCCATCGGGTGAAATCCAGCCCTTTCTCATCCAGCTGTGTTTTCTAACCTGAAAGCCAGATGCTTGTATAAGTGGAAACCTTCCACCTTGTGGTTTGTTTCAGATTTTTTATTTGTTTAATGTTTACTTTCTTGCAGGTTTGGAAACCGCCTGTTTGGACCCATATGGAACAGGAACAGTGTGGCCTGCGTGGTGCTCACCTTCAAGGAGCCCTTTGGCACTCAGGGCCGTGGAGGATACTTTGATGGCTTTGGCATAATTAGGTGAAGTCAGCATTATGAATTAGATTTTAGTTTCACAGGAACAAAAACCTAATTGCAGTTGTGTGTGTGTGTGTGTGTGTGTGTGTGGTGTGTGTGTGTGTGTGTGTGTGTGTGTGTGTGTGTGTGTGTAGAGATGTCATGCAGAACCACCTGCTTCAGATGCTCTGTTTGATTGCAATGGAGAAACCTGCATCCACAAGCCCCGACGACGTGAGGAATGAGAAGGTGGGCGCGTTGTCGGGAGTGACGAGATTATGGAGTCCTCGCAAAGCTGATGTGTGTTAGTTTGTGATGTTCTGCAGGTGAAGGTGCTGAAGTGCATACGTCCTCCTGACATGGCAGATGTGGTGCTGGGTCAGTACGTGGGAGATCCGGGAGGGGAGGGCGATGCCAAGCTGGGTTACCTTGATGATCCCACAGTGCCAAAAGGCTCCTGCACACCGACGTTTGCAACCGCAGTGCTCTACGTCCAGAACGAAAGATGGGATGGTGAGGCTCCAATCCGGACTTCTTTCCTCTTTGCTTCCCTTTCTCTATCTAAATTTTCCCTGCAGTCGCCATGTTTTTATCTGCAACTGGGTCATCCATCAGGGGTTCCTTTCATTCTGCGCTGTGGTAAAGCCCTGAATGAGCGGAAAGCCGAGGTGCGTCTGCAGTTCACGGACGTACCCGGAGACATCTTTGCTGACCACTGTCAGAGAAACGAGTTGGTGGTCCGGGTGCAGCCGGACGAGGCTATTTACCTGAAGATGATGACCAAGAGGCCTGGAGTTTTTATGAGCCCGGAGGAGACCGAGCTGGACCTCACCTACAGGAGCAGATACAAGGTGCTCAGCACATTCGTTTTAATCTATAATTCTGCTCCAATTATTGATTCTAAAATGTTGTTTTAACTTTGCGTAAGCACAGAGAAAATCATCTGGCCACCTATCGATATATAGCATATATTAAAATGCACAAAAAAGATTTAGGATTATTTAAAAATAAATGAAGACTTTGCCAGGATAAAGTAGCTGCAAGAGGCAAAATGTTTGGAAATATTTTAGAAAATATTGCAATGAAATATAATTAATAACTACCACCTTCTAGGTCATTAAAATAAAAGCTATCGAGCTTTTTTTCTTTTACTTTCACTGAGAACATGCTGATAAACACTACATAATTTTTTTAATACCAAAGGAAAAAAAAGCATAAAACTTGAAAAAAAAAATCTGTCAACAAATAAGCCATTGCAGGATCCTATGATGAAACCTATTTTTTTATTTAATGATTGTTTTTGTTCGTTTTGCTGACATTTCTTTTTTCTTTTTTTTTTTTTTTGCTTGGCTTTTCTTTCATTTTCCTGTGTCAGGTTTTTTTGTAACTTTGCACTGACATGCATTTGCAGAATGTGAAGCTTCCCGACGCTTATGAGAGACTGATTCTGGACGTCTTCTGTGGAAATCAGATGCACTTTGTCCGCAGGTCTGCAGCAACGTTTACTGTTATTGAGAAAGAAAATGGGCACCTTTGTCCTAAATATTAAACGGATACATCATATTTTAGGAAGACTTGTTCATTTGTCAGCACAGCGGATATTTTGCAAACGGGTTTTCATCTCGACCATCCCCTCTTTTACTTTCAGCGATGAGTTGCGAGAAGCCTGGAGGATCTTCACCCCCCTGCTCCACCAAATAGACGCTGCAAATAGACAACCTATTCCTTACACATATGGAAGGTAAACTCCTGTTAAAAGCAGATAAAACAAACAGAAGTTAATTTAGAAGACACAATTACTTCTGAAGATCTTCTTTCTTCCTCCTCTTTCTGTATCTTTGTGTCCATAGTCGTGGTCCAAGTGAATCAGACCATCTTATTCAGAGGGTGGGCTTCCGCTACGAGGGAACGTACAAGTGGGTGCAGCCTCACACAGACTGATTCTCCAAGTTGTGCGATGTGCATGCACAGATTCACCAAAAGCTTTTGTATGTTCACAAATAAAATTTACAGCAGCCACTTCTGTGCCAATTTGATTTTGTCTGCATGCACATTAAAAAAAAAAAGCACTGCGTTTTTTTTCCCTCCCTAATCACACAAGTTAATGTAGAAATAACCAAGTGTTCGTGTGATTCCACATGCATGTGCAATTCGAGTTTTCTAAACAAATCACATTTCACCCTTTTGCCCAGAAACTGTTTAAAATACAGTGATATTTTACTCCTGCAAAACCAGAAAGGACCAAAGGGTTCGGCGCTGAACTATGTGCAGCAAATATTCACCGTTTAGATCAAGGTAATGATAAGGATAAGTTTCCTGCTGTTGACAGACCGATATTTACAGTGATCACCAAAATAAAATCGTGCAATGTCATGATTCACATAAAGCCATGGAAACATGTCAACAAAACAGGAAGACTTGTTGGACAGGTTAGTCTGGGAGAAGATGGTCTCCTGATAACTGTTCACTGAGACAGACATTTGTCAAACCAAAGGTAAGAAAAATGTTCTTTCTGAGCTTAATCAAATGGTCGAAACATTTTAAACATTCCTCCAACATCTACAACACTATTGTCTTCACCCACTTCTTGCACAAGTCTTGATACCTTATGGATTTTTCCCCCAGTTTTCTCCTTTTGTAACTACTTTGTGTGGCAGACCAACACAAAATAGTGCATTGAAAACTGAGAACGTAAAGAAAAATCTCTCCTGTATGCAGCTCCCTTGAGACAATTCATGGCATAATCTCTCTCAATTACTGCTTTCTCTTCTGGCTTTGCATTACAATGCTTTTGTTTCTCTGTGTCCCGGGCATGACATGCTGCAAAACTGAAAAGAAAATATCTCCCTGCTTCCTTTTGAAGTTATTCTTTCATAAATCTTTCACACATTTGTTAAGAAAAGTTACTCACCACCTACCTCTTATAGCCGCTTCTCTTTCTAACGATCTCCTTTTTCTTCATTTGCTAATATCAATTCAAAGAATGTCTAATTTTCCCTCTACTTTACAGCTGTAGACATTGGTCACAAAATCAAGATAAAAACACATTTAAGTTTTTGTTTGCGACATTAAAAATGTGGGAAAGTTCAACACGTACGAATACTTTTACAAGACGTTGTGATCTCTGCCTGCAGAAATCTGACCTTGTATTGTTTTCTTTTCCTTTCTCTACCAGATGTGTGACCTAAACTCATACAACATATGTACAGAGATCGAAACGTGCAGTGATCTTTCCCAGGATTCAGAAAGCTCTGGGAAGAACAGTATTGATGAACATGTGTTTAAATATCCGAGTCTCTTGTGCTTGTTTTCCTGTAGGAGTTACGCTGCAGAGTCATGAAGAGTCGAGCTGCTGTAGTTCAACCCCGAAGAAAATTATTCTTATTTATCATAGGAAACTGTTGCTGCTTTTATCCACACTAATAAAAAAATAAATAATGCCTTTTTTTTATTTCATATATTTGTAGCTTAACCTCCATCAACATTCGTCTTAATTCTCTGAAACAGTCAAAACCAGATCAAAAGCAGCAAACATCGTAAAAACAGGTTAATGTCATTTCCGTCTTCACTCTACTTGTACATAGTGGGACAATGACAAATCAACATAAACGTACAGAGCTTTAGGAATAAATATTTATTTTCCAAATATTACAGTAACAAAGTATGAATTAAAAGTGCCTGAAGCTTGAGAAACTCTTTGGCAGTGAATGTCTGCAGAACTTCCTGCAATGTCATCAATTTAAAAAAAACTTTAAACAAACTGATATGCTTTTTTAATCGCTTATCAGATTTCATCTCGGTGGTATGCATGTTCTGTTGCACTCGTCCGTCCCCTCGGTGCAGTCTTTTAAGAAAGTCCCGTCCTCGATGCCCCTGGCGTACAGACGCACCAACTGGCCATGAATCCTGAGACCGGCAGCAAAACAAAAGCCAAAGGTCGTTACTTGTAACAAGAAACAGCTTCACAGGCCTTTTCTTTCTGATTTGTTGGAGTTGGAGAGAGCAACTCATAAACCTGACAGGCGGGACAAAAACACACTACAATGACTTAACTTACCTGCAGCAGATGTCAGGGAAAGGCAGAATTTCTCCATCGCAGTTCCAGACTGACACAGCAGGAGCTTTACTGCAGCAAAGGCCGCACGTGAAGGGGCTCACAGTTTTGTCCTCACATGTCATCATTTGTCCATTAGCTCCTGCTGCCAGGTGCTGCTGGGATCCAGCTATGCTTCCATTTTCGACATATGCTCCATCCATCGCACCGCGCAGACCTTCACTGTCCTCGTTTTCCTCGCCTTCTCCTGCCAGAGTGAAGCGCACCGCCTTCACGCGATGGACCTCCACAAACGGCAGATCAAACTAGCAGGACAAGTGGAAACAATGAGTTGGGACACTTTTTAAACGTCTGCTGAGACTCATTTCCATATAGCGAAAATGTAATACCTGGTCCTGAGTGGTTGTGTGCCTGTAGAGGTAAGTAAGGAACCCCAAGGGGTTTGTGTCCCACACCAGCATGAGATCTCCTGTTCCGTCAGCCAGGTGGGCTGAGGGAGAGAGACCCAGAGGACTTTTGGCACACGAGCTGGACATACATGTGAGAGACACAGACTTGAACCTTCCGTCCACACTGACCCACTCATCTACAGAGACAAACAAAAAGACAAGATATTATAGTTTCAAGCAAAAATCCTTACATGGTCATCTGTACAGAACAAATAGCACAAAACAATTTAAAAAGTACCGACGGACTGTTTCAGTCAAGTGTAAGTGTATTATTAAAAAAAAATCATGGCTGGTGCAGCAAAGAACAAAACAGAAAAAAAATATGTGGAGGAATCTTATTGAACGATGTCATCTTTTTAGTCACCATGTATGTTAAAAGGTAGCACAAGTATAATGATGCAAAAAGTAAATGTATGTAAAATTACTCATGAGTCAAGAGTATTTTCATTATACTATAATACTAGTTTGTAAAAGAAATCCTAACATCTGATTGGTTAACTTGCTCAACAGCTGGACCGCAGACCAATCACCTTTTCCATAGCAGAATTAGCTCATCACAGTGACTCTGATGTGTCAGTTTGACAAATACAACATGATCCAGAGTAAATCCAGGATATGCTGCAACATGAGGATATGAAATAATACATACAAATCTAAGAATATTCTCACAGTGAGAGTGCACACTATCAAGCCAGATTTTACCAGCTTTTATATATATATTTAGATACAGATTCCTTTTTTTCAATCAATGTGAAACGCACTGATTGACTGATTACAGGCAGATTGTTTTTAATTCTTCATTTCTGTTAATTATTATTATTATTTTCTGTCCACAGGAATTGAAGCCACAACATTTCAAGATTAAAATCAAGAAATGTGGGCTTGATGAAAATTCTGAGGTTGAGCCTCACTAAAACACATTTTCATTTGTTAAATACTGCCATACAATTAAATATATTTACAATAGAGATTACTTAAATAATGACAGGAGTCAGTAAGTTTTCAGTAAACCTGACCGTCACCACATGGTGTAAAACAATGTTGTTGTCTTTTTTTCTTTTTTTTTTTTACCTTCCGAGTCGTTGCTGAACGGACCAGAGTTGGAGCTGTACAGCGAGGCGGAATCTGAAGAGTTTGTGAAAAGTCTCTCGGTGCTTTTGGCACAAACACCACACCTAAGAACACATAAACCACATTGAGAGTTTTAAAGAGCTGCTAAAGTCTGATGCATGCTCATAAAAGCCGTCCTAAAAAAATTGGTTGGCAGCCAGAGGCCGCTTGCTTAGACAAAGGCTTGAAGTGGATACTCCGAGCCCAACACGAGGCCGAGTCTCACATTTCATCTAGATCAAGTTCCTACTGTCATGGTTCCCACCCTCCTTAAGATGCACCCAACACCTGAGTCCCAGGTACAGGTGGTAGCAGTTACAATGTCCCAAGCTGAGACTCGGGACGATTATTTTTTTTTTTTTTCATCCACAGACCACATGCATGCTTTCTAATCTTCTAATTAAAGGAGTTTAGAGTTACAACAAATCATCACCATCCACATTCTCAGATAACTTGGATAAGGACGCACACAAAGGCAGAAGGAAAGGCACAGCGGCGCTCAACAGTAAATAAACCCCAGTTAAAATGCCAGGCTTTTGTAAAGTAAAAAATTAGATCCTGATAAATATATTTTCCAAATAGAACGTGGAGTAATCCTGTACCGTTACTAACTTGCTAAAAACAAGCATTTGTTAGAAATAATGAGGAAAAAAAAACACATTTAAAAAAAAGCTGCAATAACTTCATCCACCTGCACAAGCGCAAACCCAGACAATGATGCTGCCGTCACCGTGTTTCACTTTGGGTGGGATGTTTGTTTTGTGATGCGTCGTTAATGCTGAGCTTATCATTTGGCTCACATGCCTCAGGTTTCACATTCTCCCATAACATTCAGAAAAAATGTTGTCATGTCTGTCCCAACTCCTCAGACCAGACATATGGAACGTGCAGGAGATTGTTGTCACATGTACAATAAAACCAAAACTTGTTTGTTATTTCCTTTAGCTCCTTCAGTGTTGCTTTAGGCCATCCTGACCAGTTTTAAGTCTATTCTTTCCATCGGTTTTGGTGAAATGTTCACTTTTTGTGACTTTTGCCCACATATTGCTTCCCACCTTCATCATGCATTTTGCTTCCTGTCACCCAAATAACAAATTTGCAGCCTCTTTGCAAATAACCATTGCAAAAAAATAAATCCAAACTCAGAATAACTGCAACTGTACTTATAGTTAATCCCACTTTCTACAACAGGTGTTACCTCAACAAGACCAACTACTGAAAGTAAGTCAAAAGCTTCAGGGTGTATCTATACATATGCAATCAGGTTATTGCATCTTTTCCTTACATTGTTTCCTCCAATTTGTTTTCCACTTGAATTAAACAGGATGGTTGTCACAGAAGGTTTGAAATGTTTGAATGAAATTTCAAACATTTCACATCCCACAACTTGAAATTTGAACAACTTCGTGAATGCATCGTGATTTCGACGAGGCATCACTATCTCTGCACTTTCAAATTCCTCCTTTTGGATCATTTTCTGATTTAAAAAAAAAAAAAAGGTATCATAATGCATTTGTGAGCAGGGATTTGCATGTTTTAACGGCGTTTAGTTGAGAACTTATTTCTTTAAACAATAGAAGGATTAAAGTCACACAACTACTGCCCTGAATTACTTCAATGTTTTAAAGTGCCGAACCACTGTAACTTTCTCTTCTTCCTTCTTTAATAAAACGTTGAATGCAATTATTCATCTAATTGTCTAACAGAAGTTGGTGTTTTACCCGGTCAAACAGCGAGTCTTATCTCTTGGGCTGGACATCAGTGGGTCAGCTGGCAGATACTGTACGATCCCCCTGTAGCTTCTGTTGCTCAGAAACACCACTGCACCTAAATGAAAGAGATGAAGTGCATAGCACGAGAAAAATATGAAAAAGAGAACATCGGGGTTATATTGCATAAAATTCTCTCTGAGGGAAGTTGTGGTCAGGTTGTAGCAATCAGCCTCACTGAGCAGATGAAGAACAGAGCTCTTTTAATTGAGCTACGCAATCATTTTATTTTTTTTCTCTTCACTAAGGATCTCTGTTTGACCTGAGTAGTCGTATCTGAAGGGTCCCATCCAGCGGTGTTTTTCGCTCTCGGCTAGCACGTCGCCGTAAAAGCCGTAGCTCACCAGCGACACGGAGTACCGCACCTGACCGGGACCGTAGTGAACTGAACACACGTCCAGAGGCTGAGAATCTCCTGAAAGACGGCAGAGTTATTTAAACCGGGCTAAAACCTGACAGAGCAGGGATTTCTTTCAACGCAAACCTTTCCTCACCGATGACAATGTGCAAAGATGAGGTAACGGGGTCGATCACTCCCACTGTGGTGTAGCATACGCAGTCTGTGGAGCCTACAATAAGACAAACCAGGAATGAGCTTTTTGGACTCACATCCGTAACGCGCACTGACCTAATGAACACATTCCAGCAATTACCTGCAGGGATGATCCCAATGTGGAGTGGACACGGCTGCAGGGTGACCGCGGGATCGTTCTCACAAAGGCCTGCCTCTTGCTGCATTCTCCCAATCACGCCGTGAAGTATTTCGCTGAACATGCCGTCGCCGCCCACACACACCACACTGTCAAAAGCAAACACACGAGTTTGTGCGAAGCCTTTGTGACGATCTCCTACCACACATCAAAATACTGATGGCACTCACCCATCAAAACCCGTCAAGTCTTTCTTCAGGAGGTGGTCTCTGGCCTGGTTGGCGCGCTCAGTCACTAAAACGAAAAAAATAAACTGCAGCTGAAAACTGGTTCAGGAATTAAGCGGGTCAGACTAAAAGATACGGATTTTTGTCACGTCAAAGCACAAACTTCTGTGTGCTCCTTGAGGAAGTTATCTGATAGAAAAACTTTATATATAAAGCTTGTGACTGCAAAGTGACAAAAAGGGAAAAAGCTAAAGGGTTATGAACTTTACAATAACAGTGTTTACCTATTACATGGGAGCTGATGCCAGCCAGCTCAAACACAGGGGCAACCAGTGAGTGGTAGATCTGCCTTCCTTTTTTCTTTCCTCCAAATGGGTTGATGAACACCAGCAGCCTGTGCGGACGGAGGGGACCTGAAACACGCGTTTAGGACGTTACAAGTGGCTACAGGCTTGGGATTCAGCGATATTTTAAATGTGAAATCTGCCCTCACTGTGTGTCTTTAGGGCTGTGCGCAGGTGTTTCGTCCACTGGTCTCTGAGGACCCGACTGGGACAGGTGAACTGGGTCCGGCCCAGTCTCCACAGCAGCCCAGAGGAAGTCCTGCTGTTGCTACGCTTTACATAGAAAACTGTAGACAGATAAGTAAATAAATGTTTTATCTGCAGGATTATGCAACCGCTACTATGATAATAGGCGAAAACAACAGATCCGGATACAGAATAGCACGTTATTATTATTTTCAATTGTGGCTGCGTAGTGAGTATTTATACCTGTGAAGTCTCTATCTGTGTCCTCCACAGACTTGTGAGGCAGAACCTCCACCCGGCCCTCCTCCACTCCGACCACCTCGGCCACGGGAACTGAAACTGAGTGGCAGAACGGGTGTGACGAAAATCCCAAAGTGACCTCAAACTCATTGAGTTCATACTTGTCAAAGTAATGAAGAGTATTAAATACCAAAATGGATGTTTTCCATGTAGGTATTTAATTCCCACAGCAACGATACGTCCTGGATTTTACTACGTTGTAACAAAACGGATACTGGAAAAACTACAGTGTGACTGTAATGAAAGCTGATTCTGTCAAGCCGCTTCATTTTCATGGGGGTTTCGCTGTTCTGAGTGCCTCCCTGGCGTTTACTAGATAAACATGATTAGAATTGAGCCTTTGTTTGTTTAAAAGGCATGCAGTGCACGTCGCCTGACCAGCAAAAACACAACAGATTAGGTCAGCGCTGTTCACTCTACTTGTTAATAATCAAGTCAAGAGGTCAACTGATTTTTGACTTCTGTGAATTATAATAACTTTGTATTGTGTTAAATTATTATTATTATTATTATTATTATTAGGTTACAGCAGTTTATCTTTTCATTTTTTTTTCAGTGAAAGCTTATGGAAGAAAGAATTTCTCCCTTCCAGATTTCTTCTGCTTTTGCCTTTTTGTCCCTTTCAGTTGTTTCGGGTCACCAAGCAAATGGCAAAGTCACACAAACGATAACAATATAAAGTGAAAAAAACTGTTTTCCAACGTTTATTTTGTTTTTATTAGGGAAATAGCCCCTCAGACCAACACCTGCTTTAAACACTCTTTGTTTAAACTAGCACTTTTTTATTACTTCTTTAATTATATATTTCTCCTATATTATTATCGTCGTCCTCTTTCTGTTTTGTAATGTGTGTGGATGGAAGTAAGTACTGCGTGCAGCATTACTGTATATAGGGACTGGATTTCTGCACATTTTTTGTTTCTTGTTTCTGACCCGGATTGGGATGTGTTCAGGGAGAAACCACCTTATATTTCTTTTTTTTCCACCCCTCGTTTCTGGAATTAGTTCTTTTTATCATTATTATTATAACAATGAGTGATAGTCAATAACTGCTGGATATTTTGTTGTGTATACGACCTTTATACGACCTAAGGTCATGTGTCAGGAAATGTGTGTGTGTGTGTGTGTGTGTGTGTGTGTGTGTGTGTGTGTGTGTGTGTGTGTGTGTGTGTGTGTTTTCCAGCCTGTTTTCAGTAAACTTGTTTTATGACATGTTGGTGCTGCTCAACTTGTTCTTCACGTTTCTTGAAAGGACTTAAAGCGCTCCCTCTCTGCACCTTAAAAACTGTTGTCAGTGTAAAACCTTTAAGTGTTTGCAACGCCAATAATGAAGTATTATAAGTAAGAAGGATTTTAGACAGGAGATGTTTATTCTGCGATAAAGGCTGTCAAGTTCTGGTTCTGAGCCACAGGCTCTCTCACCTGTTTTCTTATCGCGGTCCTTCTTGTCCGCCTCGGTCCATTTGAGATGCCAGCCGGTCAGGACAGCCAGGTGTCTCTTATTCCCGACCCACAAACTTGACTCCAGTCTCAGGTCGGCCTCCATCTGGGTTTTCATTCACCCGGAATGTCCGTAAACAACTCCGTCCCGACCGCCGCTCGCGTCCATAACTTTCATCCCCCCACACACTTTTAAGGAAACAACAGCAGGTCGGTGCCAACAATCTGGAATCGGTCGATAATCGAAAAGTAACCCCCCTTCTTTTTTTTTTTTTCTTTTTTTTTGCCTGGTGTCACAGAGTCATCTTCGTCTGGATGAAATGCTGTCGCTACCGCGCGAGCGTCGCCTCGCCGCTCCCCTTCCCTCGTGGCACCTGCAGCTTCCATTTGCATAAAGCCGCTGATTGGACAGGAGTTTACCTGAGGGCGCGAGCGTTTGGGGAATTTTTATTCAGCTGTTTATCAGACCTGAGCATGCTGAGAAAAGTGCAATTCCTAATTACACGACCGCAGTAACGGAGAGTATGTTGTAAATATGAAGTCATTTGGGCTCATTTCGACAGTCAGCACATCTTCTTCAAAATGCAGAGTGAAAATGTTCTCATGATGTGCATCTGATGTCACACACTTGTGCGTAATTTTACCCTTGTAAGGATGATATAAATATGTGGTCATATGTATATGACCATATATATTTATGGTCATGTTATTGTTTTGTTTCTTGAATGTTTCAATTTAGTTTTCATATATTTTCCAAATACATATTTAGGGGGGGGAGGTCTTTACAACATATTAGTTAGATTTCTGTCATTTGACATGCCTAAAGTGAAGTGGGCTGTGCCTTCCTGTCTGCTTTTTAGCTACTGTTTAGAACAGGAGCTCCCAACATTGATAAGATCACATATTGACGGGTTGTTCTGTTGTGCTCCTATTCAGTTTAAAGAAATAACAAAAACGGTGAGAACAATAAGATTCAAACCAGAGATCTTACAAATGATTGAAACAACTATTGAGAATTGGATGCTGTACGTTGAAAATGATGCCAACCTTTTGTGTTGACTTGTTGCAAATAGGGTGACACTGTTATTTGTAGGGTTAGATGTTGAAATGTTTGGAATCATCTGGTTTAAAACATCCCATCTCCAGGAGAAAATGTTTTTTTTTTATGTCTTATTCATAGGAATACACAGTTCACATTGATCTGCTTTTAGACTATAGATGTTTAATGTTATTAGTTTGGACGTATAAAGAAAAGGGTAAAAACAGAAAGTTTTAAGATCTGACGTTTCAAACTGAGGATCAAGAGAAAACTATGATGCTGCATCCCATTCCATTTTATTTATTCTTATTCTGTTGTCTGGAAAAAAAATATTTGTAGTTAATATATGATGGAAAAGAATACCAATTCTGTAAAGTTAAACGATGTTGTATATTCTCTCATTGACTCTCGTTTTAAATATTTTTGTCTTTACTTTTAGACAAATTCGAGAGGTAATCATGGAAATCTACAAAGTTACCTCGCCATTAATTGTTTGTGTTGTCACAATAAAATAAAAGTGCACCGAAGGCTTTTATTGTGAAGTCGTGACACCGGAAGTGTTTACGTCTTTCCTCCTTCGGTTCATGCTAGCTGTTTGGTTCAGTTAGCAAGTGCGCCGGGTCTTTTAAATTCTCTCGTGTAGTTTGTTATTAAACGGTTAGTGGAAATAGTGTAAGTTAAAACCTTTTTTCCCCGGAAGTTTCACTAAAATTCAAACAACAAAATGAACATACGAAACGCAAGGGTAAGCACACAGGAATCCCATGTCAGCCACGCTGTTTGACTACCTGTAAAAGCTAAGCTAACTGCTGCTCCTGCAAATTTCGGCCGTTTTTTCTCCCCCCCCTCTTTGTAATGGACTTTTGCGGTGGTGGTTTTATCTGTTTCAGCCCGAGGACCTTATGAACATGCAGCACTGTAACCTGTTGTGTCTCCCAGAAAACTACCAGATGAAATATTACTTCTATCACGGATTATCCTGGCCTCAGGTGCTGCTTCTGTCTCATTTCGCCTCTCCTGCTTTGTCCTAAAAGACAGAGTTTAATTGTTTCACTCTCTGTCTTCCTGTCATTTAGCTGTCCTACATAGCAGAGGACGAAAATGGTAAAATTGTTGGATATGTGTTGGCAAAAATGTGAGTATCTGACCACAACTGTGGATGCATCTCAGTAAATTAGAATATGAAAATGTACATTTCAGAAAGTCCTCTCGCAAAATGAAGCACCGATTTTCAAGGGTTTATTTTGATATTTGTGATGATTATAACTTAACTTACAGTGGCACAGTTGGAAGTGCTAGGGGAGGCCAGGTTGCTTTAATAACCTGGTAATCATCTGGTATGATTAAAAATTTAAAAAAAATGATGCAAATTATAAATATTGGTGTTGTGCAAATCCTGAATCAAATTGAATTTGGCTGTAAAATTCACTCATCAAAACTAACTTTTTTTGTTTTTTTTGTAGGGAAGAGGACCCTGATGATGTACCTCATGGTCACATTACTTCATTGGTGAGTCTGAGTAAAGATGCTTCGTGTTATTTTGGACCTCGCTGAGAAATCTGCGTCTGACCTGGTTTGCGGCCTGCAGGCGGTGAAGCGATCCCACAGACGTCTCGGTCTGGCCCAGAAGTTGATGGACCAGGCGAGCCGGGCCATGATAGAAAACTTCAACGCTAAATATGTCTCGCTTCACGTTCGCAAAAGGTAACTTTACACATCTACAGGGCCACAGTGAAACTGGTTTTCTTATGGTTAGGTGTATCTAAGGTATTTTTGTCTTCCAGACTGTTAACATTACTGATGGTTTGTTTGTTGTTGGGTTTTTTTCCCCACTGCAGCAACCGAGCAGCTCTACACCTGTACTCCAACACCCTCAAGTTTCAGTAAGCTTTTGTTGTGTCATGTGAGATATTAGAAAATATGTTAGAAAATAACATTTTTAAGTGATTATTAGTTTTTTTCTAAGCACACATTTTTGTCTTCCTTTTTTTTTTATTGGGCTAAAACAATCCTAAACCTTAAATGTTCTCATCAGATGTATACAAAAAGAAAATCATAATTATCAGGAAGAAAGGCGTTAAAACATCACTGTGTAATTACTATGTATTTATTTGACTTGCTGAATTATGTTAGTGCAATAAATAAGCTCTCCGCGAATATCATTTATTGAATTTGACCTTATATATAAGCTGAAGTTTTATGTCGTCTCTCTTCAGGATCAGTGAAGTCGAACCAAAATATTACGCAGACGGAGAAGATGCCTACGCCATGAAGAGAGACCTGGCTCACATGGCCGATGAGGTGAATTAGAATCTGTAAATGTCCTCCTTTTTACTTCTTTGACATTCCTTTATTTGCTCTTAATTGAGATCTTTTTTTTTTTTTTGGTTTTTGGTGTGTGTAAATTTTGCTTCTGTCTGTATCATCTTCGCGCAGCTGAGGAAGCCCGGCGTGCGCGTGTCGAGTCAAGAAGCAACATCTGGCCAGAGCCCATCAGGCTCCGGCGAACAAGAGAGAGAAAGCGAGAGAGACAGTGGAGGAGAGAGCAAAGAGTTGAGCGAAGTCAGCGAGGCGACGGAAAGCACAGACGTTAAAGATTCTTCTTCTGACTCACAATGACGCCGCAGTTCTTGACATTTTTTTTAAAGCGCCCATTTTTGTCACAATTTGCAGCTGTTTCTGACTTTGAAGGCTGGCTATCTGACTATCAAAGCTGCATCTCTTTATTTTTTTCTCTCTGCTGTGATGAACAGAGTTGAGTCAATGTGTTATCCAAATTAAACTAAACTTATTGCTCGAAGCATTTTTACTTGATCGATGATTTCTGAAAAGTCCAAAATATCTGCAATTCACAATCACCGCTGGTATCTTGAGCTGTTGGAAAATAACTTGAGACTTTTTACAGTAATTTTCTTCATTATCAGGCATTTTCCTGATTATTGAAAGAAGAGAAATAGCTTTTTTTTTATTCTACAAATACACAGTTTAACACACACAAAAAAAAAATGTTCAGTGGGTGCAGTGCTCCTTTTTTAATCAGATCATCGATCAGAATAAACTGTAAAAGCAGAGCGGTGTCCAGTGGCAAAATCATTATAGAAAACAAACTATTTCAAAGTCCCTTATAGGTTCCCTTTTGTGGTACCAAGAATAAATTGGAGCTCTCTGCAAATGTCTGTGCATGCTGTAAACCATTCATGCTTTGCAACTGCAGGTGGTTTTAGAATGAGTTAGAACTGCACACTGAAACTTGTTAAAAGGTGCACAAACCAAAGAGATGCAGTATAACAAAGTATGTTTAAAATGTGTTTCATTTTGACACTTTAGAGGTTGTATTATGCTGTGAATTTGTTTTGCTTATGAAGAGATTGAGCACCTCGACGATGCATTTCAAATACAAAGTTGATTTTGAACATATTTTATTGCCAGGTGTAGGCAATTAAAAATGGATCCTAAGCCGGAGCGAAGCGTCAAACTTGGGAAACGAAGAACAAGACACATGAGCAGTCAGTAACAATGATTCAGACTGAAGCTTTGACACATTTAAAACCCACAGCAAACTGGCACTTCAGGACCAGCGAGTTTATGACCAGTTCTCATAAACTTTTCTTTCCCTTGCTGAGAAAAAGCATCCCCAGAAAAGTGTCTGTTGTGGTAGTTGTCATTATTTCTAGATTATTTGTTGAAAGTCTGATATCTTTTACAAAACAAATATGTGCTACGTTCTCCAAAAGTCAAATAAAGTCTGTTGGGCTAGAGTGATAAAGGATATTTTAGCAAGGCATTGTATTATGCATGATTCTGGAGTGGAGTACCTTGAGTACACTCTGATAGAGGAGCAAGAAGCACATGCAAATTATTCATAAAGAGGTCTGCGGAGCGGTGATTTTACCGGGACACTTTTTTGAGTGAGGCGACCTTTGAGAGGAGGAAAAGCAAAGGTTAGGATTTCTGTGTGAGTAAATTAATTTTGGTGACTCCTAGTGGTGGCATTATGGGGAAAAAATAAAAAATCACTGTCTCCTCAGCTAATCCCACAAAGATTAAGTGGGTAGGTGACAAATTTAAAATATAATCACTCTAATTAGATGCATCTCTTAGTAAACACAGACAGGTTTATTGATTCTCCAACCAAACTCTGTTTTAGTTCATAGCAGGGCTATAAACTGCAGCAACATGTCTGCAAGTTAAAAAAAAAAAAAGACTACTCATTAAATCACAAATAGAGATGAGAACTTAAAAATGTCCTTCGTCACACTGATCAGAAAGTGTCTATTCAGGGAAATATTAATGTGCTTGTGCAACACTATCCAACTGTGAGAGTTTGAGGAAGGAAACGGCTAAAAGAGAGATACGTGGCAGAGACATGCAACCCGTTTGCAGTGACCTTTCCCAAAAGTAGCTGTTTTACAGAAAACATGAAATCTTCAGCTGTATATAAATAAATGAACATTGTAGCAACCCCTCTCTTAAAAACAGAAAGTGACCCTGAGCGTCTGATCGACTTAAGTTATACATAGAATGTTTTCTTGGCTAAAAAAAAAAAAAAAAAGCAGGAAGAAGGATGCATCTGTGCTAGACAATTGCTATCCGAGCACAGTTAGGTCAAGGTAGGATTAAACAGCCAAAGAGACAGCAGTTACTTTTTTTTTTCTTTTTTTTTTGTATGCAAGAAACTTGTTTTTGTTCGCACCAGATTTCACTGAAGTGTCCTCTATCAGTACAGACCGTCTGCTATTGTCAACACATCAGTGCTCTGGCTTGAGTGTGTGTTGCTTGCAGGATGTCATGACAAAAAAAAAAACAAAAAAAACTGAGAGAACAATCTGACCAGGGACGGGGAAGTCCTGGAAGACAGAACAAAAACACTTCTCGAGCCTTGCAAACACCTCAACAACGCTGGTCAGAACTGGAGCAGACATTACAAAGTCCATCGGTCTTCTGCCAAAGGTTTAGTGGCTCAAGTTACACTTATTTCACTCTGTGGCGAATTTAATTTAAGTTGTTCTGTAAGGTGCTTGGTTTGCTGCGTCTCCAGTCTACTGCGCTCACCTGACCTTCTCTTTGCAGGACGGATCATCACTTTATGAGCTCACACCTCAATGAGAGGCTGCACTCACTGACTGTTAAGCTGTTTTGCTTTGACACCAAGTTTGCCACTCTTGACTTCTGTGTTTTTTTGGGGGGTTTTGCACCCCGCCACCCCCTTTCACAGCTTTTCTCTATTTCTGACATGGAAATTGATATATGTAACATAATCTACATGCCTGAATGTAATAGAAAGGAGAAGTTGATCTGTGGTGTCTTTCTCTGATGTCTTGTGGGTGAAAAAAAAAACTAAATATCTTCTTTTTTTTTCTTTGCTCTTTATTATTATTATTATTATTATTATTATTATTATTATTATTATTATTATTATTTGCTTTTTTTTTTTTTTACCTGGGCCCCAAACCAGACCGTAACCAGTCACTGACGTCACACCTCTGAGGAGGGACTAATCAATAGCAACAGCTGGAGAGTGATTGGAGCCTGAGGCGTCCAAGAAGGCAACATGAAAAAGAAAGAAAGAAAGAAAGAAAGAGAGGAAGGGCTTGGCACAAAAAAAAAAAGCTTGCCTTTCCTTTGCATGTCACGCTTGCACAATCACGCATCGAGCTGCATGTGTGAGCGGGACGGAGGCTGGGCGAGAAACAGCAAGTGCGTCTCTGTGAGAAACAGACACAAGTTCTGCTCCACCCACGAACGAGCATCCAGGTCCAAACCGCGGGGGAGGTGAAGCCGCTCAGAGTTGACTTGAGCTGCTGAGTGGCGTCATTTAGTTTGAGTCGGGAGAAAAGGGGGCTTATCAACACATCTCTGACAGGTAATGAATCTTGTTTTCTTCCCGGTTCTATTTGACCCTCTTTTTTTTTATTTTTTATTGATCTCCTTTTGATCACATTAAAACAAACTGTGCTCGATTCTAACGAGACGTGCCCGGCTATCTACAGCTTTTTACTGCAGCCCTTGTTATCGCTTTATAACCCTGTCAGATTTCACGTCGTTACCTGCAAAATGGGACACAAAGCTATTTTAACCAGCTCTATTTCTGAAACTGCACTGGTGACGGCACAAAGCTGTTCATTGCACAGAGAAAAGAATGAACTTCTAAATGTGGGAAAGGTGACACGGGTTGTTTTAAAAAAAAAAAAATGAATAAATATAAAAAAAACAAAACAAAAACAGCTTTTGTCACTCTGGCAGGTCAGCTGGATGAAAAGGAGAGTCCAAGGCTTTAAGCTGGAAAAGAGCTGATGAGTGTCTGATTTTGAAAATGGCCAAGGAAAAGGGGAAGTTTAAAAGCGCAGAGAGAAATGTGGTGCTGATCGTGAATACAGTTTTTATGACCCAGCAAGAAAATAAAAAAAAAAACAACCCTCGTTCTTCCTCTTTCTGCTGTGCTCTTTGTTACAGTAATTAAACAAACAATAAAATAAAATAAGTGGCTTGATGGTGGAATATCACACGCTTCACAGAAATATTTTCATTTATTTGTCTCCTCCTTATGAAAGCAGGCCAAAAGGTAACTCTTTTGGTTTTCCTTTTCTTTTTTTTTTTTTTTTTTGTCTGGACTTTAATGGCCCAATCCAACATGCCTTGCCAAACCTCATGATACAAAACTCCCTGTGACGAGTTATTCGGTTATTCGAGTAAAGAGTCTAACCTCGTGGGATCTGCATCAGTAAAGTTCAGCGTCGTTGCTCGACCACCTGTCGTCTCTGAAGCACACATCCCCTCAGAGCTTTCAGCTTCATGGTTCAGCCTATTTTTAGGATAAAGCTAAGATGGAGCCTTTTTTTTTTTTTTTGCACCTTCTGCAAAAAGCCCTGCAGTGCAAACGGGTCTGGTGTGTGTGTGTGTGTGTGTGTGTGTGTGTGTGTGTGTGTGTGTGTGTGTGTGTGGGTGTGTGTGTGTGTGTGTGTGTGTGCGCAGGGCCACACTTGTGCCCGACTGCTGCTTTTGCCCGCTCAGAGAAGCATGGTAGAGGGCCTCCTGTTTGAGAGAGACGTGTTGCAGTAAGATGAACTGTGTTTGTCTTGACTTCTCTTTTCACTTTTAAGCGGCAGGAAGATGTGGCAGGTTTTGGTCTCGAGAGACCGGGGGCGTGAAATCTTCAGAAAAAAAAAGAAAAAAAAAGTGTGATTGGTGCAGCAACAGGGCATAGCTTTTGGGTGCTGCAGTGTGTCCAGTTAAATGCCAGGAGCAGGTTGTTGCTGCCATTTTTTTGAAGTGAACGCAGCTAATGGGTTGTTTCTGTCGTGATTTCCTCTTGGCTTGACAGAATTCCAGCCTGTTGGAGGAGCAATGACCTCTGCTAAGCTTCGCAAGGTGGGAGTGGTGGACTATGACACACAGATAAAAGGTAAAAGTACTCATTTAAGTCATTTTCACACCCGTCACGCCTGTTCCTGAATGTGACCAGCATTTCGCGAGGGAAATCTTGCTGCAACACTTTCAGAATGAGTGACTTGTTTGTTTTGTTTGCGAGTCTGTCTGCTTATTGTGCGTCTCCCCTTTTTCGATGACTATTTCCAGAGATGCGTTTCCAGCTCCTGGACCAGCTGAAGGTGCTGGACGCGCAGCTGGAGCAGAAGACCCAGCAGCTGCAGGACATGACGGACTACCTGCGGCGACGGGGCGAGATCGAAAGCGAATATTCGCGCTCCCTGGAGAAACTGGCGGAAAGGTTCACCCTGAGGGTGAAAAGGTGACGGCCTGGCGAAAGCAGTTGGCGGTTCGCTCGAGAGAGCACCACACCGTCTCTCAAACTGGTTTTCCCCTCTCAGGAAGGAGCCAAGCTCCCACTCCGTCTCCCAGGTCTGGCTGGCTCTGCTGTCTCAGACCCGCCAGGAAAGTAAGGACCACAGCGGACTGAGTGAAAGCTGCAGCAACATCCTCATAATGCCGGTCATGCACTGTCTGGAATACACGCAGCGTCTGGCTAAGAAGGTACTGTTAGAACCGGCCCATTTAAGAACCATAGAACTTTTTGTCGTTGTTGTTTGTTTTCTGGCTTACAGCTAATGAATATCCGGAATCTTTTTTTTCTTTTATCGAATGAAAAACTGACTTTACTTTGCATTTAAGGCCAGTTTGCTGAGCAGTTAAATGAATTGACATCTCGGTCATCAAAGCGGGTGTTTGTACTTCTGACAGAGTGAGCGGCTGTTGATTGCTTCTGGAAAATAAATCCGGCATTTCCCCGCAGCTTGTCTGCAGAGAGAGATGTAATTGCAGAGCTGTTTTTAGTTTTACTTGGATGAGAAGACGCACCAGATCAACACAAGAAAATGAACGGTTTACCAAATCCAATTGTCCAGAACATTGAAGGATTAAAATATATTTTTCTGTTTAATTTAATTTTATTTTATTGCTTGATGTTTAGCTTTCATTTCTGGTAAGTTATGATTATCAAAATTAACAACTTCAAATATGTCGGTATGTCTGTGATGAACTATAACAGTTTCATTTTTAAAATTGATTTACTGAAGCTAACATTTTGATTATGGTACAATTCATTGAGATAAAGTGCATCTCCCCATTGTAGTTGTGTCAAAATTCACAGATTTTTAAGGCTTGCTTTTGTTCCACTTGTTTTGGTGTCAACTGTGATGTTTTGTCTCCATATTATGTTTTCAGAGCAAAGACCTTTGTACTCAGCTGCAAGACGGACTACTCAAGGTTACGACAGAGCTGCAGACAGTAAGAAAGAAACCAACCACATAAAACAGTTTCTGCTTCCTAAACACGGGAGAGAGAGAAAAAATAAAAAATAAAAGTACTCGCTTGTGCCTCTGTGCAGGCATGGCGGACTTACCACCAATACCACTCAGAGTTTGTGTGTGCAGAGGGGAAGCTGAGGGAGGCCGAGAAGCAAGAGGAAAAGCAAAAGCAGAGCGCGGCCAAAAAACTGGAGCGGCTGATAGAAAAAGTAAATGGAAATGGTTCCTGTAAATCACGCGTTTCTGTCCATGTGGCTCCTCGAATTCTCATGCGATCACGATTGTGTTGCGCAGAGGCAAATGAAAGTCCAGGAGATACAGCTGAAGTGCAGCAAGGCCAGGAACGACTACCTCCTCAACCTGTCGGCAGCCAACTCTTCCATGAACAAATACTACCTTCAGGACATCACCACGCTTATAGATGTAAGAGCTTCATTCTACACCTTAAACTTCAGGTATATTCCCACCTGCAGCTCATTTAGCCTCTGTCCCGCAGTGTGCAGATGTGGGTTACCACTTATCTTTGGGCCGGGTGATGAAGGCCTACCTGTCCAGACAGTCGTGGGGCCAGCGGAACCTCAGCGCGGGTCTGCAGCAGCTCCAGGAGGCCGTGGCGGGACTGGACCAGAGCCGAGACAGAGACGCCCTCCTGCAGGACCATGGCAACACCTTCTCCATGCCCCTCCGCTTCCCCTACCAGCCCCACGAAGAAGACCAGGTGGGCTTTTTTCGAGACGGTTTTTAGTCCACTACTTTCAGAGATGACTGAAGACTTCTTGGCATGTTGCAGATTTCTGAAGTTAGTGCAGAGTGCGAAATGAGGTGTGAAATGGAGACCCGATTCAAGCAGATACAGGCCCGGCTGAAAACTGTGACTGAAGAAACGGAAGAGGTAAAGATCATGTCACAAAACTTGGCACCTTAATTTAACACGTCAACATATACTTAATGAAAGGATCTGGATACGCAATTGAAGAATAATTCAAAAGTCCTTATGGTCGTGTTTCCCTGCTCTCTCCCAGAAAAAGAGAGGGTATATGTTAAAGCCAAATAAGTCATAGCAATGCATAGAAACAACAGAGAGACGGTTTACCGTGTCAGCACTGGACTGCTGCCATGAGTCCTTAAACCGTTTTACTTTTGGCACGGTACGAACAGAAAGTGGCTCAAAAATTCCCAAAGCATTGTGTCGAAACCGGCATGTTTCAACATGATCAATGTGATGTGCCGTATTGGTTCTATCAACACACTAGCTGCATTGTAGTTATGTTTTATTTAAAGACCTTTTGCATAAAGAGATCACACAGCTCATTACTGTAATGGGATGTCTATAAAAGCAAATTGGCTTTACTTGCAAAAAAAAGTAACCTATTCAATTCAAATCTTTATTTATAGACATGTCCCCTTATGTTCTTCTTTTAAATGTTTTTTTATTTTTATTTCTTTTCTTTCTTTTTTTTTTTTACTTGTGCTCATTTGCATCACTGTTCTGTCCTGCAGCTCAACAGGATGACCTGTTGCTTGAGCTGATGTGTTTTCTCTTGTCACACAGGCTGGTAAAAGCATGTCAGCAGCCAAGTCCACGCTGCTGGAGGAAATTGACGTTGACGATCTTGAGTCCAGCATGGGTGGTGGTCCTTCTCAGGTGGGCAGCACTGAGAATTTGACTGTTAAACCCAGCGTGGCGCGGCGTCGGGCCAGCATACTGGAAATAGAAAACGCCTACTTCGCTGTGAGTCTTCAGACCGTAATAATTAACGTTTTAATGTTCCGAGGATCTCTGAGTCTATTTTGACTCAATAGTCGATCATAACTGTGTATTTGACTGTTTTTTTTTTTTCAGAAAGTAAAAGAATATTTGGTTGGCAGCTCACTGATGTCTAAGCTCCAAGCAAAACATGACCTACTTAAAGTGGCTGTGGAAAAAGGTAGCACTTCTGCATTTTTCATGTTTATAAAATAAAAAGCAAACTGCAGACACAATGTGCCATTGTAAAACACCCAGTGTACTGGCATGATGTTACAGTATTTCCCATTTAAATTTTCAATCATGTTCCCTTTTTTTTTGCTGCTGGCTGAGTAATTTAATGAAACAGTTGGAAGTTGAACTGGAGTGTCATGTCGTTTTCAAAAGATCTCTTGTTTCCCCTTAGCTGAAGGATCAAATGGACACCAGTCCAGGTATTTGCTCAAATTCTGCATTTTTTATTATTTTTTTTTTTGTTCCTTTTTATTTGTCCTTTGATGACTTGATGTGAAATCGAGCTGTGCAATACGGGGGAAAATAAAACAAAAACAAGAAAGACGTGCGTCAATGTTTTGGGTTCTGCAGGTTTTCTGGAAAGTCGCTGCGTATGAGAAAGAATCACTCAAGTGCCAATTTGATCCACAATCACAAACTTTTCAGTGGAGACATGCTGTCCTTCATAGAGGTAGAAGAATCCTTATCCCTCATTGCACTATTACATCTTTTAGTCTTGCTTGCTTTTCAAAAACAAGCAATTATTATTGTATCAATATTGCATAATTGTTTTTAACACCATTACTATTTTTTAATAATTTGTGATATATTTTCCTACAAATGTTGTTTTATCACAAACTGCTGTTTATTTGCCATAGTGTTGTCTGTGGAAGAAGTGGTTGCAGTTTCTATTAACAAATTTGAAATTATATTATGTCGACCATACTTTAGATATTTATTGAATTTTTTGCTTAGGTTATTTGATGATGTTATTTTATGCATGTTTTAAACAAAATATGTACTCCTTATTTAGGCTTCAGGACAACAGATACCATATGTTGTGGAAAGCTGCATTCGCTTTATCAATCTTTATGGTAAGTATTCAAGATTTTAGGAGCGGTAAACAAGCCGCTTTCATCGCTCGTCAGTCTTTAGAGCTTCATACACCGTCTGTGTTTCTGTATAGTGTTCCAGTTGAAATATAAAGTCTTTGCTTCATGGGAAAAATATGACTAATTTATGCTTTCCTTATCAGGTCTCCACCATGAAGGGATTTTTCGAGTACCAGGATCTCAGATGGAGGTCAATGTTCTAAGGGATGCATTTGAACGAGGTAGATCTGTGCGTGCGTCTGCATTAGTTACGATGAACCTCACTCACTATGGAGAGTTAATAATGTTGGACAGTGTGTCCTCGCCTTCCCTGCAGGAGAGGACCCACTGTCTGAGCGAAGGTATGATCTGGACTCCGTAGCAGGAGTGCTGAAGCTCTACTTCAGATGTCTGGACAATCCCCTGTTTCCCGTCAGCAGCACCAGTGAGCTCTTGGAGTGCAATCGTAAGGGCTTGTGTGAGAGGAAACTCTTGACTTGACTGAAGACACATAGCAACAGCAGCTGATCTTTCTTTCGTTACATTTCCTTAGAGATAAAGGACGATGCGGCACGAGCAGCTCAGCTCAAGGCAATTGTGACTTCTTACCCTGAGCCAGTCATTGTTGTCATGAGATACCTCTTTGCCTTCCTTTATCAGTGAGTACTGCGACTTCATTAGCTATAAAAAAAAATATTAAAAAAAATCTAGCACAGAGAAGAAAAACTGAGAAACAAAACTGAAAATTCAAACTGTATGCGGCTGCAGTGCCAAGCTGACTTAGACTAGGGCATAAGCCAACAAAATCAGACGGTTAGTGGTTCCCAAACTTTTTGCGTTCGACCCGAGACATCACCAGACTCTGTGAAGCACCAACATGACTGAATGTGTTCTTTTAAATTTTGGTATTTAAAAAAAACTCCTTAAAGTGTTTACGCACACTGCACTTTTTGTCACAACCGCACGAAAGGCCATAGGTCTCAATGACGGTTTGCCAAAAGCCTTACAGTTAAACAAAAAAGCTCTGTGGCAGAAAGCCAATTTATGCACCATGTTTCCAGTCAGACCAGCTACTGGAGTCTCATGAAGTCCAGCCACACTAACCATGTTCTCACCAACATACACTGCTGAGGTACATTCAGGAAATTAAAAAAAATAAAAAATTTTCAATACTTTATGGTTAATTTATTAACTTGGAGTTTTACTCAGAGGTGGCTTTTTAAAGTTCTACTGACATATTTGTCTTATGCTTTCCTCTAGCAACCACCTCCAAAAAAAGCCATACATTTCCTGTCTTTAATTGTAGTGAGACATACTTTAACATTAAACATGCTATATTCTGACTTGAAGCTCAATTTTTTTTATTTATTATTATAATTTCTAGTTTTTTTTACGAGTTCTCTGATGATTGATTGTGTTGTCTGAATTTGGGGTGATTTTCATTCGGAGATGGTGGCCCACAAGCCTCGATAGAAAATATGAAATAAGGTTATGAGCAACTGTTCCCTCTATTATAATTACAATCCACGCTGTACGTTTTCTGACATCATTAGCTGTACATTTTCATCCACACAAATATAATCATATGAGGTCGAATGTAGAACCACATAGACGTTTGAAGGAGAACGCTTAATAAAAAATAAATGAGAAAAAAAAAAGAGATACATTTTGGTAGCTGCAAATGTCATGGTGGGGGGGAGTTTCCACAATATACACATTTCTCTTTGCCTAATTTTCCCTCCAAAATGTCAGTCTGACCACAAAACAGTGGTTTGAGCAAAACATCTTCTGACAGCAACTTGACCCTGAACAAGAACTAAAAAAAACTTCCAAGCTCAGAGAACAGTTTGAGATCATGCTTCCACTGCATTGTGGTCAAGTTTTTATTTTGTTACTTTGACAATGCTTATTAATAAATCTTGACTGATCGCAAATTATTCTGTGCCTTCAGTGTGTCTCAGTACAGTGATGAGAACATGATGCAGCCGTACAATCTGGCTGTGTGTTTCGGCCCCAGTCTGGTGAGAGGCCTGCAGGACGATGAAGTTGTGACTCTGCAGCCTCAGATCAACGCCCTGGTGAAGGGCATCATCCTGCAGCACGAAAGCATTTTTCCCAGTCAGAGTGAAGTACAAGGACCAATGTATGAGAAGTGCATGACTCTCGAACAGGACGATTGGTGAGATGATGAAGCACATTTGAGGTTGCAGATGGAAGTGAATGTGGAACGTGTGTTGAAAAAGTGAAACTGTGTCTGGGCCTCATCTCTTTTTTGCAGTGAGGTTATTGTTGAAGGAGAAGTAGAGGTGGATTACAGCCAAGGCAGAGATGGTAAATATGCTGTTCATTTTGACTTCAGAACCTAAATTTCTATATTTAAGAAAAAAAAAAAAACTATTTTGCAACAGATTTAGAAATGGGATTTCCAGCAGTTATTGGTCCAGATGTATCTGCAGCAACTGCACTGACAAAGGCTGAGCGTCCAAGAGCAAACAGCAGCGGCTGCTTGAATTACAGTAAGGTACCTGCAGGGGGCGTCCTTTCTGCGTCCGGAAAGCTAACGCTGCAGATTCCAGTGGGACCACAGTACAGGCCTAAAAAAGCACTCTCTCCATCTTATACGCGCAAAGAGTAAGTAACACTGCTATTAATCTATGAACCAAAGAGGAATGAAATACTCATTAAAAAAAAATTATATATATTTACTTACGTTTATACTTCGTTGTATCTGAATTTATTCCAGTTCTGATCAACAGTATAAGCATTTTTTTTCATTGCAGCACGCAATTAAATAAATGTAAAAAGGAAAAAAAAATGGAAATGCACGAGTTATTATAAATGTTTCTGTAATTAACATGCCTGCAAAAATTTTAATGTGAAAATAATTGAATACATCTTAATGTCACATAATTTGTTATGGAAACAACTTGGTTTACTTTATCAATAATGTTGGACGGCTGCTTGTAAGTTTGCATTTTGGCACCAGAGGAAGAAAGATGGAGGTTATATTTACAGCTGCGTTCAATGATGGCAGTGTGTCTGTAAAGGTTAAAATCCTTATAAAAGTTTTCATTTCCACATGCATTAAGAGCACTGCAAGAAATGTGGAACTGTTTAAAACGCGTTTCCAGATATTACAAAAATATAACAGTCACTGTTTAAAATTGTTTAGCATTATCAATAAAAGATTGTATTAGGAAAAAAAATAGAATTTAGTTGCATAAAAACTGTTTGAGAAATGGGTGTTGGACCACATTCCTGAATGTCTTACCTCATAAACCGAGCATTTAATGTTTGTTCGCAGATCTTATACTGGATTCATTAATCTTGCTGGTCTGGCTGCAACTCAGATGTCGCTCACTTCCTTTTAGGCTTGGATCGTTATTTTAGTAAAATGCTAATTTCAAAAGCATTTCCTCTTCAGCATAAGGCAGTATGACATTTTCATTAAATTGGATGCCTTCAAACTGATCTCTGATCCCTACTGTGTGGTGTTGTCACAGTATCATATTATAAGAAACATTCCCATGTCATACCTGGGTCACCATGCTTCAGTGTATTATTCAGTGTTTGGTTTTCACAAAACAACCTTAGTTTCATCAAACCTTCGAAGGTTGTGTAATTTCTCTTTAAGTTAGTCGATGTATGATTAGGTAAATTAGAACCTTGTCAGCCTATTTTCATGGGCTTCTTGTTGATGGTGTCACAATACATCACTCACACCTTCTGTGAGCATCCTGGAACTGATAAACCTTTCATTTGTTTTGCTCAAGAATAGTAGAATGCTTGTTTTTTTTTTTAGAAAGTTGGATATTTTAGTTTTTATTTATTCATGTTTTTCTTTTCTGCATGCAGATATCAACATTCATCCTCGGAGGACTTGTTTGTCAAAGTTGATAAGGTTTGTTTTTTGTTTCTACATTTAAAAAAAATATACTTGTTACAAGGAATATGTTTTACAGCTGTAAATCACGCAAGCCTTTTGAAAATCGACATTGTGTGAAATATTTGATATTTTCAAATAAAAAAAACTTACTGGTACAAATTGATTATCAACAAGGTAGCTTTCTTTTTTCCCTCTTTGCTTCCATTTATTTTGTATTTCAGGAGGTCTGCAATAACATGGAGTCGGTCTTCAAGGAGCTTCTGACACGACAAACGCCGCAAGACGCTGCCATCTTGGCTACTTCTGTCCAGGCTCAACAAAAAAAGGGGAAACGTGACGGACGGAAAGGGAAAGGAACCAGTCTTTTCAGATCAACAGATCAAGTGGACTGAGTGGACCAGCATTAGCACATGACGGCAACAGAGATGATGCTAATGAAAACCGAGGGGCAGAGTGACGGGTTCTGACAGCAGCTTTCAGCACATCTATTTCTAGAAACCAGAGGCCAGTGACCCATGACCCCTGCTCCGAGGCACCCGTGACTCAGTATCCTCTGTCATGATTTTTCACTTTCACATCCGCTGGAGTGACTTCAAACCTACAGTAATTTATAAAAGCTGGGAATGACTTGAAATGAAAAGATGTTTGCGTAGAACTAAATGAAGATTGGTTAGATTGGTTCAGCTGAAAGCAGAAAACTTACAGATGAACGTGAATACAAACTGAGACTGTAGTGGTTGCATTTGCTATCTTGTTTTCCTATTTTGATTTTTCTGTATATAATAAATACATTTCCTTTATTTTTTAATTACATCCTAGGCAAATATGCACTTAATGCCTAAGGCTTGCAAAAGCTCTGCAACAGTAAGATAATTATATTTTTTCACAAATACTTAATAATGGAAAAACAACTGAACATAAAATCTGAGCCACATTGTAAAAGTTGATTTTCATTCAATGCAGTCTGCTTTGTTTCCTTTATGTGCAGGAATAACTGCAAATAAACATTCCTTATAATTTTTCACATGTTGCCACCTTTTTTGAACATTTTGACCCCCTCTTCTGTACATGAGTGTATCAACGACATTGGCTTTCCTTGCCTTAAATCACAGAACCACTATAAACTGTTAATTAAACTTTTTATGAGATTATCAAAACAATAAATATACTTTGTCCAAACCTCTTGGCCTCTTGATTTACATGCCAGTAGAGACATGCTAAAAACTGGTTAGCTCTTATAAGAATGGTTTAATTTCTGTAATGCCAATAAAGATTTTTTTTTTTTATTTTATTAATGCAGGCATAAACAATTTTAAGCGAATTTGTAAAGTAAAATGTAAATGACGTTTTCAATTTTACACTTATTTTACCTGATTTGTTTTTTCTTGTATATTTTGAAAGAAATCACTGGTTAAATTAAAACAAGGGGTGTGAATTATTTTGGACCTAAGTGTAATACTGTATAAATCATTAAACCAACTCTACTTACAGCTAGGAATATACTACAGTAAAATATGAATAATCTACATAAAAAAAAAAAATCTAATTAAATGTCCTTCTTCCCCACTCCCCAAGAAATCCATTTCAAAATCAGATGAAATTTACCACTATAATATACACTGCTCAAAAAAATGAAGGGAACACTCAAATAACACATCCTAGATCTGAATGAATGAAATATTCTCAGTGAATACTTTGTCCTGTACAAAGTTGAATGTGCTGACAACAAAATCATTGTTTATTGTCAATCAGTGTTGCTTCCTAAGTGGACAGTTTGATTCCACAGAAGTTTGATGTACTTGGAGTTATATTGTGTTGTTCCCTTTATTTTTTTGAGCAGTATATATATTGTTTCAAAATAATAGTATTTCCTATGAGTGTTGAGATTTGGAAATTGAGATATCAGAACATATTTAAGTGTTTCTGGAAGAATGTTCAAAACCAGATCTTGCATGAAAAAGTCTATTTCACTGTTATAATTGGTATTCAGACAGGGTCACACTATGAAAATACCATATTTTCTTCAGGATAGTATTTTTTCTTAACCCCACCTTTTTTTTAAAAAAAAATCTATTGAAACAAGTATTAAATTGTTGCAATAATAATAATAATAATAATAATAAAGTTATAATCAGCATGTAAATGACTTCATGAATAATTATTTCTCTTTTTTCCACATTTTTCTTCGCAACAATATAAGATTTTATATTCATATAAAATGATGTTTTTTTCTTCTTCTGTGGCACTTTTAGTTTTTGTGTTGCGCGCCTTGCTGTATTGTTTTATATTTAATTTTTAATAAAGAATTGGTTTAAAAAAAAATGTCTCTGTTGACGTGTCTCCAATGTAGTTTCCCAGAATGCTGTGCGGCGCTACGTACACCTCTTTGCAGCGCAGGCGCACTGGCGTGTTAGCGGTAGGCTGAGGTGGACTTCATTCAGTGTGGCCGGTTTACAGCGGTACTTTTAACACTTATTCAGGGATAAAAAGCGACTCGTCAGACTTCAGGATGATTCGGATAGCTGCGTTTTTGACAACACTGGTGGTTGCCTGTTTGGGTACGTGTAAAAGAATCATGAAAGGAGGTCTATTGACTTCAATTAGCTTGTAACTGCTAACATTCAGCCCCTCAAAACACCCTTAAATGTCTTCTTGCCATTTGTCAAGCCCCTCTCAATTCATTGCGTCTGCTTAGTGTCTCCAATATTTAGCTAATCTTCATTATTCGTTGTTAGGGGAGAGCTGCAAGGACCCAGTGATCACCCCGTCGGCCTACACGACCTCTGACGCCGTCATCTCGTCGGAGTCTGTCTTCATCGTGGAGCTCAGCCTGACCTGCGCTAACGGAGCCCAGGTAACCCAGAGAGCTGCTTCAGTGAGTGACTGCTCCGTTGCCGAGGGGACTGAGTGTGTTCTGATGATCGCTGCTCTTCTCTGCAGAGTGTCACTCTGTATGCCGATGTCAATGGAAGACAGTTCCCTGTGACCAGAGGTCAAGATGTTGGAAAATACCAGGTATGGAGTCACGGATGGATTCATTTGTTTAGGCGCCAGTCTCTGCTTGCAAATTAGAGGTGCACGATGTTAGAAATGACGTCAGGAGTCTGGCTCCATGAAGGTAATATTGGTAAATAGTAGATGTGATACTATTCATCTATTCACTCTACACCATTAGCATTTTGAGGAATAGTGTTTGCTAAATCTTCCCCACTATGAAATATGGTAGTTATAGAATAATGTGGAAATGGTCTAGTCAAAGTATATTTGCAACCTCTCTTGTTTTATGTCAGTATAAATGAACAAAATTGTCTTTATTTGCTAAATGCCTCAGTAATGAGATAATATATCAGGATTTTTCTTTTTTTTTAGTAATGTCTCCAAAATCAGAAGTTTACTCGCATTTTCTCAGTATTTGGTCGAATTGCCTTTGAACTGTTTGACTTCGGTTAAACCTTTTGGGGATTCTTTCACAAGCTTCTCACACAAATTTGTTAGAATTCTAGTTTATTCCTCCCAAGCCTTTTCAGATACTAAAATAGTTTTGTTAAAACAAGAGGAACTTACATGTTTTTCATTCTGCTTTTGTAAACGTTTGATTTCAAATGTATGTGTCGGAACGGCGACTCAAAGGTCAGACATGAACATTTATGCTCACAGAAGCTCGGATTTAAGGTTCCGAGACATTCGAAACATTTCTAATTGCAATATTGGATGATAACATCAGCTATGATGATCCCACATTTTCCTGTCCCTTTCCTTTTTCTCCGTTAACCCCCAAGTCACTCTTTGCAAGCTTTAGTGTCTGAACTCTAAAAATAGACAAATTGTTCACACAATAGGTCAAACAGGTTTTGGGCATGCATAATTTGCAGAATTTACCTTCTAGCAGCTATTAGTAAATTGACCAAACTTTTAAAATATAACATTTTTAAGAACTAAACTGAAATTTAAATGGTCAACATGTAGAAAGTGGAATGGTTACCAAGACTGGCATGTATTGGCTGTGGTTTAATTTAAAGGCAACGTGCTTCTACATTTAAAAACAGTCATGCAGCTCGATTTGTGGTTCACATCATGACTAGATTTCTTGACACGTGTCCTATTTGAGGTCGAATCCTTAAAGGGTACAAACCTTTTCCTAAAAGAATACTGAATGGGTTTGAATCTGTTTTTTTTTTTTTTCCTGCTTCTCGTCCAGGTGTCCTGGAGTCTTCCCCACAAACAGGCCAGCTCAGGAACGTATCAGGTCAAATTCTTCGACGAGGAGTCCTACAGCGCCCTCCGAAAGGCATGTTTTAGTACACAACGGTTTCTTTCACTGTAAGACGTTTAGTCTCATTTTAAGCAAAACGTTTAATCTCGTCTGTTTTAGGCTCAGAGAAACAACGAAGACGTGAATGCAATTCAGCCTCTCTTCACCGTCAACATTGACCACCGGGTGAGTCGCCTACAGATGACTGCAGCTCTTTTCGTTTTTAAGTCGAATAGCTTGCATTGATAAAACTGCAGCACGGCTAAAGCAACGCCTTACAAAGTCATTCGTTTAATGGTCAAAATTTACGGCCTTTTAAATGCTTTAATAGGTCCTGAATTGTATTTTGTGAAGGTTCTCTTTTGCTCATTATTTCTATGTAATTAGCTATTTTGAAAAATGTGCTCTTGGTATTTGTTTTTGTCATAAATCTGGATGTTACTAAGCTGTGATAAAACTACAGAAAACCCCAAGTAGCAGTTTCTTTTGGCAATCCAAAAGAACTGCCAGAAGAAGACAATTTAAGTCTTAGTTACATTTAACTTGGTGGTACTAAATAAATTCAAAATATATATTTTTTTTCTTAAGCCACTCTTATCAACTCGTGATGTCATTTCCTGTCAAACTTTTCAACATGTCATATAAACTCATGCTGAGGTTTGAAAAGTATTCAAAGATTTTGTCTCACAAATCAGTAAAACAAATTTTCTAACATCTTTTTTTTTAGAATATGATTTGTCTGGCTTCATAAGTGACGTAACGTCGTGCAAAAAAACACGCAGCTCTTAATGCATCACCTGCATGTTGACCCATTTGTTCCACGCTTCTTCTTTCAGGGTGCGTGGAGCGGCCCCTGGGTGTCGACTGAGGTCGTGGCTGGCCTGATTGGCATCCTGGTCTATTACATGGCCTTCAGTGCCAAGAGCACCATCCAAGCATAACGTGATCCGCAGTCGCTGCCTGTGACAACCGGATCCTTGAAAAGACTGAATTCTGGCGGAGCTGGATTAACTAAATCCATCACCATCGCTGCAGCCGAACCAACAGGCTTCTGCCGCTTTCTGCTTCCGGGAAACAAGCAGAGGTTGCAGTCTTTATTTCTTTTATTCAGGCTGTTTTTGTCTTTTCAGACAATTTTTTTTTTCTTCTTTTTTGTCACAGCCTGTCCTGTCCATTTATATGGGCATTTTTTTTAATTTTTTCTAGCATCAAATCAGATTATTCTGAACAAACGTCAAACACGCTCTGTATTCAGACCAGTTTAAAAACCCATTGATTGAGCCACACCAGAACTGTCTTCTGCTGAGTGGGTGAACTGGTCAGAGTGGGACGCGCAGATGGTTTGAACGCCGGTCGAGTTGAGCTTTCCGCAAACAAGAAATGTCAACAGAGTGAGAGCGTTGACTGGTCAGAACGAGCCTTTGTAGACGCGTCTCTTCCAGGAATATTAATAAATGGCTTCTTGTTATTTCTGTGTGGCTTGTTGATTCTCTTCAGCTCTAATTTTTCTTTCGCCGAAAGGACATGGGGCAAACGAATCATATTCCTTAACAACACACATTGGCTACGCTGAGGGGTTTTTAGTGAGCTGACGTATTAGAACTGTTTGTGTCTAATCATTTGTGTGACCATAGCAACATGTCTCCAGTCACTTTTTTTTTTTTTTTTTAAAGGATTGTCATTTAAGAAAAATCTCATGAGCCAATGAGTTTGCTTAAATAAGTGTTATTATTAAAAATCCAGCAAGAACCCAGGAGATGTTTAATCTTTCGGTAAGTCATTACTGCTTAGCTAACAGATCTTTTAGTTACTTCTTGGTAAAATATTAGTTTCATGCACCTCAAATGTCTTTTTAAAAGCTTCAACATCAACAGCAGTAAAACAGATTTAGAGATGAACAAAATCTCAATCAATCCTTGAATCACGTCATAACAAAATAAGAGTAAACATAAAGAATTAAGAGTGACTTAAAAAGGAATTAAGGTAATTCAGTAAACAGCTGTTTGGATCTGCTGGTGTTTTCTGATTTCAGAGCCTGCAGTACCACCAACTGAACACATGGTGGCAGCACCGAGCTGCATTATTGAAGGCGTCTGACCTGACAACAGAAGAAAGACAAACCTGACATTATCAAATGCTGCATACATGGCATTTAAATAGTTTTTCTAGAACAGTTGTCTGAAAGGCTATATATATCAGCTCATTAAAGACATTTAAAATAATTTTTTTTTTATGCTGCTGTCATCACATTGGGATTCATGTATCTTGATTATTAGCAATTTCTTTTTCTATGAATGCATTTCTCTTTTGCTGGTCATCACCCATAATCTACACGAATCTTTGTTTTGTCTTAGTGTGTCATATATCAAAGACATTTTAATAGACAAAGATAACCTGAATTAATTCAAAAGGCTGTTTTCAAAAGATGATTGAATTTACAAACGGATAAAAGCCATTTAAAAAAATTGACCTACTGCGGAAATAATTGCGGCCTCTTCGAAGTACAGATTGACGTTTAGACTATAATTAGCAAAACAACCTCAAACCATCAAACTACCCTCATATAAACTCATGCTGAGGTTTGTAAAGTATTCAAAGTTTTGTGGCATCTTTATTTGAATATGATTTGTCTGGCTTCATAAGTGACGTGATGTTGTGCAAAAACACGCAGCTTTGAATGCATCACTTGGATGCATTCAAGTGATGCATTCAAGTGATCAACTCTATTCATGTCTGAATAGAGTTATAATTTCCTCCTTATGAAATGTTAATAGTTTTACAACAAACGTAATGAGGCGTGTCAAAAAGTTCAACTTGTCTCAGCAGTCCGCAGAATATTGACCCAACAGTGTTGGCAATCATCAAAATGTGTTTTGGGAAATGAAACAAGGGCCTCTGTGTTCTTGTTGATCAGCAGTTGTTTAATCCATAGAAATCTCCCTTGAGTGCCATTTGTATTTATTTATTTTTGTATCGTTGCTGAGTCATGAACACGGACTTTAGGTGGGGTAATTGACTCATTCAGTACTTTAGTTGTTATTCTGTCCTCTTTTCAACCTGAGTAATATGGATAGTATGATTAATAAGTCAATGGATTTATTAGAATCTATTCTTAAATATGTAGACGTGACATGTTACTTTTGAGGTACTGTAGCCTACTTCACGTCGTCAAACTGGGTCTGTTGAAGTGATTTACTGTCCCGACAAGTGTAGCAGTAATTTGATAACAGTGTTGAAATTTAACTCAGGTTTCCAAAAATTAATTTTAATGAGTTTAATCTCAATTAAAAAAAAAAAATAAAAATATGGGAATAAATATGTTTTTCACTCACAGCAAAGTTATTCTTGACAGCATGTTCCTCCCTTAATAAGTCATTAGCAAACTGCTTTGTGATATTAAAATTTATTTGATTATATAAAACCTTTGAGCATAACAAAGAAGGCAAAAACAGAAGGAACACGTAAGGGGATAAAACTCTTATTCACGTAGCTTTATGGAGCAGTTGTGAGACAGATGGTGGTTCGGAGAAATCTGGAGCTGGAAAAGACCCACACACCCATTCATGCAGACCTAATAAACTGTGGGAAGAGGGGGACAGCTGGATGGATGGAGGGATATAAATGGAACGAGCAAACAAACAGACAAAGACCTTTGAATCGGTGCTGACTGACTCTCTGTCTTGTTTCCGTTCAGAACGGAGAGCTCCAACCCACATGTCGACGTCGAGACCCGATGATGAAGAGTTAAAAACCGACTTACAGCTGTTGTTTAAAAAAAAACAAAACACAAGAAAGTGTTTATTTTGCCAGGCAGCAAATGGTTAAAGATTAGTTTTTTTATATGACAGATTCTGATTTACAAAGAAAAATACGTCTGAGAATTAGTTTTTCATTATATTTGAACAATTTTGCAACACATAATGTAAAATTCTCCTTGAGGATATTTATAATAAATTGATCAACGTTGTTATAGGATACAAATATTTTGTTATGTGGCAAGAGTAACTCTGGAAGAACGATGCATGATAAGGGTCACCCTATTTTTTCATAACGTTTTTTTATTTTGAAGTATTGCTTCTGTTATTTACATGAAACATATTTCTTCCTTCATGTTGCTGCACAATAATTGTCTTGCGTGACATTTTAACTATATGCCAGGTTTCAAACATCCCCTGATTACTTTGATGTAAAAAAAAACAAACAACAAAAAACAAAATTTTATTTTGTCGCAACTTTTCAATAAAAAAAAAACATACAAGTTTAACAAATGTTTGGAGACCAATAAGTTGCATATCATATTTCAGTTATTAACAGAAACGTTGTTCAGAAAAGCAGTGTGTGTTTGTGCGTGCATCGGTGTGTGTGTGTGTGTGTGTGTGCATGTGTGTGGGGGTGTGTGTGTGTCTGTGTGTGTGTGTGTGTGTGTGTGCGTGCGTGGGTGTGTGTGTACATGTGCTGTAAGGCAGATAAAAGCTGCTTTGACAGAGGTGTGTAAAGCACCGACTCCTGGGCAGACACTGATGGGCTTATTGGGAGTCAGCAATGTGGAAACTGGCGTCTCGGAGATGATCTTCACATGGGGTCACACTTTCTGTCTAAAAGCGTTGCTTTCGCTGCTCTTTAATCTCACTTTCTGTACGACAGGACAAAGTCAACAAACGCTGGGCTAACTCAGCAATCTTACAGAGGGCCGTGTCTTTTTACTGCGCTGGCCACGTCCCGCCCTACACTAACAGTTTTTGTTTAACGCGTTAAATGTTAACCTCCTTCTAATAAAACAGTTCAGAGCCGCTTTACTTTGTCTCTGTCTGGTCTGTGCTCTTTGTGACCTGCTTTGTCTGTCTACGTTTCCTTTTGGAGTTTAGGCGGCAGATCAACATCAAGTGGCGAAGCAGCAGAGTGAAATAAAAATGACTGATGGTTTTCTACGTTTCTTTGCAAATACGGATCGGAAAATCGTGACTTGGATCTGCGTTCAGCCCTTCCGAGTCAGAGGCTGGAACCGGCCACTTTCACACATTTGCCGCCTTTGCGACTCATGAAAATGCCTTTAATCTAAACCAGTCCGTGTTTGTGGAATGCGTGATTCTACCACAATGGACGGGTCATTTCCCCCCCCCCCCTTTTCATACAACTATGCTTTACATTGTGTTGGTCTGTCCAACACATTTGGATCAAATATGCTCACATTTGTGGTTTTAAAGAGACAAAATGTAAAAATCTTAGCGATATGAATATTTTTGTATGTTGCTGTATATGCTTGAAATGACCTTTTTTCCTCCTTTATCTCTTTAGACACTCCCCATGCGTGCCGTGTTTACGTGCATGGATCAGCTGGCTCAGTCGCTATGAAACACTGCAGGTTCAAGCAGAGTAGACGCATCACAACAAGACGTTTCGCAGCACATAAATCCTGTAAAACGCACACTGAACGAACCCCATAAACCAGGTTTTATCAGACAGCGTCCACATGCCTCTGGTTTTTGTTTTTTTCTTACTCTAATGAGACGAAACGCCGCAGAGGCAGCTTGTTGAGGTGGTAGAAAAACACCCCTGGATTAATGAAAGCAAGGCGTCTTAGAGTGTTAAAAGATCACCTCCATCCCAGAGAGCCACCTTAATATTTTTCTTTCTTGAGAACATGAGGCAGAAAAACCTGCTTTGAAACATGACGAGGGCCTGAAATTTAAACACATCTCTCTCTAGATGAAGAAATAAATGAAGAAAAAGTGTAGCGGCGATTGCACGTAACATTGCAAAAGTGAAAGAAAACGCAATCCAGGGGTCATAACAGCAGCGTCATTTTTCTTTTACTTTATCTGGACATGTAGTTTAATGCTCCTTCTAACGCACACGGCCGAGTTGTTGTGGTAGATAGGACTCCTGCAGTCCTGGAATGATCTGAGCACCAGCTTCAGCAGACAGCAGGTCTGCAGACAGACAAGGGTTCCTCTGTAAGACAGATCGCTGCTGACGTGGTTTCTGATTTATACAGACAGCGATAGAGGTTGGATCCCCCGACCCTGTCATTCCTCAGCTGACTTCGCACCGATCTGAGGAGGGAGGACGCACCGTTTCCCCACCCACCCCCCTTTCTCCGTCCTTGCGGCCGTCCAGCTCGGGTCATTTGTTTTCCCTCACACCCCATTGCGGCCGCAGGCCCGGCAGAACACGCCGCCTGGCTGTTATGACGAGGTGACCTTGAATCTCGACGTTGACCGGTGTTCGGTTTAAAAACGAGGGGCATCAGGACACCCAAACTGCCCCACGTGATCACGGGATACATCGACCCATCGATCTCGTTTTATGAAAAGAGAGGAAGGATGATGTCTCCGGTTATCGGTCTCTCTGCTCTCGGGAGTCAAACAGAAATTCACTGCAAGGATGGATCTATTTTTAGCTGATGTGCAAATATGTGTATGTCAGTAATTTTTCTCTCTCCATCATAGCCCATTCATTATTAAGCTGTTTTTAATGTGCTTACCAACTAAAAGACATGCATAATGGGAAGATCAAGCGTGCCTGATCTGAAGTCTGGGCCTTGTCCTGCAGAGGAATCATCCTTTGACCTCTCTGCTTCCTGACAGAAGGAGAGGAAAAACACACGAATCCTCCTAAGGCTTGGAAGAAGTTTATCCATTTCCTGATATAACAAAGTGAGACACGGGACGTTGTTGCAATAACCTTTTGTTTGGCCGAGAATCAAAGTAGGAGGCCTTGCATATGGGGAACAAATGCGCGGTGGCGTGCTGGAAGCCCAAACACTTTGGGCTCACAGAGGAAAAGGTGAGGCACTCCTTCAACAAGGGCGAGGGCTCCTCAGACACCTTGAAAGTCTCCCAGTATTGTCCTGAAGAGTCGCATAACACTGCTGCTGCTGCTGCTGCTGCTGCTGCTGCTGCTGCTGCTGCTGCTGCTGCTGCTGCTGCTGCTGCTGCTGCTGCTGCTGCTGCTGCTGCTGCTGCTGCACGCCTAGCATTTAAATGTATTTTATTTCAAAGAAAGTCTTTATGATGTATTGAAATTGTTCTTTTTTTATTCAGTGAGAAATAAATACAGCTTCAGTTAGTATTGAAAGTAAGAGATGCGCAATTTAAGTAAGAGATGCGCAATTTAAATAAATTGTGAATTTTATCAAATGTGCATTGGTCAAAATTATACATTACACACAAGTTTGGATAAATACATACTCCTCCACTGATATTTACTGTCGATGTACATTCCTTATTTGATTTGTATAGACTGATTTCCCGTTCTGACCTCATTTTTAAGCAGTCTGTGTACACCGTGTTCCAAATTATTTTGCAAGTGATATTTTCTCAGATTTTCTTAAAATGGTCAATGCAAATGATGGTCAGTATAATTTTCAAGTCAGTATAAATCAAATTTTACTGAACAAAGCTCCCCATGGGAACAGTATTTTTTTTTTAAAACTAACTCAAAATGCACTGTTCCAAATTCTTATGCACAGCAGATTTTCTAAACATTTATGGATTATAAAGAACTGCAAACGGTCATTCTTTGAATGTGCAGCATTTTACAGGGAGTAAAATCAAAAGCTATTTCAATCAAAAACCTCTTAACAGACCCAGTTACATGTTGACGTAGGACCCCTTCTTTCATATCACCTGCACAATTCTTGCATCCATTGAACTTGTGAGTTTGTGGAAAGTTTCTGCTTGAATTTCTTTGCAGGATGTCAGAATACCTTCCCAGAGCTGCTGTTCTGATATGAACTGTGTTTCCTCTTCAGATCTTCTGCTTGAGGAAACTCCAAAGGTTTCAATAGGGTTGAGGTCACAGGAGGATGGTGACCACACCATGAGTTTCACCCCTTTTTATGCCCATAGCAGCCAATGACACAGTGGTATTCCTTGCAGCATGAGATGGTGCATTGTGATGCATGACGATGATTTTGCTACTGAAGGTACGGCTCTTCTTTTTGAACCATGAAGTAAAGTGATCAGTCAGAAAGTCCATATATTTTGCAGAGGTCATTTTCACACCTTCGGGGACTGATGGGACCAACCAGCTCTCTCTCGCCCCATGAGCCCAAAGCATGACTCCACCACCTCCTTACTGACATCACAGCTGTACTGGGACATGGTGGCCATCCAACACCAATCCACTACTGCGTCCATCTGGACCATCCAGGGTTGCACAGCAGTCATCAGTGAACAAGTCCGTTTGAAAATTAATCTTCATGTACAGCTGGGCCCACTGCGACCGTTTCTGCTTGTGAGCTGTTTAGGGTTGGCCTAATAGTAGGTTTATGCACCGCCAGCTTTTGGAGGATCCTCCACCTTGAGGCTCCAGAGGCACCAGCAGCTTCAAATAACCGTTTACTGCTTTGTAAGGGCATTTTAACAGCTGCTCTCTGAATTCGATGAATTCGTCTGACAGAAACCTTCCTCATTATGTCTTTATCTGTACAAACCCATCTTTGTTCTAAACCTCTTCACAGTACAAAAACACTTCAGTTTTTGTTGAAAATATAATATGTTTTCATGCTTTGTCATATGGCTTTACACTAACTGGTGATTTCATCAGCAGAGATCCTTTATCTTTACCGTATTGCTTGAAACCTGTGGCCTGCTTTATAATGTGGAACATCCTTCTTAAGTAGGATTGTCCTTCTTAATTGAGCTCACCAGATAAACTAATCAACCAGCTCTCTGAAATGAATTATAGTGATTCAAAGAGCCCTGACATACAATGCCATCTATAAATTTAACAGCACAACAAAAAAATGTAATCTTTATGACACTTAAATTCAATTTGCAAAATAATTTGGAACACAGTGTACATTCCATAGCTCCATTGTTTACCTCCTTCTATTTTATTTATGATTTTCAGGATGCCAGTCTGATCAAACTGTTACCCCCAGATGAAATGAAATTGATTGAGATATTCAGGAACCAAACAGAAGCCAAAGACAACCTGATCACAACCGTCTGCGGCGAAGTGAGTTTCACAACAATATAGACTGAAAGACTGCTGACTCAGAAATAAACAAACTTTGGGGAAAGCCTGGACTTGATGACTCCATATCCGGTACAATTTGCGTGTCTTATCGGGACCCTGCCGCATCAAAGCTGATTGAAATGATTACTCTCTCTCCTCAGCGTCTCTTGAACACGACTTTCAGCCTTCTCTCGATAAGCGGAAATCCACAATGAACGTATGTATTTATTCAATTTCCCGTTGGGTTCAAAAAAAGTGTTTTTAAAGCTGAAATTTCAAACTTGTGTTAAACCTGTTAACATAAACATTCAGAAGCGTGATGAAACGTCTGCGCAGTGTTATAATATAACACGTTTATATATAAAAACATTTAGTTTGCCATGCAGTGAAGGGGCATAATGTAATACACAGAAAGAAAATTAATGTGGAAAAAAAGATATATATTCTTTAAACAATAAATAAGAAAGTAAAATGTATAAATGGCTCATGGTGTTATACAACAAATCTTTCAATCCCTGCTCTGATGGAAGCTCTGTCTAATAATAACACAGCTGACATCATTGGGAGATTAAAACGGTGAGGGAGGCCCTTCTAACAACATCAATAACTCACGTCCCAGGCACTTTGTTTGGACTCATTTCCCTCTTAATGTGGACTTTCTTCTCGACAGTTCGGTGGAAACGCGGTGATTTCCGTCACGTCTGTTGAAGCTCGTTACTGTTAAGACCTGCGTAGCTAAAACTTTGGTTTGACATCTTTTCGCTTTCCCTCAGCGCACCATCACGCTCGATGGTTCACATTCAACTTTTAAATAAAAAGGTAGTATCTGTTGTGCCATACGTGGTCAATAAATACACTTTACACTGTCTGCACTGCGCCTGGAATGTAACTTCTTCGTCCTAGTGTTTGTGGTTCATACTGTCGGAGTCTCCATAATTGGAAAGTCTCGTATGTTTACTCAAACTGCAGCCACACCGTTCACAGCCAGAGTCGCTCATAGAGAATCTGTTTGTTCGTTTCTGCTCTTTCCTCCTTCCTCCCTCCTGTTTGAGAGTGTTTTATGCGTGTTTTTCTACAGCTTCTTGGAGGACTCCGCTTTACTTCAACTCAGCATCCTCAGGAGTGAATACGTGTCCAACTTCTGAAGGCTTCCTCCAAAGTGTGAATTCAGCCTTTGATCTTTCATTCAAATAAATAATAATATCTATATATTAAAAAAAAAAACAACATTTGTTCACTTTGGTTTCGGATCCCACTTATAACTGTTGCAATCTCTCTTACTGCTGTTTGGGTTCCTCTGGATCCACAGTTTTGTCTGCTGCCTTGTGCATTTGGCACGCCAAGAGGATATTAATGCAGCGATCCATCCTTTGCATTCCTGGTGTTCTCCGCTGTGTTAGAGTCAGCCAGTGTTTTCTTTTTATTTTCCCCACATGAGTCGCTCCACAAGACCCGAGCCAGAAGCTACTGAAGTGAAAATCTCTTTACTTTCCAGGTCATTTTGCATTGCAGATGCACTGCGAGGCTCGGCAGCGCGTGTTGTCGGCATCGTCAATGACATCTTTCCGGTAGGTACGGTGGGGGCGGAGCAGGCAGGTGAGTACAGATGGATGTCCTGCTGAGGGTACAGCTGTCCTTTGTCAAAGCAAACGTCTGGTAAAGGTCGGACCGTTCTCAAGCGCATGCAGATGGCGGCGGCAGCGGCAGAAGCATCGGCCCTTGCAGCACGGTGTTCGTGCAGCCCCGCCGCCACGTATTTTCAAGCGCGTCTCGGCGTGTCCGTCTTCTAGGTGTTTGTCAGTACAGGTTGTCCTTCGTGGTGGAAGTGTGCGTGGCCGTAGAGTCGTCCGGGAGGGAGCCGCGTCGGCCGATTCGTGACCGACACTGCAGCAGGCTCTGAAGCTCTCTGGACACGCTGCTGGAGAAAGCCGTGTAGATCCACGGGTTGGTGCACGAGTTCAGGCTGGCCAACAGCATCAGGATTGTGAAGGCCACTCCTGCAGAGGACACAGGAAAACGAGAGCGTGAATATGGTCCCGCATTAGCACATTGCTCCACTTTCTCATCAAGCAGCCAGGAAGTTCAGTGTATTTAATTTGGGATTTTATTTGACAAAAAGGTTTTGATAATTCTTCTTCACTGAGCAGCTCAAGCTAAGGCAGGTTGGATGGACGGCATCTCAGGAGATCGGGTTGCAAGTTTTCCCACAGATTGTCAGCAACTTATAGGGTTGAACTTTGACTGGGCCATTCTGACACATTAATATTAATTTTAATATTAACATTAATAAACACCATTCAATTTTAGCTCTTACTCTGGGTTTAGGGATTTTTTGTTTTCCTTTCCTGGATTGTCCTGCATTGTCCTGCACTCTTCTCCATCTCTACTTACCTGTCTGCTGAAAAAAGGCTTCCCCACAGCATAATGCTACCACCACCATGTTTTATTATTGCAACTGTGCTTTTGGGTGTGATGTGTCAGTGTCCTGCCTCTCATTTTACATGCATCCTCAAAGGTTCGACTTTACTGTCCTTCTCCCACATGTTTGCCCTTAGGTGGATTGTGACGCATTTAAACAGCATTTCTACTGACTTTCTCTCAGCAATGCGTTTCCTCTTGTCAAGTATCTGTGAACAGCAGGCTGCACAAGTCTGGTGACTCCCAGCTGAGCTGTGGATCTCTGCAGATTCTTCAACGTTACCATGATTCTCGTGTCTGATTCTGTGATTAATGCTCTTGTAAAGGTGAGCATGTGTTCGCGGGTCTAAGGTCATCCCAGACTTGCGTGTTCCTCGGCTTTTATGGTGCCGTTTGTTCACTAATGTTCTATAAAAAAAATTAAAAAAAACTCTGAGGCTTTTAAACACATCTGGATTTGCATTGAGAAGTAATTGCTCAAAGGTGGGCTCTATGTACGAGTCAGGCCATTTCTGAAAGCGATTGGTTTGACTGGATTTCATTTAGTACTATCAGAGTATAGGGGGCTGAATAAGAATGCATGGTAAGCTTTTCATACTTTCTTTTCTAATTCGTTTTGATCTATTTAATTAAATACTGTGATGTTCTTTTTTTTTTTAATTAAAACATGACAATTCTGAATAAGTTCAAGTGGAATGAATACTTTTTGACCAATACAGTAAGAAGTGAGGGACAATTTACAGTTTACATGTTACTAATTTCTCTCTAGAAACAAACATAACTATTTATGTCAGTTTGGACTACCGGTGTGTGTGTATATATATATATATATATATATATATATATATATATATATATACATACATGTAACATTTGTGGTTTTTGTTTTATGAATATCCCAGGGGGAAAAAAAAACTGTACCTACTTGCTTTTTTAAATTTTGTTATGGATCTAACAATATGTTGTTTACATAACAACTAGAATAGTTCACTTCACTCGGGAACAGCAGAAACCACTGTTTTGAATGCAGAGCTGATAACAATCATGTGCTTTTGTGTGTGTGTGTGTGTGTGTGTGTGTGTGTGTGTGTGTGTGTGTGTGTGTGTGTGTGTGTGTGTGTGTGTTTCTATTTGTGTGTTTTTTGTGGAGCTGCATGCAAGGAAGGGCTCATTCATATTTAAACTTTGCATATGTACACGCGTGTCCGCTCGTGCGGGTGCTTACAAGCTTAGGTGACTCATCCGGCGTTGTCCAGCCATGTGTTTTTGGCACTGTGTGCAAGCTGTGAATGAAATGTGAACACCTGGCTGTGTCGCAAAATTAGCATGGATACAAACAAGTTATTTACTGTGGCTCACCCACTCGCCCGGCTGAAGGCGGAAGCAGCCGTTGTTGGTTACACCGGCTCTGGCTGCCAGTAAATGCATCAACTAATGTTGTTTTGTGCTGAAAATTCACAGAGACATGATCCGGGGGGGTTCTGGTTGCAGGTCAAAACAAACATTGTTTTTGACCTTGTGTTTCATTCGCTGTTACATCATCTGAGTTGCAGCCGGTTCTTGGAATCAGAAAATGGACCCTTGGAATAACGAGGGATCCTTTCCCAATGAGATGGACAACAGCAGTGATCGGAGGCCGCTGGGTAACGTAATCGCTTAGTCTTTTTGGGCTGAGTGATGCGGCAAAACAGATCAGGGTTGCCCATTTAAAGCAATTAAAGGGATTAACATGGCTCAGGAGAATGAATGCATGTGGGACAAAAACAGCATCAAGGATTCACTTTAGCTCCCTGGATGCAGATGTTTGGTCGTCTTGCTTTTTTGTTTAAGGATTTAAAACAAACTGTGACTTAAACCATCCTTCCTACTTCTAAGACTTTTTGTCACACGTGAAAGCAAAAACTTTCTTGAATTTGATTGAGGCTTTATGTGACTGACACACAAAGTACAGTATAATCCTGAAGCTGAGTGACGGTGGATATCAAGTTCCAAGTTGCAGATTCTCAGTTAGACTTTGACTGCATTGCAGCACTGGTTACGTGAGTCGCTCTGTTAGAAAGTGAAGGTGGTTGGCGCTATCCATCAACGCTACCCAGTATCTCCACAGTATGATTCTGCCACTACCATGTTTGTTCATGTGGAAAGCTTTTGCATCCAGTACATGTGAGAAAAAGTGCAGATAGGACCTCTGATGGCTTCCTTATTGCCTCTTAACTATTAGTTGTTCCATCCACAGATTATTACACCTGAGCTGTGAGGTTCTCCATCTCCTCCAGTTCCAACTTCTGTCTTGGGTTTTTCTCTGATTATTGGTCTCCTTGCCCATAACTTTATAGTTATTCTTTAACTTACTAATGTGTCCCCTGTTTTTTTTTTAACTAGTTTTTTATATTATTATTTTTATGTTTCTATTCTCTAATGTTCTCCAACAAAATCTGAGGGACATCTGGCTTTGGAGGGGGATTTGGTTGCACTGGATTTTATTTTGTGATATCAGAGTAAAGGGGAGTTGCATTTTTTGCAGTTAAATTCTGCAAAAAAAACACCAGAATTTGTACTGCAAAACATGCATGTAAGATTGTTGCGCCGCACCTTTACGAGATGTTTGTCACCGACCTTGGTTTGGAGGGTCTGGATCCCAGGCTGCCCACAGCTGGACGATGAAGAATGGCGACCAGCAGACGGTGTAGACCAACACTATGACCAGGGTCATCCTCACCGTCTTGGACATTGCCTTGGTGATGCTTGGGGGTGGAGTGACCGGATGTGGAGGGGGGGCATAGTCCAGGGAGCAGCGGGTGGAGTTGGCACAGGATTCCCGGAAAGCTGAGCCGTTCCGCATTTGCTCCTGCGTCAGCATTGTGGCTGCTGTCTGATGCTCGCCGCAGCAGCTACTATACTGAATAACAGACGGCACATAGTCGTAATGTTCTCCCACTTCGCAGTCGTGGGCGTCGTTGTCCTTCAGGAGCTGTCCTCCTCCTTCTCTCCCGGTCGCCTGCCTTCCCCTCTCCCTCTCTCGCTCGTCCTCCTTCCTGAGGCCCTGGAAGCGAAGAAGGATTTCACTCCTCTTGAGCTCGGCCATCATTATCCTCTCCGACTTCAAGTAGATGTTGTTGTGGATCTCCCGGAAGATCCTTATCTGAAACACAGGATTTGCAGCAGCAGATTAATGCGAGGAAACCAGACGAGTTTTATAAACGCCACGTGCCAGAAGAAAGAGAAAGAATTTGAACACTGAATGGACATAAAAACGAAACTGTGTTGGCACCAGTTGTCTGCAATAAAAACTGACTGTGAAACTTTTTAGTAGCATCACTAAACAGGTTTATATCTCCACTGCCTTAGAGAAAGGTGACAATTAAATTTTACTGCAGTGAAATGTTTATGGAGCTCTTTTTTAACCACTCAATCTCTTGCTTCAGTTCCGCTTTTCCTTCAAAAAGAATTCTGAAACCCATTTTAGAGGGATTTTATGATCTCTAATTCACCGCTACCTCCAAGGTTATGGATCTAATTAGCCACAAAAATAGTTTTTGGTTTTTTTTTTAAACTGCCATAACCTGGTTGCGTACATGTGGACACCCTTAAACAAATATATGCTGTTGGAAAGTGTTTTGACACTTTCTCAGAATTGAATCTAAGTTCACATCGATTCACAATGATTTTGAATCCAATTAAGGTGAAACAAATTTCAGTTGTCCCAGTGTGCTTTTCATGTTTTCTACATATTTCAGGTAAAACCATAGTTAGCAGAGAGACTACAGGACCAGGAGAATCTCTTTGTTTGGAGGCAACAACTGTGGCACAATAGTCAGTCATCAGTGACTGGGGGAAAAAAAAAAGAAAAAGAAGTAAATAGTAAAATTACAAAAAATGGAAGTTTCTCCAAACTACCAAAAGAGACAGTTAGTCAAAAGTTGAGTCAAAGGTCGTAGAGCCGTGAGACAGAAACCTTTTCTTCAGGCAAAAAAAACTCCCAAACCTGCAACTCCCATGCAGCTACGTATTATGATCTACAGAAATTAAACTTAGAAGTATTGGAATTGGGACACAATTCCAAAATGTGTGGTAGAAAACACAGGTCATCTCCAAAAGAACCCCACACCCAGAGTATTATGGTCCAGGGTTAATTTTGGCGAAGTTCACACTTGATCCATTTGATCAGATGGAACTAATAATTTTATTAAAGGTCTCAATAGTTCCAAATACCTGTCAGCTCTGCTTCAAACCTCCTGCTGTCTGCGGGAAGCTAAGGATAAAGAGCAATTTTAGTTTAGTTCTTAAAGAATTACTTTTGGTGATGAAAATTTAATTGTAGATTTTAGATTTAATTCCGACGATCAGCGTGATAACACACCTGGAGGACGGTACATGACAAGAGTGGGCAAATATTGCCATGTCAAGATGTAAGATGTTGACAGACTCATGCTAAAGAAGACTGAACACTGAATCAAAATGTGTTTTAGCAAAGTGTTAGTTTAGGGTGGTTGGCACCTTTTTAATATTTTTCTGTCTCGGATATTAATTTGTCTCTCGGCTGCATTGTAAAGAATCACCTATTTTATGTGGAAACAATGGAAATGTGACCTCATTTTTAAATGACAAACACAAACACCTTGTGTTTTGACACGTGCATAGCTACATTTGAAAACCTTTGTATATAAAAATGCTGTTCTTGATATGAAAGGCCAGATTGAGAAATGGGCATCAATTTGGCGACCTAGTGGCAGGTCGCTCTCCGAGCCAGCAGGCAGCCGCCTCAAAAGCGGACCTCCAAGCGCTGTTTTAATTAGGGAGAAATGACCAGACTCTTGAAATATCTTTCCCCAAATAGAGCAGGACCGCTGGGAGGCAGTCCAGAATGCCTGTCCGCCACATAACACCAACTGCAGCGTCCCATGGGTGATTGGACAATGGCTGCCAAGTGCACCTCGCATTTCATTCATGCCTCATGCATCATTATCTGATGAGGTTGCCTTGAGCATGTAATCCTGTTATCAATAATCTGTGCACGCTGCAGGGAAGCGGCCGGCGCAACCAGTATTACCTGACAGATGGTGATGATGAGGGCGGGCAGCAGGAACACAGCCAGGGTCATCCAGGTGACGTAGGCCTTCAGCCCCCACGGCTCGGCGAAGTGACCCCAGCACTCAAACTCGCCCTGAGACACCTCCGTGCGGGAGAAGATGAACACCTGAGAGATGTAACAAGAACCTGTGGTCACCACTCCCTCAGACCTGACACAAAGTAGTTTCCAGTCACCTGAACTGTAGTGACCTCATATAGCTAAAAATAAACCACCAACACCTTGTGCTGGGCTGTTAAAGCCAGGGTGTGGAGGCCTGATTAGGGCTTATTTCTCTATTTCAACATGTGTGTGTGTGTGTGTGTTTTGTTTTTGTTTGCCCCTCCCTACCTGCGGTATGCTGAGGACCAGAGCCAGAGCCCAGGCCACTATCACAGGGGTGTTCCAGCGGGACATAGCCCCAACGCGGTAGGCCTGCAGCGGGCAGCAGATGGCATGGTGTCGGTCGACTGTCATGGCAACTATCATGTAGGAAGAAGCAAACATCCCCACAATCTGCAAATACTTGATGAACCGGCAGAGCACGTCGGGCCCCTGAAACGTCTCTGTTATGTCCCATATCAGCTGGGGCAGAACCTGGACACAAATATTTAGAAAACTGCTTTCAGTTGCAGCTGGTTTCAAAGCATTGTTGTTGTTTTTGTGTGTGTGAGTGTGTGTTGTGGTGCAGAAATGTAGAGGTGAAACACTGAAGGTCATCACAGGTGATACTGGCTGTTATCTCTTTTGCAAAGCTTATCCTTCTGCACCACAGGCTCCTATTCTTATCCAGACGCACATCCGTAAATCACAATGTTACAGTGGATTACAGACCTCCATGACCACCTCAACATCTATTTATATGCACCCGAAAACTGTTCCAGCAATTGACCTCAAACTTCTTGCCCCATCAGGTCCTCCAACTGAAGTGAAGAAAAGCATCTCCTTTTCAGCCTCGGAGTGTGTGTGCTTTTCTGTGTAGTGTTCAATCTTTATATTCTGATCAGGTGACATCTGGAGGCTGTTGACTGCGCTGGATTTAAAGAATTTTCCCAAATATCAGATGAGATCTCAGTAGAATACGTTGAAGTTTATGGGTCTCATAAGAAAAAAATAGCCTAGTAATAAATTCCACCTGCTATTAATACATTTTATTGTATTAAACTGATGATTGTATTGCATTATTATGACAATCACATAAAAATATGACTGAGACATCACATGACGGTTCTTATTAGCAAGAGTTCAAAGCTGCAATCATGTAGCAGTCTTTGAAAAAGTGCAGTGGCTGAAAGTCGTCTGAACGCATCATTAACGTTACAAATTGTCATGATGGAACAAATCGGTTCCGTTCGGTTTGTGCAAAACAAGACCTGTTATCAAAACAGACCTGGCAATAGAGAAGCCTCATCCTGGCAAAAGAGCTGGCAGGTTTACTCTGATTGTTTTCGGTTCGCTGCAAGATCTTCTTCTCTGAGTGAGCAAAATGTGCTTTTCATAATGACGAAAACATCAGTGCACAAGCGTAACCAGTGTGTCTCTTTTACTTAGTTTTAAAGCCCCGTGGAAATATCTTGTCCGGATCTGAGATGCTAAACTGGCAAAACACGTCAGCTGGTGGTGACAGAGAGTTGGAAGAAGTTCAGAGGTGATTCGGTGTTTTATGCAAACACATGCAGAGCAAATAAGATCTGGATGAGATTGCTAAAGGAAAATGTTCTTTTTTTTTTTTTTTTACATAATTCTTCTTCTCAGGAACTCAAAACAAACTTTTGTAAACCAGCCAGGTGAACTGACAAAGATAAACCTGGAGGACACACCATGTGCTGCAACCTTTGACCTTCGATTCTGTTGCAACACTGAGGAAGTTGGGCATGAATCACCGACAAATTTGCACATTACCCATTGACAAACTAAAGATTTAAACATTGCTCTGTATATTTAACAAAATAATGACCAGCTATGTATGTTTGCATTTATTTTTGTTTGTGTATTTACATTCTTCCATACGAGCATAACTCCTAGCATTCATTACTCACTTACTTCTACTCCAAAATACCAATTTATTTAGTTTATATTTTCATTAATTTACTTTCTAACCTAGCTACTTACATTCTTTCTAGCTTATTTACTCGCCTGATTTTGCACTCAAGCACTTGCCTGCTTGTATACTAACTTGATTACTTTCTTTTGTACATATTTACTCAACTACTGATTTTGTAATTATTTACCTACTTCTTTAATCACATTTTATTTTACTTATTTGTCCAAATATTTACTAAGTTTTTACTTAGCTACCCACCAAATTATGTTTTTTTTTAATTTATGGATTCAGTGACTTTGCTGTTTCTTTCTTGTGCTGCCTTTCTTTTTTCATCCTTAACATTACTAAATCTAATTATCTATTTATTAGTGGTAGTACACACTCGCCAAATTATTTACTTTCTTAGTTACTTAGTACTAAATTACTGTTTACTTACTTACTTACATGTCTAAATACTTACCTTCTTACTACTTAATTACTTATTTGCTTACAAGTCTAATTGTTTCCTACCTTAATTACTTTCTTTGTTTCTTTTTTACCTGATTAATTATCTAATTAATTTCTTACTTAGTAACTTATATATTTAACTACTTAATACATTGATTACTTATACTATATTGTATTTTTTGGTTACCCATTAACCTACATAAAATTACATTCTTACATATGTTTGCCTTCCTAAGTCCTCATTCATCTACTTCTTTGCTTACTTCATTTCATAAAGAACAATTTGTCACATTTTGATCTGCTGTCAACGCTTCAGCTAAACTAGGCGAACTGACCTGAAAGAGCGCCACCACCAGGTCAGCCACACACAGGTTGACCATGAACAGGTGCATCGGCGCATTGTGCTTCCTCCTTCTCAAAAGCACCCACAACACGAAGCTGTTGCCCAGCGTGGTGAGAGCCAGCACCACCCCCAGGATGGCGATCTCGACCCGGGCCAGGCCTTGGTCCCTCACCCTGGACGGAGGAACGGCGTGAGTCGTGGCGTTGGAGCCGTTCTCTATTAAGATCCCAAAGAGGGACCCTCCAGCGCGAGAAATGTTGAACGCGTTCAGCTCAGTAACAAACGAGGAGATGTTGTTTCTTCCCTTGGCGCCCGGAGAGGAGAGACCTAACCCATCCCAGTCTGTTTCCACGCTGATCCTTTCCATTCCTAAGAAAACAAGCAAAGTGTTAATGTGTTTATTGTTTAGGAAAACAATTTCCGGCTGACGATAACAAGAAGTTAAACTTGGACAAGCACTCAGAAGCCCGTGTACACGCAGTCCTGTCACGACACAAGTATCATGTTCGATAATTAAATTACTCATTATTAAATTATCCAAATGGAAACTATTTTTGTTTGCTGGGTTCTGTTGGGTGCTTCTTTTTTTTTCTTCTGTTTTCCATATTTATCCAAACCCTTGGACCTTTCAAAACACAAGGATTCATAGATTGACCACAGACTGTTTGTTTTTGGACCATCAGAAAAAGTTTCACATTAAGAACCGCAAATAGATTTTCCTAACTAGTTTTATGAAGTTTTGACTGAAAGGTAGATGCTGTGCTGATCATGTTCCATCTTGGTGCTTTCTCTGGGTTTTTTAATAACGTCTCCGCTTGTCCGTCTTTCGAAACTTGCAATTTTTCTCCTGACGCAAGTCCACTTCAGCTTATTTTCTTTTTCAAACTTTCTCAAGGTTGAATTGACAGTTTTTTCCCTTTATCCCACCAGCCTACATTCATTCACCTCTGCTCTCAATCGCTCTCATCCCATGGTTACCCCGGCCCCCGGCATTCCTGATTTCCCTTTTTTTGTTCCCTTCTCTGCTGACTTTTCTCTCTCTCTCTCATACATTGTTTCATCCCCCCCCTCCTTCCATCATGTCGCACTGGTTCTTGATCGCAATAAACTTTTTGGTTTATTTTTCTTTGCTTCAAAATAAATACCAAATGAGATTGGAAAGTTGAGAGGGGCGAGATGATAATTTGAGAAACAGAGTCATGGGTAGCTCAGGGTGAGGGGTTCAAACTTGGTCAAATAAACTGGATGTAGGCTGAAGGATGTAAGGACAAATGAAGGGAATGGAAAACAGAGACATGAAATCCAAAAATACATTTGTTGTAGGGCATAAAGCTGGGATTATGGAGGATAGGGATGTGCCAGATAGTCTCAAAATCTGAAGTCATGAATGTTTCAAATTATTAAAAAATAAAAAATACAACCATCTCCTTGTCTTAGCTCATGAGGTAGACACTCTTTCCACTTTTAAGAAGAGCAGTAAAACTTTTGTTTTTGGTAAAACTTGGTTGACGTTATCCAGAGCTATCTCTATAAGGGACGCTGCTTCAGACTGATGCTGCTGGACTACAAAATGACCTCTGTTCCTCACTCTGCTACTTTCTTCTTCTAATACTCTCCAATTTACACGCCGTGAGTTGCCTCTATTTGCAACTTTACATTGTTTCTCAGTATTTTTAGCTCCGTAAAAGTGTTTCGTTAGGACTCTCTCCTGAAGGGGACCATCACTTCACATGACGTTGTGAATAACTAAACGTTCTTCTTACGCTTAACATTTTACTGTTCTTTAACATAAGACGCACTCTATTTCTTTTTTTGTACTCTTTCATCTGAAACATTTATGTGTGACAAAAAAAGAAAGAAAAAGGAAACAATCTGTATGAGAAAAAAGGCATTTTAAATCACCGTGCACATTGCAGGCTTTTAAATGTAAATATTAGCTCTAGTGTTTTGGCCTTAAATATAGTTGAGCTGCAGATAGATTTGCTTTTCATCAGTCTTCTGATCTCTTCATGGCTTCATATGTATCAGTGGGGGGATTGGGAATAACTATTTAGTTTTTCTTGTATTTTTTTTTTCCTTCTGAGCTGTTTCTGTTTGAGCCTTTTGTTGTTGAAAACCTTTTATTGTAATTTGATAAGGATTTTTGCTCGGGCACCCAGGATTTACCCCTGGTGCAGCTGTGCCAGTAAAATGTTTACGATAACATTTAAGGTGGTGTTACCTCTACAGGATCTATGTCCTATGAATTATCACCAAGTGCCATCCTGCCGGCTTCCTCCCGGTTTAATAACTTCTGTGTCTTTCAGTGCAAATGTCACGATGAATGGATGCCACCCCTATAAATAGCCCTGAACCGACGAGTGACGATATCGAGCGATCAAATGTGACTAATACGCCATTATCAGGTTATTGTCACTGCTACACTGAGGCCTAATGACCAATTTGCAAATAATAACCCCTTCAGTGACGGCTTTGTGAGATAACAGAGCTCATAATACCCCCGGACTTATGTAATGGCTGTGGCTGAGGAACTTTCCAAGCGGGTCCAGCTGGTCCTCTGTGTCCAACAGGAGGTTGGACATGTGGAAAGAGGGAGAGATACTCTTTTGGTTTATAAGATTTCTTACGTGTGTGTTTTTTTATTATTATTATTATTATTCAAATAAAAAACGAGAAATATTGTTTGAATTCAGAGCTTCAGAATGTCTTCCTGTTGCATTTTAATTACATTCCTCTGCACACAGCAAGGTCTTCCACTCCACCAAGGGATCTTCTGACCTTGTGTTGGTACGACTCATGTCCTTCTCTGTAATTACAGCACAATTTATGAGCTCATTAATAAAAGCTGCTGTGCTACTTCCAAGCCAATAAATAATCTTATTAAAAAGTGTCTCCCTGGGTCATCAGTTTCTCATGTGAAATCCCGTTTTTTTTAGCCACATGTGCAAATGAAGTACATGGAGGTCGTAGAAAATATTAAGAGTATGGAAGGAAAATCAAATAAACTACATTAAGTTTCAGTAAAGCAATCTATGAACTTTATGCAGAGGTGTATGTCTGAAAACGTCTTGTCTTCATTTTAAGCTCCTGCAGTTCTAAACCGTCAAAAGACGTGGCGTTTTTAGCCGGTCGCTTCAGCTTCATTTGCTTTGCTTGTGCTTCACAGACAGGAGAGCCGAAAACGTCCGCTGCTCATTTTTCCCATATTCAAAAGAGGAAAGCTTGCCGCTGCATGGTGCGAGAACATCACGTCTCCAGAACCGTGCCGGATGCGGTTTAATGTATTCCAAGCACATTGCATCAATCCCCGTTTGTCCGACTGGCTTATTGTAAAGCTCAAATTATTCCATCTCCCTGCACTGGATGGACTGTAAACACTGCTTTTAGGAGTTAGTCCACTACATTGCTTCCCCTCTTTACTCTAAAGCTTTCAGTCTGATTAATGATAGAGCTGGAAACCCCACACACCCCCAAAAGCCCTCCCTCCGCCTTCCTCCCCACGGACAAGCTGATGTGCAACCATCCATTTACCGCTCTGTCTTATGCTGCCTTCCAGTGCGAGGCCCAAACATACAAAGCCTCAGGCAGACAGAAACAGATTGTTAAAAGTGTATAAAAACATTACAAGTCAGCCCCTCGCGCCTTTTCAGTCTTTTCTACCACATGTTTTGGTGATTTTCTTAAATGACATCATATGTTAGCTATGCCAAGTCAAAAAAGCAATAAAAGTTCAGGACCAGATGTCCTAAAGACAAGTTTTTAGGTGAACATGGTTGACAAGGTGTTAAATTGCAGAGACACATAAAGAGTGCTCTGAGATTCTCCTTCTCTTTGCTAAGATGGACACAAAAGCCTTGAGATAAATAGCAATTGTCTTTGTGCCTTGTTTGTCTTTACTATTTTGAAGAGGGGCTGAGAGAAATGGCCGTCTGTGCCAGTTCATAGTCAAACTTTAGGCAAATAGGAGATCATGGATGGAAAAATCCTAAACCAGGGATCATCAGTCGTTACAATCCAAAGAGTCGGTGCCTCGCTTCCTCCTGCCAAATAACATTTCTGTAGTGGAGGAAAAACCGATGCAGAGAAAAAAAACAAAAACAGTTTCTCAAAATGTAAAGCTATCATATAAGGTTATGTTTATTTACCAGTAAAAACTAGGGAAATGCAACCAAACAAGACAACATTTAGCTCTGTGAAACAGCCTTTGTTCCAGGATGGAAAATAAATAGAAATGGATTAACATTTCTTCTTCTTTTTCTTCCTCCTCTTCTAAATATTAATAACAAAAAGTTTCTCTGTCATTAAATTACAAAATTCTTCAGTTACAGCCAATCACTCGAATTGTAAGAGGTGTCAACAAATGTGCTACCACTGGTTTTGCAAAAAATAAAAAAAAATGTATACATGTATATGTTGTTTTTCTCATGAAAAATAAATGTAAATATCTACCATTTTTTCATATTTTTCAGGTTTAGGTCATGCCTAATTTGTATTGTGTCGGTTTTAAGATGATCTGTGCTGCATTGGTAACTGAGGATGACATAAAAAAAAAAATTCTTAAACTCTCTGAGTTGTAAAAAAAAAGTACTTGACATAAAATTGAGATCGAGTCTGACACCCGGGAAAAATTAAAAGCATGCTTCCAAACCGTGCTGATTTATAAAAGCAAATGTGTTAAAGTTCACGCATCTTAGTACGCCGACTAAAAACAATTCAAGCAATAGTAGCATTAAAACTAGAGATTTTTTTTTCTCTCTGTAGCACCAAACTTCACAAGTGGTGGTTGTGGTGTGGCAGGGGCAAAATATAACAAATAATACTTAAACAAAAGCACATTTTGTCACAAAAAAAATCCTGTATCCAAATCTGTTACAAACTGAACAAAAACAAACACAATTTAAAAAAAAAAATAGAGTTGAAAAGACACCACCCAAGAAGGCTGAAAAGCTGAAATCAAGAACATTCAAAACATGCTGTGCTCCCAGAATGGAAATAATAAACTTGTCAAACTCTTACAAAGCTTGAGGAAAGCGACATGATGAATTCCTCTCCAAGTTGGATCAGAAAACATTGGGAGAATGTTGTTAGTATTATAAGGAGACTTTTAATTGTCTTGACAGATTGTATATATGTCTATTTGTGAGGCAAGATGATAAAAGTATTGAAGAATTCAACAAAAAAATCATGAAAGAAAAGTTTACATTATAAAACTGAGACTTAGCTGGACATGCAGTGATGTCTGTGGAATATTTATATTAAGCACCTTTAACCAAATGAGTATTTTTAAGGAAGCCAAAATGTTTTTGTGCCAATTGGCAAGAAACAAGTTTTCACACATCAGGTGTGGTAATCCAAACATAATTAGAAATCAATCACTTTCCCCAGCAGCCTTGCTCGTCTCGATTGCACTTGTCAGTCCCTTGATTAGTTTCCGTTGACAAGGTCCAACCCGATCTGATCGATGGGAACCTCTCAGTCCTCATTAGCAGCCCTGCGTGAACCACAACAACATGCTGCAGATTCCCTCCTCTAATCTTCTCTTCTTCTGCTTTTGTTCTCACCTCTCGTTTCCATCACTTCTTCATCTGTCAAAGTGCCTCCGATACATCTAATTGTTACTTGGCAACAAATAACTCCTAATTTATAGGGCGTGGCGGCAGGAAAAGGCACGCTTAAAACAAATTCAAGCTGACAGGCGCTAAACATTTGATATTAAGCATCTTACTGGGAGTATCTTATGCAGCTCTCCTTCATACAGCTTGGCACTTCACATACAGATCAATAGATTCTTACAGTATAAAGGTTTGGATGAGTCATGTGGTGCCACCAGCTCGGACGGCTGACATTTCATCTGCATGATGAAGTGGCTGTGACCACAATTTCATTTTTGAAACCCCATATTTCATCCGAACCTCGCTATCGCTCTCACATCCAGTGTAAATTCACCTTCCGAATGATTCTCAATGACATCTTGATGTTACATACATGCTTATGCATTTCAATTTGTAGAGGGTAAATTCAAGGCTTTGTGTTGCCGACTACCTCTCCGTTATCATGGGTTGACTCAAAACTTTGAGTCCAAAACCATCCAAAAGGTCAAATACTATTTAATATCATTCGAGGTCAGGCATCATTTGTGTGGCCCTCAAAAACCTGAAGGGCCACACAACTAGACCGTTCAATGTAACATTCATGTGCTTAAATCTGTTTTAATCAATTAAATCTAATGTTATTTGTAAAGTGTCAAAATGCATTGAGTGTGAAAAGAATGTTCAATATCTCGTTGAACATTTAATATTAATATCAATGATCAACAGATACAGCTTATTGTTAATATTTTGTTTGTTAACATGTGGTTTTATCAATCCGCCTAATCAATACAAATTTAGGGAAAGATGAGAAACAAAGACATTGGCATTGATCAGCCTGAAAAGAGTTCGAGAGCCGTTTCTGCAGCATTTAGGCTGCAGTGAGCCACAGAGCAATTATCCACACATGGAGAAAACATCATGGCAGCTTCCCAGAAGTAAGTGTCCAGTTTACCAAAATAAGTTTAAGAGGACATTACCAACACATCCAGGGGCTGCCACAGATTTAACAAAAGTTCTTACAAATTAGTGGGACTCTCACATTGGGTGGAAAACTTACACAGCATATCAGACAATTATCCAAAACATGAACAAAATCAAAGAGGTCTAGAAAAAACCTCCAATGTGGCTGCATAGAAACAAATTAGCAAACAACAGCAAAATTTCTTCACAGATATAAAAAAAACCCACTGATAACCAGTTATTAGAATGGCAGAAATTGCTGCAAAGCGTGGCAAAAGCCAGCTATTAATATCAGGTCGACATTAACTTTTAAAAATCGGCGGCAGGTTGTTTCTGTGGTTATTGAAAGCATTATTTTAAAACACATTTGGGTATTTATTCCGATAACCATTCTGTGTTATCAGTATTACTTTGATCGTCTGAAATCTTTCAGTGTGCCAAAAAAAAATAAAAATAAAAAATAGAAAAAGAAACTAAAAGCACTGTAACTCCTGCCCTACAAGTAAAACGCTTGAGCTGATAATGGGTTAAACTAATTTAAGGGACGCACGAGGTTTCTCAGATGAGAAAAGGAGGGCACTGAGTTATCCATTGATACGCGAGTGTGGTTCTCCAAATCATCCCCCTTTGGAAACTTTCAGCTGTTCCTGACACTGTTTTGTGCTTCTTTTTTTTTTTCTTTCTTTCATTCATGCATTTTTATACATTTCTCTTCTTCTGACATGAAGTGAATATGACTTCAATGGGCTTCGAGCTCCCGCACTATTGACAAAAGTTAGAAAAATGGAGATGTGTGCTCTTGAAATTTTAATGATGCGAGGCCGAACCTCGTTGGGCTTATTTATTAGGGTCACTGGCTAACCTCCTCTCAAATGAGGTTAGCTGCGTCTTGCATTCGCAGAAAAGGCAGGGAGCGTGTTTCCATCCTCCGGCCAATGGGGAGGTCTGATGCAGAAGAGGGTCCAAGTCCTCTTATCATTACTGATAATGTCTGTTCATGAGACCATGGGTTGTTTTCCTTGTTATGTATCATTAACTAGCGCACCAACATCAAACCTTACACAAAACCGGACGTCTCGCAGCCTATGTAAAATTCAGAGCATCGCCTCTGCAGACTGAGAAGAAAGCTGCACTGTTACAACTTCAACTAAAATAAGCCTGGAGGTTGGCAGCTGATATGGTCAGACCTGCACCACATGATGAAATGATTCCCTTTTAGAAACCAGGGCGAGCACAGTGTGACAATAACAGTGTTGATTGCGATTATTCCTGGCGGGGGCCACAATCAAGCGGCTGATTTCGTGCACATCGTTAGAAAAATTTGCTCTTTGTGAGGAAAAGTCAGCTTCCTGTTTTCTCTTACTGCGGTTTCTTGATTCCACTGATAAGCCAGACAGATTTACTTAACAGCTCAGTCTGGACACTATTCTGACATAAAGACATGTTTCTCTGTGAAAACCCTGCGATTATCACTTCACTGGCAAAGAAAATATCGCTGTATAATGATCCCCTCTGTTTTGTAAATCTCCTTCTGAACTCGGGCAATAAATCATTAATCTTTGAGAAACCAAAAATGCCCAACACTCCTTCTTGGGAGAAATCGTCTCTGGTCATTTTCAGAGCCATAATTTTCTCCTTTAACAACACGGGCAGGACGCTGATATTTTTGAAAAAATAAAACATTTTTCATAAACCGCAAACATAAGCCGCATAGGTAGGCAAGCGCAAGGCGAGCAACATGCCTCACTATGCCTCACCTACCTCGCTATCAGTGCATCGTAGGTTGCCTCATGCGTGTCCTTCTTCTCTCTCTCCCTCTGTTTGGGTATAAGACAAAGTGTTAAGAGGCGTCATCATTACGGTCCATTAATATTACATGCTACAGCGGCTCACATTAACAACCTGACAGCCACCCCTCTCCCCTGCCTGTCCCCTCTCCCCCCAGACCTTCTCTCTAATCCATGGAAAAACTTAGACAAACAAGTTCTCTGGGAAGAACTGGGGGAAAATACTTCAACTGGAGGACAGTCAGCAAGACGTGAAATATTGTTTGACAGGCCTGTGTTGCATATGTTCAAAAAGGTTTGCTCTTTTTAATTTTCTTACTGTGATATTCCAGCATCTGATGGAAATACTGAATCTAAGAGTATTTTTTTTGTTGTTTATGTGAAAATGAATGAATATAATCGAACAAGTGCGTTTGTCAGTCTATTTTAAGGCAAAACGTCAAACACGCGATGTTTCCTGTGACACGACATGGAAAAGTCAACAGAAATCAGTCGGTATCACAGGGAGAAAACGTTGGACCTCCACACATCCCTGGGGACAATTTCCAGATGCCTGCAGGTGCCACATTTGTCTGTTCGAGTAATTACACAAAACTGTAAACACCATGAGAGTGTCCAGCTATCAAATGGTTTAGCTAGGAGACGGCTGCTGTGTCCCAGAGGTGAGTTTGCCTTGGCGTGAAATGCGAGTATCAACTCTTGAGCAAAAACAAAGGACGAGGCGAAGACACTGGTGGAAGTTTGTTAGGGCAGGTGGTTATTCGTAAGTGAAACTACAGCTGGACTGAAAAACCGTTCATGGAGGAAGAAGACAATAAAAAGGCAAAACGGTTTGCAAATGCACTCAGAGAGAAACACGTTTGATTTTAGTTCAAACTCAAATTAAACTGGTCGGCTGTGATAATCACTGTTGAATCTTAAAGGAAAAGAGGGCAAACTTGTGGGTGGCAGCATCATGATGTGGGCATGGTTGAGTGTTTGCAGGAGGGAGTGGTGCAAGTTACAAAAATACATGACATTACAAGGAAAAAAACAACACATGAAAATATTAAATCAACATTTCAGGACATCAGAAAAAAAAAAGTCCCACAGTAAATTTGCAACGACCCAAATCAACAGTGTCAATATCTTTTGAGTGTCCGGGGCAACGTTTTTGGGTGGGGTATCAAAGGTGTGTTTATGAGCTAAATGGCCAACAGTTCTGACTCAGCAATGTTTGTTCTGTCAGGAGGAATGAGTCACAATTAGGGCAAACGGACGAGAAACATTTCTCGAAGGGAAAACACCTGACCCAAGTCGTACAGTTTGAAAGGTCATTCCACTAAATACAAAGGAACTCCGTATAAACTTTGAAAAAAAAAAAATAAAAATCTCAGATTATTTCTGGCATTTAGCAAATTAGAATAACTTTGGTCATCTTATTTGATTCAAAACAGGAAACATTTTTGGCAGATTTAATGTCACACCGTGAGGATTGTCTGCAAATTCTAGTTACATTAAACTTAACAAAAACTACTATAGTTATATACATGTAATTATGTATAAATACTTAATAATATATACATGATGTTATTTATATTATCTATAAAAATTTTAACCACAAACAACAACTGATCAACAAAACATGTTTTTTTTTTCTGACTTACAGTCAAAACAAGGTCAACTGCTATTCTGGCATAACGTAGATAATTTCATTAACCCATTTTATTTTATTTTTTATGTGTGTGTGATTTCTAGTTTATGTAAAAATATTATAATAAGAAATCCCTCAACAGCAAAGGGATTTTTATAACCTGTCTATGATTTTTATCTTGTGTATTTGTCTCTTTTGAATGTTTTATATGCGTGTGTAGAGTCCTGTCAAAGACAAATTTCTATTACCTCAGGTTTCACATAAATACATTTTATTCTATTCTATTTTATTCTATTCTATTCTATTCTATTTTAAATAAGATAATGTTGAGTTTATTTAATGCCATTGATGAGTGTATGCCTGTGTTTTAATGTACATGGAGCATGTAACCTAATTAATAGTAATAATGTGCACAACAGCAATATTTACATTTACAACACTACATTTTCCCTGTGAAAACAGAAGCATACGCTGTGCTGACTCAGGTACCTCAAGAAACAAATATGGATTCTTTTCAGTATTTTAGCCACTACATGAAATGAACATTTACAGAAGATAAAAAAAAAAAAAGATTAAATATAAGGTAACCAACATGACACAATACAAATCAGTGTCAGCCATAAAAAAAAAAAATAAAAAAAATCACCTCTGACTAAGTAAAGATTTCTACTTACTGCTGTTCTGCTTTTTGTTCCCAGATCCAGGTCAAAACCTTTAGTTCTTCAGCTTTTTCACACACTGCTCACCGTCCCATCAGCTGACTCCTCAATGAATCTGTCAGAACTGAAGGAAAAAAAAAAAAAAAAAAAAGCCTGCCAACTTTTTTCCTGGCCAGTGCTTCAAAGACAGAGTCTGTGCAGGTCCCCTTATGGTCGTCCTTTCTGGGCTGTAAGTCACAACTGTTTACTGGCGAGGTCCATTTAAAAGCCATGTGCGTCTCAGTTCTTTTCACTCCCTCGATTTGCTTTTGCCCATTGTGCCGTGCCTCCAACACCACCAGCACAACTGAATTTCAGCTCCGTGCCCGCCCCCCACCCACCCCGCAACCTCCGACTTCCCACCTCCCGTTCTTAGCTTTCTCCTCCTCCCAGGTCAACCAGCCTGTCCTCTGTGACTGAGGGTGGAGCCTGCTGTCAGCGGCGGAGGGAGGATGTTATACATACCTATGAAGAGAGAGAGTGCATGAGCGTGTGTGTGTGTGTGTGTAAGACAATAAAAAACACACAGGGACAACGCTGTTCATGCATGTGCGTGTGTTGTATGTGTCCGTGGCTGCGATGTGAAGAAGAAAGCCATGTTTATTATTGTGAGGAGGACAGACCAAGGTGAAGGTTACGCAGCGACACACCCATCCCCTTTCCAATCCAATAATTTGTCTCTTGTGTAACTCATTGGTCGTGTTTGTTTTCGGTCCAAGCTCACACCTTATGTTTAACGCTTTGTTTTCTTTTTCATGTTTTGTTTTTTTTTTTTTTTTTACTGCTTTGTTGATGGAGGACAAGAACCACCGGAGCACCTGGTGAGGAATGCGGGGCGGCTGAGTCAACTGGGTCACACCCTTGATGTATTCACTCAGGTTTACACAAAATAAATAAAATGATTATGTATTTAAATTTCAGCATAACAGCCTTTTCTCTCTCTCTCTCTCTCTGTCTCTGTTTCTCTCTCTGTCTTGGGTGTGTACGGTACTTGTGATTGTAAGGAAATACTGCTGGCACGCATGAAAACATTCACAGGTGTGCACAAGGAGGGGGTTCGCAAATCTACATTTGCTCCAACACAAATACACTGAAACGGCAGCAGGAATATTGTGGCCATAAAGCAACAGTGCGGTGAAACTTTCCGTCATTGTGTTGCTGCACAGCCAGAAACACTATCTGAAGCCTATCTGGTAGACAAAATATGAAATAGTGCAATAGTCGTGAGATGGAAGGGAAATGTGACACTGTTTTCAATTTCTTTGCGTGAATAAAAATCGGAGGTGATTTGCTTGCGCATATTTTCAGCTCCCTTCACTTGGAAATCTCGAAATAAAACTGCAACTGAAGCCGTCAGTCACTTAGTTTTTTAATATACCAAAACAAAACGTAACTGAAAGGTGGAAGAGCAATTATAAACAAAATTCTTCTAAACCTAAAATGGCTTATAGGATGTACTTATTTTGAACCACCTGTCATACAGCTATACGTCATTAGGGGATGTTTCCATGTTGCGCATCCAAAGACTCAAATTTGTGGTGATTTTTCTTTATGAAATAGCTGCGGTTCAGTCTGATTGGATCAAAAGTTTCTGTTGGCATCAATTTTTAATTCTCGCCACAGAATCTCAATTGGATTTTGTTTCTTTGCCTTTGGCTAGACCATTCCAACTCATAAATATACTTTTATTTAAATGTTTCCGTCTTTGCCAAGGCTGCATGTCTTGGCCCACCCGGAGGGTGAATGACTGCCTAAGTCTCAAGAATTTTAGATATTTAGTGTTAAGCTTTCTTCCAGGATCGCCATGTATTTAGCCCCATCTTATAAAGAAAAACATCCCCAAAGCCTCAGGCCGCCAGCACCAGTTTTTACTGGAGGGATGTGTCAGGGTGATATTTTTTCTGTCAGCGCTCAACATTTTTGCTGCCTTTTAATGCGGCAGTGCCCAAAAATGGACTCTGTTCATTAATTGGGTGGCGTCTGAAGCCGGTTGAGTGAATAGGAGCAACATTTTGTCAGGTCTTTTCTTGCAAGCATTCAAAAAACATGCATCATTTTCCTTTTACTTCACAACTTTGGGAATTTGTGTGGGTCTCTCAAAGAAAAAGTTTGAAGTTTGTAAAAGTCAATCACTTCAAAATGTGAAAAACGTTAAAGGGGTATGAAAAATATGCAAAGCACTCCAAAAATTATTTTAAAATTTTATTTCTATTGCACAAAATTTTCAGCAAAAAGGCAATTCAAAGTGCTTTACATGAATTCTTAATTCCTATAAGTTGAGAAAATTAATGCAGCTAAACTCTTTTTTTTCCACGAAACTTTATGGAAATGGCGATATCTGCAGACCTTTCTGTTTTGTAATATTTAAATCCGGGCCACCCTCCTCAACAATCTGATACCAGATTGTGCCATAATGTTAGAAAATGTGTTTCTTTCCCTCAGGTATCGCTTGACTCCCCTCCTCAAGCTGAACCGTTTTAACCTAACCCGAAGAGGTGGGACAATAGGTTTCACTCTAACGCGATTATCCTGGCTGCCTGGATCCTGGAGAACATTTTGTTTTAATGCAGCAAAATTAATCCAATTTGCTCGCTGCCAAAATTGACAACTGATGAGATAGGGAGAAGTAGTAAGAAATTCTAGTAAAGAAATCACGAAATAAGTCAATTCTTAAGGTCATGACCAAAATAAATAAATAAATTCCAGATATATGCAGTTTTTTTGGGTGGTGGGTTTGTTCCAATACAACATTTTTTCTGCTCTGTCCATCATTCACTGGAGCATCTTTTGCTCAACATGTTAAGTCGCTTGGCAGGAGTGAAGCTCAAAAGGAATGTGGAGACTTTAAATATCTCAGATCATGACAGTCTTTTCCTTTGAGATTTCTAGCTGGTCATTCTCCCACATGTTGGAGCTTATTTTCAGCTGCGGTTTGTGCCAGAAATAAAAACGACAGCTGTTTCTCTTTGAGATGGGCTCTCACCTGCTAACGTCTCTACCCTAACTCCTTTCTTTAGGCCCAGAGCAGCTAAGCGCTGCGAAGGCCTATTGTTTTTGTACTGTTTTTTTTTTTTTTTTGTTGGCTTAAAACACGCAGTAAATGTAGCGTTTTGTTAGTAACTGTTACTTTACTACCGCAAGTAAATGCATCAATATCACTTGTCCCTACCTTACTGGTCAGTCAAGGGCAAAATCAAATTTAAGCAATTTGATTGGTTGTGATGGACTGAACCGTACTCTGTAGCTTGTGACGGTGTGGTGCGAGGTTGGAGAAGTTAGCGGTGGAGGTTAGCCACGCCAATCCGGAATAGAAAGGCACACCGTTGAAGTATTCCACACCTTTCAATTTATTTCTCCACGTGTTGACGTTAAAATCTCATACATGAGATAAAATAACGACAGGCAGCCGCATCGCATCTCGCCATCACCGATCTTCTCTACAACATGGGGGAGAAGTTCTTCCTCTGTACAACAACAGAACACACAAAAAGGAGTAGGCGCCCCCTTGTGGCGATACCCATCAATCATAGGGAACCAAGCAATACAATGACCGTTACAAGCTGTGTCTGTAAGCTGCTACGTACTGGCAGTTGGCCGGTGGCCATTTATGGTCGAGGTTCGGCGTATTCCGCTGTGGACTGTAAATTTTTTTTTACTAACCAGTTGGAGCTGCTAACTTTTCCTGAACATTTTGCCTGGTTTTTGGAGCCACAGAACCGGACCTCGCTCAACGTTTTGCTTGGGTTTTGGAGCTGCAGATCCGAACCACGCTCGTGAGCCGAAACGGACTGTTGGACCGGAGTTGGAGCAGTTTTATTGCCGTTTGTTTAAAAAACTGGTAACTGGCTGTGCGGTGAGTAAAACATTCCAAATGACAGTGGACAAACTCAGGTGCAAAATTGAACGCCTGACCAGCAGCTCTGACAGCAATTTTAGGTACATGGAAGAGCAAAACAAGGAATATAAAATCAAAGCCCTGAATGTGGAATTACAGGAGGCGAGAGCAACAATTAAATCTTTGAAAAATGATTTAATTGTTTCAGGACATCTACAGAACAAATCAACAACTGCAACAGAAAAATATATCCATTAGGCGACAGGCGCACAGTCCGTTGATGGAATACGCCAGAGATCGGGTGTGAATGGAGTCAGAAAATGACAAACTTAACAAGGAAATCGTGACTTTAAAAATTAAACTGGATCGAATTAAATCCAGAGAGAAATTATACAAGATCCGGAAAACTGCAAGGACCGCAGAGGAAAGGGAAGAGAAGACGCCAGAAGAGACCACACCGATAATGGTTCAGAGAGTCGGACGTGCTTTTCTAACAATGCATGAGTCAGGAACCTTGAGATATTGGGTCCCATCATGGATATTTTAATAGTGCCATCTCAACAAAAAACAAATTAAGGAGCAACATCTTGAGAAAAAACATGCCTGACTCTCTGAAGCATTGTTGGTGTTGGGGTTGAACGATGGAAGAGTTTTGGAGAGGAGAGTCCGTCCTGATAGTGGAACCTCGGATTGTGGAAGAGCAGTGTGGTTTTCATCCTGGTCGTGGAACATTGGACCAGCTCTACACCCCCAGCAGGGTCCTGGAGGGTGCATGGGAGTTCGCCCAACCGGTCCACATATGTTCTGTGGACTTGGAGAAGGAGTTCGACCATGTCCTTCAGGAAGACCTGTGGGGGGTTCTCCACAGAGTACAGGGACCTAACATCCCTTTGACAGGGCTGTCAGGTAGGGACCTGTACAGGGGTACAACCAGTGTCAGAGTCTGGTCCACATTGCCGGCAGTTAGTCGGGCTCGTTCCCAGTGAGAGTTGGACTCCGCCAGGGCTGCCGTCAGTGATTCTGTTCATGGACAGAATTTCTAGGCGCAGTCAAGGTGTTGAGGAGATCCGTTCTGGTGGACTTAGGATCTCATCTCTGCTTTTTGCAGATGATGTGGTCCTATTGGCTCCATCGGGACGTGATCAGCAGCTCTCGCTGGAGCTGTTCGCAGCCGAGTGTGAAGCGGCCAGGATGAGAATCAGTGCCTCCAAGTCCGAGGCCATGGTCCCGAGCCGGAAAAGGGTAGAGTGCTTTTTACCGGGTCGAGGCCAGTGTCCTGCCACAAGTGGAGGAGTTCAAGTATCTCGGGATCTTGTTCATGAATGAGGGAAGAGGGGAGCGAGAGATTGACAGGCGGATCGGCGCAGCGTCTGCTGTGAAGTGGGCGCTGTACTGGTCCATCATGGTGAAGAGAGAGCTGAGCCAAAAAGTGAAGCTCTCAATTTACCGGTCGATCTACGTTCTCGCACTCATTTATGGTCATGAGCTTTGGGTCATGACCGGAAGAACAAGATCCTGGATACAAGCGGCCGAAATGGGTTTCCTCCGCAGGGTGTTTGGGCTCTCCCTTAGAGAGAGGGCGAGAAGCTCAATCATCCAGGAGGGACCCAGACTAGAGCCGCTGCTCCTCCAAAGCCAGTTGAGGCTCGGGCATCTGGTCAGGATGGATGAATGGACGGACGGACAGACAGATTGATGGATGGATGGAAGGACGGACGGATGGACAGACAGAACTTTTTCACATGGGATTTCCTTTTTCTGTTTGCCGTTGGTTTTACATCTTTTACAGCACATATGTCAAAGTCAAGTCAGAGCAGAGATCAACTTTCAGGTCTGTAACTATTTACCGTTAAATAGTTACAGTAAATAACTATTCACTGTTAAATAGTTATTTATTTAAAAATATTAACTATTAACTATAGTGACTAAATAATTATTTACTGTTAAATAGTTATTTACTGTAACTGTTAAATAGTTACAGTAAATAGCTAACAGTGACTCTTAACAGTAAAGTTATTTACTGTTAAACGGTAAATAGTTATTTACCGTTAAAGTGGGTTATTTACTGTTAACAGTAAATAGTTATTTACTGTTAACAGTAAATAGTTATTTACCGTTAACAGTAAATAACTTTACAGAGCTGAACATTAAATAGTTCAGCTCTGCGGTTTTTGAACTGCCTCCATGAGCCGCTCTTAACCACCAAATTTACAGAATTATATAAATGCCATATAACCTCTAAACCACATGAGTCACGCAATAACCTATTAATCTGGGAAAAAATACCGAATTTGTGTTTTTACTACCTGCACAGACAGAAGCAGAAACATAAAGCGACTTCAGGTTCAGTCCGGGAGCGCCGCCGAACGCATCAATGCGTACCGCCTGGTGGACAGGCGTGGAAACTTCGCAACAGCTTCTGTGGTGGCTGGCTGGCGGGCGGCGGTTGCTAGTACCCGCGGCGGTGACCAATAGGCCGGAGCGGTGCTCGGCTGCGAGGGCCGCACGACGTCTCTAGGCCTGTCACGATAACAGGTTTTGCTGGGCGATAAATTGTCTCAAAAAATTATTGCGATAAACGATAACGATAATGAAGACCTTTTTACATTGATTTAATGGAAATTACGTAATAATACGTGCGATTTCCTACCAAAGAAATCGCACTTTACTTTAAAAAGAACACTTAACACTGGGACTGATACACAAAATAAATAAAACAACCAAAACCAAAAATAAAATAGATTTTTTTCCATTAACAAATGTACTTGAATAAAAACTAAACAACATAAAACCAAAGTGGAAAAATAAACACTGCATTCAACCAAAAGAGGCAAGATTATGAAGTCAGTATAGTATATTGCCCTTCAGTGATCATTAGATTTAAATAGAGAAGACATCCGACTGCCTGATGCAATAGTTCAAACTGCAGGATTTTTTTTACCCCGAACGACAGTCTTAGTACGTTCTTCGTTCTGAGATTGTCACTTGTGTTGTGTGTTACGGTAGATCGTGTGTTACGCTCCGATCTAAATCAAGGATTTGCCCAGACTGGGAGCGTGACGCAACCTGTTGAATGTGACCGGTAGCCAATCAGAAAGCGCGGATTCTCCTCCTGCTTTCTGAGGGAAAACACGGAGGGAATCCCGAACAGCTGACACGGTGCAACCCGAAGTCCAGCGGACATCGGAAACAACATGAATGTTTATTCAACAGTTCGTGCAAAGAAAATATAAATAACTAGGGGAGGAGTTGGAGCGAAATTTCTACCAGAAAACCCGGTAACTTTTCAGCTGTTCTTCATTAACGTGACCTAAATAGTTATAATGATTTTCATTCAGTCAGGACTGACACTAGCTACGTGCATTGCAGGTAGATTGTAGTAAGGAATCGATTAATATCTGGTTTCAAAATTAGTGAACTGGACTTAATATTTTGTGTCCATTGTTAGACACAACACGGTTTCGATCGAACCGTTATAGCTAGGATTTCTGTCGGCTAATGTGTCTCTCAGTGTTTGATAATGGCCGACAATCCGCGACATAAGATCGTGCAGCGTGCGCTGGGCATTACACTAAGGAAGGGAGGAAGGGAGGAAGTGGAGAGCACCGGAGTTGAGCCTTTTTTCATTCAGTGTCATCAACAGTCAGAGAAAAAGGCAGGAAGAAACGATATAGTCGATAAATACAATGAGGTCGATAGTTTTAATTTATCGTTCGATTAATTGACTTATCGTTTATCGCGACAGGCCTAGACGTCGCTTGCAGCTTTAATTTATTTATTTTTTGGCACAAAGATTTCTTACAAATACATGAGTTTGGTTGCATAATAAGTCGGATGGTCAGTGAAGTCAGAGGCCCTGTACAGTATGAAGAAAAGTTTGATGGGAACACTAAAACACAAAGGGAACTCCAATAAAATAGAGAAAATAAATCAATCATGTTCACTTTCCAGTCCAAAGAAGTTGGCGGGAGACGGCGCTACCTTCAGCTGGAGCTCAGAAACAAACAAGGCATATGTAGTGGAAGTCCATTCAAAAGAGTCAAGCTGTGCACACAGTGCAGGAAAAACCACCAGGCCACTGGGAAGAAAAATGTTGGGGAACATCTGAGGGAATCATTAACTGTCAGATGACCATTAAATACCCGAGACGGTCGGAGAATTTGGGGTTCATCTTTTTGAGGGCTCATAATAACCAGGAAACCCAACATCTCAAAGCGCCTTTTCATGAGATTACTTTTGCAAACCTGTGACTGGCCTTCAAATGGATGCATTCCACATCTGTTTCAAGCATCTGGGTACAGCTTTAATGTTGAGCCAAAAAAATAGTTAAAAAAAAAAAGAGGTAACTGTATTCTAATTTTCTTTTATTAAAGGTAATAATGTGTAATGAAACACTTCAGTCTGAATAGCCAGACTGAATAGTACTGCTGTAAAAGCTGTTTTCCTCTGCAGTTTTTTTTTTTTGTTTGTTTTTGTTTTTTTAAGAAAACCGTCAAATGTGGTGTTCACAGCACAATTGTTTTATAAAATATCTATTTTTCTTCACTTGCTTTCTTTAGAAAGAAATAACAGGAAACAGTTCTAAACAAATGTCTTAACTAAAGTTTTTTCATGAAAAACCTTAACGTGTACGAACAAAAGATTTGAGTGTTACATTTTTATCATTTTACATTTAAAGTTGTTTCAAGACTTCTTACAAACAAAAATGTGAAAAGTGTGTCCTGCATTTGAATCCAGTCTTACTGAGTAAATGCTTTTCACTTATGGCCACAAGTTTATCTCTACGAACCGCTGTCAAAGTCAAGAGTGCAGACATCTGAAGAGTGTCTAGAAAAATGCCAAACAAATACTTCAAGAAGGCAAATGTTATTTTTTTCCTCATGCTTAACTTTATAATAGAGTTTACAAAGAACAGAACATAATCTATGGATGATGCAATCACATGCACTTCTATGTTTAAAGTGTTTTTAATTGTTAGAGAGGAAACAGAAAGAGGTTTATGTTCTTAAAACAGCTTTATTATCATAATTTGAACAGTTCTTTGGCTGTAATTAACTTGCTCCGATTTTAAACGACTGTATAGATTTTGTCTGTTTGAAAGACTCCTGGAATGACACAAAAACCGATTGGATTTAGATGTTTAAATATCACTTGTAGACAAATTTGTGATTTCAGTGTACACTTATTTCTAGTGAGGAAGTTAATCAAAGCTTTAAAAAAAAGTCAAAGGAGAGATTAAAAAATCTAACCCACATGCATTCTGCATCATGGTTCCATAATAATCTGTCCTCTGGTTTACCAACACGAAGAGTCAGTAGAAGCAGTCTTACCGTGTTGTAGGCTAATAAAGTAAGCCGTACATTGTACTGCTCTAGCTGGAGCTCATCTGAGCTAATCAAGGCAGACTTAAAAGAGTGGCAGAGGAAACGGAGACTTCTCAGTTTTTTCTGTTATTGATTGGTTCCAGTTATGGAAGCGTACCCCCTGCTTCTAACCACACCATATTCTCACCTTCTCCTCCTCATCCTGGATCCTCCAGATCTCCTCAATGCTCCTCCAGATGCCTCCCTGGGTAAAGAGCACGTGCCTGCCTTCCATCCTCACCAGGAAGCAAAATTTGACAGATGTACCATCTCACTCTGCTCACACATATTACACACCATTTTCTCCAGGGACAAACATCTTCAAGAATCAAATAAAATCGTCACTGAGTTGTTTCATTTCCTTTATTGAATGGTAAACGGCCTGTGCTTGTACAGCGTTTTATCAAGGCCAGAGAGCCCCAAAGGGCTTCGCGCATCATCCACCCATTCACACACACATTCACACGCTGATTAACATCTTTTATACTTCTCCTCACAGTTCTCTAGAAAACACCTGCATTGTTTGCATTCATATTAGCGTTTTAACCGTAGTTGTCTCTGCACCAGACAACTATGAACAAACATGATGGACAGGCCTCCTTTTTTCTTTTTATTTTATTTTTATTCTGTTTAGCAAAAAGCTGTGCTGATTTCAGGGAGTAGAAATTATCTCAGAAGAAAATCAGTGTCATCTCCCTGTGCAGAGAAAAACTGGTTCTGCAGAAACCCCAGACATTTACGCAATAACTGAATGAAGCTCTGTTGTCTTTTTCTCTAAATGCTTTTTTAAAATGTTACAGTAAGAATTTCTTTAAATCTTAAATGAACATTAAAAATGTATTGACAATGAACAAATTAGCACATTTTGCCACGATGTGGCTTGTATGAAAACATTCAATAATGTAACATTCATTGTACAGCACCTTCTGCAGCATAATTTAAATATATAGAAAAGATTTCAAATTGTTTGAAATTTTATTCCTACTACACCAATTAAACCAATTATTTTCTAATAAAAAAGGGAAGAACATCGCCGCTTTCAGATTTTAATTTGAACAAAATTCAACAAAAACATGAGGTCCTTGAAAATCACACCTGTGCAATATTTTACTACCTTTATGTTGATCTATCACATAAAATCTCAATAAAAATCATTGATGTGTATGGCTGAAGTAAAACAAAATGCTGAAGATTTCAAGGGATTTCAATACTTTTGTTCCGTAAAACATTGTTTTTTAATTAGGTAAAAACCAGCCTTTCACCTTTAAAGAAAAAAAAAAAAGGTTCAGTCACAGCAGCATGTCATTTGAGAGCTGCTGCTGGGATCACATTTGTGGTCTGCTTTACTTCAAGGTGATGTCAACGAACAAATAATCCTCCTAAAATAGTCCAGACGTGCTTAATGTTTTTTTTTTTTTCCTGCCCGTATCAAAGGATTCTCTATGACATAAACTGTTTATGAAAATTAAAGGATGGGGTGGGGGCTAAATTAATTTGTCGCATATGTGTGTGTGTGTGTGTGTATGCATGTGGTCACAGTTTGATAGCCAGAATCACTTCTCATACAATTATTATCTCCATATGCTTTATCATACTAATAGCCATATTGGACACAGATGAATGCGCTGAATGGCCTTGCTGCGAGACTCACTGCCAGCCGGGTTATAAATGGAAGCTTGTGAAGACAGATCAGAGCCACCAGCCTGCACAGATACGGCTGGAGCACGACCTGATAGCAGAGCTAAACACAGCTCTGCTGCATTCATTCTAGTATGTTTTTGTGCACTCATGTACAATCTGTGTGAACAGCCAAGGCCATAATTAAAACAGTAATCTCGGGGGGAGATTAGCAGAGGTTCGTTCTGTGAGTGAAATGGCTTTGTGTTCATGATGAGAAGTCAGATACGGCCAACAAATCCATTTAAGCTAAATGTTTACGCAAATGCTTTCCTTGATTTTTTGGGGTTTTTTTTTTGTTTTTTCTCCACTTGAACCATCAGACATATTTATTACCCCTTTTTTTCTGTGAACACTTAATTTTTTTTAATGAGGTCAACGAAAAACTAAGTATGAGAAAAAACAGATAGGAATCAATGATGACATGTGGTGGTGGACTGATGTTATCAGTCATATGAATCAAGAGTTTGCCTTTTTTTTTTTTTTCTTTCTTTGTTAAGCTGAAGCCATTTAAAGTGGAAAGTAGTTGTTTTGGCTTTGTGTTTTTTTAAAATCACTATTTGGCTGGAAGTTGAGACTTAATTCGTGGCAGAAGTGCTTCCACGATCCAAAATTACAGGGTTTATTTGACTTACATTATTATTTTAGATTTTTTTTCTACTTATAAAAATAAGACAGTTTACATTTTACATTTACATTTAATTCAATCAGCGCAGGTCACACATACTATTTAAACTTTCAGAAGGGATCGGAGTGCACAGCTCAATCAGTACACTGCAAAAAAAAACACAAAATTAAGACAAAAAGTAAGGCAGAGTTAAATTACAAATAACTTTTTCAGCGAGATATATGAGCTTGTTTCAGGTCATTGTATTTCTTAATATTTGATGAAAAAGTATTTGTTCCTGTGGCGGTCCGACCAGTAAACCCAAGGACAAAGGTTTAAAAAAACAACTATTTAATTTTTCAATAAAGCTTCACAAAAAATGTTACAATCAATCTCAAAGAAATATAAGAAAAATGGGCCCAAAAAGAAATCAACTAAGGCATACCAACGCAACAAACAAACTAACTGACTGTAACTGACTGACAGAACACACAGGGAATTTATCTACAAAGACTATCCTACACACACACACAAGGAGGGGCAAAAGAGAAAACAAACAAACAATACATAAACCTAAATAGCAAACTCAAATCCCAACATTTACTTCAACACAACTATAAAACAAAAGAAAATAACCTAACACCATAAACATTAACAATAGCGAAAGGAAGAATGTCAATAGCGCGAAAGGAGGAATCTTCTGCAGCAAACTCCCCACTTCCAGCAGCCTGATGGTTTGCTCCAATTACTGGTGAGACCCAGGACAATCAATCCTCCCAGCCAATCCTTCAACTCAACAACAACAACAAAAACAAAGCAATTAGTGTTCTAAACAAACAAACAAACAAACAAACAAACAAACAAACAAACAAACAAACAAAGTGTTTACTAAAAAGTGTGCACCCAATCCAGTAAACACATAAGACAAAACTCCACCACCAAAGAAGAAGAAAGAAGAAAAAGAAATATTAAATACAAAACAATACTAACACAGTGAAGAGGGAGGAACCGCCACACACTCCCCCTCCTCTGGAAACTCCATAGGCCAGCGTGACAGGTAGTCGGCAGTAGTGTTCAGCTTCCCCGGAATGTGGTGAATGTCAAACCGGAACGGTTGCATCGCCAGGTACCAGCGGGTTATCCTGCTGTTTGAGTCTTTCATCCTTTCAAGCCACTGTAGAGCCTTATGGTCCATTTCTAGAATGAATCTTGTCCCCAATAAATAATATTTAAGTGAGTCTAAAGCCCACTTCACAGCAAGGCACTCCTTTTCTATGGTGGAGTATCGCGTTTCTCTTGGATAGAGCTTTCTGCTTATAAAAGCAATAGGACGACGTCCCCCTGGAGGTCCTTGAAGCAGCACTGCACCCAACCCACGCCCAGATGCGTCAGTCTGCAAAATGAATGGCTGGTCAAAGTTAGGGCAGTGTAATGTTGAAGGTCCACTCAAAGCACCTTGGATGTCCTTAAAAGCTCGGTCCGCTTCCTCCGACCACTGAAGCTGATTAGGTTTCTTGGGACTGATCATATCGGTAAGGACAGCAGCTCTGGTAGAAAAATTAGGAATGAACTTATGGTACCAACCCGACATCCCGAGAAAGGACTTTAGCTGTGTCCTAGTCTGCGGTCGAGGACATGACTGAATTGCTTGAACCTTCTGGATCTGAGGTTTAATGACTCCATTGCCAATAATATGTCCAAGGTACTGAACTTCCTTTTTGGCAAGGGTACATTTAGCTGCATTAACCGTCAAGCCTGCAGCATGAAGAGACTCAAAAACAGCCTTAAGATGTTGGAGATGATCCTCCCAGCTGTCACTGTAGATGACAATATCATCTAAATAAGCAGATGCGAAATTTGAGCAGCCTTCCAGTACCTTATCCATAAGTCTCTGGAAGGTTGCAGGTGCTCCATGGAGCCCAAAAGGCATGACAGTGAACTGATGGAGACCCCAAGGTGTCCGGAAAGCCGTCATCTCACGAGACCTGGTGGAAAGGGGAACTTGCCAATAACCTTTAGAGAGATCAATCGTAGTGAGATATTTTGCTTTCCCAAGACAGCAAATCAAATCATCAATACGGGGAGTTGGATACGAGTCAAACTTGGAAACAGAGTTCAAATAACGGAAGTCTATACAGAATCTCATGGTGCCATCCTTTTTTGGTACAAGGACAATAGGATTACACCAGTCACTATGAGAAGGCTCAATGATACCCAGAGAAAGCATTAATTCAATCTCCTCTTTTAAAGGGCCAAGGAGACGCTCAGGGATCCTGTAGCTCCTTCGCTTCACTACTGCATCCTCTTTTAAACGAATCTCATGTTCAATATAGTCCGTACGTCCCAGGATTATCCTGAAACACCTTGATGTTACAAAGGGCTCTCACTTGTAACTGCTGCTCTGGGTTTAGATGACTCAGGTCAAGCACAGAAGCTGATGGTAGGGGCAGGTATTGTTCCTCTACCTCCTCATCTGATACACTTCTAATAAAAAATACATCTTGCTTCTCCTCTGGCCTTGAGACCCATTCTTTTAGCAGGTTAATGTGAAGAACTCTAGTACTGCGTCTCTGATCTGGAGTACTGACTTTATAAGTGGTAGGACCCAGTTTTTTGAACAACCTCATATGGACCTTTCCACTGAGCCAAAAACTTACTATCATCAGTTGGGAGGAGTACCAACACCTTTTGACCTGGCTCAAAACTTCTTTCCTGAGTAGTCTGATCATACCAGGCTTTTTGCTTTTGTTGGGAGGCACGCATATACTCCTGAGCCAACAAGGTCATCTTTTCTAATTTCTCTCTCATCTGGAGGACATAAGAAATCGTATTAACAGATTCCTTTGCAGGTTTCTCCCCCTCCCACCTTTCCTTCAAAAGGGCCAATGGACCTCGGACCTCATGCCCAAAAAAGCAGCTCAAAGGGGGGAGAACCCGGTCGAAGCTTGGGGCACCTCCCGATATGCAAACAAGAGGTAAGGGAGCCACTGATCCCAATCAGACCCAGTTTCATTGATGAACTTACGAAGCATATTCTTAAGAGTCTGATTAAATCTCTCTGTAAGTCCATCAGTTTGCGGGTGATATGGGGGTGGTTCTCAGTCCCTTAATGCCAATCAGTTTATATACATCGTTCAGTAATTTGGACATAAAATTAGTCCCTTGATCAGTCAATATTTCTTTAGGGAACCCCACTCGTGAAAAAAACTGTACTAAGCAAAAAGCAACAGTTTTAGCCTTAACAGATTTCAGAGGGAACACCTCCGGATACTTTGTGGCATAATCAGTAATAACCAACATAAATCGGTTACCTGATTTGCTCTTCTCCACTGGACCCACAACATCCATGCCCAAACGGTCAAATGGTGTAGTTATAATAGGAAGGGGCTGCAGAGGAGCCCTCGATGCAAATCTGGTGGATGTTCTCTGGCATTGAGGACAACTCCTGCAAAAACTGGCAACATCTTTGTGTAACCCAGGCCAGTAGAAACATCGTTGGATTCGGGCTATGGTTTTATGTTTCCCCAGGTGGCCAGCCCAGGGAATTGCATGACCCAACATTAATACTGTTTTCCTAACCTTTCTGGGCAACACCAGCTGTTGTATTTCTCCCTGTCTCCTATAGAGGATGCCATTTTGCATATGAAATTCCTTTGCATCTCCTCCTTCCTCAACCCTTTTGATAAGGTTGGTCAGACTTCCATCCTGGTGCTGCAGCTCACTAATATTATCAGGAATGTCAAAGTCCAACTGCACCTCAGGCTCAGGTAACACAGGAAGGGCTGTGGTATGTTTGGATTTTTTCTCGCTTGCGCTGTGCACGAGATTTGTATTCCTTTGTTTGACCTACTTCAATCTCAGCCCCAAAAAATGGCAAGGCTCTTAAACTGAACTCATCTTCCCCAGAGATCTTTGCTTGCGATCGTGTCAATACAACATTACACATTTTAGAAGCACTGATTAGATCAGGGAGAATTGGAAGATCATTTCCCAAGACCACAGGAAAGGGTAAGGCATCCATTACACCCACCTTTAACAGGTAGTCATGCCCTTGCACTCTCATGTATATATCTGCGGTTGGATATTGTTTTTCATCCCCATGGACACAGCAGATAGGTATAGTTTCAGAGGTGCAAATAATATGCGGTGGGACATACCTGCGACACACCAATGTCTGGGTGCTTCCTGTGTCAATCAGGGCTTTGACCCTTTGCCCCCCTATATCCACCATAGTCTCCATCAGTGGCTGACTTTGTCGGTTCAATACATGGTTCTCTCTGGGTACGAAACACATCTGAGAGAGATTTGCCGGATTTTGAGGACACCTAGGCTTTGTGTGGCCCTCCTGGCCACACAAATAGCAGATGAGTTTTTTCAAAGTTTTCGTTTGACTAGGGAAAAAGTCCTTTTCTTTTCCAAACTGCTTACTCACATTTTCAGTTCGACCGGGGTTACTTGAAGTTGGAGTAAACTCCCTTTTTACATTTCTAAAAGCCCACGGTTGAATCTTCCTACGTGCGGCCACAAAGGCATCTGCAAGTGAAACTGCCTCTGCTGCATTTTTAGGATTTCGTTCCTTAATCCAAACTTGGAGTTCTGGGGACAACATTCGGAAATACTGTTCTAGGATTATGACGTCATTAATCTCTTCAACAGTCTTACCTCGAGGCTGAACCCATTTGCCATACAGTTCTTTAAGTCTCACATAAAGTTCCTTGGGAGATTCATTCGGCTCCACATGAAGAGAGCGGAACCTCTGACGATAAGTCTCGCTGTTAATTTCATATTTCTGTAAAATAGCAGCTTTAACATTATCATAGTTCATTGATTCCTCCAAGTCCATATGTACATATGCACTCCTGGCTTTACCAGTCAATAGTGGAATCAATTGAAATGCCCAGTCACTTTTTGGCCATCGGCAAACACACGCTATCCTTTCAAAAGTTATGAGGAAATGTTCAATGTCATCATCATCACTTAACTTTTGTAGTTTTGGTTCTTTATAGAAGTGTGTAGAACTTGAGTCACCTGGCTTAACAGCTGACAAGGCCGGTTCTGGTGATGAAGCATCCCCATCAGGTTTCAATCCCACAGACGAGGAGGCGTGGTCTTGCCCAATAGGCCTCAAGCCTGCAGAAGACTGGGCCTGCAACTCCTCCTGGAATAAACTGAACTGGCGTTGCAGAGCTTCAAACCTGTAATCTTGACGCGAAATTTCTTGCTCCCACTTTGCCTCTCGATCTTTCTGTTGCCCCATGTAGGCCTGCAGGATCCCTGCCAAGTCGGATATGGTTGGCTCTTTCCCTTCTTCATCCGACTCCTCCTCTTCACAAACTGCGCCACACCCTTCATGCTCTGTTTGTGCTTCTTTGTCTGATGGAACTGACTTGACTTTACCACCTCCACTTCTGGCTCCTCTCATGGTTTAGAGTTTCAGGTTTCAAAAAAAAATAAAAAAATAAAATAAACCTTTGTCCTTAACTGGAAATCCCACTCCTGACACCAACTGTGGCGGTCCGACCAGTAAACCCAAGGACAAAGGTTTAAAAAAAACAACTATTTAATTTTTCAATAAAGCTTCACAAAAAAATGTTACAATCAATCTCAAAGAAATATAAGAAAAAATGGGCCCAAAAAGAAATCAACTAAGGCATACCAACGCAACAAACAAACTAACTGACTGTAACTGTGACTGACAGAACACACAGGGAATTTATCTACAAAGACTATCCTCACACACACACACAAGGAGGGGCAAAAGAGAAAACAAACAAACAATACATAAACCTAAATAGCAAACTCAAATCCCAACATTTACTTCAACACAACTATAAAACAAAAGAAAATAACCTAACACCATAAACATTAACAATAGCGAAAGGAAGAATGTCAATAGCGCGAAAGGAGGAATCTTCTGCAGCAAACTCCCCACTTCCAGCAGCCTGATGGTTTGCTCCAATTACTGGTGAGACCCAGGACAATCAATCCTCCCAGCCAATCCTTCAACTCAACAACAACAACAAAAACAAAGCAATTAGTGTTCTAAACAAACAAACAAACAAACAAACAAACAAACAAACAAAGTGTTTACTAAAAAGTGTGCACCCAATCCAGTAAACACATAAGACAAAACTCCACCACCAAAGAAGAAGAAAGAAGAAAAAGAAATATTAAATACAAAACAATACTAACACAGTGAAGAGGGAGGAACCGCCACAGTTCCATTGACTGATTATTTCACTTATAACAAGATATTTTTTCTATATTTTTAGTGGAATAATCTTCCAAAGGAACTAGTACTTTTTCCTCGATATTAACAAATTATTGACTTAAAACAAGCACCCAAGTAATCTGAGAGATTACTTCTAAATTAGTTTTGTCTCATTTCAAACCTGCAGGACACTGGCCCTTAAGGGCCAGAATTGGACACCCTTGACTTTAAATGGAAGTCCCTGACAAAGTCAAAAAGTTTCAACGCAAAAAACAAATGTATGAAGTACTTTTATGCATGCTAAAACTCAAAACGGGTCCGTAGGGACCATAGGAAGTTTAAGAGAACCAGTAGGGATCTCCAGAGATCCCAAATCGTCCAACTCGGTTTTTTTGTTGATTTAATTCCATTCTTTCCCCTCTTGTCAATCTGAATGAAATAGTCATTGCGTCCTGGGTGTCCACCACATGTTTTACCCTCTCTGGGATGTACAGTAGCCAACCTGGCAACCATCACAAAACACATCAGAACATCCCTCACTAACATGCGATGGAAAGAGCTGCTCTCATCTTGTTCTCATCTTGTTCTCATCTTGTTCTCATCTTGTTCTCATCTTGTTCTCCTGTTCCTCGCATCACTTTCTGTTTTGATGTTTAGCAGAGATTAACAGAAAAAAACTTGTTGTTTAACAGGGACTAACAGAGAAAACCTGTACTTGGAAGTCAAACAAAACAAAGTCTAAAACTTGGCTTAAACTCGCATTCAAAATCATTGAGGTTGGACTTGACTTGAGATCTCTGACTTGAGTTTCATAAACAATCTGGTTCTCCATTAATCAGGGATGAAATAAGCCGTTAAGTAAGCCACAAGCATCTGAAGTTAATATGTACATTATATTTTTCAAAGGGTACTCTTGATTTATTAGAAAGGGATGTTTGCTTTTAACAGTTTACAACAATTTGTTCATGTCAGCTGTAGTTTCACAATAGAGACCAGAGAGACGTCTCTCCAGCTCTGTGTGAAATTATGCTGGATTATTTTAAAAAAATAAAAATAAAAACTTTACTTACCTTCCTTTAAAGTTCTGTGAAAAATAAGTGAAAAGGGTTCAAACTCACACCTCCTTTTTTACATCTTACTTTTAGCGAAAGATGAAAAACATATTAAAAATAATGTATTTTTTCCTTCTACCTCACACTACTTAGTATGAGTTTACTTGTGTAAAATCTCAATGGAAACCTTTAATATTTGTGACAGTAAGTAGAATTTAAAGCCTACAGTGATGCACTATTATTGCATTGTGCACTTTTGCTAAATGGTGCTCAATAGCAAAAGATTTCCATGTTGGATTTTATGGTCTGTGCTGAATTTTGACTTGTGGAGACCTTTTTTTTTTTTTTAGTATTTCTAACTACAAACTTTGAGACATCAACTTTTTAATGAATTCCGAAGTGAAACCCTTTTTTCAATCCATCATACAGTCCGAAGAATTACCATGGTTTTGTGTTTTGTGACTAAATGAACAGAACTTTAAGTCATGCTGACCACTCAAAGTGTTTTACTCTAGAGCCACATTCACCCACTTGCTCTCGCTGATATCAAGATGCTGGGATGAATAATTTGTTTTAAATGATAAAACGCCTCCAAAGCGATTTCCACTCGATCGTGCACACTGCTGGTGGTAAGCTACACTGTAGATGCAGCTGCCCTGCGGCAGTCTTGACAGAAGCGAGGTGAAAGTTGGCGCCACCGCGCCCTCTGACCACCACCGGCAGACAAGGTGGGTGAAGGACAACAGGCTGAGTAGATACAGATTACAGGACGACCTCCTTCCTCCTGAGCCTCCGTCGCCCTGACGGTCACGAGCTGTCTGTCAAAAATGGTGCGATTAACCGAGGGGGTCCTCGTCGTAAAAAGCTTGAGAACTACTGCCTGTAGGGTAAATAAATGTGGCCAGCTGACCTGAACCTCTGGAGATCAGCGAATACGCAGTGAAGAAAGAACGGTGAAAGAAAAATTAAGCCTGCAATGAGAGTGAAATTAATAGACCACGGTGATTTGAATAAACAAGGCCTGGAACGTTGCTTACTCTACAGTGTATGCAGAGTATCAATATTTACAGTGTATGAATAGGGGTCCTGAGAACAGACCTTTTCTGCATATTGGTGCACATGTAGGGTGACTGTCAAGACCTTAAAACGTTTTTTTCCTCCTCTCGTTCACTTTTCTTTTTTTTTCACAAGTTCTTGTTTATGAGTCTGTTTTTGTGCTCCTTCTGTCAAAACCCTTTTACTAGATGGCATTGATGGATTGGGTGGGGGCTGGGTGGGGATGTGTGCTGCAAACATACAAAGGCTCAAGGGTTTGATAAGAAAGGGAAAACAACCAAGCATCGACTGAGACCAAGCAGGGAGGAGGACAGGGGACCGAGAAGAGAAAAAAATGAAGGAAAGAAGCTTGAAAATCAATGAATGTTAAACAACTGAGGCAGCAAAGTTGCTTTTTACCCAAAGTGAAGAAGCCTCTAAATGGTTTGGTGATGAGGGCAGCATTTAAGACTGCCTTCAAACATTTTAAAATGTTTGTCACTTCAAGCTGAAATAAAACAAATATGTATTTTTATTATTATTATTTGCACTGTTAAGTATGTTAACTCAGTACTTAGTTAGGGATCATTTTGCATAAATTACTGAATCAGAGTAACGGATTCAATCCACCCACGGTTCTGCCCAGATTATTTTTATAATCTCAATGAGTTTAGCTGCATTTTTGGCTATGGAGTCTACTGTCTTCCTTTCAATCAACAGATTTTACTGAAAATCTGTTGTTAAAAGATTGCTAACTTTTTGTGCACCATCTCAGAGACTCTCTGCTTAACGGCTTGGTCAGCAGTCTTCCTCTCGGATTGTGTATTAAAATATATTTTTCAGTAGTCTGTTGTAGCATTCTTGAGAAACTGATTTCGGCTATAGTCATCAAAATTCACAGATTATTCAAAGATTCCCTTTTTTACGTTAAATTGCTTAAATAAGTTCAACGTTTCGTTGTTATTGTGACGAACCTGTAAATAAGTCAGAAAAAAGGAGCTAAATTGGCACAGATGGTAACCCGTACATGTTCAGAGGGGGGCAGAAACGGGGAGAACAGGAGTGACGCCATTGCATTAAGGACTGAGTGATCTTCCAGAATAAAAAAATACCAGCCTGCAAGCACAACGTGACAGCAGGGGGAGGCGGCGTGGCCAGTGTTTACTCAGAATGTGTACATAGGTAAGCAGCACCGTGTCTCCATGCAGAAGAAAGTTTGTTTATAGTTGTGCCGAGTGCAAGAAGTGAGAATGCAGATGTACTGAGCAGCACTCGGTGTTCTTCAGAGGGGGTTCAGTGGAAAACGATGAGAATCGGGATTTCTATCTCCCACTTCCCTTCCTTCCTGCTGCATCACGCTCACTGTCCTCCTGAGGCGCGTTATTGCATTTACATCATTAGCAAATGAACGTATTACTGTTCGAAGGTGTACATTTGCACTTGAATGGATTGGAACAGATTAAAGTGTTCAGGTTGGTTTATCAGAAGTGGAGTAGATTTATGTGACGTCTTCCAGTTTTATCTATTCCATTATTTGACAGCAAAACCTAATGATTGCTGTGTTTGAGAAATGTATCCTCTACGCTATCACAAAGTAGCGTATAAAGAAGACAAAGTGGATTGTGAGATATGAACATGTTTATGCAATAAAAGCTGAAAATTGATCAGTGAGCTCCAGCCCTGTCGCATATTTTCCACGTTTGATGTCTTTCTGTTATGAGGCTTCAGGTTCAGCAACTGGACGCTGGAAGAACCATCTCAGAGGACCTTGATTCCAGCTGCTTAGGAAAGAGCAGGTTTTCCTCTCTTGAGGAAGCTCAGATCCTGCAGTGTTTACTGAAATGTGCTGCATATCTTCCGAAAGTGTGTTGTGGAGAGTGTAGTCGACTTCGTCATCATCTGTTTGGGTAGCCACATCAAAGCCAGGGGCTTAAAAAGACTCGATAACTCTGGAAAATCTGGAGATTATTATGCAAAGAAGGATTCTTCATTACAGGCATCTTTTTTTGAGCACCTCTTTCATGACATGTCTCCAACAACAGAGTGTCTTCAGTCAGAGGCTTCCTTTGAACCACTGTAACACAAACTGCCACAGGAGATCCTTCTCGCCCACAGCCGTCATCATCTACGACTACTCTTTGAAGAGAACTGAACGAGTCACAACGACTTTTAGCTTCACTTCTGGGATTAATACAGTATTTTTGTTTACTGAACTGAATTGCAGAAAATTGAAGTGAACTTCAGCCTTTATGAAGCAAAATCAGGCTTTGGTATGAAGGCTGAATTTCAACACGTGCCATGCCTTTCATATGTGTATAACAGAAAAATACGCTAAAATGTTTGAAGGGTTTGAACACATCTTTCAGAAACTAAGAATGTTCACATATGAAAGATCTTCCCTCAAACACTCCCATGAGAGAAAGCGCCATTAGTGAGGCTTCATGTCAGCAGACACTATAGGACTTTTAACTGCATGTGTGCTCTGTATGTTGCATACACAGTGCTTCATTGAAGCATAAAATCAATCTTCAGTCATGACCTTACTCTGTAGAGCCATCCTACCGGTAATAATCTCCTTCAAGTGCTTCTTGTTCATATTGGACATTCTTGGTTCCTATTTCCAATTAAAACCGTCTTTGATCAAATTGCCATGAAAACACACAACGTATCTGGGACAAGGTGGAACTCCAACAACAACAAAAAAAGCAATAGTCTGTTGTTTCTGTTGCTTTAGGCAAAATATAATTAAGATGCCATGTGCAGTAGACTGTGTGCTTGATTGATACCTATAGGTGGATATGCACTGAGGAGAGAGTAGGGTAAATAGAAGCAAACGCTCTGATGCAGGTTCGCTCCGGGGCATCTTGCAGCGGGCCGCTCTAGATGCGCGTACCTGCATTTCTGCGCGCAGTATGGATTTTTAAATAATCGAGAGCAGCAGCGCATGAAAAGAAGACTGGCAGTGATGGGATAGAGACAAGCATCAGATGAGCTGCAGCTGTTTGTTTTGACAGCTCTCCCCGAATCCTGGAACGTCCCCGTTGTTTCCAAAAGACGGCACTCAGTGAGTCAGTGTCAGGCAAAGTGGAAGAGACAGGTGAGGAGTTTCAACTGGACAGACACACACACACACACGCACACACGCATGCACAGCAACACAGATGATGGAGGTGTATCAATTTCACTTTGTAAATACAGAGTCAAAAAGAGGAAGCCAGTGTGGAGACGCAAAGCTTTCCACGACGGTAGGTTGGTGAGTGGGAATCCAAGCGGAGGGGAATCCAACCTGGCATTATGGCTCTTTGACCAGGACTGCATTAGCACTAATCTTTTGTTTCTTTGCAATTAGTCAGTAGGGAGTGAGGGCGTTTGGAAGTTTTGAGGACTATGGCTGATCAAGCAGCTTGTTCAGCATAGCTTCCATGGCTTCCATTGGTGAGTTTCGTTTGTGCCACGTACACTTTACACTCCGCTACCTCTGGTCTCCGCTCACTATCTGTCAGCCCCGCTCATTAAAGCTGTTACTCAAATGTAATCAGGGGCGCCGTACTGTGGGGGGGGGGGTTATGACAATTCAAAGGGCACCAAATTTGATTTTTTGTCAGGGGGCCCAAGATTCCTGGCAGCGCCCCTGACTGTAATGGAAAACTACCTGAACTGTTTAGAGTAGGGTTGAGCCAAATCGAGCAGCTTTTGCTTGGTGCTACTGGGAAAAGGCCAAAGGAAAACAGGCCTTTGCTGGATGAGGACTCTGGGTTTGGTTTCTGATCCATAAGTAAAGCAGCTTCCGCATCTGCCAAGAATTAAAGGAGTATTCCACTGTTTTTTGTTTTTTTTTAAAGGATTTTAAAAAACAGTGGAGCATTTAACTATTTCTTGCGCTACAATGCTTTCTAGTGTTTTTTTTCGTCATCCATAACATTATCTTTGTACAGCACACGACTAGTATTGAACAAAACGGGAAATGTTGGTGTTTTCGTCAATATATGGTCATTTATTATTAATGAACCAGACTTTTTCTGGCTTAAATTTGCATTTCTGCATGTTTTTGCACCTGTCATGCGTGGCTCTGCATAAATTACAGCACAGACGTAGTTTTAATGATGATGCTGTTTAATTACCTGCAGTCACAAAAAAATAAAAAAAATAAAAACAGGCATGGACTGAAAGAGTGCAGTGTGAAGAAAACTGAGGGAAGGAGTGGAAAGCGGAACGGAGGGATGACTGGTTCTCTGTTTGAGGACTGAAAGAAAAGAGAGGGACTTCTGTGGTGTGTTTACATGTCAGCAGCATAGTTCCTTGTCTGATTGTTTGCACGTACGCACGTTTGAGCATCTGCGCGCGCCTGGGCCGGTGTGCATTTCCACATTCAAATGCTTCACATACCATAAGTGAAAGTGAAGCAACGTTATATCTGGCCATGAGCTGCGGTTCTTATTGTGAGGTGCAGCTGGGTGTAATTTCACTTAAGTCCACTCTTGAGTGATAATTAATGCTCAGAGGGGCTGAAAAGCTTAAAAATGCTCATTGCAGATTGTTTTAATCCTTCATTGTAATTTATAGTGGCACAAACCCACTTCAGAGTGGCAGGGAGTGTAAATTTGAGGTTGGCTAAGTATAATTTTGGCCAGATAGAAACCAGTGAGACGAAAGCATGCGAAAATACAGTTAGAATTTCCATGAGCTAAGGGAATAAAACTGAAGATTATATAATTATTTCATGTTCCAACAAAAGCTGCTTTTTTTTTTTTTTTTTTTCTGATATTAGCAGCGTTAGGGTGGACAAAAACGGAGGGAAGGATTAAAGGAAAATCTTTAGCTATGTTTGGGTTAAGTTTTATTCCTGTACATTACAAGACTAATTTATTGGCACACTTGGAACCAAAAGGCTTTAAAATAAATTCAGCTTTTATTTTGTCTCATTAAATTACTCTGAAAACATTCACCAAAAGTTGACTTTTAATTTTGTCTGCACAATTGATCAAGCACAGGATACCAAGTTAAAATACATATTTTCAGCAAAATCACTGATATTAACCTTTTTTGTCTGAAATGCCACTAACTATAGCAAGAAAGTCAGTGAGTTGGCAACAATGGGATGAATAGTTTTAACTGTAAACGTTGAAAAATCAGTTGGCCAATAAATGCATCCTATTAAACATGTATATAATGTAAAGAGCACTACCAGAGATGCAATACGTTTATAGCAGGTGTGTGAGTGATCTAGTGATCGGGCTGCTGATTGCAGCCAGTCCACATTGCTGCAGAACCAGAGGGCCCCAAGACCAGATTTCTCCTCGGGCCCCATGGAGGCTTGGGCCGGCCCTGCTCCAGCTTGAACCCTTTTGAGGTCTTGCAGAAGTTTACTTCCTGAATTTGCTGGGTGAATGCAGATAAGTCCAAGAGTCCCTCCATCAGTTCCACGTTCTCAGTGACACAAACCACAGCCGAAGCCTGCTTCTGATCAATGTGAAGAGGTGTTTTTTTTTTGTTGTTTTTTTTTTTCATGGAAATGTGCATCTTTATTATTCCCTAAACATCAGGTTTCTTGCAGCCAAAACATTGTTTTTAAACATCATCAGTCCTTGTGAACTGATTCCAAAATCTATCAGACTTGTTTAGGTGTTTTTTGCAAACAGTGGAGGCCGAATGTTTAAAGAATAGTAGAAAGAGTTTTCGGCTGTTGACCCTTTAATGAAGGTCTGCTTATTTCTACAAATATAGCAGTGCAGTAAAGCATTGCATCCTCTCTCTGTTTGACCAGGAGGTTCTCCAAAGGCTGGCTGAGAATCATAATAGGAAAAGTCTGCAGCAAGTTGGAGTCCATATCTTGAACTCTCTGAGACGCTGCGGTGTGACTTGAACATGTAAAAACCTCTAAAATACTCTACATTTCCACAAGCTGAGGTTCAGCTCTGGTGGACGGATACAAGAAGCAACTCGCTGAAGTTATTTTTATTATTATTATTATTATTGCCTTACTTTTAACATGACTGGCATCCGGTAAAAGGTGTTCATCTCCTGTTACAGTCAATGAAACATTGAGTGTCTCTCACCACATATAGCACACAGCAGGGGTGTCAAGTTTTACTCTGTGCTGAAAGGCCATCCTCACCTGTCTGCATGTGTGTGTGTGTGCATGGATGAGTGTCCACCCGTCCCGTTTCCTTTGTGTAAAACGAGTCTCAAAACTCGATCGGCCTCAGCGCGTAAGCCTGACCCCGAGTGCTTATTTGGTAGATTGACTTTCTCGTGCCATGTCTAGACGCGGATGTACATCAGCCTGCGCTGTGCCGAAATCGCTTTAGACTCACATCGGTGAAGTTGGTATCGTGCTAAAGTAAAGGATACTCTGGTAAGAAAGTCTTGTTTGGCACCGCTACCGCAAATTCCTGAGCGGCGCAACTCTAGAAGACAGAGAAGCCAAAGGGGATCCAGAATCACTTTAACTTTAAGGACTACAAAATATCCCAGGACATGTTTTATCCCTCTTTTTCTCCAGAGACAGATAAAGGTGTAACTCACGTTAAGCAATCTGGGATGTGGAGAAAACCTGCGTCTTGCCTCAAAGCCCTCAAATTTACGGCGTTGGCGCACTGCTCTGACAGTGCGAGCTCAGCTCCTGTCTCCATCTGCTGTTGCTCAGTCTCTGGGCTCCTGCAATTTCAATGACAAGGCAGTGACAGGAATGCTATGCCAATGCATCAACCTGCCAAATGGGAAAGATGACAGCTCTCAGAGAATCAACAGTGGATTAGGTGTTCCCTTTTCCACAATGGTCATGTTTTGAAGGCCATGTGGAGCAATAAATGTCACTTTTTAAGTATTCCACGCTGCACCTTCCATGAATAACTCATAAATGTTGAAGGGGAAACCCTTCAGGGCTATATATGGGGTTTAAGGAAAGGCTCTCTCTTGAAAGTAAACCATCCCTGGGTGGCCTCATTTCTTCCTTGCCTTTTAGCAATTGTCCTGAGCTAAATGGTTCACAATTCAGGCCGACTCATATGGGCATGTGTTAGCCATTATCCTGACAACTAGTCAAGCTTATTTCATATCAGGCCTCTTTAAAAGGCAGCCAGGAAGACACATGCAGCTCAGAAGCCATTGTTTTGATAGAAGAACCAAAAAGAAAACGTTTTGCTAGCCTACGAAAGTGAAAGTTCCTACAACTGTAAAGACCATGAATGCAACACTTGGCGGTGTGGTAAACCCACAATGCACCGTATTGTATTTTTCTCTTGAGTAGTGATTCTACCCAGCTTGATTCATACAACATGTCTTGATCAACAGTGGAATGCAAACAGTGAAAACCATAGATGCGGCCCCAACTGGATTCATGAACACTTGTTGATTTTACCATCACATCCGAATGAAAACCCACTGTGCCTTTTTTTTAATTTTTAATTTTTTTATTTTAAGTGAATGCATGGCTCTGTAACTTTTGCATGCCTTTCATGTTACAGTCATGCCAAAGACAATAAAAATTTCCTGGTCAGAATATCTGACTCATCTTAGTATGTAATTTGGTAGGTCTAATTAAAAAAAAAAAATATATATATATATATATATATATATATATATATATAAATAATAAAAATTTATTCCCTTCTCACCCACCGCGGGTGGTTGTTATCCTCTGAGCTCGGGTCCTCTACCAGAGGCCTGGGAGCTTGAGGGTCCTGCGCAGTATCTTGGCTGTGCCAAGGACTGCACATTTCTGGACTGAGATGTCTGATGTTGTTCCTGGGATCTGTTGTAGCCACTGCTCCAGTTTGGGGGGTGACTGCCCCGAGGGTCCCCGTGATGACCACAGGCACCACTGTGGTCTTCACCTTCCAGGCCCTCTCCAGTTCCTCCCTAAGGCCCTGGTATTTCTCCAGTTTCTCGTGCTCCTTTTTCCTGATGTTGCAATCGCTTGGTATTGCTACATCTACCACAACGGCTTTCCTCTGTTGTTTGTCCACTACGACAATGTCTGGTTGGTTCGCCATTACCATTCTGTCTGTCTGGATCTGGAAGTCCCACAGGATCTTAGCTCTGGCATTCTCCACCACCTTTGGGGGGTGTTTCCCACTTTGATCTTGGGGTTTCCAGTCCATATTCTGCACAGATGTTTCTGTACACTATGCCTGCCACTTGGTTATGTCGTTCCATGTACGCTTTTCCTGCCAGTATCTTGCACCCTGCTGTTATGTGCTGGACTGTCTCAGGGGCCTCCTTGCACAACCTACACCTTGGGTCTTGTCTGGTGTGGTAGATCTGGGCCTCTATTGCTCTGGTGTTTAGGGGCCTGTTCCTGGGCGGCCATGATGAGGGCCTCTGTGCTGTCCTTGAGTCCAGCTTTTTTCCAGCCATTGGTAGGATTTACTGATATCAGCCACTTGGGTTATTTGCTTGTGGTACATCCCATGTAGGGGCTTGTCCTCCCATGATGGTATCTCTGGCACCTCAACCTCCGTTCCCTGTTGTCTGAGACATTCACTGAGCACATTGTCTGTTGAGGCTTTGTCCCTGATGTATTTATGGATCTTAGTTGTTTCGTCCTGGACAGTGGTGCTCACACTCACTAGTCCTCTGCCTATATATATATATATATATATATATATATATATATATATATATATATATATATATATATATATATATATATATATATGTCGCAAAATGAAGCTGATTTTATTTATTTTTTAAAATTTTTGGGGGGGATTGAGAACTTTCTGGAATATATTCTTGTGTCCAAAATGACTATGTGGGATCTTTGGTCCTCAAAATATGACGATCAATCACTGACTCTTTGTAATGAGTGATTGCATGTGTTGTGATAATAATCGGGTGGCACGGCGAGTCGATGAGTAACGGCGACGCGTCTTCAAGGTAATTTATAGAAGTGAGTCGTTTCCACATTCTTTCACTCCACGTATTGATTTTTTTTTTTTTTTTTTAAAGCAAAGCTACTTGCTTACGAATGAAAATCACCTGAATTTTTCCATCTTTAGTTTTAATTAGCCTTGACCAGAGTAAAAGGAACATTTAGATGACTTATACTGCACTTCATCCAAGGTTTAACACCCTTTAAATTGTCCCAGAAATGGGCTATTTTGCTAAGAAGATTGGGCACAAGGTTCAGTCTCTTTATGCACCTCAAGAGACTTGCAGCTGTACCTGCCAATAACTCGTTTTTTTTCATTATTATTATTATTATTAAGCAGATTTTCCTTCTTCTTCACTGTTATAGTATTCACCGCTTTGTGTTGGTCTGTCGCATGAAATACATTTGCAAAATGTCGAGAAGTTTGTGGAATATAGATACAACTATAAGGTGATACAGATGCAAGAATCAGATTTTTTTTATTTATTTATTTTTTTTTATTTTTTTCCTCACACGTTAACTGTGCTGTGCTTAAACAGCACCTGTTTTACATCCAGAGCTGCCGGTTCCTCAGGAGTGTGCTCGACCTAGTCCGGTAAAATCAGAGCGTGAGGTCACTGCAAAAGTCTGCAAAAATTAAGCCACATGTGAAACATTTTTTCCAGCTTTACCTATGATGGGAAGCTGTTGATACTTAGCAGCTTTGACGTGTCAGGCGAGGGAGCCAGGAAGACGTGTGCAAGAAATCTGAGGTTGACAAAAGGAAAAAGAATGAGGAAAGATGTTGAGTCTTGCTTTGTTTTCAAAGTAACGAAAGAAGCGCTGAGAGTTTTTTTTTTTTTTTTTTTTGCTTCATAAACAACTGGAAAACAAATAAAATTCAATAAATATTCTAATCTCATTATCCCATGAAATATCACACCGAAGCTCCATGTAACAAGAACAAAATCATTAATATTTCTGCTTTGATTTATGTAAGAAAGAACCACAGAAGAAATTAAGTCTTATTTTATTTGTTCTCTGAAGATTTATCAAAAAAAAAACAAAAAAACATGTCAATACCCTGACTTTATTCTCCTCCTCTTTCAACTTTTCACTCAGAACAAGGCAAGAAAAACAAACAAACAAAAAGAAACCCTGAATCCAGCCGTGACGTCACAGTGAACGGAGAAATCCAATCAAAGCTGAGTTTTCTGGTGGATTTGCGGAAACCAGTTTTCATCAAAAACTATTAATGCGTGACCCGCAGACAAGGGAGGGGGGCAGCACAGACAGTCAAGACATAAGTTGTCACAAGCAGGTAGAAATCAGAAAATGATCTAAAGACAAAGGAGAAAACTTTAAAACGCGGCCCTCCACCCCACTTCACGTTTTCCTGCAATTAGTTGACATTGTTGACTTTCTTTTTACCACAAAGCAGATCATTTGCAGAATTTTCTTTAAAATCGTAAAGCTTTTGACTGTAACAAACCTGCCATCTTGAGAATGTTTCAGTTGGAATGACTGTGGCAATAGTAATAATTAATAGAAAATATTTAAGGAGAACTAAAAATATGTGCTTGGGGTTTGTGCCAAAAAGCCTGGCTCAGTTCTACCAGTCCTGTCAAGAGGAATGGGCCTAAATCACAGCAAGGAGGGAAATCCAATTTTACCAAATCCCCAGGAAATCTTAGTAAACTTATCTATAAAAAAAAAAAAAAATCCTCTAAAATAATTTTAAAAACTGCCCTTGGCATCCTAACTGAATCAAAGCAAGAGTTGTCCAATTTATTTAAAATTAGACGACTGTCTTCGTTTCTTTTCATACACTCTGCGCAAATGTGTTTTTATAAATGCAATTGTGAAAAGAAATATGGCGAAGTACAATGGTTAACGACATGGGGAGTATTTCTTTTAGAATTGCGACAGGAAATTAAAGTGCAATCAAAGCAGATTACGGGACAAATTATGTACAAGCCTTTTTGTTGTGACTTTCAGCCACATGCCTAGGCGTAAATCCTGGAGAGGAAGGGGGGGGTCCAGACTTCCGCAATCGTGGAAAAGTCTAGGATTGCTGAGCATCAGCCGGCAGCTCTGTGTGGGAGCCGAGAGCAGAGGGGCTACTGCAGCTGGAGGATAAACAAAAATAAAGTATGTCTTTATTTCTTACCATCTTCAGCTTGGAGCCTTTAAAACCACAAAATAAAATTTGAATATTCTTCTAGAAAACTCTGGTGCTGACCTTTTAAGTTTAAGTCATGATACTTCCCGGATATTCAATTTCTACATGTTTATATGCATATTTATAGGTTCTGAGCCATCCAGGACAAGAACCTTCCTCCCCCCCCCAAAGAAATGTAACTGTGAAAACGTTTAAAGCATGTCATGTGTTATTTAAGTTACAATTTCAATAACACATGACTTGCATTGAGAACCACTGCAATAAATCAATATTTATGAGGAATTTTAGTAAGAGGAGTTGCTTATTAAAACTTGTTTTTTTTAGAGCCTTAAGTTTTTGTAAAGATGTAGCAAAAATTTGACCGGTGACGCTGAACCAAACTCATATCTAAGCAACATTTGAATCTCGGTTTGACTTCCATGGGTTTCAACACTTAGAAAAACACTAGAAGAATGGTTTACTAGTCATTTTTCAAGGTGCAACTTGAACACTCACACACAAAAAAAATTAAAACACATTTTACTGTAACTTTGCAGACCCCCCCCCAAAAAAAATTGCTCTTAAAGAATGTCCCTGTTTATGGTGCCCCCCAATAATGAGAAGGGATTTACGCCCTGGGCCAGATTGTGCTTTTTGTTGTGTTTTTGCACTTCAACAACAGTGACAACAGGTGGGAGACAGTTGATGAGCTGAGTCACAGGACACGCAGGAGATTGATCACATTGTTTCTAATGGAAAAAAAACAAACAAACAAAAAAAACAAGGCCTTTACATTGTTAACCAAGCACATCTGTATGTATATATATTTAACTTGTAAACTCAATGTTGGAAAATGGAGGACTGCCAAGCTGACAAAAGTGCCAAAATGCTACAAGTTAAAAAGCGTAGGACTTTCATGACATCAGGGCGGTGTAATGCAGGTTGCCATGACTACAGCATGTTTGCTCTGATACGACTCCATTAAAACCCGCTGAACTCACGGTAACGGCACACGCAAAAACACATTTAATGGCCAGAGACCAACAGAGAGAGAGAGAGGGAAAAAAAAAAAAAGAAGCAGGTAAGTAAAGCCAAGAAACGAGGAAGGTATTCAGCTGGAACAAATAATGCATCAATATCCAATCAATCACTGTCTTTACTTCTCCTCTTTTGTTTCCTCTTCAGCCGGCATGCCGTAATGAACCAGACTGTTTTCTTCAGAATGAAGACAGCGCCTCTGCTTTTTATCATAAACATATAACCAAACAGAAATAGCCCACAGTCTCCACTCCATCTCACTTTGCCGTGGGGGGTTTAAGCGCCAGAGAGAGAGAGAGAGAGAGAGAGGGGGGAGAAGAAATAGTTTGTGAAGGGCTTCGGGAAAAGCGAGCAGGCTCTTATTCAGACACAATGCAATAAAGTACCTGACACACATTCCCAATATTTAGCCTCTCCGCAGCGATGACAGGTGGGGGCATTCAGGACCGGCTTGGTCAGCAGGTGGAAGAAGTGAGAGCATGGCATGCAGTCAAAACTGCATGCAGATGTTTACCGCATGCCTGAGAGCGTGCCTAAACACCCGGCTGTGACTTGGGCCTTGGATTACGTCCCCGGGGTGACGAAACGAGAGAGCGGTACGGGTTTTTCCAATCTTGTTTGCGAGACACGACGAAAGCAACGCAGTTGCGCAACAAAGGCATGCGAGCGTTTTTTTTTTTGTTTTGACTACGAGCACAAAGAGAAGAGATCCCTGTCAAACGCTGAGTGATGCCAAAGTTGGAAGGCTGGAAGCTCCTCGTTGACCGACGTGTGTGGCAACGCAGGGTTTTTTGTCGTGACCGTTTGCAGGTAAACAGGTCTAAAAAAAATAAGAGGGCGAGTGAAGCAACCTAAGCCGGAGCAGACGAGCTATTTTACATTTGGCTTCGAGTTTTATTGGAATGAAAGACACAGCGACTTGACAACGTGCTACTGACACCGCGGGAATTAAAATAGCAGCTTAAAAATGCAGGGTTGGATGCGGGCCTTGATACAAAGGTTTACTGGAGAGCGAGAAAGGTTTTCTACATGACTCACACGAAAAAAAAAAAAAACAAAACACTTGCCATGACACAATCGCACACCTTCAAATAAAATTAAACATGGTTGGTGTGCTTTTCCCGTTCATCCCGCTTTACTCCGATACCTCTAAATAAAAAGCCACCCAACAGTCCAGCTGTGTGCGTAATTCTGCTTCACAAAACAAAATCTCAATAAAATGCATTCAAGTTTTTGAATTGTAAAGTTGCAAAAATGTGGGAAAGTTAAAGGGCTGAGAATACTTTTGTACGTCATTGCGAAACCGCTGGACAAAGTATGCCAAAAACAACATACTTTTCACAGCAGATACGCTTCCTTCACTCTTGTTTGCATCATTGTTTTCGGTTTCCTCCCCCCACATTAATTCCCGCCACCCTTTTGCAAATACCGCCAGGAGCCCTTTCTCAGAGAGCCTCCGGTCGGAGACGCCACTGTGAACAGACAGGCATGAGTCGCGCTCGGCAGCCCGATATAGCCGCACAGGACGGCACACGCAAGAAGAAATACCTGACTGCTCGTGTAACTCAATGTGGCGAAGGCTTAGTGTTTCAGAGGAAGGACTGAAGGAGAGAGGAGAACAAAGCTGCTGACTGGTTACAGCTGTTCCTCACGATGGCTGATCAAAGGCAAGCTGACGGATGAAAATCCCCTGCAACTCAAACAGCACTGATTATCAGGAGAGCCGATACATCTTATACACTTTCCAGAGGAAATTATATGCGCTAGATCTAGATCTTGGATCGCGTTGGTGTAATAGCTTTTGAGTTTCCTCTCTTTTCAGGGAAAAAAAAAAAAAAAAGAAGTTATTTTAAACTGCTGGGGCTCAGTGCCAAACCTTTGATTGAAGTTGGGTAAAAATTTAAATGTAGAGTCACTTAAACTAATGAGAAAGTTAAAAAAAAAAAAAAAAAAATCAAAAAAGTTAGAAATAGAGTTGAAATTAAAACATCATAACTTTTATTCAACATCCCATGTTTCTGCTCAAGTTGTCAAGTTGTAATTCTGTGACTTCTGAATACGTCTGGCTGCAGAGGATTTTAGTTCATCGTATTTGAGCTCTGAATAGAAAACTGCACAGTAAGCTTAGCTGATTTCTTTTTGAAAATATTCAAAAAAAAAAAAAAAAACATTTGAAAAAACTATGATTTAATTTGTCTTGGTTCATCCCATAAAGTCGCGTTAAAATGTTCGGAACTTTGAAGAAGTTCAGCAGGAAAGTGAAAAAGCAAAACAGAAGAGTCACGAGACGCCAGCAGGAAGCTGGATTGTTTCATTTATCTCAAGAAACAAACCAATAACAAAAAATAACAAAATTCAAAAGACCAAGTCATTTTACTTGTCTCGAACAGTTTATCGTTTATGTTGACTTGGTTTTTTGGTATCAAGAGTACTGCCTGTTGGAGCACAATCCTTTCTTGAATTAGAAAACGAAAAAAATAAAAGGAAAACTAAAGACGTACTAAAAGACTTGGCTGAATTTTGCACAAAGTACCATTTATTGTGAACGGAAACATTTCAGACTGGCTGGAAATGCTCAAGCCCTGAGCATTTTCAAAAAAGAAAGAAAAAAAAAAAAGTTGTTGATGTTTTAAAAAGCAGCCCTTACAGCACAAACCACAGCGAAAGTTTAAAAGCAAGGGTTTTTTGGGGGGGCTACTATTGAACGGCGACCCATGAAGGTCAAATGACCGGTGGGGTTCGTTGCAACATCTCTTTCTTTCTGAGCCCGTGTCCATCTGCCTCGGGGTTTGGCTCCAGCTGAGGCTCAGAGGGGGACGCAGCAGCAGCAGCAGGAGGACGAAGAGGAAGAGGAGGAGGAGGAGGAGGAGGAGGAGGTCTCTCTTTCAGCAGTGATGAGAAGTGATGTGAGCTATGCTGAGGTAAACAACCTGAGCGGACTCCACTGATTGAAAAAAGCTGCTTTGGAGCAGAAGAGCAAATGCAGAAAGTACAATAAAACAGGTTGACTGTAAGCGAAATAGAGTGGAACCGTTGCAGGGCCAGTCGGCCGTCTCTGCAGAGTAAAATAATTGACATGAACGAGCGGACAGTCAAACCACTGCAGACAGACAGCTGGCAAACGCCGAAGTACTCACCTGCAGCTGTTCCCACCACACACTGCAGGACCTCATCGGGTTGCTGATTTCCCTCAAACGACGCAATCCGAAGAAGACGAGGCCTGATCTCCAAGGGGTTCTCTGTACCGTGTGCAAACGTTCCAACCGAGGGAGAAGTTTGCAACTTTCCCACACAAAACCGGTCAGAATCATTGCACTCAGACGTGCCCTCATGACCGAGGGTCTTATCAAGGGAAGAGGTGGGCCGCGATTGTTTGTGGAGGTCGTCACCAAGACGTCAGTCCTGATCAATGCGCCACTAATTTATCTCACCGTCTGTGTGGTCATGGCTCCGGATCCAACAAAAACCGGTGCGCTTGTTTGGAGTTATGACAAATAATAATAATAATAAATTTTAGCAGAAGGTGTTGCAAGATGCAATCTTTTTCTAGTGTAAACCAGAGGAAAACTTAGTTGACAGCTCTGGAGCAAATTAACTGTGGACAGTTCATTTAAACAAAAGTCTGCTTACTTTTGATTGTAGTTAAATAATGTGGCAAAAATAATAAAACGCCCTCCATTTAGTGTTTCGTTCTTAAATGTTAAAAACTTGTGCAACCGAGTCCTTCGCGTCAAAGCAGCTGCAGAAAGTTGACCCTTGTTGCCACCTAGTGATGAAATGTAAATCAGCAGACTCTCGTCCAACACTGCAGGTCAGATGGTAACGATGCATGAAATTTTAAAACAAGCAGCAGGATCAGTGAGCTTAGGAGGAATATCATCTGGAGAAAAGAGCAAGGTTTGAAGCGACATTGATACATTTTATAAAAATAAGCTGTTTCATGGTCTAACGTGGGTAGAATTTAATAGCAGGGATGTTTTTGTTTTTTTTCGTGAGGAATCTTGTTGCAGAGCTGCAAACACATTTATGTTTCCAATAAACATCCTTCATTGGCCATCCAAAATTTAAGTATGTTACAAAAATAAATATAGTTCCTAATTTTGTGTGTGTGTGTGCGTGTGTTATTGATCAACAAAAAATGGCCACAGTAAAAAAAAGTGGAAGAAACATGCAATTAATTTTTTTTTGCAAAATTAACAAATAATCAAGTAAATGTTCAATATTCAAACCTCTATACACAGACGCACTGTTGATTCATTTCTTTATTGATAGCACATTATACAGTAACCATGACCCTCTGCTTTAGGTTATAGTTTAATCATTTTTCTGATTAAACTATGACCTAATTCATTTAGTCAAATATTGCAAAAATACCATCAGAAAAAGTTCATCAGTCACAGGAGCTACTTGATCTTCTCTGGTCTGTTCTGACATCACATATAGCTGAACCAGTTTTTTTTTTATTTAAGTCACAGATTGCATTCCAGTGACAATCTGTTATGACAAGAAAAAAAAAATAAGACTTTACATGATAACGTAGCATTTTAGTTAATTCCAGACAGATGCTGTGTAACTTTAACATGAAAAATAAATAACTTGCATTAGAAAGCCGTGAGAAGACAAGGCAGCCAAATGATAGACTTTAATATTACTGCCTCCAATATATAGTTGATGTGAAACAGTAAAAAAGAAAAAAGAAAAGAAAAAAAAGGCCCCGATATGTTACCGTTATTTCTGATACCCACTGATAAAACATCTCAACACAAAATGTTAAGGGGAAAAAAATTACAGTAGTTTTTTTTTTATATCCAACAGGAGTGATACTGTATTTTCTTTACTCATGATTTTTTTTTTTTAACTGGTAACTGTTTAGGGATTTTAACAGAATTGTTTGGACGTCCTGCGTTGCATGTTGTACGACCTGCTCAGATCCATAACCATGATTCCATACCGATGCAGCAGTGCTGACAGAGATGCACTAGATGTCTGCAGTGAACTGCCCTTTGCTCTGGATGATCCTCATGATGGATTGGACCACCTCGGATGTGGTGCCCTGCCCCCCCAGATCCGCCGTGTGCAACTGCAACCACGAGAGCACGATGTAAGCAAACACCGAAGATCCCGTTAAAACAAAAAACGGGATCTTACAAAAACAAAAACATACACGATTCTTGGAGATTTGAATAATGTTAGGCTTTTTTTTTAAATTGAGGATTTGAACTGTTCTGCAACGGGAGCTCGTATAATTCATGTCTTTGTTGCTCTTCACTGATTACCAGTTCATTTTAGATTCCAGTTTAATTAATTAATTTTTTTTTTACTTTTAAGGCCCTCTATGATCAGTATGTATGTGACATGTTTAAGCCTCAGAGCTAAGAGGTCCACTGATCAGAGGCTGTTGTTGGCTCCACATGCTCCGTTTAAAACCCGTGGGGATTGGTGGCTTCAAGCTGTTGCTCCCTGATTGTGGAATTTCCTCCCATTGTATCGATTCTATTGATCATTTTGAAAAACCCATTTGTACAGACAGGCTTTTAAGTTAATTTGATTATATGTTTTGGGTGATTTTCCAAAGTGTTTTTGAAGAACTCTGTGATTTTTATCTGTGAAAGGTGCTGTACAAACAAAATAGCACTTAAACTGAGGATTTATACAGCATAAAACCTCTTTTCTTAAGACAAGATGCAAACTCTACATCAGACCGAAACCATGCTCAGCTTTAGTGGACTCACCCCAGTTTCATTCATTGTGGTGAGCACTGCGTTCCTTATCAAGTTGGCATAGGCGTAAAGCCTGGAGAAACAGCAGAAAGTGTTATTAGCTTCATGTAGTGGTGATGCTATGTCTTTTAATCTATACCAGGAGAACGTACTTGAGGTGGTCCAGCATCATGCAGCTAGCCAGCAGCATAGCAGTGGGGTTAGCAATGTTTTTCCCTGCAACACTTTTCCCTGTGTTCCTTGTAGCCTGAAATCCACGAGAGAGAGAGAGAAAGAAAGAGAAATTCACCTCTTAATTTAAAAAAAACAAATCACACAACGTTTACATATTTTTAAAGGGACAGGCCCAACTGTGCTGCTAATTTACAGTCACTTACCGTTTCAAACACGGCATAGTCGCGGCCATAATTCGCGCCGGGCACAAGGCCAGGTCCTCCCACCAGGCCGGCGCACACGTTGCTCACAACGTTCCCGTACAGATTAGGCATCACCATCACGTCAAACTGTTGGGGTTTGGACACGAGCTGGAAACGCAGAAGAAATCACAGTAAGAAATAAATAACTTTTTCAAAAACTCCCACATTAATCCCATTAAGATTTCCACCTGCATGGTGGTGTTATCCACGATCATGCTGTCGAAAGTGATGTCGGGGTATCCAGAGGCCACTTCCCTGCAGCACTGCAGAAACAAGCCGTCTCCAAGCTTCCTGTGGCGACGAACAAACCAGTGGAGGTTCCAAAAAAATTAATAAAAGAACAACAATAACGAAGGGTCGGTCTATTTGGAGTCGAAGTCGCTCACATGATATTGGCTTTATGCACTGCGGTGACCCTGCGACGACCTTTCTCCCGAGCCAGCTGAAACGCGTACTCAGCAATCCGGAGGGAATTGGTCCTGGTGATGATCTTCAGACATTCCACTACCCCCGATACACTCTGAGACAAAAAAAACTGATAAATTATCTTACAAACAACCACTACAGTCGGGAGAATGTGTTCAAATGACACCTTAAAAACAAGATGGGGAAACTGTATTAATTTAATACATTTAATACTAATTCAAGTGGATATTTATTCCTGTTCAGAGGAAGTCGTGCATCAGGATTGTTCACAGTGTGGGATTGAATCTGCTTGATCTGGCTGAAACAACAAATTACATAAATAAATAATAATTAAAAAAAAAAAAAAAAAAAAAATCAAACCATGAAAATAAACGGGAGCTGAGAGAAATCAAGAATATTTTAACTCACAAGTAAAAATCCAACACTGTTTCGTTCCAACATATTACTGGCACTGATAAAGATTCTTTCATTACATGCAAGGGAATAGAGGGTTCGTCTTCTCATCGCACTTAAATTAGATTTGACCAACAAACATAATTTGCTGCTTAGTGAGACAGCTGCACCAGTTTAGACAGTTTAATGAAGTCAGTATTGATTCATGTCAGCAGCTGAGTTGAGCAAGCTGTTTCTGTATTTTTAAGCTTGCATAAAAGGCAGAATGTACGTTTTTTAAAAAAAAAGAAAAAAAAAAGAAAGAAACCCTATAAGCAGTGGGAGGAAAAGTAAAAGTCCAACAAAGCAACAGTGGCAGAACGCCGATTTATTTTTCTCAGTCTCTGACCTCATGCTCCAGACTGCTGTATTCTCCTTCTGTGTTCTCCCTGATGATCATGATGTCGATGTTCTTGTGCCGAGTTTGGACTCCAGGGAGGGACTGGCAGTGCATCACGTTGGCATACAGATCCAAGCGTGTGCTGTTGAAGGAGAAAAATGATCGACCCAAGTGCACACGGGGGACCAAATTAAGTTAGAAAGGTGAACCGTCTGACAAAACAGGGCATTTATCAAGGGAGCTAAACATCTTATCTCCACCTACCGTAGGAGATTATTTCTGGATTTCACAGACGGCGGCATGGTATGTTTGGTCTCTATGTTACCTAACGGGAGGGTTAGGTAATTTTGAAGTTAGACTGCAGTAATGTGGCGTCATAGCATGTTAACCCCCCCACCCCTCACATTTTTATGGTCCGAATGGGGCCAAAAGACGCAGTTCAGCTTACCTTTAAGAGCAACTCCGTTTCGGCGGATGGCGGTAATGGCATTTTCAATATCATCCTCGGCCTCCAGTGCAGAGTCGACATGCACAACCTCAAAGTCCACAGGCACACAGCTGAACCTACAAGCGTGATTACCAGTGATGAAGGGCGTCGTCATCTTTCTATAGTCGAGTCTAATCAGACCGTAGCTCTGAGAGAACTAACCTGAAAACCTCTCTAACGTGACTCAGAAGCTCTGGACCGATTCCATCCCCGGGTATCAGGGTCACAGTGTGTCGACCTCCGTACTTTGCAGGAGGGGGCTGCAATACCACCATGAAACCCCATATTAATTATCTGAACATAAATGGGAACCCTATTATTTTGCTATCTTAAATTAATAGGCTACCAACGACATGAAACTGGGGGGAGGTTTATGTTGCAGCAGGACAGCAACCATAAGCATAAAGCAAGTTTTATAAAACCTTATGAAAAATGTATTAAATGTATTAAGGTATTTTATCTAGCTCGAAAAGATCTAGATAATCTAGGTTGTTGCTCACTACTGTGAACTGAGAACTTCAAGAAATCCTGACAAGTAAGTCCGCTGTGATGCAATCAGTGAACTAAAACACCGTAAATGTAGCAATTGCTTACAATAAGATACAAAGGAAAAAACTGTTTTTGTTTTATTTTTAACTGTTAATGTCAGTGTGAAGTATTTTAATGTCAATCTCGCGCAACTGGAATAGCTATTAGAGTAGTTGTGAATGATTTTTTTTAATAAAAGTCCACATTTCCTGAATTACTTGAACACCTCATGTGATACAAACCGATCATCTTCCATTTATCGCAAATGTTCTTAAATATAGAGTACAGTTGCATGAAGAACAGAGAAACGCCAATCAGGTTTTACACAGCAGGTTTGAGATCGAAGCTCCCAGTCACCCCAAAGAACAACACACGTGCAGTAAAACCAAGAAAATTATAAGAATTATTTGATACAGGGAGCAATTTAGAATCTGACTAAAAATTAAGGAATAAAAAGATAATCCAGATTTATGCATCAAAGTATGTGGCCAACATGCAAACACCTAGTAGACAGTTTTAATTTAATACATTAAGTGTTTAGGAATAAAATGCCTTTGTGATTATGCAGTGCGACTGGCTAGAACAATCAGATGATCCCAGCCTCAGACTGATAAATTAATGCATTCCTTCCTACAAGTAAACCAAAGTCCAGTCATGCATTTTAACCCAAAGCAAGCCAAATCAAAAGTCAGCTACTTACAATGTTGTCGCTCTGTTGATAAAGAAGAGAGGGAGAAGAATAATCATCAGTTTGATTACACCCTACAAGAACAGATTAAAACTCAAAAAATGTGAGGAGTGAACATAAGACTTTTTTTTTTTTTTTGACACACCCATGATCCCACAGAACGTGAAAAAGCAGTATGATTTATTGACAGAAATCAGAACCATGTTGTTGTTTTAGCCATTGTGTACCGAGTCGAGAGAAGAAAAAAAAAAAAAACAACAACAACTAAGATTTAATTCTGGTTTTTTTCCAGGGCAGTCTCGGATACTCACAACATGAAGTGTTTTATTCCGGCGACTGGTCAAAGTTGTCCCAAATACCTGAAAAGTTCAACAATAAGAGATTTTTGAGTGAACCCCAATAATACTCACAGGGTGGTCCCTATATTATTTGACCTTGTGTCTAGAGGGAAAATACGAGCCGAAACTGCAGCCTAAGGATAAAATTACGGAAGGATACAACGAATCAAGTTCGTTTCGTCTTACTTTAACCGTGTTTCCCAAGTGCCGACCCCAGAGAGGATTTATAATCCTGGAGGCAGAGAGCACAGCACTGTGAGCAGCCATCTTGATTATGAGGAAGCAGCGGTCGCGTGCGACTGCAAGTTTCTCGTGCGTTTTGTATATTCGCTCTTATTATTTATTTATTTATTTTAATGAAAAAAAAAACAAAAATATATTTATTTTAACCTTTTTAAAGACAGCTTGAAAATAAATAAAAAGTTAAATACAAATAGATATAAACGTAAAACCCACGTGGGTAGTTTTGCGCATGCTCAGTGCGTACCGACTGGACTCGGGCACATCCGGAAGTGATAACAGCATGAAAATAATCAGTTTTTGCTCGTCTTGCTGACAGCGCTCATCATAAAACGCAGAGTGGGTTTGTGGACTTCGATTTCTTTAGTCTACAATAACCCTGTTAAGCCCTCTCAATGAATAAACTGCGCAGAAAACATTGAAAGTCCGGCGCAAAGGGCAGTGGCTGGTTAATTTGTGCGGCTGTGTCCCATCGAAGGAGACGAGCTGAAACCAACGCTCGCTCACCGTAGGACTAAATAAAGTAGGTAAGATTTGCTATTTTAATTTAAGCTATGAGGAGGAGAAACCAGGTATATGACTTACGCGTTCATTTCTGTTTGCCTAGGATATATATATATCATGCTTATAGCAGACTTATTATAATTTCTGCAGCGATATACCTGCACGCTAAAAGAAATCTTAACCATTTCACATAAATACATACTCTATTGCCTTCTGAAAGTTACATGAGACATAAGATGACTGAAAAGTCAGTTTAGTCCATTCAGTTTAAAAAGGTTAAAATCATAATTTAGATTTATGACACACTAAACAATTAATTTATGGTGTAAAAATTCTGTTACCATATTCATTGACACCATCTGTGAGTGTGGGGCTTATACATTTTGCTAAATTAATTTATTCATATGTGAAATATGCAGATTTATTTGAAGGTGAAATCAGTGACTCTTATCCATTCAAACGTTTCATGTAGGAATTTTCACTTTATTGGATCCTTTTTGTTATTTCAGCAGCAGTTATTTCAAGCTCGCCATACCAGCCTTGGATTAAAACTCGGGTCAGCATGAGGGAATTTGATAAATGCTTTTCGTAGGACTCTTGTTCTTAGAAAGTTTACAAACCACTCCCAATTTGAGAAATCCAACTGCTTTCAAACATCCTGACTTGCTTGAGACCAGTAGGACATGATTTAAAACTATTTTTCAGTCCTCAAGGCCCACTGTCCTTTGTGTTTTTGTTGTCTCTGCTTCGACACGCCTGATTTAAATACAATGCATGGCATAAAGAGCTGCAGAAAGCTGCCATCACTCATTTATTTAAATCAGGTGTGTGACTTGAAACTGACTCCGGCTTCCTCCCCCAGTCCAAAAACATGACTGTCAGGTTGATTGGGCTTTCCAGATTCTCCTTATGTGTGTGTGTGTGTGTGTGTGTGTGTGTGTGTGTGTGTGTGTGTGTGTGTGTGTGTGTGTGTGTGTGTGTGTGTGTGTGTGTGTATGGTTGTTTGTCTTTGTGTTGCCCTGCGACAGACTGGCGACCTGTCCAGGGTGAACCCCGCCTCTCGCCCGGAACGCAGCTGGAGATAGACACCAGCACCTCCCGACCCCGTTAGGGAGAAGGGTGACCGGAAAATGGACGGACGGACTGACTGACGGACTTACAGACTTGAAACTGTGCAAATGCCCAGCAGGGATATAAATACTTAATTTTAATGGGAGTCGTGGAACTGGAAGGAAGGATCTCGATAATGTTCCTTTGTGCATTAAGGACGCAGCAGTCTTGTCACTAAAGGAGTTCTCTAGTTTAATAACATCTATCACAACTAACCAGTGGAAAGTAATTTATGTACAGTGTACATAAAATACTTTGATACTCCATGTTAGTTAGCTATGAGTCACATAAAGGTGATCATTCTGGTCATCTGAAGAATTTGCCCACAAACTATGCAAACTTAAAAACTCTACGTCAAACTTCAGACTTAAAAAATCTACAGATGTTTTTTTTTTTTTTACAAATAAAATCTGAACTAAATCTTAATCTGATTTAGTTTTCTCAAGCAAGATGTCATTGTTTATCAAGTGTGTTTAAAAAAAAATAGTTTTTGATTCTGTTTCAACAAGCTGCCACTTATTAAACATTAACCAGGACATTTTGTAATCATTTGAATATGATTATTGATCAAACAAAGGAATCATTCATAAACATTCAGACAAATATTCTTGAGTAGGGCGTGCATACATTTGTAAGAGTAAGACAACACTGAATTTTTAAGGGCCCACATTCTTTCCTTTTCACATGCATTGCAGATTTATGTAAATTTGTAATACCCCAAGCAATGCTATAAAAAAAAAAACAACTGATAAAATACTTTAAAACACTACAGTTACAGACAAAAGTCTTCAAGGCATACTTCAGAAAGAAGAAAATAATGACACCCCCTTATTTTCTTATGACCAATATTTTGGAAGGAACCCTCAAATGTTTTGCACCTGAAAGAAAAACAGATTTCAGCAATCATACAGATACAAACGAACAGCTGACAGAACAATTAAGTTATAATATTAAACACTGGTGAAATACACAACCTTTAACTATGAGAACAGTTAAAAACATGTATAGCAAAATGCATATGAAACCCTGTATGCAATTACTTTATTGTAAAGAAAACACAAAATTGACTACTACTGGTTGCCAACCGGTCTACGGTAAGCATCGCTATGGTAACTACAAACTGTCAATTGTGGCATCAACTTATAGAGTAATGAAAGTCGGCAGAAAAAAACCTTTTTGACTAAAAAAATGAATTTGAAGAAACCAATTATGATTTATAACATGGTTAAAATTAAACCCTATTACATATATTAAATTCCCTCAATGTGCCTGACTCTAACCTCTTGTTTGTCCCGTCTACAGGTCTATGAGCCGGTGAATCATGAGACTCACAGGTGAGTTGTAAGTGTTCTGAGAGTTTTGTCTGAAGTGTCTTTTGCCCCAGTTGATATGTTGTGATTCTGTTAACAGCCCCCCTGCGAGGTGTGGTGGTTCTGCTGCTGGTGGGCTTCACCTGGCTGCTCGCAAGCGCATTATTTGGAGGAGACGGCAGTTTGTCTGTGCGAAACATCTTCACTGGTAAAATGAGCAATCGTCACTTATTTTGTAGGTTTAAGCAGAAATATCAAAGAAAACTTTCAGACTTTTTATCGATGTTTTTATGTTAAGAGCTCAAGATTTTTGCAAGATTTCAGTGTCTTGTGGTTTGGTGTTTCTGACTAAACAGAAAAGCCAAGCTGAAAGCATCATAATGGGTTTTATCTTCCATTTCTGAAATTTTAGTCACTAAAGAGAAACTTGGTAAAAAAAAATAAGAAAAAAAGATTAATCGGTTTCTCTGATGAGCATTAGATGTACATGAAGAATCAGGGTTACAGCATAGCAAAATCAAATCAAGTGTTTTATTTTTGATATTTATTTTAATCAGAAAACCTGTTACTGTTTTCAGGCACAAAAGAAGAGCCAACCCAACGTAAGCATGAAAGACAAAATACGCACCAATGCTTTTTTTAGTTTGTGATTTAACTATCATTGACTCGTATATCATCTATTTTAGCTGAGCCACGTCCTCGGAGGTACAAATGTGGACTTTCGGCACCCTGTCCTCCAAAGCATTTGGCTTTCCGTCTGGTGTCTGGAGCTGCAAACGTCATTGGCCCCAAAATCTGCTTGGAGGATAAAATGTGAGATTGGGCACTGTGAATTTCTCTTCTACTCGTTTACATCTTTATCTCCCCTGCTGTCCCCTTTTTATTCATTCCGTTTCACTCTGTTATGTTTTTCTTTTCCCCCTTCTTCTTTGCTTTCCTAACAAGGCCTCCAAGTATCTCTGGGGAGCTTGATGCAAGTATTGTCATAGTCTGAGGTGCTTTATTCTTTTGGATTGTTAGGCCTTTCCTTTGCACTGCTGCCTTGTTAGTGTGCAATGTAGTGTAAATAGGTGCAGAAATGTGCTTTAGCAATTCCCCTACTAAAGTACTGATACTTAGACATGTTCATATTTTCCCACATTTGAACATTAACTTTAGTGTATTTTGTTGTGATATCAAGGGACAGACGGACACTGAGTGGAAGGAAAGTTTGGCATGATTTCCAAAATGTGATTGCAAATAGAAAGCTCTCCCTTCTGATGCTTGAACATCCCTGATGCAAACGGTTTCATTGTAGCTGTGGCTGCATGTTTGAAGTTGACGTCCTGTTGCCTCTTTTAAAATCTCTAACAGACTTTCAGCCAGGATTATCAAACATTTAGCTCCCTTCATACTTGAATGAACTCTGGACTACTTCCTCGTCCCTCCTGATCTGAACTACCCCAAAGGAGGTTTTCATTTGTGCAGTACTTAATGTATTTTCGGTGATAGACTAAACAGTATTGTGTGTTTTATAACATAACTCTGCTTTAAACTGCTTCAGACTCTAACCTTTCTGCTGTGTTCCTTGGTTTTCACAATGTTGTTTGTTCACTAACAAACTTCTGAGGCCTTCACAGAACTGCTGGATTCATAATCAGATTATATTACAAACACGTAGACTGAATATATAGATTAGCTGACTTCTGAAAGCAATGTACCTTATTTTAATTTGGGGGTATCAATGTCACATTTGTACTCACAATTATGCTGAAACTCTTGTTTTTCTATCATTTATATGTCTAAGAAAAATGTGTCTAGGTTTTACACATTATATTGTGACACAATGTGTAAAAGTTCAAGGAAGAGAAACACTTCTGCTATGTTAAAGACTTGTGTCTCTGTCTCTTAGGTTAGTGAGCAGTGTGAAAAACAACGTTGGTAGAGGACTTAATATAGCTTTGGTGAATGGTGAGAGACTCATCTTCAACTTATGATAAACAGTGTTACATTTATTTTAACTATTGATTGCAGTAAAGTTTTAACACTTTGTTTCTTTGGTTTAGGGGTGACAGGTGAACTGTTGGAGACTAAAACCTTTGACATGTGGGCAGGAGGTAATGAAATCCTGCAGGAAACGGTGCTTAATCTGTATTCCAGTCCTAGTGGCACAGAAGACGCATGAAGTGAAACTCACAGTTTATCCAACGCTTCTTTTCAGATGTGTCCAACTTATTGAAGTTTCTGCGGCCCCTTCATGAAGGAACACTTGTGTTTGTTGCTTCTTTTGACGATGCTGCTACAAAGTAAGAATCAAGGACGTGGGATTAGCTTAGTGTGAGAACTCTGCTTATTTATTTATTTGTTGTCCCCCCAAAATTTTAGTTTTATGTCGAACATGTTGCTTCAACCTCTAATTGATAGAACTGGACAAATAGCCAATTTTGCATTGTTGGTTATAATTTAACACAAAAATTATATTAAATGCAAAATTGTGACCAACAATGATGAATTTACATTGTAAATGGTGCTGCTTCATTCGTAATGATATTGTTCAACTGATTCACATACGTGGCATTTCTAGTGTACATAAAGGAAAAACATCAATGCATAAGTTGTAAAACATCAAAATATTTAAATGGTGTGCCATTTAGTGTGTGTACCAGTTTACATGCAGGGGTGGAAATTTGGTTTTCATAGAGTTAAGAATAAATACATTTTCTGTAATTTACTTGTACTTGCAGGTTTTGTAATCGAAGGAAAAAAAAAACACAGTGGCTGCAGAAATGTCTGAGTGGCCGGTAAAACATTTTCTCTACCAGCCACTGTGGCTGGTGGAGAAATTTTCAAATTTCCACCCCTGCTTACATGTCAAACAGTTCTCTAACAATTGTTTTGATTTTTTTTTTGTTTGTTTTGGCAGGCTGAATGATGAGTCTAGACGTTTGTTTGAGGAGCTCGGTAGTACAGCTGTGAAGGAGCTGGCCTTCAGAGACAGCTGGGTGTTTGTTGGAGCAAAGGGCATCGAGAACAAGAGCCCATTCGAGCAGGTATGAGCCGACTCCTGTGCTCCAACTGTCCTATGAAGTAAAACTGTCAACAGCTTTACTTCATAGGACAAATTATTTTAGGGATTTTGATTAGCTTGTCCCAAGTTTAGTTTTTTATCCACCGTCTATTGAGGCGTTTGTCTTTAGTTGTTTCTAGCTGGTTTCATCTCCGCGGCAAAGGTTGTATCAAAAAAAAGTATATAAATTAACCATTAAGAAGTTTAATTCTCATTTTAGGTGGAAATAAAATACTTTACTCTCACTGAAATTGTTATTAAACCTTCATAAAAAGAAATTAGGTGCACAAGTTTGAATTGTGAATTATTATTCGCTGATATTTATACATATAACCTTTGGGTAAGTGCCATTTAGCTAGCTGCAAAAAAAGCCCATATAGCTTTCATAACCTTGAACAATCTTTCAACGTAGTTCTGAATATTTGACCACTCGTCTTATCAGAAATGGCAGAGTTGATTTAAATGCATCGTCTTCCTGGCACAGATGAGGCTTTTAAGCATACTCTATAAATTTTAAATAGACCTCAGGCCAGAGCCGTTCCAGACGTTTTCTATTTTTGTGTTATCCATACCAAGATCAGTTCTGATGTTTGGGATCATTGTCCTGTTGGAACGCACAGCCGTTTTCGTTTTGGCTCAGGTTCTGCTCTGCATCCCCAGAACCAGAACCAAACATGAGGAAGCAGCATTCAGCTCCTATGAATCACAAATCTGGAAGAAACTTCCAGAAAGTTCTTTTAAATCAAGACTAAAAACTCATCTATTCAAAACTGCTGTTAAACCATAACAAATTAAACATTGACCAACTCATTTGATGTGTTTAGTTTTGGCGTTGGCACTCAAACCAACCAATTTAAATAAACTATTTCTGATAAGAAAGAACATGTCAATCAACAAGACAGAATAATTCCATAAGCATGTTTTCAAAAATTATATGGTTACTCTACCCAAAATGTATTTATTTATCTAAACGTATATTTAGATTTTTTTTTTCTGTGTGGATTAGAAAAAAAAGCAAAATTTAAACACAGTTGTTTTTAGTTTTGCTTTTAACAATCATTGAAGTTTTGTCATCAAAAAACAAATAGCTTGGCTATGCTGTGAAAGAGACCAACATTGGTAAGATTTTCATTAGAACAGCTAAGCTTCTCAGCAGCACAATAAAAGCATTGTTGGAAGTTTAAATGATTAATGTAGAAGCGGTGAAATAGTTTTTCTGTGAAACCATTAGCCAGCTCTGAAATGAAATTGTGTCGATACTGAAGTACTAGTTTCATTAAAGACTGAAAAATATTAAAGACAGCAGAGAGCATCTGCAACTGATGTGATGATTATTAGTTGTCAAAGCTCATCTCCACTTTCGGTCATATTGCATAAGATCTCACTTAAAATATAAAAAAAACATTAACACGGATAAATTACTACAAAACCACTAAGTCGTGTATAACTTAGGAGGCTCATTTGGGTTCGGCAAAGTAGAAACCATTAGGCTATAGCTTCTGCTGTTGGGGTCTGAGATGCTGACATCAGTTCTGTTTGGCTGCTTTTGTTTCCGACAGCGCATGAAGAACAGTAAGAGCGGCAACAAATATGAAGGCTGGCCCGAGTCCCTGGAGATGGACGGTTGTATTCCCCTGCGGCCGCCCCTTGAAAGTTAATTCTGCTTCTCATAGTCTCTCAGACGTCACGGCGACGCCTGAAGTCTCAGCAGGGAAACAAAGCGACTGCAGAAGGCCTACACGCTTCTGAATACCTGCAGCTCTTCGCAGGATACACAAGTAATATTTTCTTTTGGAAAAAGGAATAAACTGAATGTACAGATTATTTTTTAGCTGGAACCAGTTTGTACAAGATTTCAGACGACGCTTTCTAAGCTGCTTTTTAGCTGAGGAAATATTCTAGAAACAATGAAAATTATATCAAGGTGATAAAATCTTGATATAATTGTTTGCTGGCCAAAGTGTAACTTTAATGAGTGAATATAGCTTCACTGAAATTTCTAAAGCTCTTATAAAAATATATATATATCAGTGACGTGCAGCGAGGTGCATAATCAGATATACAAATGTAGACGACCTTCATGTTGTTCACATAAGGACATTTTGGGCATGTGCACAACTCTGGAGGGCAAAAAGACAATTCTTTTACATGCCATCCATTGCTGCGCTGCCATGGTAGAATAATCCCGTTAACTCAGTGAAACTTGGAAATGTAGGTATTGTTCATTTTGTGCTGTGTTGCACAGCAAAGGGAAAAACCATTGAAGTACAACTCAAAGCCACAGTCTTTCTCTCGCTCTTCATCGGCCAGGCTACACGCAGAATCGTTACCATAGCAACTGACAACAACAACCCTAAAAAATCACAAAAAGAGCAGAACATTCAGTCTGTTGCAGTGATATTGTTTTAGGCTTAATGTTTATTTTTGCGATTTTTCAGAAGTGATTGCTGTGGTAAGAGGAGAAAACTATAAATATGTCACTGCACTTTACTGTATGGCCAGTTCGCTGTTGCTGTCTCTTCCTCTGCAGTTGTGGAGTCACAATGTCTGGGATCATGAGCGCCCCCTGCCATGAGGCAAGAGAACTGCTCGAATCTGTTCTCTGCCATTTATGATCGCTTGTCTGCACACAAAACACGTTACACACACACACAGTTGGTGACAAAAAGCATTGCACGTTATGTACATAAGCTAAATTATGGAAAATCAGTTCATACATTGAAAGTTTTTTAGCCATTTTATTGGCGCCGTAGAGGCGCATGTTCTCATAGAGTGGCAGCCAGTGCAGGTAGTGAGAGGTTGATCAATCCAAGGTGAGGCTCAGCTCGCTGCTGCCTCACCAGCTGCACTTCCGAACATTTGAATGGGAAACTGAGAAAATTCCGCGATTTTGAAGAAAAAGTAATCAAACTTGGTTAAGATAAATGAAAAATAAATACTTCAAAGTACTAACCACAGGGTGAAAATAGCAATATAAATTATTTTATTATATTTTTTCCATTATGACAGGTAAGGCTCTGCCTCACTTGCCTCCCCTGACAGCACGTCACTGATATATATAGATATGTCTATATAGCGATATAGATAAAGTATAGCTATATAGACATATATATTGCCTTTAGAGTGTGTATTCTAAGTTTGAGCAACAGAAAGCAGTTAATATTTGCACATTGTGATTAAAAAAAAAAAATCTCATTCCTAATCAACATATCAGAAACAACCTGGAATTACCCTGGGCTCTGTGGATAGATTTAATGCTTGCATACTTAAGTACAGTGTCATAAATGTAATTCAAACTCTACTAAAGCTGTTCTTTCTAGGATTAACTGCCATAATGTCCATAGAACTTGATGCACCAGATGTTGAATACATGTTTACAGATTCCTTTGGCCTTAAATAATACACAGACAGAATAAAACTATTTATTTTTAAATTTTCTACGCCAAAAACAAGTTATAATTTAAGTTAGCCTTGAATGGTTTTGCAGTCTCAGGTCCAGAAGCATTTTCCCACTGAGTTCTTTTCAAGCTTTTGCATGTGGTCGAGTGTTTTGTTGTTTTTTTTTTTTTTGTTTTTTTTTTTGTCGGAAATGAATGTATTCACTTGGCCTCTTTCAAGCCCATTAGGAAAAAATGTGAATAATACACTATTTAATGTTTAGACTTCAAGAACATTTTAAAACACTCGATTATGTTAATTTTGTGTAAATATAATTTTCTAAAAACAGTGAAGTCTGTTACATTGTGACATCAATAATGAAGAATAAAGAAAACAAATCCATATTTGTCTTTTTTTTTATGTCCTTCAATCGGGATCACTGCCTCTAGGGGGCGACAAAGGTTCATATCTGATGGAGGTTATTCAGTTCATTCTGCTCCAGGCATTTGCTTTTTCCAAGCATATGTTCTGATGGTTATGAAGTGAATCTGCAATATTTTTGAATTGAAAGTAGCGACATCATCGTCATGCTAGAATCATCACGTAATGAACACAGTAAGTTACACTGTGCTTCAATGTGATATGGCATCTGATGTTAGTAAAAGTGTGATGTAATTTAATTCAGCTATTTCAGAACAGAGGGGTGGAGGAGCTTGAAGAGGAGCTATGCTATATTTTGAAGTTACCTTTGATGCCTATGTACTTGTGTATATTTTTATTTAATTTTTCACCTAGACATCCTATCTTTATTTAGCTTTTTTTTTAATGATTGCTATGGGTTTTAATTGATATTGTACCTCCAAAAGATGCGGCAGGTTTTTTATTTCACTAAATCATAAATATCCTACTGTACAAACTGCATATGGTTGCGCTGGACACAATCTGCCCAGACCTCTACATTCACATGGGAGATGCAGAGTTCTGTGTTCAAAAATCAGCTGCCATAGAGTTTCTTCCTCCATCCTTTCACTTTGATGAATGCTTAAGATAACACTCACCTATTCTATATGAAGACAAAAATTGACATATTTGCACCACTCCAACTTTCTAATTAGTCTTCCTTTGTAAAACAAATGTGCGTGTGTGTATCCAAATTAAAATCTCGTCTGATTCAGTTTAAACCTCTTGGTAAATTTCTGAATCCCCTCTCCCCCAGTATAAGTGGAGTATTTTACAAGTGTTTTTTTTTTCTCTCTCTACTCAAAATTATGACCAAGAAATTGCAAAAACCTCGAACAGATCATAACCGGGCGCCGCACCGCCCTCTGGTGGCGACAGCCGCTAACCGTCACTTCTGGAGTCCTTATGTTGTTGATGATGATGATGATGATGATGATGATCCCCGTGGCATCGCGCGCTCTGCCAGTACGCACGCGAACCTGCTGCTGAGTATGAGGAGTCCTCTTGTCAGCGAGGAACACAAGTTACGGACATTTTTACGGATTACAGTCACCGGTCGGCTGCAGACTGCTCGCGGCCGACCAACCCGAGCAGCCAGTGGGTGAGAAAATGAGCGAACCGACGTTAAGCGTCGCCTGAACCGGAACGCGTCCGCCGCCGGCTGCTCGCCCGCTGCCTCGCTGTCACACGCGGACACCGAAGCTCGACGGCTCCGGGTGGTGGAGGGAGATTTTTTTTTTTTTTTTCCAGCCGTCATCACCTCGACCGGCCGGTAAAATGTTACCAAACGGAGCCCCGATTTTTTTTTTTTTCTTGAATTGCGTGTTTCCAATAGGTAGATGTTGTTTTTTATGTGAGAGTGTGATGTACATTTGGCTTAGGTAATGCGGACATTTGTAAATAGGCAATAAAAAAAAAAAAATCCCGTTTACAGCCAGTATATTTAAACTACCATTTTTATTATTTTATTTTTTTTAATTAAATCAACGCAGGACGGACGAGGTATGACGTTACATTCAGGTGAGTGATATTTTTATTGTTTGTTTTTTTTAAATTATTATTACACTACAAATATTTGTCGTAATTAGAGTGTTATGTCACACAGTACTGCGTGATTTGGGAACGGGGATTAAACTTCCTACTAATTATAGAAAATGTTTGGTCTATATACACTGGAGAGCAGTGGAGATGGGCCCTCTTAATAAACCCGGAGCTGGCCCTTCGGTTTTAGGATTTGAAGCATTGTTGATGTTGATTAGTGGTGCTGCCCCGTCGCCCCCCCCCCCCCTGTCCTGTCATCCGCTTTCACCCCCCCTCACCACCACCCTGTATGGGGATTGTACCCTTTGCCTCTCTCTCGTATGGCGTTCCTCAAGTCAGCTGAGCTCCCTGCGAGCCAATAGCAGCGTGTTACATTACCTTCACTGCGCCGTGTGTACTGGGTCCTGCAAATCAACGCACTGTCTGCGATCCTCAGCTTGTCAGCGCAGAAGGAGAGTTGTGGAAATCATCTTTCTACGGGTTCAGCGTAAACAGAAAGCGTTATTTCTTTTTGCCGCGTTGAAACAACGTGTGGTATCAGCAGGAGGTATGAGTAAAAAAAACAAACAAAAACAAAACCTTTCCTCCTCTTTAATTCCTCTTAAAGTGCTAAATCGCTGAACCTCTGGTCGTTCATAAAAAAAACCCCCCAGGGATTATTCAGAAGTGAAAGATGTTCAGTCGTAGACTATTAAGCCACTCAGTAGTGTTTAATCCTGGTTCATCTGTGAGTGATTAGAAAGCTTTTCTTTCACCTAGATCTGTGTGGTTTGGCCCACAGAGGGGGATGCAAAGTGAACAGAAACCATGGGGGTTAGATAACACACATCTTTTCTCCCTGTCTCTGTTCGCTCTATCCCTGGGAACAGTGCCTTGTGTGTGTGTGTGTGTGTGTGTGTGTGTGCGCGTGTGCTGCTACCTACACTCGAGTCTCACATGCTTGACCTGGATTGGACAAAAGTCCTTGTTGTGTTTGGAGCCTTGAGTTTCCCTAATAGGACGAGAACAATCAATTGTGTGTTTGATTCCAGCAGCTGGCATTTGATATTTCTCGCAAACGGGGGGGAAGCGGCAACATGTACTGAACAAGTTGTTTCATACGCTTAATAGGAACCACTGCAACGTTGGTCTCCTTGTATGCTTGCTTTGGCCCGTTTTTCTGAAGGCAAATACATTTTAAGATATTTTTCGGATTGCAGTTGAAACCAGAAATTTACATGAACCAAACGGACAAATCTTTTTGTCTCTTTCATGTTAAATCAGACCAAAATTGTCCCATTTCAAGTCAGAAGGACCAAAATTATTTCTATTTGCTAAATGTCATAGTAAGGAGAAAGAAAATATTTCAGCGATTTATTTATCTTCAAAGTCAAAAGCTTACATACGTTATCTCGGTTTTTAGCATCATTGCCTTTTAACCGCATGACGTGGCTCTTGAGTTTATTTCCACAAGCTTTCTACAATACTTTATATTAGTTCTGGCCCAGTCCTCCTGACAGAAACCGGTGGAACTGAGTCAGGTTTGCTTGTACCTTTTGGAAATCTGTCCACAGCAAGAACGGAAGGGTTTGAATCAATACCAATGTGTTATTTACGCACTACTTTGTTAGCGAAATACATTAGAGGTTGTGATTGAAAACCATTGCAAATGAACCCAGCCACTATTTGGGAGTTATCCTCTCTCCCACTGCTGCGCTCTTTAAAGGCTTGCCTCCAGAAATCTGACAGTGTGAGTCATGCCTGTTAAAACATGGCCTCTCACGGGGGGGGCCGCGGTCTTTGTATTTTGTCCGTCTGTGTGATCAGCAACTGAGCTGCAGGGACCTAATATCATCAGTGAAGTTGCCGCTTGACTCAGGGCCCATTTGAATTTTGGCCAGCAGCTTTCAGACCTTGTGCTTCCTCTGTCTTCCCACATTACTCAGCTTCCATCTCCGCTCTAAATCTCCGCGAGACGAGTGCTGAGTTGGAAGGAGTCCCTGAAATACGTTTTGAGCCCTGAATTAAGCACGCACGGAGAAGTTTGAATGACGAGCAGGTACGGGTGGTCGTTCCACTTGGAGGCTCTGTTGTTTTTCGCTTTCCAGACGAGCAAAACGTGTTCAATCTAGGTGACTCCCAGGTGCACGACTTATCCAAGTTTACCCCGTCTGCTGAGAGGGCAGTAGAGTTGTATGCAGAACACCGCGGCTGACACTTCATCATATGTCTGGAAAACATTCGGTTTAATGGTTTTTATTGTGCTCCACTAAGGTCGCAACGCTCACTCCACTTTCTGCTTCACATGTGATTTGTTTCCTCAGGTAGGCGTTTGATTTCTGAAATCCCTGAGCTGATCCTTGAACTTCAGTCCTAAAATAAAGAAATATATAATAGTTTCACGAATAAAGTTCTTTAAGAACCTCCTAACAATCAGAAGCTATTTAGTATTTTTGTGGAAAATTAAGATAACAGATGTTAGGATCTCAACTTTCCATCCGTCCGTCCGTCCATCATCCATCCATCCAGCCAATGGACACAGTCCCTCCAGCTTGTTTTGGGACTTCTCCCGGTGGGACGTTCATGCAACGTCTCACCCAGGAAGCGGACCTTTAGGCACCTTTAGCAAATGTCTCAGCTGTCTCCTCTTGATGTGAAGGAGCAGTGACTCTACTCTGACCCGCTGCCAGGCGATTATACATGTGAAATATCATTCTATAAAAATTGTATTTATTTATTTTTTGGTGCGGCGATCAACATCTCGTTTTTAAAACGGTAAAACTGAGCAGATGGTAACAATAAAGTGAAACATTTTTTGTTTCAGTGATTATTTAATTTATTTTTGATTTCATTTTCTTCATTTTGACATTTTATAACAGTAAATAGTTGGACAGCACCAGCTCCCCCCCTCAGCCTGTGTCAGAGGACATACAAGCGGAAACTATTCCTATGCTAATGTAATCACCTTGTGTGTGTGTTTTTTCCAACTTTTCCCAACTTTTCCCTCCTCCAGAGACATTCTTCCGCTCCTCACTTCTGTTCTCCTCTCAGAGATTTAGCTACTCGCTGCAGTCATTCACGCAAACATTGGCACATATTTTATCAGACAACCTGCCCTCAGCCCCCCCCTTTTTTTTTTGTCTATGCCACCCCCGCCCCTTTATTTCACCCTCATTCTCTTTCACTCACATTTTTCTCACCCCATCAGCCACTGCCCCTCCCTCGCGCCATCTCTCTTTCCCTCTCTTTCTCTGGGTTTAAAATTCGACTGTCCGACTGCTCCCACCAACTGCAGTCCCTTACTGTCCCCCACTCCCCCCCCCTGATCCCCATGCCACATTTTATTCAACTCTTTTCATCTGCATTTCCCCTCTCAGTCACAAAAACATGGCCAGCACACACACACAGTCCTCCGGCTCTGTCTCCATCGACCTTCCTAGTTTTTCAGCCGCTGTCCGGTAAGCCGAAGTTGCTGCAGGACTGCAGCATTTTATTCGGTGTAAGTTAGAAAATTCAGATAATGTACTTTGTGAACGATTTAAACAATCCGTGCTAACTTTATTTTTGTTTCCAAGGAACCAAGTTTGTGTTGAGTGGTAGATCGCTAATTGTTTTGAAGGTTGTTTTTTTGGTTTAGTTTTTCAGAGATTTTTCGTCCTGTTATGTGAACAAAAAAGCCTTGCTTACTAGATGCAAACTACAATAAAATGTCAATTTTTTTATTTATTTTTTTTATTAGTTCCTTTTCTTTTTTCAGAGAAAAGAGAGTTGACACCAGAGATCTGTGGGGAAGATAAATGACATTCTCCTTTGTTTTTACAGTTATGGAGAGGATCGTACTTTTGGCAGTCAGTAGGCAAAACATGTCACAATGATTTTAGCTGCACATTTAAGGGATTATTAGCCAGCTGCAGGTGCGCTCGGAAACTCCCGGAAGCCTCAAAGGCCGACTCAGTACAAGAGTTCATCGCTCACAAATTGGAGAGATGTGAAGAGAGAATTATTCTGACATGTCAGCCAGATGTACGCTTCATGCTAGAGTCATTTTGCTGCCTGGGCGAGATGTCACAATTTCAGCTGCAGCGTTGGTTTTATTATCTTCATCCGTAGTATACCACATTTGCCCACATGAGCAGTTGCTTGGTCATTTGGCTGGTGTCAGGAAATTCCTCTCGGCATTCTTTCGTTGAAAGGGGAACCGGCGGGTTGGGCGAGAGTGACGGTTTGCATGCGTATGTGTGCGTTTTTCCTCTGCAAATAATAGAGGCAGCATGTAAAACAACAAAGTTTGTCCTGACAAGCTGGTGTGGGTTCAATATTTGTGTGTGTGTGTGTGTGTGTGTGTGTCAGGGAGGGAGACTGAGGGTGTGAGAGACAGTGATGCGGTTGAACGTGTTTGATGTACTGTGATAACTCTGTCCGGTATGTGGCTCTCATGGGAACTCCCTACCCTGGGGACACGGGCCAAAACGTTTAAATGGCAGCTTCCATTTTCTTTGTTGTACCTTGTTCCACCTTTGTGTCCTTTTCTCATATTGTGCCTCACCTCTAGAGAAGAACTGCACCTTACGAGTGCCATAGCTGTTTTTTTCCCCCTTTGCTTTAAGTCAGTGAGTTTTCTGTTTTGTTTCTGTTATCGCATAAGTAGATGTGTCGCATTGTGCTACCGCGTTGAGTCAGAAATTACCGCTTGCGTTTCTGTACTTGGAATGTCACTGAGCTGGAATTGTGTCTTTTCAGAGTTTCTTAGCAGTTTAATTTGACTGACAGCTACGCACATTGCTTGCCAGACACGTTCACCTTAAAGTTGGACCCACAATAGGCTTGATGTGATTCTGAATGACCGTGTCGTGAAAGAGAAAAGAGACCAGCATGGTTTCTTTTCTCTAAGGTCTAAGGTCCGGACTCACTGTGGTGAGGTAGGTGGTCCCCGTTGATGTCTTCATAACTACAAGTCCTGTATCCCAAGAAACTATTCATGTGACGCTCTAAAAAAAAGTCTGGCAAGTTTGGACTAGCGAGATGGGCCTATCAAGCTTCATGTGGTCATATGTAAAGTAAAAGGTGTTGCGTTTTAAACCGCTGCAAGATTATTCCCTTATCATGACTCCACCTTTTTTTCTCTCTCCATTTATTGCTCCTCCAATCTTCTTCTTACCACATTTCTCTGAGCTGAAACTGTTGCCTCTTTATCCTCGTTTGTTTGCTTTCTTCATTTCAGAATATCCTCTTCATTTCAGAGTTACAATCCTGAGCTTGAACTCTCTCTGTCCTGTAGAAACTGTCTGAGAAACTTTTGGTTTCGATACTCTTAACAAAACTGCGGCTAAAAATGCGGTTGCCACACCATTCATCATCTTGCCATCTGTGTCGCTTTATTGAAACCTATGTTTAATGCAGAACAAAACATGAGAAAATTAGGTAGATTTTGTTGGAACATCAACATTACCGCATTGGGACATTTTACCTTTCACATTTAAGGGTTCAATACTCTATTAACGCTCCCCAGAGGTTACATAATTAGTTGTTGAATTCACCAGAAAGGAGGTCATGCTGTCAGTTTCACTTTCAGTTCCAAGTATCTAACACATCGGCAACGTCACTCAGATGTTGCCGAGTGACTCTTCAGCGACGTCTGCACAGGAAGCCGCAACATAAAGGACTGTTGTTGTTGGGTAATCTCTGTGGTAATGAGTATCAGCTGGATAAACTCTGCAGCAATGGTGCACTAAACGGCATACCTGGTAGTTGAAGGTTGTGAAACAACAATGTAAGCAGTCGTTTTTCTTTGATACACAACTGAAAAGCAACAATTGTTCCTGCTACTCCAAAAATAATGTAACATTACGTACTGCAATGACAACAGTGTTATCCTCTGAAATCATTATTTTATTGCGTATGCTTAAACAAAAAACAATCCAGAATAAGCACCTTTGAAATTTAGCAGCAGTTTAGTGTCCAGTATAAAACCCATTATTCTGTTCTGCTCTTTATTGAGGAACACAAGTTTAACAAGTTGGTACTGGCTGGGTATTTGGTCCAGCTGTCTTCTCAGGTAGTTAGTCTGCAGTCAGCTGCTTATTAAACATGCTCTTATATTGCCAAACCTAGATACTAAAAATGCAGACGTAAAAGATGCTGCTGCAGTTTTTATGCCATGGCTGAGTTTTGAAACGAAAATTAAAACAGCAATCGTCTTTAAAGACTTTAGCATTGTTATTTCAGCAAGCTGATTGGCAATGGCAGCAACAAGTGGGGGAGGGCAGGTGCAGTATTAACTATTGTTTCATACAGCTAAAGAAAACTCAAGAATTTTAAACTGTAGAATCAGTGTGACAAAACATTTTACAGACTTTGAAATGAACTTTTGAAAGGCCTGTATGTATCTTGGCACCAGTGATCAGCGTATGTCTAGTCTGCCGGCAGAATCGCCTGTAGACGATCCAAATTGACCAAACATGCTCTGGTTATCTCTCCTGGCTGATGCCAGATAATCACAGTTATGAGTGTTTGTTTGTTTATTAGAGCTCATCTACAGATGTCTAGTCACTCCAGCACAGTTCAACAGTCACTCTTTGTATGAATTATTCACACTCAGCCGGCCCCTAGATCGTCATCCATTTTTAATGGCTGCAGTTGCATTCCACTGACTGCAGCTCTCGCTTGACTAATGGAGCCGTTTGACACAATTTATGTCACAAAAGGCTGATAAACGTGCTGGATGCTTGATCGGGGTAGCTCATTAAAAAGCCCTCCTGAACTTCATCTCCTCAACTTTACGAAGATTTTTTTTGTTTGTTTGTTTTTGTTTAATTACGTGCAATCATTGCACACAATCACTTCTGCTCAGTTTCGGAAAGACTCGTAGAAAAGGAACATTATTAAATGCTTTCATGTATATGGGATGGTGACAAAGTACTACTGGAAAGAACGAGGATTTTTATTTTTTAATCCGATAATTCAGATTTGTACTAGAAAGGCTTGCTTGAAACCTGGCTTGCCTTAACTTCAGAGACACAGATACATTCATAATTTAGGAATTCCATCTGGCGTGTGTCTAAATATTAACAAATTGTTTCGTATATGTCTTGCAGATTCACTTGAAGAGCTCCAGAGAAAAGAATCTCCAGCTTTCACAGGAGGTGTGAAAACCCCTGGATTAGCGTGCTGCTTGACAAACATGTCAATTCCTTTGGGTTCTGCTGCACGAGTGGATTTTGACAAACATGTAGAAAAATTAGGATAAGGACACGCGAGACTAAAGCTACTCTTTAGTGCCTTCGCTGTCATCCTTATGAATTACTGAGCGGAATATTAGAGTTAGACACAAATGAGGAAAAGGTAGACAACAGGGGGAGAGGGTGTGCAATTTAAACCAACTGTAACCCGAGTCTCGGATAAAGAACATTTCAGAACAAAAGTGGTGACTGGCTGACCACAGAAAGAGAGAGAGACGGGGACTGACGGAGGAGCAAGGGTTTGGAGGAGGAGGCGGAGGAGGAGGTCTCGAAGGCTTGGGAAAGACCTTTCTCCATGGCTACAGACCCAGGAGAACCCACAGGCACCGAGGACTCATCTGAGAAAGCCGATGGAAAGAAGGAGGAGGAGGACAAGCAGCGGGAGGTCAGGAGAGACCAACAGAGGGACAGGACACCCAATACCTTTTTGGGCCTCCGCTCCTCCCAGGCTCAAATGGACACGGAGAAAGGAGGAGACGACAGAGGAGGAGGAAATGGAGAAGCTGCCTTTCAGAAGCTTGGAGAGACTCCGGTCCTAATCCCTATGCCTTCAGTTCCTGTCGACACCGGTCAGAAACGGCAGAGACGCGAGAAGCGTTTCTTCAGAAAGAGTGTGGAGATCTGTGATGCGGATGACGAGGTAGGCATGCCTCCTGACGCTCCCCACAGTGCCCCCCACCTGGAGCTGCACTCCACAGATTCAGTCTTTGACAGCGCGCAGCAGCAAGGGGCCGCTTCTTCCTGTGTCGCCTTGGGGCATGACCCCTCTCAGGGCCATGAACCAGGAAAAGACGCTCCTCCATCTGCACCCACCCCGAGCGTGAGAGAGAGGGACCGTGAACAGGAGGAGGAAGCAGAAATGAAGGCAGTAGCCACTTCCCCTGGCGGAAGGTTTCTTAAGTTTGACATTGAACTGGGCAGAGGAGCCTTCAAGACTGTGTACAAAGGCCTTGACACAGAGACCTGGGTGGAAGTGGCTTGGTGTGAACTACAGGTAAGACAAAGTATTTTCTTGTTAATACAGACTATTCAACTATTCATCGGGAGGTACAGCCACGCAAGGGGAATGCTAATGACAGGAAGAATGAAAATGGAAAAAGCTGTTCGTATGTTGCTATTGGAATGTGTACATTTTAGAAAAATGATTTCTGATTTGGCCCAAACTTTGTGGAGCGAAATTTCTCGTGGAAATCATTTTCTCTCTCTCAGTTGCCTTCAGGTGTGCGTATGCATTTTTTTCTTTTTGTCTTATAGTGTCTCTGTTGTAACCCTGTGATGGAACAGCAACCTGTGTGGCACCCTGCTGGGTCTTGCATAGTGACCACTGGATGGATGGTTGTTAAAAGGAAGCCCTGACAAAGATGGCTTTTCTGATTGCAGTTACAAGTGTTCAGTTTAGGGATGCACAATATGTCAGCACTAACTCTTGTATCAGCAGGTATTAGTAATTTTTTTAACATATCAGGTAGTAACCTGATAAATAAAGCTGGGACAATATTTATTTTCACCTTGTTTTTTTGTTTTTTTTCTGAAGGGAGGCATGGATTCTGTAGTGTTTGTTTGGTCATGTGACCGTGACATGCAGCACGGGATTGTGGGGAGTCTGACAAAGGCAGAGAGGCCAGTGGGGTGGTCGTTTTTTTTCAGGGTTTCAAAAGAGAAGTGAAATATATATCAGTGACAACAATATTAGTATCGGCTATTGATATCGGTCCAAATTTTCATATTAGCACATCCCTCTTTCAGTTCCTTGAAAAAGTTCATTCCTGTGGCATGATAGGAATAACTTTGTTCTTTACAAAAGTGTGGTGTTCATTGACGTGTACTATATTGAGAAACATTCTGTAATATGTTCAAATCCTAGGATATTGTTTTATAATCTGAGCCTGCTTTAAGCCTCTTTATAACTTCAGCTATCTGCTGCGTTCCTTGTTCCTTGCGATGCTGTTTGTCCCATTTCACCAATAAACCTCTTTTATGGGATAGCTGTGGTTATACTGCGATTAAAACGATTTTCCTTCTAATGAGGTGCAGTTTATATTACAATATTCTGTTAGTCCCATAATTAATGCCAACTATGTTAAAAGACATGAATTAAACATGTGGTGGGAGATGGACTTTTCATCTTAGCCTCACAAAAGAAAACAGTGTTCTGGTAAGCCACTTGCCTTGACTGTTTGCTTTGTGGGCAAAGTCAGTCATGTGTTTGGTTGGGAGCTAATTCCAAAACAAGAGCCTTGGCTAATCCTTGAGATCAGAGTCTTGTCTATTGGACTAACAAGCAGCAGGCATGCCCCTGTATCACCTTTTCTGGTATTACTCTTAACACCTCCTGAATCAGCTTCATGTCAGCAGCAAGCTTCTGGTCTTTCAACAGGTCTCCTTTCACATAGAACTACCCAGCTTACAAATATGTTATATTACTGTCAGACTCAATAAGTTGGAATATTATTCCAGTTAGTCAGTTAACTAAGCAAATTATATAGATCAATTATATATTTTTTGAAAGTTTTATTTATGTTTATGTTGAAGATTTTACTCCTACAGTGCATGAAAGCACCACATTTAAGATTTAAATATTACATCAGACCAGTAGCAAACGACTGCCTTTCCTAATTTATTGAATATAATTGTATGCTTTCAACTAAACAGTAAAAAGAAACATCTGTGCTTATTGATATTCCTTTGGGTTTTACTTGTGAATGATGTTCAGTGTCAGCAGGTAGCTTGTAGCAACATGTTGCCAAACAGGATGCGTAAAAAGATACAACTATATGTCCAATCATCCGTTCATCTGCACCCGCTTGTCCTTGCATGGTCGCAAGGGACAAAACCAAAAACATGAATTAAAACATTTCAGGCATAATTCATAGATTTGTACCTGTAACTCAACAGCTGGAGGAGAAGTAAAACATGAGTGTGAAAAACAGAGAGGAGACAAGTGAGTGTGAAAGTAAGACAGGGAGAACAGAGGATTACCATGGCATCCCTCCCAGAAAGCAGCCGTGTAGCGAGGCCTAACTTATCACATTCAGAGAGATCCTGAACACACTGTTGTGCGCACGCTTAAACACACATTGCAAACAGTCACCCGCCCGCCTATAGACAGACCCAGTTCCCATTCAATGCAACATTCTAGTTTCCCAGAACACATGATCTGTCCTTTTTAGCCTACCCTGCTAAAGTCTGTAAACAGCTTTAATGTACAGAGGCTTTAAAGTGGACAAAAGTGCTCATAAATAATACCGTTACATGGCTGTAGATAGTCTCTGTTGTAAAACAAATAACTTGTCCTCCTAATAAAAATTTAGAGATGCACCGTCAAATATTTTCTGGCCAATTACAATCTAATTTGAAAAGCAAAGTTGACCAAGTTGCTCTAGCAGCAGCATTGTATGTTTTAATTAAAGCCCCAACACTTTGTGCGATGCAGTTAGGGATATAGACTGAAAGACAACCTTTACAGGAATAACTTGGTAGCACAGTAATCACCTTCCTCTTTGGCCATAAATTTAGGGAACTAGGGTATTAGCTGTCGAAAAGCAGCTTGAAAAACCTTTCTCATTATTTCACTTTCCTTAGGAAGTTTCACTCTTAAAGGGCAGAGCTATATATTTGCACCTGCTGTTTCCTGGATCTGTTTGCATGCAATTTGCACATATATGTATCTTTCTGCGTGAGAGCTCTTGCCATCTAAATCAGTGACAGACAGTCATTGAATTAGTTTGCCTGTCTCTGTCCATTTCTCCTTCTCTGTCCCCCCTCCCTTCCTCTGTCTCCTGTTCACTTTTTGTCTGTTTGAGTGAGCATGCGGAGTGATCCAGGGAGTTAATTACAGTGGGTGCCTGTCAGGCTGGAACAAAAACCCTGCACAGGCAGCATAACTCGGGCGGCAGAAACCAGACTGGTTCAACCCAGTCATCCCAGACTGGTCCAGCTACGCTTAGCACTGGTGCAACAATCAGGACGGAAGTTTAACGGGTGCCGACACAGATATTTGGGAATTTGCAGCATTTGTAGTCCCTTGCAAAAGTATACGCACCCGTTGAACCTTCTCACAATCACAACCCTCACTGTATTTTAGTTTGATTGGGTTTGATATACCAACGCAAAGTTCTGGATAACATTGGTGCAGAAAAGTGATGAATAGCTTTAAAAAAAAAAGAAACATAACCTTAAAATCATGGCTTAAAATCAACACATTTTGTTTTCGATTGCTTCTCTTGACATCCAGCGATTCCATCAGCACTGACAAGCTCCCTTTTCATGGGGTCATTAAAATCCCCCCGTAGTACGATGCTGCCATGCTGTGCGGAGTGCATTTGGGCCAGATAGTTCAGTTTTAGCCTCAGGTAAGACACTGAAAGGCACCGTCCGAACTCAGTCGACACACAGTTCCACACTTTGGAAGAGCCTGCTTCGTTACATCACTGGGTGTATAATATTTGAATCCTTTATTTTGGTGTGACAAAGGAAGGCTTGAGAAGCCATGTTTCCTTTGATGATTAAACAACAGCTGGGTTAGGCAAAAATAAATAAAATACAATATTGCCATGTGACCAACAACAATAGACGCTAACGCGGATAGATTATTGCTGAACTGAGCAGACCATATTGGAATTGATCCAATGCAACAGGCCAGACGTAAGTTCATCTCGGTCACTGACAATTGGCAAGGATCCCTGGGGCTGTATTCTTCCATGAAGGCCTTTTATTACTTGGTTAGCAACCGAGATTCAATTGCTAGCCATTGTACACAGCATGAATCACATAAAAACACCATTAACTGCACGGCGTTCTCTAGAATCAATAAGTCCGAGGTACTTATAATGCCCTAACTAAAGTTTAAGGTAATCCACCAACAAAGTAGGAGTCTTGTCAGTCAGCTTTTAAAGACTATTCCCTTAAGAGCTATAAGAAGAATTATTTGTGAACTTCTGGTTTGTGGTTTTAAACTAAGATGCTGTGTTCTTGAAGGATGCCAGCAAAACTTCATATACATTAATAGTGTATGAGCCTATTTTTAAACATGAACTTAATATCTTAGATTTTTCTTAATAAAAGGCCTGCGGGTGTCTTTAGAGCAAAGAATTGTTGGAAGTTTGTAAAGCTGGTTAACAAAAGAAGATCTTTAATCCAGCATGCAGACCAGCCCTTACAGAGCAATCAATCTCGTTAGTCAGAGCTGTTGTAGCTTACTGTAACTTAATCCCAGTCGTCCACCACCTTGGATTTTGAAACGCTCACACACTTACATGTGTGCTGTACTGCAACACATACATTGCAAGATACAGTTGTCACTCAGCTTAATGTGGAAAAAAAAATGTACCAATATCACCCAGAGGATTGACCCCATTTGTTGACAGTAATTGTCAGCTAAGACCTTCTTAAACATCTGTGTCTTCTCCAAATAATCATCAAATCTCCCTGATATCTGACGCTGATACAGTGTTTGCTAAAATAGAGGTTTTAGAACCTGCATGCTTTGGTATTCATGACCTGAGCCTCTTAACATTCACCAAAAGCCAAATCTTGTCCATTTTGACCAGTGTTTTATGAGACTTGTATATAACCTGTAGCTTGACCTTCTGCTCTGCCACATTTCTGGTCTTCGTCTTACCGTAATGATTTGTGGTTCTGCAATCTGCTGTCGCGTATATAACAACAAAATTGCAAGATTTGTTTGGTCGTGAAAATAACAACAGCACCACCCAAAAATATATGGTAGCACACTACAATTAATATGAGCAAAATAATGCGCTGTTGTACCACCTTGACAGTTTAAGGAAGCGGAAACGACACACTTTGTATACCCAGCTATGTCAAGGTGGAACCTTTTTGCCTTCAGAACTTGGAGCAGAAATAATTGCTAAATGGTATACTATTATAAACTCTGTATTGCCCCCAATTTGCACCCCTGTATTACAACATAATTATTCTTGAATTGTAAATCATAATCTACGGAAAACGTTTAGAAGCATGGAGAGACTAAAAAAGGGCTTTTCTGATTTATTGCTTGATGAAACTGAACACAATCAGAAAAGATTTTTTTGACGTTAATCTCCCAGCCGCCGATCAGAGCCGATCCTGTAAATAACTGATCAACATTAGTCACTGAGTGATTGATGCATCGGTGCTACATGTAGGGATATTGTGAGGATTTCTTAAGAGCTTTGTATTTGAAAGGAATGTTTTCTTGAGCATTGCTGTGAACGATTTTTTTCATTAATTAGCAGATATACGACAAAGGCACTTTTCATGAGATGATCATACAATGAATTCAACTGGCTTTTAATAACAACAGAAAATATTGATGCAGATGGGACTACAACACACCTTCCATCCTCCTTCAGAGAGTTTCTCTGTTTTTCCCCATCCCTGGTTAATTGGTACCTCTGTCCCTGAATCAAACCCGGTTCAAAGGAGTTTCAGTGGAAAGAAGAAAAACACCTCCTCTGAAATTTCTGTTATCAGTTCCATAAGAAAAACACCTGCTCAAAAACCTTCGTTAATAGTTCACTCTTCAAAATAAATAAGCTAAAGTTTATTCTGTCATAACATTCCACACAACTGTAAACCAGCTCGTTTACATTTTTCAATCTAATGCACATTTCTTGCAACGCTACGTTGTGAAAAGCATTTCAGGTCGATGACATGTAAAATAGGTCAACAGTTATGTGTTTTCATTGCCCTCTGAAGGCTTTTGATGCTGTTTGGGGGGTTTTGTTTCCTGTCGAAGGACAATAAGAAGAGTTAAGGAAGTTGTCACAGTTCTTCTTCTTGCGCAAAAATAAGCAATGGCAGCAATCTATAAACCCACAGCTGCATTCTCACTACACCTGCCTGGAGGCATTTGACACACTTGTCTTGTAGAGTTGACATAAGTTCATAGCTAACATCTCTTAGTATTATACTTTTGTATAAAACTTAAATCCTTTCTCTGCTCATATGCAGCATTATATCTAAGCATCAACCGATAAACTGCAAATCAAGCCACAGGAAATAGCTTTTTAGATTTCTATATTCAGAAGAAAAACAGACAGGACTGCTTGAAACATATTCTTCCACAGAGAACCACATCTGATTAATATGCATCTTGCTCTGCACATATATATCTATATACCCAAGACATATATGGTTGAAAATACTGCAACTTAATCTCACTAACCCTTGGTAACACACATAGGAGGCAGGCAACAAACCCTCCTTCTGTTCACGATCATAACAGAACCTTCTGCCTTTTTTTCCCCTCACATATCTTGCTTCTGAGTAATTATTTTTGCTAAATAACGGTTGTGTTGGAAGGCAGCTATTAAGGGCTCTTTTATACACATTGCTCAATTGATTACAGTTGGCTTGATTAAGAAAATGACATTTCGCTGTCCCAGTAGGATTTTCTCCTCATTTGCTCATTTGCATTATTTACCAATAGCTAGAGTTTGCAGAAATGTTACAAAGGACAAAAATGTTGTTCTTTTTTTTATAATCTGTCAAGAGAGGAGCACAAAGAAAATTTCACAACTTTTCATATTTATCATGGTGGAGTGGTGACATGCATCAAATGAAAATACAGCAACAGTGACATTACAGAAAAATAATGAAGCAAAACCGACTGAGCTGCATGCATTTCTGTGATCTAACTGGCAGTTGTGCGCTTACTCTGAAAACATCTCTTGCATTCTCCATATATGCGGTCTTGACAATATAACGTAAGACGGTTGCAAAATAAAAGGTTTATCTTCCAACAAAAGCACCCAGGCTTGGCTTACATCTCTGAAAATCTGAGAGAAAGTGTTAGTGTCTGAAGGAATCACAAGATTGTTGGCTAGTAGTAAAGAAATAGTGTGACAATCCTGTCACATGACTATATGTTGAGCTGCTGCAGAGACAGATCCATTGATGGGAGTTCAGCAGGTATAATAATTGGAAACACCTGAGTTACCTCTTCCTAAGGCCTGAAGTGCTATATTGCATCAGCGAGCTAATGGTCCTATTCCTCCATTTGCTTGTTCTCTGGAGATTTTAGTCTGGTTTAGTCTGGATTGCTTAACACTTCTTCATTGATAGGATTGATGTTCTTTACTTCTACACATTAGGTTGTTAGTTTTGTTGTTTACTGAAAATAAGTATTTATAAATTTTATCCTTGATCGAATTTTACCACGTCAAGATTGACACTAGTGTTAGACTCCAGTTAAAGGAAGCTGAACGTTGAAATTAAATCAAAAGATGCTTTAGAAAGCTTTACACAAAAGCTTATTGCCGTTTTTATGTTTTATATTTTTCCCTCTGACAGATTTGATTGATTGATAGTTACATTCTATCTACACCATAGCTGCTCTTTGAAATTGAAGAAAATGTAACATTTTTGCCCTTTAATTATGTATATCCATCCATCCATCCATTTTCCGTCACCCTTCTCCCTAACGGGGTCGGGAGGTGCTGGTGCCTATCTCCAGCTACGTTCCGGGCGAGAGGCGGGGTTCACCCTGGACAGGTCGCCAGTCTGTCGCAGTAATTATGTATATTAATCTTTTTTTTATTTTCTCATAGAATGGAATAATGCACATGAATCTTGCCATCTCTGGTTGCCACTTTGGGTCAGATGGTGTAAACAACACATTTGGTTATTCCCTTTGTACAAACATTTAAACACACATCGAAATTAGTTTTGGAAGGCTAACATTAAGCTTCCCCAAGTCCCTGACCTCAATCCGGTTGAAAATGTATGTTTGATGATTAAAAGCAGGCTCCACGCCAGGAACCCAGCCAGTTTAAATGAGCTCTATCTTTTTTTGATAAAGGGAATGGTCCGATAACCACCCAGAATTACCAGCACCCTGCTTATGGCAGCAGCTTGCAAAATGCATTTATTCAAAGTTAGGATGGGTGTATTCATATGTTTGATCCTCTTAGAACCTCTTAGAATAAGAGAACATTTTCAATAAATCCAAGCTTGTGAAACCAAATAATGTTTTTCAAATTAACTGTATGGTGCGTCAAGAAAGAAGCTGTTAAAATTCACCATTAACACCTGAAAATTGGTTCATACCCATTATGAGCGTAAACAAACATACTCTCTTTTAAAAATATGGTTCTATTTTGTCATGTTAATAAATAAGGAGGCTTGCATAAAGTAAAAAACTCGGGTTTTTCTGAAGCGTTGGTCTGTGTGTGCATTGGTTTGTGCAGCGTTGGCTCGTGTGAATCTGTCTAGACACAACTAAATAGATTCATGGAGACACTAAATGAACTCATCGTGACCTCTGCTGACCCCGAAGCTGCCTGATGTGACACTCAACGAGACTCGGTAGACGCTGATGAGGCTGCGGACAGAAACACACAACCAGGTTACCTTGTGTGACTCTGCGCCACACAGTGAGGGAAAGCGATGCTCCATATGAGGAGTGAGACGGAGGACAGAGGCAACAACGGAGGCAGAACTTCCTGTCAAAATCAAGCACACTTTGTTCTCGAACACACTTTTGTTTGCTCTTGAGCTAGAAGGGTTTTACGCAGATAACATGCTGTTCAAATCAATTAAAAAAAAGAAAAAGAAAACCTTTTGGAAAAGGTAGGAACATGCAGAAGTGTGTCTTCAGGGAACACCAGGCAGTGATGTGCAGTGGCTTCTCAAAACGCTCACACTCATTAAACTCGAGGCGGCTTGTGAGATGGATGGAATAAGAAATATTTATTAATAAATGGCTTTCTTCATTTTAAATTGCTATGTATTTCTTTAGAATTACTATGAGCAGCTTAAATTTTTTTCTAATTAATAGTCTCCTTGGCACGCTTTGCTAGATTTACTGTTATGTCATACTCTACATTTTCACAATAGATTTAAAAGTGCTGTGTAATTTGCCTCAGCTTGGGATATTGTTTCATAACCCAACTGTACTTTAAACAACAACTTTCTCCCTGACCTGTCTGCTGCCCCTTGGTCTACATGATGCTGTTTGTTCACTAATGGCCTCAAACAAACGGCTGTATTTGTACTATTTTTGCTATATAATATACAACGAGATTTAGACGATACTTCATCCTGGTTTATGGCAGGAAATAATAAAATCCATTCAAGTTTGTGGCTACAATTACACAAAGTGAAAAAAAAAGTTATGAAAACTATTTGATGCTATCTGTGAGCTATTGTACTTGTGCATTTCTTTTTTCAATTTGCTCCACAGTATAGTTAGTGTTGAAGAAGCTTGGCACTGTGTATAACTATTATGTCCAACATTAAGTCATAAACGTTGAACATAATAGTTATACACAGTGCCAAGCATTTTTTCCATCACACTGTAGTTCTATGTTTAAAGGGGAGGGATGAAAGACTGTCTTGCCCAGGAGGATTTCCAGAAAAGGACACTGAACCAGTGCACAGGGAGGGAAGGAACAAATCCAAACACAAAAGCTGCAGGGGCCGCAATGATGAGAACAAATAATATCAAGGATTTTATTACATGTTATTATTTTTTATTTTCTTGCACATTTCCCCCAATTTCCTGCAGGATGCCGCCTCTGATCGGTTTTGTTTAAAGCTAACAGCTCGGCATCATTGGAATTGATCAGTGGAAAGCCAGTTTTATGACGACTTCTATTTATGGCCTGTTTGAATGTGACGGTACAATAGCTGCCATCAGAGTTTTTCACTTTAAAGTTAGTTCCGTTGTGTTGTCTTAAATATTTCCTGCTTTTATTTTTCAACATGTTCCTGTTTTAAAGTGTAAATTCATCAGATACTGATCCTATTTTATCAGTGGTCTTAAATAATAATTCAGCAGGAAAAATGACAAATTACAGACTCGTATAGTTTGTTTGCTCACATAGCAGAAAATAATACTCGTCCATACAGAGTTTAAAAATATGTAGCAGCTTAAAGGAGACATCCAAAATTTCTTCCACTGTGAAAAACTGGATTGTAATTCTATTTTTTCTTGCATCATCACAATCACAGTTTTGAAAAAAGCGTTTTTTGTGTTTTAGGATTATTATTATTATTATTATTACTATTTGTTTTTTGTCTCTGTATTTCTCCTTATTAACATCACAAACAAAGGCGGAAAGAAAAGATTCAAGCTCAGATGGATTATGTAACAATGATTATTAGAAAGTAATATGTTCACTCTAAGTAGTCGCTATGCCTGCGTCTAACATGTGATTTTTCAGGGGCTACCTCTGTTTCCTAGAATGTTGCATGACTGTGAAATGGATTTCTGCAGCACTGGTTCTTTGTGCCATATTGGCAATGTGGTGCAGCTGCAGCATAAATGTGTTTTTTAAAGCTACAGCTTGGGTGTTGCCTAAGGTTGGTTGCATTTCTATATTGCTAGCACCACCTAGTGGCATCAGGATTTATTTTACGCTTAGAAAACTTGAAGTAGCATTGTAATATTTTAAATTAATGAATGGATTGTTTTTAAATAACCTTTTATGACAGAAGAAAATCAATGGAGCAGTCTACTTAGTGTTTTTGAACTGCAGTCCTGTAAATAAGCAGCCCATGTGACGAGTCAGACCTTTCATGTCTGCATGTACCTTTTCACTGCAGGACCGTAAGCTGACCAAGGCGGAGCAACAGCGCTTCAAGGAGGAGGCAGAGATGTTGAAAGGTCTTCAACACCCCAACATAGTCCGCTTTTACGATTCCTGGGAATCTGTGCTGCGTGGAAAGAAGTGCATTGTGCTGGTCACTGAGCTAATGACGTCAGGAACACTTAAAACGTTAGTACAAAATCACCTTTCTGTTCATCAGGTTCAGATTTATTTACTTAAAACGGGATAAGTTTCTATCAGTAAAAAGCTTCACTTTTAGATGTCTTTGTAATAACTGCAAATCTGGTCATCGCAATCATTTTTAAGAGTAATGTGGTTTATGCGTTTCTTTTCAGCAAGTGTTCTAATAGTCATGACAAAAACATAAATATTAAGGAAAATAAAAACAATTTCAGTGGTATTTGCACTGTTTTGACCTTTGTGTTCCCAGTCTTGGCCATCGATCACTTTGTTCTTTTGGGTGACGGCATGTATTCTGTGTGCACAGCTACCTTAAGCGCTTCAAGGTGATGAAACCCAAAGTCCTGAGAAGTTGGTGCAGACAAATTCTGAAGGGCCTTCACTTCCTCCACACCAGGACTCCACCGATTGTGCACCGAGACCTCAAGTGTGACAACATTTTCATAACAGGCCCCACAGGGTCAGTTAAGATAGGTGACCTGGGACTGGCCACTCTTATGAGGACCTCCTTTGCAAAAAGCGTCATAGGTAAGATGTATAAGCTGACCAGGCTAAACATTATGACGACTGTTTAGCCTGGTGGTAAAGTCAGATTACATCTTCATCTTGACACATGTTAGTAGGTTGGATAAATTATCCTGCAAGTTTATTTTGACCTGAATGTTGATTTGTTAATAATAGAAGAAATGAGCAGGAATAAAGATTTAAGTATGTTTGAGACTGCATGAAATTATCTCAAAAACTGCTGAACTAGTGACTGCAGAAGTCACTAGTTCTTACTTTGCATTTCCAGTTATATTTTCATGTTGTTGGTTTGGGTCTCGTTGCGGTAAATTCCCACTGCTAAAATCCACATTTAAGAGATCAGGGCTAAAGACACTACAGGACTATAATGTGATAAATTTATTGCAACTATTTTTATTTTAAAAATAGGATCATGCAGCCTTGTTGCTTTTATAGCAGATATCTCCTTGTTTCAAAATACCTTAATAAGATAAAAACCTCATTATCAGGCCTCTAGAAATCTTGCTGAGATGCTGGAGAGGTAATGCACCAATTTGATTCAAGTGTGTTGGAGAAGTAGCCGCCAGGACAAACTGAGATCAATCAGTGGTGTACGTTTGATATCAGTGATTGATTGTATCTGGTATTTATCTTTGTGGCCTGTTTTTGATTTAGAGCTGCTTTCTTGCTTTAACAGGAACCCCAGAATTCATGGCTCCAGAGATGTATGAGGAGCACTATGATGAATCGGTGGATGTTTATGCCTTTGGGATGTGTATGCTGGAGATGGCTACTTCAGAATACCCCTATTCTGAATGCCAAAATGCTGCTCAGATCTATCGCAAAGTCACAAGTGTAAGTGCCATTAGTGGAAATTTGCTGTGCTGATCACTTTGATTGCAAAGATTTTGTTAATAAAAATGTTAATCGATAATATCATCCAAGACATTTAAGCACAGAAGTGACTCTTTGAAATGAAAATCAATAGTTCAAATCAATTTTTTTCTTACATTTATGTTTCTGCAGGGTATAAAACCAGCCAGCTTTGAGAAAGTCAATGACCCAGAAATCAAGGAAATCATTGAAGGCTGCATTCGTCAGAATAAAAGCCAGAGGTAAGGAGGTTTGGTTTTTATATCCTTAGTCTCTTTTGCACTTTTATTTACCACATTGTTTCTGTTTCCTCCTTGACAGACTCTCTATCAGAGACCTCCTGAATCATGCATTCTTTGCAGAGGATACAGGAGTAAGAGTGGAACTGGCAGAAGAGGACAACGGCGCCCAGGATTGCCTGGCTCTCCGAATTTGGGTGGAAGACCCAAAGAAGTTGAAGGGGAAACACAAGGACAATGAGGCCATAGAGTTCACCTATGACCTGGAGAATGACATTGCTGAGGAAGTGGCTTTGGAGATGGTGAGATATGAAAACAATTTATTAGCGAAGATCTAATGGGCTGAAAGAATTTAACCGCAACTTGATGCTACAAAACTTATAGTTCTCCAAAAATAAATAGCACTTAGCTAATCTAGTTACTACTTACCTGAAAGCTAAATCTACCTGGAAAGATCACTTCTTGTCTTTTTATCTCCCCCTCTCACTTTTCAAAGGTGAAGTCAGGCTTCTTTCATGAGAGCGATGCAAAGGTGGTGGGAAAATCCATCCGGGATCGAGTGAATCTAATCAAAAAGTCAAGAGAGCGTCGACAGCAGCAGCTTCCTCATCAAGGCTTTGAAGACAGAAGGGATTCTACTGTCACCTCTTATGTTTTTTCTTACCCTTCATGCCCGTCCTCACTAACGGCTGGGGCAGCTGGACAAACAGGAGGTGGAGAAAGTGGAGCTGGAGGAGTGGTTCAGGAGTCTGAGGAGTTGCCTGAAGTTGACCAGCATGTCATGCAGCAACATATCCTTGGTGCGACAACCCTCAGCTTGCCAGGTAGAGTTGATCAAAAACATGCATTGGTAAAGTTTTCATACACTTAAAGTGTTTTGACTTTTTGTGACATTGGGACCAAAACTAAAACGAGTTATGTATGAAATGGAAGCTTTTCCTTTGACTAAAAGTGATAAAAACGATTTCAAATTGTTCCCAGGAACACAGCAGACTGTGAGAGATAAAGTTGTGAAGAATTTTAAGGCAGAGTTAGGCTATGATGTCCCAAGGTTTGAATAGCTCATTTTGTACTATTTAATCCATCTTCTGATAATAGAAAGACTATGGCATAGCAAAAACCTACTAGGATCTGTCCATCCATCCAAAGGAGAAACCAAGAGAACCCTGAAAAGAGCTCCAGCTCAAGTGAGAGAATCTGTTGACAGGACAACTTTCCAAATATCTGACTTTCATCAAACTTTCCAAACGTTTGGCTTTTATCAAAAACAGAAAAGCACAAGAAGTTGCAGTTTCCCAAAATCATGTGTAGGGGTTCTCTGGTCAGATGAGGCCAAAATGAATAGCCAATACAAAAAACCACTATCTGTGGCAGGAAAATAATGCTTCACATTATCCTGAACGTCATAATTGCACCATCATGCTGTAGAGATGACACAGAGTTGGTAAGAAGATGATTGCAGAAAAGAGTGGTACAAACAAATTTCCGGTACCAAATCCATATACATACCAGATTTCTACCATTTTATTTCCAAAAAGCCTTGATATGTCCTTTTCCTTCCACTTCCACTGAGTTTTGTGGATGTGACAAGATTTCAAAAACTTCAGAGTATGAATACTAATGCAAGGCGCTGCATCTGTTCTCAAATTTTGAAAGGTTTTATGGCTTTGTTGAGCATTTATTTTTTTTACTCAGAAATCGAAAGTGTTGGATCTGCCAGCTGTGAGTCATATGCAAGTGGACAGAGCCTGGCTCTCTCTCTGCAGGGGGAAACTTATTCCCACTCCCAGATGACTGCTCAGCCATTGCTATCTGTAGGTCTACACTACTAACAACAATAATAGAAATCTGTTCTGAAACAATTGGTCCTTACACATATTCTTGTGCTACAGGTCACTGGTGCACCGGTTGAAACTCAAATACTCTGCACTGACGAGACGGGAAGTGTTCCAAATCTGCCTCTCGTTCAGAGCGTTAGTATGTCTAACGTGTGCATTCCCAAGACTGAAGGGGGATCTGTTGGCCAGACTTTCCTTCAACCGAGTCTAGTTGTTCCACAGATATCCCCGAGTGTACCGCAACAATATCTTCAGGTGAAAAAGATGATAATATGTCTATTTAAAATAAAATCAATATTCACAGGGATGCAATCTTAACATTCCTGCTAATGTATGTAAAATGATGACGCTGCTCTATTCAGTTGGGTCCTTTCGAATGGCTATTAAATATTAAATAACAACCTAATGGAATCATAACTCTGAGATTGGACATCTTTTACGACAATAAACAGTGCTTCCCACAGGATGTCAGTGATTACAAATAGTGAGATGCTGGCAATTTGGAAATTTACATCCTTGTGATTTAAAAACGTGTCTTTAAACTCATGCTTTACTTCCCCCACAGTGTAATTTCAGTTTATGATCCGAGCTCTTTATCCACTATAAAATACTGTGGGAAGCACTGTTCTCTAAAGTTAAGTGTGTTTGTTTATTTTCCTTGTCAAAGCTTATTCCTAATCTAGTTTTTGTACTGCTTTCTCCCCTCATCCTTTCCTGCATTCAACTCAAATCCTTGTTCTTTCATTATCGCTGAGTAGTCACAAACATTTCCACCAGATGCATTCCAGCCGGCCCCTGCTCATGGGCCCGTGGTCCCCGCACAGTCAAACATGCCTCCCGTTTCTCCCCAAGCTCCCATTGGTGTTTTCCCCACATCTATGTCTGTCAGTGACCCTGCTGGAATCGCAGGGGCCGCTATGCTCCACACTCAGCTACCTGCTTCTCCCATGCAGCAGCCTGACATTATTCCCCACTCCACTCCCCAGCAAACACAGTGTTTTGTTATTCCACAACAGTGCATTATTACACAACAGCCAGACATGGTTTCCCAGACCTCCACCCATCAGCAGCCACCACAACAACAACCCACGTCAGTTGAACATCAACAGATCAATGCGACTCAGCTGCCTCCAGAAAAGCAGCATCATAGCCTTCCAGCTACAGCCATCCAAAAGCATCACCCGAGCCGGAGCAGGAGATTTTTGTACAGCAACCTGTCCAAAATGTCCAGTCAACTCCTCAACAGCAAGCGAGGACCGCACAAACAAGCATGGAGCCTCAAGCTTTGTCAGTGCCTCGGCCAGGGGAACAACCTCACGCTTATAAACTGCAACCAGCAGGAGAAACATGCGAGCATACAGTCAGACAATCACAACTACAGCAACAGCTTCAGCAACAGCAATCTCTTCTACAACAGCAGCAGCAGCTACTTCAGCAGCAACACCTTTGCTCCTTGAACAACACCCACTGTACGTCCAGAAGCTTGATCAGCAGCAACAAATGACTCTGCTTCAACAACAGGAGCACCAGACGCACCTGCAACAACAGCAAGTCCTGCAACACAAACAAATCATGGATCAGCAACAAGCTTCTCTATATCAGAAATATGAACAGCAACAGCAAAGTCTTCTGCATCAAGGACAACCTGCACAAGTGCAACAACAGCCACAGATACCTTCACAACAACAGCAGATGCAACAGTTATATCAGCAAACAGGGCAGCAGCAGCAGGAAGGAATAACTCAAACAGAAGCAGAAACACAAGAACAAAGTGGACAACAGCAGCAAAGCACTACACTGCAGCAACAACCTCAGCAAACACAGCAGAAATGTGAACAAGTCCAACAGCTGACCATATTCCAACAGATAGAACAGCAACAAGCATTAATCCAGCACCACTTGCAAAAGCAGTTCATTTTAAAGCAGTCCCAGTTACAACAGGCAGCTCAGCTGCAACAGCAAGAACTGCAACAAGTGCAACTTGAACAAAACCTGGAGCATCTTCAGCAGCAAGCTCTGATGCAAAAGCAGCTTGAAAAACAATTTCAAAATCTCCCCTCAGACAAACAAAGTGCTGAATTTTTACAACAGCAGGCTCAACTGAAGCTTCAAAATCAAGAGAAACAGCAGCAGCAGCAGCAGCAACAAGCCCATCATTCATCTGCATCAAGCTGACAAACAAGAACCTATGCCTGCACCTCAAAGCAGCAGTGAGCTGCAGATTCCACCACAATCTGCTAATATGCAACAGATGTGCAACCCCCAACTTACCACTCTTCAGTCTGCACAGCAGTCAGCTAAGCAAGACACTATGGAGCAGCAGCAGCAGCTCGCACTTATTCAGCAGCAAGCTTTTGTTCCTCAGCCACAGCACCACACCTCCACGGAAACCCATCAAACAGTTGGTGTTCCTGTGACCATTGAAGCACTACAAGACCAAACTGACGTAATCTCTCAACTACAGGTCCCAGTGACCATACAGGCTACCCCCATTCCTGTCCAGACAGCTCCTGTTTTCTTAGGACAGCAAGGACAAAGTCCATTTCACCCCCAGAACCAGGTTCCAGCGCAGTTTTTAGTCCAGTCTGTGCCCCAAGCCTCTCAAACTACAACTGTGGTCAGTGTATCTGCCCCAACAGCCGTGATCCCAGGACAAACGCAAGTCTTGCAGGCACAGCATATTCCCTTACAGGCTAGTTATCCTGGACCTGTAACTCCTACTCAGGCTCAGGGAACTGCTCCGGCATTTATCCAGACTCAGCCTCAACATACAACTGTTCTGCAGCTCCAGCCTGTACATGGCAAAGTCCCAGACATCAATATTCAGATGATGGGCCAACAAAACCAAACCACTGCCCAACTTTCAGCTGCAGTTGCTTCTCTTCCAAGTCCAGTACAGCATGAGACTTACGTTCAGCAAGGCGCTCTAATGAAGAGTCCCATCCAGCCCAAACTCCAACAAGAAACTCAAGGCCAAATGCCTTGTCAGCTCCTTTCTCACCCTGGCCTAATGACCCCACAGTTTGTCTCTCAACCTCCCCACCAAGACCTACCATCTGCGCAGCACAACATGACTCATGCTCCGCAACATCAGGTGCATCAGCAACCAGTAATGCAGTATCAGCAGATGATTCTGTCTCCAGGCTCGGCTGAGAGTGCTGCAACAACAACTGAGAGTCTCGCTCAATCGGCTGACCCCGTTGGCGCTCATGTTGCTCCTCTTCCAGTGCAAACTGGACAAGGAATAGTTCCAGGACAAGCAGCACTATATCCAGTTGCTGCAGTCCACCAAGCGTTAATTGGAAGCTCTGCTTCTGCAGACTCTTCCATCATTCAGGCCACCTCTAAGCCATTTATGCCTCAGCCTGCTGAGCAACCTCAGCAACAAAATCAACCTCTTTCTCCAGTCCATCAACCCCCAGGAAATTCTACCGCACCGCTTCAGTTACCAGCGCAGCCCATCCCGCAGCCATCTCTTCCACAACAAACCTTGACAACACTTGACAAAAGTCAGCTTCCTTCTCAGTGCCCTTCACATGTGTTGATACAGTCCTCTGCACAGTCAGGACCGAGTAATGTTTCAGTGCCTCAGTCACCCACTAAGACTCTCCCTCTGTACAGTCACTTAGTGACAGGGAGCCCTTCATCTCCACAGCATCATGCCACGCAGCTTCTCCCAGCCCACACACATACACAAACCTGCATGCAGGCCCAGACACACTCTCAGACACAGACACTGGTTCAAAAACAGACTCATTCTCACACTCAGACAGACCACAAGACATCAGATTCTGAAGAATCTCTTTTGCTTAAAGCTATGTCTGATGCGCAACAACTGCCCCTGAGCCCTTCATGTCCCTCCACAACACTACCATCTGCACTACCCCAGCAATCTGTCCCTGCTGCAGAGCTTTCTACATCTTCGCAACTAGCCCAAGTATCTTTGCCAGGGCAGGCAGGCTTTGTACCTACCTCTCCTCAGCCTGCCTCTGCACAACGATTGCTTGACTCTAATGCTCCCAAACCCTCCCAAGCCTCGCTGCAAGACTGTGACATTTCCCTGCTGGGCACCGCTCAGGTACATAAAATATGAAACAGAAATAATTTACTGACGTGCTTATCGAATGATTAAAGCTTCTTACTTACTGCAGTATTTCAAACAGTCATTGATTTTACCTCTTCAATTTATACTAACATATTCTGATTCCTGGAAAACAAAGTGTAGCATTTTATGGTGCAGGTCAGACTTATTATGGCTCCATGGCACGACCTTAGCCTAATACAACGATCTCAAGTATCTTTATTTACAGCGTCACAAATTGGATTTTCTCTTGGATTTGTTTTTTTTCTGCCATTAGAACAAAGTCCATGTAAGGTGTTGCTAAAGAACATTTTCTTTGGCTTTTTTTCATTAATTGCTTTGTAGTAATGATGGTTAGTTATGTGTGAAGGGTTTTTTGTTTTTTAGTCCAGTACACTACTGGTGTCATCCTTAACTTTCAGGCTAACTTTGTGCAGCTTTAAGTTGGTGGAAACAACATCTTTTTATTTATTTACAATTATGTTCTTATACTTCAGACATTTCCATACGTTTGAGGAGTGTTGAATTCAATATCATAATACTCATACTCCAAATATTTCTTGATTTTCAACTTGTACAGTAATGATATGGTGTATGGTGATATTTGTGTGTGTATTGTTTTTTTTTTTATGCATTGTGTGTCTATGAATACTTTGCAGGATGAGCCATACCTGGCAAGCGCAGAATGTCATTCCTCAACAGGGTATGTTTTCTCATAAAATACATTTTTCAGCTAAACATATGTACAAAAGCCGGCCTTTTAATGCATCCTTTTTCAAAATACTACAATCAGCGTTAACTTTTCAATATTTATTTTTTTTTTTTTTCAATTACTGATCTGGCTTATCTTTGTCTAATATGTATATGAAAATAAAAAAAATATATATTTTTTTAATTTGAGACAGATATCTAACATCCCATCTGTCAACCACAGGTCTGTTTCAGTAAATGGAGAAGACATTCAGCCCAATTTGGGAAATGGAAAATCTGAGAAGTCAAAATCTCAGAAAAAAGCTTCCTCTCAGAAACCTGAGAAAGGTTCACATCAGTTTCAACTGAGCATGCTCCAGGTAAAAACAAAACAACATCTTTATGACATTAATCACCATTACCAATTTTTGGTCACATTTCAGTGTCTCAGATAATCATACATTTTTAAACATAGGACAGTTTGAAAGGCAAAAAAAAACATTCCAGAGAAAAAAATGCCCCTTTCATCTTAATCCCCAAGACTTTTGGGGAAATTTTCTTGGCTTAAGAAGAAAAAATTAAAAGATGTCCATCCTGTTTTATTTGTCAGAAGAAAAAACATAGTCAAAGCAGCCCCTGACCATCATGATAGTATGGTGGTCTGGAGCTGCTTTGCTGCTTCAGGACTTGACTGAATTGCTATAAGTGATGGAACCAGGACTTCTGCTTTCAAGCATAAAATTCTGAAGGAGAATGTTCATTTTTTATGTATTTAAAAAAAATGATGTGCCACCAGGTTCACCAATGACCAAATCAAAAAGCAAAGAAAATGAAGATTTAAAACGTGGCCTAGTCAAAGTCTTGGGTAACATTTGATATCTTGTGCAAAAAAAGTCTGTACGATATTGTCTGATATTAAAACTTGCTTGTTGTCAATTGGAAACAATAAAACAAAAACATCTACAAGAGAGTAAAGTTCTTGATTAAGTGGTTTATTATTAATTGTCTTTTGTATCATTCACAGGTGTCTGGGAAGGGAGACAATTTGGTAGAGTGTCAGTTAGAGACTCATAGTAACAAAATGGTGACATTCAAATTTGATATTGAAGGAGATGCTCCTGAAGACATTGCAGATTACATGGTGAAGCTTCTAATGTTTTGAAAATGCTAATGCTCACACTTAACTTCACTTAGACAGTTTCGTAACTGCCGTCTGGTTGCATATTTCAGGTGGAGGAAGACTTTGTCCTAGATTTAGAGAAAGAGAAATTTGTGGAGGAGCTTAAATCGATTGTGAAAAAAGCCCATGAAATCCTTCAGACACATACACAGGTGTGTTTATGTAGAACCAACAATTCGGCCACTGCTGTTTGCCTGTTGAATGAACGATAACAAATTCGACTCTGTTTTTTTTTTCTATCAGACTGGATCAACTGACCAGTTACAAGTGAGCAATCCCTCCACCTCTGGTAAGTGTGGAGGGATTTACTTCTTAATTGACAAAAAAAAAAAAAAGAAGAGAAAAACATAATCATTTGTATGACTAATGCACTATCCTTATGGTTTAGTAGTGGAGTCAGTCCCTCAGTCATCACCAGTGGGACGCTGGCGCTTCTTTATCAACCAGACCATTCGTCACAGAGACTCCCTGTCTAACCAAGGCGCAGTCACACCACCACCAACTGCTGAGGCAAAAATCCCACAGTCTCCTCAAAAGGATGAAGGTGAGACAAAATTAGGTGTTAATGTTGTGGCTTATTAATACGACTGAGAGAATAACAAAAAACTAACAGTATGTTTTCCACTTACTTTAGAAAAATATGCATCCCAGACTTTTGAATCCTTTACTGAAAAGGTTTCTTCCCCCCACCACACCCTCTCCTCTACCTCATCTCCAGCCTCTGCTGTTCCTGTCCCTGGCTCAGCCTCTGCAGCTGACTCTATGGCCTTTGAAACCATCTCTGGACAAGCCTCTACTCCGGTCATTGCCCCCGCAGTTGATCAGATTCCCAATTCTCTTTCAACTACAGCAAACCCAGCCCCTGCTAATGTCCCCACCTTGAACGCCACTCCTGCTCTTATGTCTCCCCCAACCCCTGCAGTCACCAGTGTTTGCTCCACTCCAGGTCAGAGTACAGAAGATGCATCAAGGCTATCAGCAGTTGAAAAGTCTTCAACCTCTTTTCATTCCTCTCCTGTGGCTGCAGTAAGTCAACTTCCCATGGAGGAGCAGCAGACATTTTCCCAAATGGCCACCACAGTGCCACTGCAACCACAGCTGCAGGTACAGCCTACATCACAGCAACAAGCAGCAACACAACCACAGCTGTTAGCGCCGCAGGTTGAACAACAGATCCAGCAGTTAACACCGAAACCACAGCTATCGCAGAGCCATGAAAACCCAGATCAAAGTTTGCTGCAGCAAGAGCAGCCACTGCTGCAGGAACCACAACTGCTGCAAAGGCATACAGGTGTTCAACAACAACTTCCTGAGACACTGGTGTTGCCTCAGTCAGTTCAAAGAAAGTTGCTCCAACCATCTGCACAGTCACTACAGATTTTGCAGCCATTGCCCCTACAGCAAACCCAGCCACCACAACAGCAGCTGTTGCAATATACTGGACAAATGATTCAGGAGTCTCTGATTCAGCAGCTACCGCCGCACGTTCTGACACCTCAGTCTCTTATATTCTCCCAGCAGCAGGAGCCACACCATCAACAGGTGGTCTTGCAACAGATGATGCAGCAAAAGCAAATGTTGCAACCTCAGCTGCAGCAGCAACAGCACAAACTCCTTGTAGGTGTTGGAGCTCAAGGTCAAATGTTGCCCACATCCATAAATCAACAGATTCTCCAACAGCAGGCACAGCTAAATGTCTCCCCTTTACCACAACATCAGGTTTCACAACCGAGCCAAGTGCCTGCAGAGCCTGAGCAGCCACAAGCACTGCTTCAACACTCTGAGCAGCAATACGATAGCACTAAAACCTCAGAGTCATCTCAGAAGCAGCTGCAGTTTGCGAGTCAGAAGCAGTCCTCTTTACAGATGTCTGAATCAGAGGTCTCTACAGGAGAGACGAGCATCACGGAGGACACGGGCAGCTTTTCTGCCCCGCTTCACCCTTCGTCTGACTCCTCTCTGCCTCCGCTCCATCTCGCCTCGGCTGAACCCCAGCTACCCAGCCTGTCCCTAACAATGACACCATCCCCCGGTCAGCCGTCTTCCGTGGCTGAGTCAGACAGTGAAGGTCCCCCCAAAATTGAATTTGTCGATAACCGTATTAAGACTTTGGATGAAAAGCTGAGGAACTTGTTGTATCAGGAGTACAGCAGCGGGGGAACGCCACCCGGAGCCGCCTCTGTTTCTGCATCGGCTGCCTCTATGTCAGCGGGAGGCGATGAATCCTCTGAGCCCCGGGCACTCCAACGTTTGTCTTGTCACCCACCGGCCACTTCCTCAGACACCTCCCCCCATTCCTCATCCCCAACTACCTCCTCCACCACTCCCCGTTCCTCTTCCACCTCTCCTGATCCAGAGAGAGGTAGAGGGGAATATGAATCTTCATCAGAAGTCGGAAACCTTGTTCTGTCTGAACCCGTAGAGCAGCAACCCATCCCCTCTGTCCCTTCTGCTTCTGCCTCATCCACCAAGCCCATTTCTTTCTGTGCTCCCAGTAAGGATGGTACTGCTGGATCCCAGCACTTACTTGTATCGGGAGAACCAACTGTACCTGTAAGTAAATACCGAAAGTAATGTTTGAATTAGCTGTTTATAATTCACAGTGTAAATGTAACTCCTCTTTAAATGTCTGTGATTACTTGTAAATGTTTAAGTATCTCTCCATCTTTTATGTCTCCCATTCATGCTGCTAGTCTTAATTGTCCTAACTGTTCTAGGCTGTACACCCACACTCTGACACCAGTGCCGTCGGAGATCCATCATGGCCTTTCAGTCAGCAACCGATCTCCCTCCAGCATGGACAGCAGCAGCACAATGCAGGAGGTGGATATTTTGGCCTAAACCTGACATGTCCTAGTATCAGAAATCCGGTTAGCAAGAAATCCTGGACTCGAAAATTCAAAAACTGGGCATGCAAACTGCGCCACTCCGCCAGCTTGTTCAAGAAGCCCAGAGTCCCACAAGGTAGCGTCCTTTTAGGGAGCGAGAGAGCACGGCAAAGGGAGAATGGGTGTTGGGGCATGGAACTAGATCTAACGTCTAGTACTAATTTTAACTTAGCAGATAAAAATTCATAACCTTAAAGAATTAATAAAAATGTATGGTAACATGTTTATGTGTAAAGCTAAATTTGTCAATTCCCTTCTTTTATATATAGTTCCCATGTAATTTCAGTGTTGACATCACTGCATACATTATTGTTTGCATTTTGTATGTTCCGATTCTTTTCACTTTATATTTCATCTTCTTAAAAATCTTTCTTTTTGCATGAGGCACTCTGAGGAAAGAACAGTGGAGTGTAGAGATGGGTGGCACAGTTTTAGGAGGAGGTTGACATCAGACATCTGATGCTCTCCAAGTCCAGATGAGCTCTGGAGCTAAGCCCAGCTGTGACTTGTTCCCAGGACGTGTCTTTTCATATGACACTCTGCTTCATTGCCCCAAGCCTCCGGGCTCCTACCAGCATCCACCTCACCTTCTGACTCAGAATAGGCAGCGCATCACGTCATTACACAGATAAGACACGAAGCAGCTAAGCCTACCTTACTCGGAAAAGTTGAGAAAACTGGTGGAAACATCCTCCAAAAGACTTCCAGACTTAATAAGATCTTAAATATCAACTTAGGGACCTACAGCAAAATTACACACTAGTTTTTGTAATGAGTTTAAAAAGAAACCCTCGCATGCTTTTCCTTTCACCACTCAAATATGAGCGACTTAGCAAAATGCCAATGAAACAGTCTGACTACTTTTGCAAGTCACTTAATATGTGATAAGCTTTTATTTAGAATCAATGTGCATTTTATTTGTGGGATAAGTGAGACTATAATTTAGGATGCAACTATTGCAATATTTACATGACATATTTGGAATTTTGTATAAAACAATCTTACATTTATGCTATACATATGTGCTTTGCGGAAATGTTTATGAAATTTGAAAAATTCCATTCCAAATTTTATATATATATATATATATATATAACATCTTACTTATTACTTCAAGTAGTGAAAGACTATTGATGTGTATCAAAGACAAGTATTCAGATTTTAGTGATTGCCTCAACTTCAGTGTCTTGCATAGTTAAAACTTCATTTGAACCAAAGTGAACTTTTTACGCAGGAAATGGTTTGAAACTAATCATGGTTATGATGCAATATAATGCAAGCAGTGCTAGAAAATCTAAAACGAGCTCCAGAACAACTGAGAAATACAAATATTTCAGTAGCTTTATTTAAGCAATATACTTCTAGGCGTTCTACAGACTAATTACATTAGCTTAGCTGTGTAGTACAGACCTACCAGCATCCAGATCTGTCTCACATTAAATTAATATCATTCTGAGATGAAGAAACCACGACCCAGAACAGTGGAGCAAGTAAATGTAAACGCTGATATTTTTCAGAATCAGCTTTTTATAGTTTTCTTTTTTATCATTTAATAAAACAATAATAGAATAAAATACAGGGCTTCCTGATTTTAACAGTCATGCATTTTGTTTTAGTTTATATTTTACACAGTATCCATTTATGGAAACAGGGTTATACATAGAATTTGTAGGCCTCACACTTACTTTCCATAAATCAAAGCTCCATCATTTTTGTTTACATGCTCCATCCATCTTGCATGTTTATGTTTTTATATGTTACTCGTTTAGTAGTAGCTTAGAACCTCTCCTGCAAGAGCACATGCATGAGCACCTTTGTTATGTTCCACACCAGTGACTAATAATGGACCGTTATCTGTTTTTAATTATTTTTTACCTGTTTGTGTTTGAAACTCTTTTAATGTTTAACTTAAATATTGTGATGGTGATCCATGTCTACACTTTGTTGTAATGCTAACTTGAGTACCCAAAACATTTACTATGCAGTGCCTGGCAAAAATATTAATACTTTTTCACAATCTTCTGTGTATTTCATTGGAATTGACTAACACAAGAAGAAGAATCCCATTGTTTAAAAAAATGGGGGCAGCATCATTGTGTGGGAAGGCTTTTGTTGTCTCTAAATGTGCAAGGCTGGTAGACATTTTCTATATCCATTTGTAAAAGGTTTTTTCAAAAACTTGTCATATTACTTCAATTAACAATTCCATTCACTTATTTGTGCTCATTTATCACAGTAAATGCCAATAAAGTAGATGGAGGTTTGTTTTTGTAATGTGACAGAATCAGAAAAAGTCGCAATACTTTTGCAAGGCACTTTTTATCTGAGCCCAGTTCTTAAATGGGATGTGACACTTTTTGTGATTATAGAGCGAGTACAGATATGAAACTGAGGGCACACAGTATTTCACATACAGTTTTCTTAATTGTCTACAAAAGCTGCATTTTGTTTTTCAGGTTAATGTTCATAGCTTCTTAAATATGATACACAGCACACACTGACATTACAAGATGAAAATCTACAATGTTGGCAAGTTGATAACTCAACTTTGTTCATATTTCTCATCTGTGTCTGTCATTATTATTATTTATTTATTTTTTTTACATTGACCTGTTGTACTCATCACTTTTGATTTGTGATTCTGTGTCCTTATCTTTGTGTCTGCCTGTCCTTTTTTGTTTTCCTCAATTTTTTTTTTTTATCAGAGGGATATTTGTGCAGCGAGGCACTTGAAGATGACAAGATGGAGGCACCGTTAAGATCACCTCAGCTGCGCAAAGGTCGATTTCAGGTAGGAGTCGTGCGTCCTGACTCTAGCTTCAATATTTTTTTTTTTTAGTTTGAGCTAATATCTCTTTTGGTTATTAGGTGAATCCAGTTCCCCAGATCTCCCCTCCAAAGGATCTGCCTTCAGGTCAGAGTAGCACTCATAGGAAAGTGGGACGTTTCTCTGTAACGCGGACCGTGACAAAGAAAGAAGACAGACAAACTGACAGCTCACCAGTGTCTCCTGATTTGGGACGCGACAGGAGGAAAACTCAGGCAAAAGAATGGGACAAAGAAGACTGCAAGATGACCCTAGCGAAGGGCCACCCTTCTCGCGGTTTTGGGCACAGCCACTCGCCGCTTGGCAGCAGTGATGATGATGATGATGAGAGTGAGCTGGAAGATGAAGGGCTTAGAAGAGAACTTCAGAAGCTCAGAGAAAAGTAAACGATAACAGATCAACCTGTTCATTTTTTTTTTTTTTCGTATTTTATTTTTACTCAGCATCAACTAGATTAGCATGTTTTTGTTTTCACATCATCATCTTTTTTTTGTAGGCACATCAGAGAGGTTGTTTCCCTTCAAGCTCAGCAGAACAGAGAACTTCAAGAGCTCTACCGACAGCTTCGTTCTCTCAAAGACCAAAGACAAAGTTTACCTGCCTCTCTGTGCCGAACTCCTCCTCTTCCTGCTGCGCTGCCTGTCGTTTCTCCACGCAGGTCCCGGATGGCCAAAGCTAAGCTTCGCTCCCGGCCCCACTCTCACATGGACAACAATGGAGTGCCACACTCTGGTTAGGCGACTGCGAGGCACATTTTCGCCATGTTTTTAAAAGTATATTGTTGTCTGACTCTGTCTAACTGCTCCTCTGTCTCTTCCAGGGACTCACCAGTCAAGTAGCTTTTCGGGTGGAGAACAGGGTAGACTCCGCTCTGCAGTGCCTGATAGAAAAGGCAGGTTCAAATTTTAGTGATTTGTCCAGTCTTACTGATGAGTCTGGGGGGGAAAAAAATCCGATTTGATCATTAATGGAAAAAAGAAATAAACCTTCATAATTTGTGTTATTCCAGACTTTATTCCCTGTTTAAAAGATGTACCTCTGTATCACTTTTCAATACTCTGTCATCCATCTGTTTGTTTATCCATCCTGTCATCACTCATTACTCATTCGTCCATCACTCAGTTTGGCCTTTCGTGTAATCCATGCATAAAACTTAAAAAATACATACTGTAGAAATGTGAAGCAACCCAACATGTAGGTAGAAGATGCCATTGATCATTTCATCTTTCCACAGATCACAGCCCATCAAGGAAAAGCACATTCACTGATGAACTGCACAAACTTGTTGACAATTGGACAAAGGAGGCAGTAGGTCCTGCTCCAATCAAGCCGTCTCTCAATCAAATTAAACAAATTCAGCAGGTACAGGGAGGCTGGAGCCAGTCTGCAGAGGTATGACGAAACACAATAAAATTCATAGATAGGTTTTGCTTCATATTATTGATTTGATCAATATGGAATATGATTTTGTTTTAGAAAATTAAGTTATCCGTTTACAGCAGTGACAGAAGTATAATGTCTGAACTTTCTCACATTTTGTCACATTGTCAGAACAATATATTTTATTAGGGTGTTTGTTTTTTTGTTTGTTTGTTTGTTTGTTTTTATAAATTAATACAATGTAATACACAAGTCTAATGTGAAAGGAAACTAATACACTCTCTTGACACACCTTTTGCTCCAATCAACTTTTATGATTTTCTACCTTCTGTTGGTCTATTGCAAAAATGCAACGTGGCAAAATGTGTAACACATAAATAGAAATGGGCACTTTTGATAACTTATAGCAAAAATAATAAGACTCTTTCTTAGTTTTCATTGATATAACAATTACAGGTGGGCCGACCAGGTTGGTTTCCAGCAGCCCAACTGAACCCCCAAGCACCTTTAGCCTCCTCTCCTTACGCAGGTGGAGGAACCCTGACCGCGCTGGCCTCTCCGGTTCCTCCACCCCCACAATCACACATGGGTCAAGTACCGCAGATGCATCAGAGTTTACACCTCCATCAGCCTCCCTCCCTTCAGCAGATGACCTATCAGCAGTCTCCTATGTGCCAGCAAATGCCACAGCCTCGGATGCAAAACACCATACAGTCGCAGGCGCAACCCACCATCCTGCTGCCCCAACCGACACCTCAAAGCCAACCGCTGCTGCCTTCCCAAATCCAAATCCCAGTGTCCACGGCCACGTCGCTGCTGCACGGAGGTGGACCCACCGTACCCACTGACAGCACCGCAGTCAGTGGGGGTGCATTTTGCTCCTGTTCCTCCCCCTCGTCTACCTGTTCTTCATCTTGCTCAACTGCTGCTCTGCCTTCCAGTGCCAAAATTCACCCAACAACCCCAACCTCTACTCTTCCTTTGGGACAAAAATGAAACCAAGAGATCTGAGAAATAAATGTGAAGCTCCAAGAGATGGTGATACCCCAGTGATTTGAAACATGAATCAAATTCATTTTGGAGTGATAATTAAGTGTTATATGTGTGGGTAACTTGTGAGTGAGGTGAATATATGTATTCCAGCGTGGTTCTTGGCCTCCTCTCCTTGTGAGGAAAGGAGGCTCCTGTGAAGCAAAAAAAATAACAGATTAATATAAAATTCAGCCGCTGGAGTTACGGATGATTGGATGTTGACGTGTAAACGTCTTTAATGTATGGGTGGGTGCATTTATGAGTGTGGCTGCAGTATTTGTTGAATATTTGAGAACATATCACATGATGATGTCCTTGAGATAAAAAAAATAATAATAATAATAATTTTAAAAAAAAATCTTTTTACCTGCAAACCAACTCCGCTGGACCTGGAGCGTCTGAAAGCAGAGACGACGAGGACAAATGATTTTACTGTGGCAGTATTTTTTGGCTCAGTTAGCCAACGCTCACAGTGAAAGAACTATCACGATTAAAAGTGCAATTAGTAATGGTCATCTGAGTTGATCAGCATGTGTTGTACTAATCAATTTGTCTGAAAAAGCATACAAGTTTTTTTTTTTGTAGATACAGTGATTATTGCCAGATCAATAGATACATTTGAATATGTTTTTTTAAACTAGGTTTGCAGCACAACACATAATGAAGATAAATTAACAGAAAATTACATAATTAAGCTTGGTCGATCTGTGCGCCTACTCTCATCTCACCTCCGTCACCATGACGCAATCTGACACATGTAGTGTTGTGTTTCCTACAGCATGTCATTCGCCTTTGTAGTAATACCAGTTTAAGATCATACATCGATTCGTTGAAATCGTGTTCGGTCAACACCTGGATCCTTTCCACTCAATTCTGCAAGACCTCGTGATATGTGGGATTTTACCTGAGTGGAAGCTGCTTCCACCTGCAGTACACACACAATCTCTGTGTAGTTTTGGAGCCTAAAAAAGTCGTAGATACAATCTGACTTCTCCATATCAAGTTAAGCACGGGTCGCGCTAAAGAGAAAAAGAAAAGGTCAAGGTCACACAAACTAGGGAAACCATGCTTGAATTAGTTCTTTCAATGTTACTTTTGATAACCATGTTGTCGTGGGTGCACGGCTGTTTAAAAGAGAGCAAGTGGTGAGAGTCGCATTGTGTTCTGTAAAATGGATTGCGTCTCTTTTTCTTTCATTGAAAAGCAGCTTCTCAGATGTCACTGTGCTCACTCGCTGTGTGGAAATGTTTACTCTGCCTGTGTTCTAGGCTTGCCTCCTCAGACGACAGAAAGTAATAAAAGCTATTAGGTCTTAATGGCTGTAAGTTTGACGTTAAATATGGTTGAGAATGCTTCACACGTTGAGTTATTGCAATGCCGCATAACAGTGCGAATTCCCTCTGACGATTTCACACGCAAACAACCACAAGCTTTACTGCGTTTTATTTCGATTTTTCTGTTATTTAGAAAGGAGTGAATAATTGTGAAGTGGAAGGAAGTATTGTTTTTCAAATTTTTTTCTACAAAATAGTGGAGCATTCACATGAATTAATCCACCCAAGTTAATACTTTGTAGGAACAAGTGTTTCAGCAAAGCTTTGCATATCGAGAGACCAAACCTTTTAGGCCATTCTAATACAAACATTGTCTGATCTAAACTGTTTTAGCTCTGGTTCTATGTTTCGGATTGTTGTGAAGGTGAGCATGCATGTGATTCTCAAGAATGGCGGCTTCCGTATTTAACGCCTTTTAATATTCTCATCAACTCTGACCAGCTTTCCTTTCAGTGCTGATGAAAAGCTTTCCTCCAGCTTGTTGCCGCCATTTTCATATTGGGCATTCCGTGACCAGAGTGTTCTAAATTTATCACACATTTTAAATACAAGTTCAGTTTTAATTAGGTCACACCTGGCAATACGTCAGATGTGACTGGAATTTATTTAAGGGGGATAGAGTAAAATGGGCTCTTCGCAAATTCATGCCACACTTCAGGTTTTTTATGTTAAAAATATTCTAAAAACCTTGTTTTCCTTCCACTTCGCAGCTACACGCTGCTTGCTCTATCACAAAAAGTGCATGGATTCTTCACTGAATTTTGTGGTTGTAATGTGAGAAAATGTGAGGGGAGTACGAATACGTTTTTTTTGAAGGCACTGCATTTTGTTTGCCATTGATCATTTTAGCCGTGAACTATTTGGTTTTTGGTCCTGATCTTCGAATCGATCAGTAGGGAAAACGTGGAGCTTAAACAAATTAAACCTGCAGGACCCTATGTTTTTTTGTTAAACCCATTTCAAGTGTACAACAACAACTGCAATCAGCATTTGATGTATTACCAGTTTGTTGATTTAAAAATACATTTATGCATAGAAATGTTTTCAAATTGGCTATGTGTTTATTAGTTCTCTCTGTAGTCAAAGCAGAATTCGGTTTTATTGGTTAAAGAGAGATTGCAAGGTTTGGAAGACATGAGATTGCACAAAGTCAATCAAATATAAATAAATGGTTTACAGAGGAGTTGTTCATACTAAAGGGTGTGGTTGAGAAACTACATGCTGTAGAGTATAAATTCAAAGGTTTCTTGTATTTTTAGCTTTTTGAGAATTCCTACATTTTTACAAAGATGTAGTGCACTGCTAGTGAAGGTGAGATACTGTGCTGTGATGTCTGATACTAACATGTGTCTAACAACATTTTTTGGGTCATGACAATGACGCCTACTTTGTCTTTATGAGTGTAACCAAATTGTTATCTAAAAGATGCAGATTATTTTTGTATTTTGGAACAGGATTGTACAAACTGTAAAAAAAAAAAAAAAATGATGCTCATCATTATAAACTCAAAGTTAATGAAAATGAGAAAACATCCCTGTTTTCATGGGGTCCTCCATAACTTGGTATATAACACCTTGTCAGGCATGATGAGGGTTTTTTTTTTCTTATATTTGTAGAAAAAATTGGCAATTTCGGACATTTTACTTCACTGTTGAAAGCTTTGAATTGTACTAAAATAATTGACACCAGCTTTCCTATTGTTCCAGGTAGATTAAAATACAATAAGTAATGCAACAACAATCTTTGGAGTCCCAAAACAACATGGCTATGAAATAACTGATAAAAGTGTATTGGTGGGGAAATGAAATCTAGAGAAATACCAGAAAGTATGTTGCTGATGATTAAGCCTCTGTAAATTGTAACTAATTTGATTGTTTGATTTTATTTATGTTTTGTAACTAATCAAAATAAATATTACAAAACCTTCTGTTCCCACATGTTTTTATTTCTGAGAGAGGTACTAGTGGTTTAACCCAGACACTTCCCATTAAGGCCATGCAAAGCGCAGTGTCAGTTTAAGCTTAGGATCAATGATGAAGGTTTGAAGATTGTTTTCAAATGAGCTCTTTTCATTTATCAAATCAGAAGGAAGCTGTGAAAATAACTGGAACTGTGAAAATATCAGAACACAGACAGAAAATCCATTACATATCACATTTTGGGGGCATCAATTAAATTTTAGCTTTTGACTACTATACCTGATACCTAGGACTTTAACACAATTCTTTGTTTAAACCACAAACTTTGTATTTTCTTAGAATTGTATTTGATATACCAATGCAAAGTGACTGAAGTGGAGGGAAAATAGAACGTGATTGAAATGTATTATATCCCAAAACTGAAAAAATGTTGCAGGAATTTGCACTCAATCCCTTTTAATCTGATAATCATAAATAAAATTAAACTTACCAGACTTTAGAAATAGAGGCCAGGTGTGTCTAATTGAATCTAAAATATAAATCCAGCTGTGTAGTGAAGGCCTCTGAGCATTGCTAAAACATGAGAGGACAAACGACATCATAAAGACCAAACAGGTCACAGACAAAGTTGTGAGACAGTTTAAAGCAGAATTGTGTTTTGAACAGATATTTGGACATCTCTCAAAGCACTGATCAAACTTACCAAGTCTAGCTGTCCAACTGAAATTTCCAAAAATTTGTCTCGTTGACATAATTATACACTGCATTGTGCTGGTCTATTACAACAAATCTTATCTAGCCATCTTTGTGGTTGGAATTTAACAAAACATAAAAAAGCCAGTATTTCTGCAAGGTGATGTACCTTTTTAAGATTGACTGTAGGGAGAAGCAACCATTGTACCTTTAATCATTATTCTGATTTGTTTGTTTCTTTATTGGGGCAATAATAAACTAGGTATCATAATCGTACAGCTCCCCAAAGCTATAAACCATTTTTGGGATTGTTACTTTGTTACTTTTTGTATCTTTATTCCCCACAATAATAAAATTGTACTACATTTTGTAAGTCCATAGTATGTTGAAGTGGATTATTCATTAATGAGTACGTTGTTCCTTGTGGATTTTTTGGGTTTCTTTTTTAAGAGCAGTATTTGTAAATACATTTTATGATCCCTCATTATCATCCCATTAAATCTAACTTATTAGATCAGATAACACCTCATCCCCAGTGGAATTTTTGTAAAGATCAGGGATAAACATCTATTTACATTTTCTATTTTATTTGTTTAAAAGTATATCATCTCAACTGAAGATGATAATGATTGCTAGAATCTCATCTGACAGAGTAAGTCCTGCTAATAAATCCTTGAAAAAATTACATTTTAGATCAATCGATCCAGCTTGTTATTTTCGACCTCCAAAAAGTTTGTAACTGTAGTTCAAAAAATTATTCACATTTTCAACAGGAATCAGTAGTCAATAAAAAAATAAGCATTATTTAATCTTATTAATTAGACAAATTAGTCATAATAATACAAAAATATTGAAGTCAAATAAAAGTAATCACGTTTCATCATTTTGTTACCGTGGTAACGGTTCATTCAGTGTAGTTTTTCTGCCAAAATCAAAATCGTTGTAATGTTCACAACTTTATTGTTCAACCATTCGCGGACAACGACGAACAACGGTTTGACGTTAACCGCTTTGAAATGGCGTTGAGGCAGTTAAAGGCGCTTTAGTTTTTGTTATTTTTAACCTTTTGGGCACTTCAGCTTCTAAATTCTTGGTCTGGTGCTAACTTCCGAACCTTATCTATATCTATATGCTTTGCACAGTTGTTAAACAAAAATGTATCGCAGAAAAGTGTGAATAATTGACGTTGCATAATAAGGCCGCAGCTAGCTCCGGAGTTGCGTAGAGATTACGGCCGCTTTCCAGTGCCTGGCCCTGCCGCAGACCTTCTAGTTGGTGAGTCGCCAGCGCTTAGCGGTAGCTTAGCCAGTGGACGAGGCTTGAAAAGAGCAAGCTCGATAGTCGTATTAGCTTTAACGTGTGTTTTGCAATTAAAAGTCAAACTAAAACAAACTGGGTTTTTTATGTGTAGGTATTTATAAATATTCCTGCTAAACCGTTTTTTGATGGGACTAGCGTTAGCATATTCGCTTCTCAAGTCAATGCTCCGGACTGTTTACAAACAGTTAGCTTCCCATACTGCCACCAAGTTTGTTTATTTTTTTTTTTGACGGTATCGTGTCTCACCAGAAGCAAAGTGATTCATGTTAAATTCTGGAAGCAACATCAGTGGCAGCGATTCTGTTCATTGTAATTACATTTTAAAGTAGTTTCGTGCTGTAACATATCCGCAACTTATTGCTATCCGATTGTGAAAAAAAAGGAAAACATGAGTAGTTGTTAAGCTAGCTGAACCAATGCACATTATTTCCTAACTGGAATTACTATTTGACTCTTCTCAGAAACCGGCATGCACAATTCTGTAGTCTTGCACATATTATGAGCGGCTACTGACAATTTTTTTTTCTCTTGCTTATTTTTTTTTGTTTTAACAGCTTTTTAGGTCGTTCCCCGGCTAAACATGACTGTAACAGAAGTCTGGAAATGAAGTGACACAGCGAGAGTTGACACGGCTAGAGTTGTTTCCCGTCGCAACCATCATTTTATCAAATAGCTTCTACTGTTTGCATTACACACATATATATATATTTTTTATTAAAAGTCATCTTGCAAACACAGACTTGATATGGCGTCAGTGCCAGTGTATTGCTTGTGTCGCCTGCCCTATGATGTGACACGCTTCATGATTGAATGCGACATTTGTCAAGACTGGTTTCATGGAAGGTAAGGGGTTTTTTTTTGTTGTTGTTGGTGATATTAATCCACAAGTTTCAATATTGAAAATGTGTTGTTTCATGATGTGTTTTTCTACATTGAGTCGTGTCTAAAGAAAGAATAATTGAACTCGGTTAATGTAGCCATCCCACTTTGTTTTGTTCTTGTTTCCTGTCCAGCTGTGTTGGTGTGGAAGAGGACAAGGCAGCTGAGATTGACCAATATCATTGCCCTAACTGTCAGGTTACCCATGGACCTTCTGTCAGTAAGTTTCTTTCATGCTTTTGCTGGATGGAATTGGAATTGGAATTTGTTTCACTAAATATAACTGCTCCAAGCCACTGTGGGGAGTCTGGAGTAAGCAATATTACCTATTGAAATATGTCGCTGTTATTAATGTCGCGAAAGACATGAACTGTAGCGCACCTTTTTCTTCCTTTCTCCAACTTTCTTGTGGACATCTCATCAAATCATGACGCATTTAGAGATTACCATATCAGCCCGTTCATTATGTTAAACAGACGTCTCCGTTAATATTATGTGAGGTTGTACGCTGAGTACAGTGCACAACCTCAAGTGTACAGGCCAGACCTGTAATCATTGTTGCTGCTTCATTTTCTTAGTGCGCAAACGACGTGGCGGCAATAAGCAAACAGATGGAAACACAGGCGTAGCAAGAGATCCCAGTAAGCCTGTAAAGACGGGGAGCCCACAGTTTGTCAGGGAGCTTCGCAGCAGAACGTTCCCAAAGTAAGATCTTTGTCTGGTGTTTATTTATGTATTTGCTCCTTTTACTTAATGAAGTATCATATTGTAGTGAACTGTTGAAATATTCAGTTGTCCTGTGCTTTGCAGTGCCGATGAAATCCTGCTGAAGCCGTCTGGGGCTCAGCTGACGGTCGACTTTCTGGAAGAGCATTCTTTCAGCGTGCCAGTGTTGGTGTTGAGGCGGGACGGCTTAGGCATGACCCTTCCTCCGTCCTCGTTCAGTGTCTCGGACGTGGAGCACTACATTGGTACGTTTTTGCTAGATTTAGGCACAGCACTACAGACTTAAATCTCTCCAGATTTGTTGCATGCAGAACTCTCCGGTCACCCATCTGCTCTTTTCATTTTGCTTCAAATGAGTCAGACATTGTTGTAATATTGAGCATGCAATCATGATAGAGGTTCAAGGAGTATGATGAAAATGCAGTTTTTACCAGTTAACATATTTTTAAAATATTTTCAAAAGTAGTCAGTAGTTGGTCAGTGAAATCATATTTTTGTTCCTCTGCAAAGTTTCCTTCGGTTCCTTGTTCTAAATGCTCTATAATCTGTTAAATTGAAGGTGCAGATAAAGAGATCGATGTTATTGATGTGTCTCGTCAATGCGACCTGAAGATGCGACTGGGGGACTTTGTTGAATACTACAACAGCACCAATAGGGACAGAGTACTCAATGTGATCAGCCTGGAGTTCTCTGAAACTAGGTACCAGCAAGAAGTGGCAAATTAGAGTACCTGGTTTCATCAGCTGTCCTTTAATTGATATGTTTGGAAATTGATATAGGCTCTCAAATTTGGTGGAGACTCCGAAGATTGTGAGAAAACTTTCATGGGTGGAGAACCTCTGGCCTGAAGAGTCTGTTTTTGAACGGCCAAATGTGCAGAAGTACTGCCTGATGGGAGTAAAGGACAGCTACACAGACTTTCACATTGACTTTGGTGGCACTTCAGTATGGTACCATGTCCTGAGGGTGAGATGGCATGTTTTTATGTGTTTTTGGGAAGTTTAGCCTCTTTTCGTGTGACGTGTTTATAACAAAACAAGCATTCTTTCCGTTTTCACTCAGGGCGAGAAAATCTTCTACCTAATTTCTCCCACCCCAGCCAACCTGGCACTTTTTGAGCGTTGGAGTTCCTCATCTAACCAGAATGAGATGTTCTTTGGGGATCAGGTTGACATGTGTTACAAGTGTTCTGTCAAGCAAGGAAACACACTGTTCATACCTACAGGTATTACTGTTATGTATCAGAAAAGGGTTTTTGCACTGCAGTCAAATATTCTATATTTAATGTGACTTATGTCTGCCGAGAACCACTTCTGTACTTAACTGTGTCAGTATCCTGTATACAGCTAAAATGATAAGCAGCCAATTTCTAAACCTATGTGACTTAATGTGGGCCAAGTTTAGGTTAGTAAACATTAATAGTATCTATTTTGCAGGATGGATTCATGCTGTGCTGACTCCTGTGGACTGCTTGGCATTTGGTGGAAACTTTCTGCACAGTCTCAACATTGACATGCAGCTTCGGTCAGTTTTCCAATAGCTCTTCAGTACTGTATATTCATTTTTGATTCAATGATTTAAATCATGAACGATTGAACGTTTTGATTGTGTAGGACTCTCACAATGATACATTTGCTGGACAATAAATTGTTAATATTATTGTTGTTTAAGGTCCATTTTCAAGTAAGATAATTCCATAAATATGCAAGGACACATTCATTCTCAATTATCAATCCTAATGAACATTTAACACTGGAACTGCAAGACATTTTAAAAACCCCAAATAAATAAACAGAAACCACAAATAAAACTAATTCTATAAACTGCATAGCAAAATGTTTCTTCAATAAAAGGGCTGGTTGAGACTAAGGCACCAGACTGAAGCATTTTGTCATCCAGATTTTGATGGCAGGAAAAAGGAAAAAAGAGAAAAACAAAAAAATCATGCAGATGGAAATGATTGAATTTGTTTTAATTTACACTGACTTATTGTTTATTGCGATAGCCCTAATTTTGAGTTTTAAAACAATCACGATCGTGACTTTCTAACGATTAAAAGTTTAATAAATCAAGAAGTGAAGCATTGTGCATTTTGAGTTATTTTTCACACTGTATCAAGCAAGACAATTGGGACTTTTGTCTCAGATGAAAAGTTATATTTTTAGAACTTTCTTTAATTCAGTGTGACCAAGACCTACAAACCTGGTACAGTTCTGTCAGGAGGACTGAGCCAAAACGTTTGTGGAAGGAGATTCAAAACATTTAACTCATGCTGTACAGCTTAAAATGGCATTCTGCTGAATCCTAAGAAAATAACTTTAAATGTCAGACTTGAAAGAAAGGAAAAAAATCTAGATTATTACTGACTTTTAGCAAACATAAGTAATTTTAGTAATTCTAACAGACCTTAAGCAAGAATAGTTTTAGTTTCTGCCTTTTTATGCCAGAAAATACTTTTAATTTTTAAGCTATTTGTGTGAAAATCTTGATTTAACTGTTTTTCAGTCAGTCACAACAAATACTAAACTTTAATTCATGAAGCTCCACAGACATCGACATGTACAAGATGGGCCAAATAAATTGCTGTTTTAGTTGGATTTAAGCTTCTGTTTGTTTGTTGACACCCTGAACCTCTTAGTTCCTACCTGAGACATTACCTCATTCAGTGTTTAGGAGTTTTAAATGGAAAGAAAGTCGAATGAGGAAGTTGTTCTGTTTTTTTTTTGTTTGTTTTTTTTTTTTTCCCTCCTGGTCTCCGTTGTAAGCAGCAGTTTAATTATCAACCAAGTCAATGCCAGTCTCTGGGAATGCAGCAAACTGAATTTGATCTTTTTTTTGCTGTGCCAGTACATAAGACGTGTTGGAAACATTTAAACAAGGCCAGCTAATTATCTACACGGCGGTATTACTGATATAACCACTGACCTCCAACATATGTTTTCCGTCATTTCAGGGCATACGAAATAGAGAAGAGACTGAGCACAGCCGACTTGTTCAAATTCCCCAACTTTGAGACTGTGTGTTGGTATGTTGGGAAGCACCTCCTTGACATCTTTAGAGGTGAGAAATTTCAATACGTATTTAATCACTTTAAGGTTGTTGTTTTTTTGTTTTTTTTTTATGTCAATTTCTCTAGTGGTGTAACTTTTTCTGTCCTCCAACAGGATTGAGAGAAAATCGCAGACACCCTGCCAGCTATCTTGTTCATGGAGCTAAGGCCCTGAACAATGCTTTCCGCACCTGGACTCGCAAAGAGGTAGAATTATACTCATAGTTTTTGCTTAGGTTCCTAACGTTAGCGGATCAGAATATCAGCAGTAATACTGATGTTAGTTTAATGTCTTTAAGTAAATATAAACCTAAATTAGTTTGAGTGACAAACATTCTTTACACTTATTAATTTATCTTGTTTTGTGAACAAAGGAGAAGTTTTGGTTTTTTGTGTTCAGTTCTGAAAGTCATTGGTCCAGAATATTTTGGAGAGGCTTGTTCATATTTTATCTTTAAATTGAACTGAAATCTTCTGATCAAATATTGTATAAGATTACTGATGATGATATTCTGCACTCAGGCCTTAGCTGAGCATGAAATGGAGATACCAGAGACCATCAACACCCAGACGTTGATAAAAGACCTTGCAAAGGAGATTCGCCTGGTTGAGGTGATTTTTTTTTTTGAAATTTATTTTATATTTCTATTTGAAAATATTATTCCCATACCTTTTTTTTTATGTTTAGTCATAAACTGACCTTTTTTTCATCAGGATATATTTCAGCAGAACATTGGTCGCACAGGACCTCCGTTTCCTGGTGCCCCGCTCTCCAAAGCCCCGCTGAGCGCCGCCCAGAACTCCGGACGCCCCCCTGGAAAAAAGAAAGGGCCCAAGCCTAAGGAGGTGCTGGGAGGGTTTGGGCCCACAGGAACCAAAAAGAAAAGTCAGAAAGGGCTCCTTAAGGCAGAAGCAGGAGAACTCGAGCTCATTGAGATCCATGCCAAACATACCCTGAAGAAATTTCAGCCTGGCAAATCCAAGCACAAGAACAAGGTGTGCACTTTTTGCCCTATTTGTTTTAGCGCTTATGTTAACATTTCTAAAGGTTTTCCTCTTGTTCCTGATTTCTTTTTATAGCAGCTGGAGCTGCCACTGGAGGAGTTTGAAGGGAAGATGAATAAAAACAAACTTAAACTTGTCTTGACAAATGGCAAAATCCAAGGGTGAGCGTTAATACTCCTTTAAATGTTAGACTTTCTACATTCTGAATTTTAATTATTATTTTTTTTTATGCCTGTTATTTATTTAATTACGGTACTTAGGAAGAAAGATGGCAGCAGTAATGGTGCAGGAAGTGCTGCGAGCTACAAACACCTAGCCGCAGAGGGATCCAGTCTTTCTGACCTGGAGTCTGAGGACGAGTTGCAGATTGATGAGACTCCTCCTCCTCGACGCAAGCCTGCTGGACCAAACAAGAAAAAGAAACTAAGTGGCAAGTATTTGCTTGAAAGCAAACCAAAACAGTTCAGTTTTTGTGGTTTCAAAGAAATGTAGACTAACAGAACAGAAACATCCGTTCAGGTTTACCAAGGAAGCTGCCCAGAGCCAAACCTTGTTCTGACCCTAATCGCATCAGGGAGCCAGGAGAGGTAGACTTTGACATCGAGGTGAGATTTTTAGGGGATCTTTAACAGAACAAACAGAGATTTTCATATCATAACCTTGAGTTAAAAAAAAAACACAGAATCACAGCAATCACACAAACATGAAGCCAAAGATGTACAAAGTTGTGCAGAAAATCAACAGTTGTTTTTTCTGTTAATGAAGTAATATAACATTATTGTAACTGATTATTACAGTGTAATATTTGATTCTTCGTGCTTTTGCAAGGGGAAATATTTTATTTTGATGTTGGCTAAATAAAAGCATACATTTCTCCTGTCTGTAAAGCACATCAACATCTGGAGAGAGCTATAGCTCTTACTTTTATGCTTCATACATTTGGAAAAAAAACTGGTTGAATTTCTCCAGCATCTCATTAAAAATATAGAAAATGAATAGAACTTTTTAATTTATGTTATAATTATAATTTTTTTGAAAAGAGCTGTTTAGATTTTATTATAGAAATAGTTTGATTTAGAGTTGTTACATTTTGAAGAAAACCTGAAACTCGGATTTCTTGTAATTAATTAGCTGGACTTTATCACAAGTTTACTATTTTCTCCTCTTTGAGCTAAATTGTATTGCCTAATTATAAGACAAAATAATTGATCTTTCACCTGTGTGATGGTTTGAATAGTATGTTTTTAAAATCAAATCAAAATCAAAAATAATTTATTGATCCTAAAGGGAAGTTTAAATTTTAAAAGAAATAAAATAATTTTTATCTGGATTTCTGCTTACACTGGCAGTGTTGCATTTTGCTGTTAAAGTGCTTTTTGTTGTTGTTGTTTTTTTTGTATTAATGGCAGTTTTCTCATTGTTTGTTTTTATTCAGGAGGACTATACAACCGATGAAGAGACGCTGGCAGCTCACGGGGTAAAAGGTGGTGCGGGGGGCATCCTGGACTTACTGAAGGCCAGCAAACAGGTGGCAGGATTAGACTCTGCAGCCCTCAGGTTTGTTGTCTTGATCTTTGATTGGTTTATTAAAATGGACATTTTCAGCTTGAATCTGGATAGCCTTTTTTTTTTTTTTAGACAGTTTTAGAATTCTTTTTATAGTCTAAAAATGTGTTGTTAGAGAAGAATATTTTTGCTAAGAAAAGCAAGTGAAATTTTATTTTATACTTTTATCATAGTTCAGATTACATGGAATTTTGAAAAACTTAATGTACACATGGTGGGTTTTTTATATTGACCTTTAGGAAATTTATTATTAGAATATTTGTTATTAAAAGGACTTTTAACACAAAAATCTATATTATCAGATAATTTGCCTTAATATACTTTAGTATACTTTTATTTTTTTTTTTAAATTATAGAGCTCCACTTGTTATTGATTATGTTTCTTTCTGTTTAGCGAGGAAGCACCAGCCTCGCCCAGCACCCGGGACGCCATCCAGGGCATGCTCTCCATGGCCAACCCTCCTTCCTCCTCCTCCTCTTCTTCCTCTTCCTCTCCCTTATCAATCTCTGGAGGCTTGACGGAGGGATTAGCAGCCGTCAAGGAAAAGGGCGGGAGAACTGTGTGGGTGACGGGGGGAATCAAGAAGACTGCAAATCCCGAGAAAAAAGCAGTGATTCAGCGGCCTGGTAAAAGAACAATCAAAAGGCCGGCCCGTCACATCAGTGACGAAGACAGTCCAGATGAGCAAGAAACCCTGGGAACTTGTTTTAAGGATTCAGATTATGGTGAGAACTGTAACGCGTTGTCAAAGCATGAAAGTGTCCTGCATTTAGTCAAAGTTAAGACATGTTCATTCTCTTTAAGTTTACCCTTCGTTGGAGTCTGACGAGGAAGATCATATCAACAAGACGAAGATGAAAAGGAAAAAAAACTGGGACGACACACCCTGGAGCCCTAAAGGTATCTCCTTTTAAAATGGCCGAGGTGCCAGTCAGATTTTCTTCTAAGCTGGCAAATATCTGATGAGTCGCTTTTACTTACAGCAAGGGTGATGCCCACACTTCCTAAACAAGATCGACCAGCCAGGGAAGGGGCTAGAGTGGCTTCTGTAGAAACTGGACTCGCAGCAGCTGCTGCCAAGTTGGCACAGCAAGTGAGTTGTCACAGAAAGACGTCACGTTCACAAATGTGCCGTATTGACAAGATAAAAGAGTCATGTTTCTTTCTGGTTGTGATTCAGGAGCAGCAGAAACCTGCTAAAAGGAAGTACACTAAAAAGCAGCGTCCTCCTGCTCCCGTTGCCAGTCCTCCCCCAGCGCAGGCTGAGCCCGCCCCCGCCTCCCCAACACCTGCTCCAGAGTCAGCAGCAGATGCCAGCCCAGACAGGAGGATGGATTATTTCTCTGCCAGTCTGTTAGACCATGAATACACAGCAGGGCCAGGACCTTTCGGCCCTGGGGGCCCGAGGGGCAGTGGAGCCATGGCCCCCGGTGTGTTCCTCTCTTCGCGACGACCTTCCATGTCACCTCAGAACAGCAGCTCCCATGCCGGTTTATCTCCTGCAGGTTTAGCCAGCCAAGGAATAACGGGGATCGGTCAAGGTAGGCACAAATATGACCACATATGCTGCAATGTTTTCACTTCTTATATCTTTATTTATATATTTATTTGTTTTTGGGGGTTTTTTTGCTTTTCTTCAGGTAAACGGCCAAAGAAAGGTCTTGCAACTGCAAAACAGAGACTTGGAAAAATCCTAAAGATTCACCGCAACGGGAAGCTTCTCTTGTGAGAGACGCTTGTTGTTTGTGGCTGATGACATTGACAATGAAGATGAGACCTCTGAAGTTGATCTGAAGAAACTCGAGATAGTTATCTATATTTTGTACTCTTAACCGTTTCCACTCGTTATCAACTGTCGTCATATCTTGCCCTTCACCAGTTTTCTGCCCGACTCCACTTACCTATATCTGCGTCAAGGTATTTCCAGAGGCACGTCTGATTTGAAGTGAAATCGCTGTAATTTGCTGGAAGCGCTCTTTATGTGGCAGATTATTTTTTCGACCACATATTTGATACTGACAATAGGAATTTTTTTCTAATAATTTGAAGGCAAGTTTACACTGATTTTTTTCATAAAAATTTTTTCCAAAAGAAAGTTGTTTTCTTGTTAGTTATATTTACAGGTTGTATTTAGGCAAGATTTTTAAAAGGGAAAGTTCATTCAAGCGCAGACATTTAAACAGTTTGTAGTTTTAGAGTTGTATTTAGCTGTTCTATCTCAGTTTTATTTGTAAGCAATTCCCTTTTTTTTTTTTTCCACTCTGTAAAACACACAAAACCCTCTATTGAAACAGTCCCACGATTATACATATTATAATTTTGAAGCTTTTAACATCATCTCAAAAGTTCTCACCAATCCCCATTCTATGACAACTATCATTTAATTTTATTTATTATTTTATTTATTAACCAAGGCAGAATTTCTTAACTTCTTAGCCTGTTTTAATGTAGCATGTTTTTGTCACTTTTTTTTTTTTTTTGATTCATTTTTGATTAGATTTAAATTTTAATAAATTTTATATAGTAAATTAAAAAAAACAACAACAAAAAAAGAGAGTAGCTTCCTGCATGTTGCCGTAGTTTGCGCACCAAGTTTTGGCAGCTTTCTTTGGTCAGATGTAGAGATGTTTTCACAGAATGTACTTGTCATAAGATGTTGGGGGTGTAGATTTAAGAGTAAAAATATTGTGAAGTTGCAGGATATGAATTATATGTAAATATATGTTGTAATTTAAGTTCTTTTGTAGTTTGAAGACTTTCAAATTTTTCGTAACAACCTGTACATGACACATTGTTGGGGAAACATGATAGTTCTTTTTTATATTTGTATGCATTAACTGTCATTATGTTCATGTTGTCTTGTTAGTGTAATTAGATCTGTGCTTAAAAAGATGCTCTTGAGAAATTTCATCCATTTAGTTTTATATTGTTTATATTCCCTCTGTGAGTGCTGTGTCTTTTATTTTTCATTGTTTTAATATGACCTGGACAAGATCAAAGTTCATTTTCACAATTTATTTCAGGCACACCTTTGCTCAAAAAAAAGAGGAAAAGACAAATGTTTGATTTCTTTTTTTTTTTTTGGTACATCAACAGTTTTTCGTTCATTATTCTTACGCATACTGGAAATTTCTGTTTTCCTGACATTTGAAAAAAAAAAGGGATTTAGGTATTTTTCTGCTATACACAATGAATATTTTGTTGTAATAAACACATCTACTCATAAAACCATTGTTTCGTGACCGTTTATTTTTATTATTTGTCCTGATGTTAAGATTGCGGCAATTGTTAGCAGTTTTTGTCACTTATCCACTAAAAGAGTTTGTGGTAAACAAAATAAAGAAGGTAGCAAAGAACTGCAGGTTATCATTTGAGACAGGTGCAAATAAATATTAAATTGGAAAAATAACATTGTGCTTTAAAATGAAAAAAATAATTATTGCATACACGTTATATTCTCAGCTAAGCACCTTTTCCCCCCGTCTACCTGTTTTTTTTCCAGAAGTCAAATGAAGAGTCAGCTGGAGTGATTCAAAAAGCCTTGAATGCTCGGATATGTTTTGTCTGGCTCACAAGTCTTGAAGGGCTGTATGGAAACATCCTGTCTTGTTTAGACACACAGAGGGCTCACCCATCAGTCCTGAACAGTTACGGACATGTTCCCTTGGTGTCCCGCATCATCTTTGTGTCCTGTTGACCCACCTGCCTAAGCATAAGCGCATATCAGGACCAGATGCAATTGTCGTGGAGCTGAAGATCCCATCTTCACATTCCTCAACAGACCTAGCATCATTCCTTGATTTCTTCAGTGGATTTAACCCAATTCAACTTGGATTTGCTTTGTCAGAAACTCCACACGACAGGTGAATCCCAACTAGATCAGTAGTTACATGACCAGATGATCACAGTTTATTATACTGAAGGTTTGTGTTTCTAACCAGATGGTCAGCAGCACAGGGAACTACAGTATACTCTCATCATTGTTTATCACTCTGCACACCTCAGACATCCAGGGCAAGACAGAATCACATCATCTGACAAAATACTCAGATGACTCTGCAGCTACAGAAAGAGAAATGACAAACATCGTCTCCATCATGGAAGAAATAGGCTTTGGGTGAACATGAACATGAAACAGAGAGACTGTGTGCAAGAAGGAACGGGGCAAACCGTGCTTTTTGAAGAAGCTCAGGTTCCTCAAACTGTTGCAGATTTTCTACAAGACTTGTTGACGGCACTACCTCTTTTGCTGTTATCTGTCGAGGTAGCGGCATTGGAGCGTAAAAAAAAAAGCTGAACAAATTGATAAAGAATGCTGGCTCTGTTCTCGGAAGTGCTTTGGAGAGGATTTTGCAAAATAGATTTTTCATTACAGAAAGAATATAATGTCACTCAAGTGCATTCCCTTCACAAGCTGAAATTGCAATAAGAATTCTTCAGATCTGCTGTAATACAGATCAATGCAGGGTATTCTTCGTCCCCATGCTCATATCTACAATAACTATAAAAAAACCTTTAATTTCCCTATGGAATTGATCAAGTATTTCTGAACATATCTGGATTTAAATTGAATTCCTATAAAAGTGTCTTATTCTAGGAAGCTTAGCAGGCTTCCATTTTTGACTATGCTCTTCGTTTAGGGGATTTTTCTCTGTGCTTTCGGTTTTGCAATATATCATGAGCCTGAGACTGGCAGCGATGGTAAATAAGTAACCTGCTTTTCTTCTTCCAAATGAAACGATTGTTTCATAACAACAATCGCCAGGGAGTGCCCTGGGTTCACGCCAGCAGCAGGTGTTCTCGCGAGATCCGAACTATCCTACCACATTCTCGTGCAAGATGGAGAAGTGGATGTAACACGCATTTCGAGGTAAGCAGAAAGTCTTATTCCATGTTAGCGGTGCCGACATGAATTTTTGCCATCTCCAGTCACACCTGTTCCCCGCTCTGTAGCAGCCGCTGTTTATGAATCGCCCGTCAATGAATCACACTGCAGAAACGAGCCTGTGCTAAAGAGTGGAGAATGCATCCTTTGCTGTGCATACCGCCATGATCTGACGGATGGAGCATTGTGCGCAGCCCTTGGTGCTAGCCTGTTAGCTTCCCGAAGCTCTCAAACATACCCACCGCTCACACCAACACTGACGTTTCCTGCGTGTAGGTACGTGGGCAGGCTCTGAAAGTCAAAGCCCAGTCATAGATTATTTGGCATTAATAGTCGTTGGTAATTGCAATGTAATTGCTGAACGCTAAAATGTGTATCTTAGCCCGGAACTTGACTTTTCGCTGTTTGCTAACGTTAGCCTTCCAGGGTGAATGAAGCCGAACTAGCTATTAAGTCTGCTAACATTAGCGCCTACCGCAGTTTAAACTGCGTAGGTAGCAACCCGAAAAACTCTTGTTATGTAGGTCAGCGTTAGCGAAACTATTCAAAGAAACTTTGAGTCGTTTCTACGCTGTTAATACTCAGCGTGCTCCTTTAACTTTCCTGTTTTTCTTTCGTGTAGGATTTATTGGTCTGAGTTTGTGTGCGCCGTCAGTTTGCTAATAACTAATGGTGCAAGGTGTTTTCCACGTTCACGCTGAAAACGATCAGCTCCGGTGTCTCTGGTTCGGTGTAGGTTTGGACTCGAGATCTGACAGAACAAGTGGCAGTGGCAAAGTTGGAACAGCAAGTTTGCTATTGCAAACTAGATTCATAAATCTCAGGTCAGTGGGACCTGTTCACCTGCCTGGTCGCATCAGTCAGTGACGTGACATGGGTCCATGCCTCGAGGCATGTGACTGTTAACAGGAGAAAATCGAGAAGTTGGTTGAAAATATCGTTTGTAGATATTCTGACTTGTGTCCCGCTTAGGCCGTGCAATATATTTCTATATGGAAGAGGTTGTTCTTATTTTGTTTACGCATAAAGTGACCAGATCTCTGGTGAGTTTGGGTTCGCCAGAAAAAGAAACTGAAAACTCATGTTGCAAATTCAGGCCTAAATGAAACTCCCCTACCTCAAAGTGTCAAATGTTGAAGCAAATCAGACACACCAGCTGGCCCTTAAGGCACGCCGGCCAAGAACTCGTGATGTAACGTGTCTGAATATCTGTTGGAAGTTTGCAGTTTGGTATCAGAACATGACTCTATCCGCTCGGTTGTTTTTAAACATGTCGAATTCCTCTTTTGACTGATGGTCCCTTGATCTAACTGGTCTTACCTTATTGCAAAACCTCACTCGGGCTGCTAAAAGCAGGCTACACGGATCCGCAGTAATTGCGAGGTGTTGCTGTGTAAATATTTCCCAAAAATCTGAGGAATGTTTCCAGCACCTTGTTGAATCTGTTCAAATTAGAAGGGAGCCTTAAAGTAGCAATTGAAATTGCCTTTGAATTCTGCTAAGGCATATTTCAATTACTCACCGTTGAAGTGACATAAGAACTGGTTCTATATTCTAGACGCTGGGCACCTCATTTCTGTTCATGTATCAGTGGGAGATCTGTTATCTAATTTACGTACGTCATTTTATTTCCAGACCGTGTAAAGGAAATCAAAAGCAAACAAATGGAAGAATGGTGATGCCGATGAACCAAAGCATTTTCTGGTATGTACCTTGAGCATCTTTTGTGCTCGTTTCCAACACATTCACAATTTTCAGGAGATGCCCCGCAAACATAAACCCATGTCGTCTTTTTAACTCCTCTCATGCTTAATGTTAACTAACTGCACCCCGTAAAGGGAAATAGAGACGTATATCTATGAGTTCCAAGCTTTACTTCAATTCATTTGAGGAAAAGTGTAGCCAACATCTCTGCAGTCCCCACACATCCTGGACACAGTATATAAAGAGACCTGTTTGCAAAAACGGCTGCCGCAGACAGCTTATTTTCCGACCTGATAAATAATCTGTCACACTAACAGTCAATATTATGCAGACAAAAATGCCAAATAATGTCTTTTAGATTCAGGGTCATTATTTGCTGGATTGAACTACATTTTGCAAATTGGTTGTATTTTTCAATTTTTTTAAAGAAAAAAAACAGGAACGCAAACCCACGTCCTCGTTGATGATATGATGGGAAAGTGAAGCTTTCCCAGACAAACTCAGAATGCTTTCCTACAGATGACACCTATAGGAAAGGTGTCATCTATAGGAATGACACCTATAGATGACTTATACTTATTCTTAAGTATAAGAGAAACTGATTTCTGCAGTAAAACAACATACAAGCATCAACATTCATATTTACTAAGAGCCAAGGAGAATATCTTTCTATCAGCTTCAGTCTCTAGCGTTAATCTCCTGTGCTATTTTATATGTGGGCTGATGATTCAGTTGTATTTCCACTGCGATAATCTTAACTTTTGACTCAAATTTAGGCATGAGCTTGTACGAGACTCTCACAGTTTGATTACGTTGAGTAAAAATATAGTTAAGTTAAAATATATAGATATTGGCATGGTTTTTAAACCTTTGGAACAAAACTATAATTGCTTTCTTTCAAACAAGAGAGCAACAATTATTCCCACTGGACTTTCAGCATGGGAAAAATGTGGCAGTCTTATTTCAGTCAGCTGACCCAGTAGTGTGCAGCGACAGTGTGTGTGAGGAAGGGGATGTGACACTGTGTCATAAAGGTGATGACATCTATGGTCACATTGGCATCTTTTCCGCCATAGAAACAGTGATGAAAAATGTTAGCTCTGTTTAAAAACCTTGGACTACATTGATAATGTTGATTAACCCATGCTTCCTCATATTTAATCAGCCACTCTGGCTATATTTAGGTTTTTTTTTTTTACATTGTAATATCATTGTAGTACATTAAATTAAACTTCAAAATATCTCCTATATTTGTCTCTTAATTAATTTGTTTGAAAATAAAATGACTCTTAGGAAGTGTTGAAAATGATCGGTAACATTTAAAAAAAAAAAAAATAAATTCAATGTTGATAAATTCCTGTTCCAAATGCTTCTACTTCCTTGAATTATTCATGGACACTGAAATAAAAGTAGCTTTGTTACTCTGTGAGTTCATGGTAGGTGTTTTATCTCCAACAGCTGGATGGGTAGTTATGCTACTTTTTGTGTGCCGACCACACACACACACACAAAAAAAAAACAACTTTCTGTTTGCTGTCGTGGGTTGGAAGTTTCAGATAACAAGAACATATTCAGAATATAATCTGTTGCTGATGCGTGTAATTCCTGTTGACTGCAAAGAATGTCCTTACTGTTAAAGTTGACAAAACGTCATTTGATTTGGCCTGAAGATTAGAGAAATCTATGAAAATAACCCTATAGTGTTACTTTGTTTCCACAAACTATATGTAAAAGATGGAACTGTTTTGACACTTAAGCACATTGTCAGTTAGCCTGCTTAAGGTTAATTGAGGTTAATTTAAAACTTGATTTCAGAATTTAACTGGATTTATTTTTCAAAAGGAAGAGACAAGAGCAGAACGTCATATGATGACATAGCGGTGTGCTATGTCATCATATGTATTCTAGAGCAGGGGTTTCAAAGTCTGAGAACGCTCTGAAAGCAAATTGTTATTGCTGTTATTTCTGTAAACTGTTAGCTGTTGCTATATTTAATGTTTCAGTCATACGTGTTTCACTGATGCTGTGGGGTTTACCTGCTTTAGCGATGTGTAACACCACATGAAATGATGATTCGGTTTCCTTGGCATTTACAGTGCTAAAATTACAAACCCCTTTCTGCTATGACGGTTCATTTAACCTACTCTCAGATTTCCTGGGCTTGGCAGGCAATACTCTGGCAATGGAGCATCTTCCAAACTTTAAATAATCATGGTCATGCTTCCTTATTTTTTCAGTTTGCTTCGCCCGGATATTCTCTCCTTAAGTCTTAAGTTCTCATTTTGCTTTTTGAGAATCGCTTTGAGCGTGCGCTATGGCATTATACTTTACGTTGGTGCAGTATTCAAAATGAGCCGTAATAAAGGATTGACATAAATATCAGTACAGGTGGACCTGCTCTACAATCGCACCTTGCAAATCGTCCAGTTTGAATGTGACTCCCAACACAGAGGGTCACGGATGTTGCAATTGGCAAGTTGGTCACCATAGAGTTGAGTACTAAAAATCTATCCTTTTCGTTAGTGGGAGAGGCTTGGTGAAGGTGGTTAAACGTTTTCAGTTGCTTTTCCTGGTTTTATATTTTCTTTCCCCATGGAAGAAAATGCACCCCGTTGTGGAGGCACGACCCTCACTTCAAAAATCCCTCTTTTAGAGTAAAGAATATGATCTTTTGGCTGAATAAAGAAAATATTAGAAATTAATTAACGACTAAAAATGCTGAACATTTTCCAAAGATTGTTGAAGAGGAATTAAGCTGTTTAGATGATTTATTTTTGGGTCACAGCTCTTCACTCATGAATTGTTGCTATTAGGATGTGCTCTTTTTAAATCAAAATCTTCTTTTGACATATAATTCACATATAACATCTAATTTATGTATATTTATTTGGCTTGGTCTTAAAAAAAAACCCCACTGGAGTTTGGCATTATGTTTGCCACTGATAAAGTAATTGTGGATTAATTATTGATCACAGTTTAATGGGATTTTCATCAGTACTGACTCACTTCAATCACAAATGCCTCCAATTATGAATTCGCTATTTGTGGGTGGAAACACGAGGATGTCCTCCAGTTTCATTGACTTGCTGTTAATTTACAGAATATGTTTTGTGTATACATGGTGTCTCCTTGTGGTGGTTCTGATTGCATTGTTGCTCATCTGTTTTCATCAGCAGCGTATCAAGAGATGCGTCTTTTGAGAGCACAGAGACATGATGTTCTCGGTTGTGTAGCTCATTGGGACAAATGAAAATGTCACTTCTTTTTTTTAACATTGTCTTTATTCCTCCTGTTTGGTCGTTTGCTGGGTGCACTCTGCATGATATGTTACTGTGATGCATTCTGAAGATCGTCGCTGGTCCATATTAATATGCACTGAAAAAAAAAAAAAAAAAAAAAAAACACAGCGGCGGCTACACACTCCCAGCAGTGGTACCGTTATTCACTTTTTGCACACTACCCGGTCATGACAGTGCCAATAGCTAAAGGCTTTGAACTATGGAAACAGGCGCGTATAGAGTAACATACCGGACTTTTTATTAGCCTTGGTTGTCGGCCGTCAGTTTGCTCGATCGTAAATTAGAATCAAAGCCGCAGTGTCACGTTAGACCAGTCCGACAATGATTCAGCGACTTATTTTGCGTTTCGGCTCGGTGTCCAACCAACGGTGGCTAGCCTGCTAGCTAGCGCGTGCCGCGACTGTGTTTCTGTGAAAATTTGGACAAACTGATTCCTAACGGAGAGACTTGAAGCTTTTCAGGTATTTTACATACAACCACGACACTGTCGCTGTTCCCAAAGGGGTGTTTGTTGCTTATTTTCCTGTTGAAGAGGGGACAGCATAAAAGTGTGTACTGTAGGGTCTTTTGCGGCCTGCTGATCCCCGACCTGTATTTGTGAATTATCCGGGGTAGGAGCGGTTGGTGAATCTGTGAGCTTCTGTTTGACAGCTCTGGCACAATTTGTAAAAACTGGTCGATTTCTGTTTGGATACATTTCGCGAGTTGGCTATTTATTACAAATGAATTTCGTTTTGTGGTTTGTTTGACTTTTACGAGAAACAAGTTAGCATTTACACGGGAGAACGTTTAATAGTTTACCGGTAGCTTGCTGTTAGCTTGTTAGTGGTTAACATATCCGTAGAAACGTTATCGATCGAGGTGGTCGCTAAATTGTTCTCTCAGATATGTGTAGTTCTCTTTGGGTTGTCGCCGGGTAACCAACTAACCAAATCTGTTTAGATTAATTTTTAAAATTATACAAATCAAAAGTGACAAGTTAACATTGAGCGAAGAACGGCATGCTATGGTGAGGTTAGCTTGTTTAGCGAGGAGGCTATAACTTTGATCAGTGTAATGTCGGGAGAGTTCATGTTGGTCAAGCTTGCGGTGAAGTTGGTGTTACGTTTAAGTGATATCTCTCTTGAGTCTTTTTAATGTATTAACAGAGTTTTGGTTTGATAGATGGGGTTATTTTAATTTGATTAACTTTGTGTCGCATGATGCTTTCAAGCTAACTGCTAATGTACTGCCCTGGTCTGCTTTGTGATGATCAGACATTTCAATAAACAGAAGAAATGTGCAGCTACAAGCATATATTGATGAGATCTCATGAAGAGTCTTTTAATAGTAATTGTATGGTTAGAATGCCTTCCTGTGATGTTTCAATCTGTGCTTTATACAATTGTTTTAAGTATTGAGTCTGTTGGTAGACTACATTATGTACTTTGCTGGTAAATTGGTGCTTTTAAATAATATAAGCCATGTCTGCAGAATTGAATTAACCATCTGTGTTGTTTTCTGATGTGATGGACTGTGTTGCTGATTGCAGGTAACCTGACTGGAAGATGCTCTGAATTGGGTATTGCCAAATAATTTTCTGTAAGTATGTTAACTCTTTACTGCAGCAGTTTAGTTGAACTCTTTATCTAAGCATCCTTTATACTTTTGTTTTAGATGCGTGAATTTTGATATGTGTTTTATTTATACATTTTCTAGACATATTTGGTGTTATGTGTGTATTCTGATGTACTTTCATAATTCCTTAAAGGAGCAGCAGACAGAAATTCTCTACAATGAAGGTTGACAGAAGCAAATTAAAGAAAACGCCTACTGAAGCTGTGAGTATGCTTAAATATAAATTGAATTTTTCTTTTCAGTTCTTCCATTGCAATATTATGAGATCTCATAAAAAGATCATTAATGATTAATCCAGACGCTTTCTTGACTATTTAAAATTTGACTTGGTATAAAACTTAGCTATGGAAAAACAGTTTAAGTTATGATTTCTTTACAGCAATAATTTTCTCTTTTGAAATTAAATTAGCCATTGACCCAAATATATTAGGTCTTTTTTTTTTTTTTTGAAAGATTCAGTTCCCTTTATCAGAGCTATTTCTATGATCAAGCAAGAATTTAATACATTTCGTTTACTGCCGATTCAGCCCAGTCTGCTCGTCTGCTTTTAAAGAAGTGTAAACAGAGTTTTATGTGCACAATTGTAAAATCACAAAGTATCCACAGGTCTTCTATTCTAAGTTGACTTTGCTGTTTTTGCTGATTTTTGAATTAACAGCCAGCTGACTGCAGGATCCTTATAGAGAAACTAAAGGCATGTCATGATGAGCAGCTATTGGTTGAACTGCAGCAAATCAAGACCTGGAACATTGGCAAGGTACTTTCCAACAAAACTGTTAAAATAGATGTATCTTTCCTTAACGTTTTCTGTTACCGTTGCCCTTTTTGACAATGAAGTTGTGGTTATTATGTTCATGCAATGTAGATTTATCTGAAATCCGATTTCAGCCGTATCCAACACATGGTTTTGATTCATATACAGTATTTCTATTCTTGGTTGTTTTGTTCTTATTTCAAGAACTGCAATGCTCCTAAAATTTCTAGTTGCTCATTCACTTACTTTCACTTAAGTGGAAGTAAGTACATTTTATTTTTCAAATTTTGATTGATTTGATTTTACTAATCTAAATGTATCATCACCACCATACACTGATGAATCCAGTTTGTCCAGTGTAAATATTGCAAGCTTTTGTGATTGTTTTTGGCATGTTGGATCTATTTTCTTGTCATACAGTGAGGCAATTGATATCGATCGCTTTCTCAGATACTTGGCAAATTTCCTAAAGGCAATTAGGAAAATGTTAGGGTTGTGAGTGCTTAAAATTCTTTTTCTGTTTTGGTCGACAGTGTGAGCTCTACCATTGGGTGGATCTGCTGGATCGTTTTGATGGCATTCTGTGCGATGCAGGCCAGACAGTGGAGAATATGTCATGGCTGCTCGTGTGTGACCGTCCAGACAATGGACAGCTCAAAGCCTTGCTTTTGGCAGTGCTCAACTTCACAGCTCTGCTCATCGAGTACAGCTTCTCTAGACATCTCTACAGTTCCATAGAGGTGGGCCCATACACTTTGGACCATTATGGTTTATTTTTTTTTTCCGTCTTTCCATCTCAGAGGAAAAAGTGACACCATGTGCTAACTACCTCCTTCTGTTATCCCTGCTTTCACTCCTTTGCAGCACTTAACCACCTTGTTAGCATCATGCGACATGCAAGTGGTCCTGTCTGTGCTGAACCTACTGTATGTGTTCAGCAAACGCTCCAACTATATCACAAGACTTGGATCTGATAAAAGAACACCTCTCCTGGCTCGCCTACAACACCTGGCTGAGGTTTACACAATGATGCTCCATTTCTCACCACCATCAGTGTAGCTGTCATTTTTGGGGAATCGACACTTGCATTATTTGTTTCCTACAGAGCTGGGGAGGAAAGGAGAATGGCTTTGGCCTGGCTGAATGCTGCAGGGATCTCACTATGACGGTATAAATGATTATACAGTGATTCTCAGTTACTAACTATTCAGATAATGACTGTTAGTATGATTACTGGCAGCATATATGTATAGTAATAATGTACTTCTATTTGTATGTTTACGAACAGAAGTATCCTCCAAGTGCCACCACGCTGCACTTTGAGTTTTACGCTGAACCAGGGCCAGAGGTCAAAGTGGATAGAAAGGTAAAGGTCAAGCAGTCATATTTAATTAAACTAGCGGATATTCAACTAATGTATTACCTTAAGTTTTATGTAATTGTTCAAAATTGTAATTTTTTTTTCAGCAGACAAGTAGTAACACACTACACTATATTCACATCGAGCAGCTTGACAAGGTACTGTTATTGGAATAATGGAATTGATACGGCTTATAAAGATAATGAGACTCCGGTTTTACACTCGGTATGTTATGCTTGACAGATTTCAGAAAGTCCATCTGAGATCATGGAGTCGCTGACCGTGATGTACAACATCCCTAAAGACAAGCAGACACTTCTGTTCACGCACATTCGTCTGGCCCATGGTTTCTCAAATCACAAAAAGAGGTTGCAGGCCGTGCAGGCTCGACTACATGCCATTTCTATACTGGGTGAGCAGAAGCAACATTTTTGGGGAAAAAGGCGTATTTTTCTGCAGTTACGCCATTCTTAATTTCTCTTTGCTTCCAGTGTATTCAAATGCACTCCAAGAGTCAGCCAACAGTATTTTATATAACGGCTTGATAGAGGAACTGGTGGACGTCTTGCAGATTACAGATAAACAGCTTGTGGTAAGAAAGTAGTTGCTTTTTGTGCTCAGTGACTGCCAACTTTCTTTTGCGCAGACATTGTATTTATAAAACAGGAAGAGATACCAAGATTGCTTTCAGATAATTTGATGTTCCTTGGTGCAGTTTTCCCCCCCTTATATTCATGTCTTTTATGTATTATTGGATTTTGTTCCAGGATATCAAAGCAGCATCTCTGCGCACTTTAACATCAATAGTCCATCTGGAGAGAACACCCAAGCTTTCAAACATCATCGACTGCACGGGCACAGCGTCCTATCATGGCTTCTTGCCTGTGTTGGTGCGCAACTGTATACAAGCAATGATTGGTGAGGATTTCTTAAATCTGGAATTTTTAAATGTTTTCTTACTAACTTAAGAGATACTTTTAGATTCTGCTTTTATGTTTTGCAGTTTTAATAAAGCTACCTTTATCCCTGTGTTTATATCTGAGCGAAACGTCACCCAATTTGGTGTGTGTGATTTGCATCATCAGAGGAGTAGCAGCAGCAGCAGCAAACTCACTAAATCCACAATATTCCATGTTTGAATTCAATTCTAATTACATTACTCAATTATAATTCTTTAGTCTGTTTTCTGCATTGCATTTACATTTTTATAGCTCTTTTCTGCTATAGAAATCATTTACTTAATTGTTTGTTTTAAAAATTATTTTTTAAGTTTTATTTCTTTCATTCATTTCATGAATTTGCTGAAAAGTTGATCTGAAAAAGAAATGATTTGTGCTCTGTGTCTTTGTCTCTAGTCTATATACTAAGCTAAATGAAATGAAATGACTCGGGTGGTCATTTGGCTCTGAATTGCCTAAATTTTGTTTTCCAAGATCCTTCCATGGAACCGTACCCGCACCAGTTTGCCACAGCGCTCTTCTCATTCCTCTACCACCTGGCGAGCTACGATGCTGGAGGCGAAGCCCTCGTTTCCTGTGGCATGATGGAAGCCCTCCTGAAGGTACATTCAGATCATAATGACGGATATTCATGGATTAAATTTGAACTTTGAGCAAATTGACTGTTAATTTTCACGTATGTCTTAGGTGATCAAGTTCTTGGGTGACGAGCAGGACCAAATCACCTTTGTGACCCGAGCAGTACGGGTTGTGGACCTCATCACCAATCTTGACATGGCTGCCTTTCAGTCTCACAGCGGCCTTTCCATCTTCATTTGCAGACTGGAGGTGAGTTATACAAATTGAGTTTCTCTGTAGTTCTTCCCTGCTGTCATTACTCACCACATTACTGTCTCTGTGTAGCATGAGGTGGACTTGTCGCGGAAAGAGTGCCCTTTTGTCATCAAGCCAAAGATCCAGAGGCCTACAACTGTGGAGTCTGAGGACATGGACACAGACATGGAGCGTAAGTTGAAACTCATGGACTTAATCGAACTTTATATTCATCTTTGTACTAAAACCTGACCTCAGAATTATAAAAGCAAAAGACTTTTAGGGTTAATAAGAGAAAAGTGAGACTGTTCATCTGATAGAGAGGAGAGGCTAGTTAGAATCTAGTGTGGAAAAAATGGGATGGAATCCATAAATATATCCAACCGTCAGCTCATTGGGAAACATGACTCAGTCCTGATTTTTATGCATATCTTTAGTTTTAGTCATCCGCATTTATTATCAGTTGCATCCATTGATGAGCCCAATGCGCCCTGTGTGAATAATCTTTTGTTTTTGATTAGTTGGAACTATTTTCTTGGGTTTTAATTTCCTCATTGTATCCTGTCATTCATCTGTTCAACAACTGTCTGTCCATATGTTTTTGTTAAGTCATCATCTTAAAGATCCTCCTAGTTTGTTGTTGTTCATTACAAAATAATTATTGTTCAAGACTGCTTCCATAGCAACAAATAATTGGTCATTCTCCTGTACTGAACTCTCAATTCACTAAATCTGAATCCATTGGAAGATTCTTAGAAAGGGATGAAGGGGATTTTTAAAAAAATTTTTTATATGACTTGATTAATTCACAATAGTGTCAGAAGTTGCCATGGAGAGTAGCCCTGGACCATCAACATCTTCTGGCTCCAGACCAGAGGTCGACCACCGAGCACAGAGCAGTTCTTCTAACACGGCTCGCACAGGTAAACAACACACTTATAAAAATGAAAAAAAACAAAACTATGGCTATTGTTTCACCACAATTATGACATTCCTGTAGGCATGCAGTGCATCCCGCAGAGGGCTGCTCTGTTGAAGTCGATGCTAAATTTCCTGAAGAAAGCCATCCAGGATCCTGCCTTCTCTGATGGCATTCGTCATGGTAGGTTATTGACAAGATGTCTCTCATGAATTATAATAATAGGTTGCTTTGTTTGTTTGTTTGTTTTTTGAAGATTTTCCTAAAAGTCTGCACATTTCAACCTTCATGTCTGCTGTTAATTGCATTTTTTTTTTCTGTGGGCTTAGTAATGGACGGGTCCCTGCCTACCTCACTTAAACACATCATCAGTAATGCGGAATACTACGGCCCCTCATTGTTCCTCCTGGGTATGTACACAGTAGCCCTTTTAATTGTGTAAGCTTACTTGGATTTAGGTGCATTTTATATTTAGATGTTTTAGTAAGGTGACATTAAATTGTCACTCATTTGAATACGTTTTGGTTTTTGTTCCTGTCCGGGATTATAATTTTTTATTTTTTTTCCTTTGCTTCCACCTTGTGCCCTTAGCGACAGAGGTGGTGACGGTTTTTGTGTTCCAGGAGCCATCCCTGCTCTCCTCCCTGCAGGATAATGGTCTCACTGACGTCATGCTGCATGCCCTTCTTATCAAAGATGTGAGTTTCCAACACTTGTGTTCCAGGACCTTTTCCCCGATGGATTCTGATATATTTTTATCCAGCTGTCAGTTTTACTGGTCTGGCTGAACTGCTTTATTTGCTGCAGATATAAATTAAAACTAGATTTGTCGGAAATGGTGACCACTTTTTGTGGATTACGAACATTAAAACAAAGGGAAGAATTAAAATTTGCTTCGTGTAAAATGAAAAAGCTATAGGTAAAGGTATCATTGTGTTTACTCAGGTTCCTGCTACCCGTGAGGTGCTGGGTTCTCTCCCCAATGTGTTCAGCGCGCTCTGCCTGAATGCCAGAGGTCTGCATTCTTTTGTTCAGTGCCAGCCTTTTGAGCGCCTCTTCAAAGTGCTTTTGTCCCCGGACTACCTGCCTGCCATGCGGCGGCGGCGTAGCTCTGACCCTTTGGGTGAGTGTCCTGACTCTGCCGTTTCTCACACGCTCTTTTTCGGAAGATATTTGAGTACATAACATGCTACCTTTATTTATTTTTGCTTTAGGTGATACTGCATCTAATTTGGGCAGTGCCGTGGATGAGCTCATGAGGCACCAGCCCACTTTAAAAACAGATGCAACAACTGCCATCATAAAGGTATGATATGCTTTTTCTCTAAAATCATTCCTTAAGGGTGACCAAATCAAATTCTGCACCAGTACTGAAGCTGAATTACCTCTGCAGTTGCTGGAGGAGATCTGCAACTTGGGTCGAGCCCCAGAGTACATCTGTCAGAAACCATCTATCCAAAAAGCAGATGGCACCGTGGCAGTGCCACCTGCGCGCTCCAGTCATGCTGCTGAAGAAGCTTCAAGCGAAGATGAAGAGGAAGAAGAGGCTCTCCACACGTTCAGCCAACAGCAGGGGGAGCCAGAGAGCAACAGACAGTCAGTGCCACTTGAACTGTATGACTCTGAGTTCATAACACAATAGAACAAAAATGACTCTTTAAAGATGTTTGTGCCCATTTATTTTGCTGAACGCTATAGGGCTGAAATTTTAATGATGGGACTCTTTTTGCAGGGTTGTAGGGACAGAGGAACGGATACCAATTCCTCTGATGGACTACATTCTTAATGTGGTGAGTATTTCTCTGAGTGTTATATATTTTATTCTTGCTAGAAGATTTAAGCAATAGTTAAAATGTTATACTGGCTATATAACAATGTTTACAAGTACTTCTTCTAATTGTTCATCTTTTCAACTGAATAAAAATGTCCAATAGACAATTTTGGAAGATATTGTCACAAATGTCAAAGGCATTTTCATTTGAAACATGTTAATTTGCCTTTGTAAGTGCCATCATTTTGCTATGCATGTTTGATTTTTTTAAAAATCTTTTTTTATTTATGTATTTTTTTTTTATTTTAGATGAAGTTTGTGGAATCCATACTGAGCAACAATACCACAGATGACCATTGTCAAGAGTTTGTCAACCAAAAGGGATTGCTCCCTTTGGTTTCTATTTTGGGCCTCCCCAACTTGCCCATCGATTTCCCCACCTCTGCAGCCTGCCAAGCTGTGGCTGGCGTCTGCAAGTCAATATTGGTGAGATGGCAAATAGATTGTGATGCATTTTTTCCCCCAGATGTGTCTCTTGGGATCGAAAATGCATACATTTTTCCCCTCTTCCTTACCCCTAGACTCTCTCACATGAGCCCAAAGTCCTACAGGAGGGCCTGTGCCAACTGGACAGTATTTTAACATCTCTGGAGCCACTTCATCGTCCAATAGAGATGCCCGGTGGGTCGGTGCTTCTCAGAGAGCTGGCCAACGCAGGCCATGTTACCGATGCCACACTGTCAGCGCGTGCGACACCCCTCCTGCACGCCCTGACTGCAGCCCACGCCTACATCCTAATGTTTGTCCACACATGCCGAGTCGGACAGGTACTCTTTGATTGGATATTGTTTGGGGTGAAAGGTGGATTTGTGGAGTTTTGGATTTGAGTGTGAGTGTTTTTGTTCTCTCACAGAGTGAAATCAGAGCAATCTCAGTAAACCAGTGGGGCTCCCAGCTGGGGTTAAGTGTCCTGAACAAGCTGAGCCAGCTCTACTGCTCTTTGGTTTGGGAAAGTACCGTGCTGCTGTCCCTTTGCACTCCGAACAGGTTAGTGCCACATTCTTTAAGCGTTCTGTTTTACTCTCACACCTGGCTGTGTTTATATCCTCAATTATTGTGTGCCCGCCCCAACAGTCTGCCCCCGGGATGTGAATTCGGCCAGGCGGACATGCAGAAACTGGTACCCAAAGAGGAGAAGCCATCTGGCACTTCAGCAACAGCAGCTACTGGATCCAGGAGAACTGGTAATGTCACCTTTAACTTAGTTTTTAACTACCGTCATTTATCTGAATGCTCCTATTAACCTCAGAGTTTTTTTTTTAATTCCGTTTCAGCAGAAACCGACACTGTGGATTCAGCGGCTGGTGGTCTGCTGGAAGGCATGTGTCTAGATGGGGACACCTTGGCTCCTATGGAGACTGACGAACCCTCTGCATCAGATCCTAAGGCAAAGTCCAAACTTACCCCAGCCATGGCCACTCGCATCAAACAAATCAAACCTTTGCTGTCTGGTAGGTCAACTTTTAAAACACAAATAAGGTTCATAAAGCGTTTTTTTTAAAAATGTTGCTATAATCGTCTATCTCCTTGTTCTTGCAGCATCATCCAGGTTAGGCAGAGCTCTGGCTGAACTCTTTGGCCTTTTGGTAAAACTGTGCGTAGGCTCCCCGGTGCGTCAGCGCCGCTCCCACCACGCCACAAGCACAGGGACCACTCCTACGCCTGCTGCTCGGGCAACAGCCTCTGCCCTCACCAAACTTCTCACCAAAGGTCTGAGCTGGCAGCCCCCTCCGTACACACCCACACCACGGTTCAGGTAGGAAGAAACTACTGCCACTCTTTCCAGTATTGCTTTGTACCTAAGAGATTTAGAGATTGTAACTCTGTTTGTCTCGGCAGGCTGACCTTCTTCATCTGCTCGGTGGGCTTCACGTCTCCCATGCTGTTTGATGAAAGGAAATACCCCTACCATCTCATGCTGCAAAAATTCTTTTGCTCTGGAGGACACGATGCTTTATTTGAGTAAGTTCTGCCAAATCTTGTGACATGTTTAGCTCAATATTGCCTTTATTTGGATAATGTAATAGAATGTCTGTTATGACATTTTTTTTGTATAGTTACAAAACATCTGATCTGAATTTCCAAAGTGGTGATTCTAAGAATATTTTTATGTTTATTCTTACATTTTTTTTGTGATGAAATCCTCTTTTAATTGCAGGACGTTTAACTGGGCCCTGTCAATGGGTGGGAAAGTACCTGTGGCTGAGGGGCTGGAACATGCAGATCTCCCAGATGGGACGGGGGAGTTCCTGGATGCCTGGTTAATGCTGGTGGAGAAAATGGTTAATCCAAGTACCGTGCTGGACTCTCCTCACTCCCTGCCTGCTAAAATGCCAGGGATCACTCCCACCATGCCCCAGTTCAGTGCACTGCGCTTCCTAATAGTCACCCAAAAGGTCAGTATATGAGTAGGACTGACATTTTGAGGTTTTCTAGTTGATATTTAGTGGCATCAATAATTTAATACACGATTCATCCCTCAAAATAATGACTCAAAACAGGAACTGTTAGGTTTTTTTTGTTTTTTTTTATCTTGCCTTACAGAAATCCATACTCTTGAGCAGATAATTTTTTACCTAATGGACAACTGGACTAGGACAGTTAGAGAAACAAAGACAGCTTTTCAATTCTAATTTTAGATCACGATTTCCTCTTTGTAATAGGACCCTTAAATCTGAACTTGTAGTGGGAAAGGATGCACCTTTGATGAAGGACTGTTAATTTTATTTTTCTTGTTTAAATTTTAGAACAAAAGACTGAAAATATTAACATGTTTTATTTGGTTCTGAGGCCCAAAACCGGAGAAAGTCTAGAGTTGAAATTGACTTTCTTATTCCTTAAGTATACCAGGAACCAAGTCTTTTCTTTTTCTTTTTTTCCCCCCCTCAGGCTGCATTCAGCTGCATCCGCAGTCTGTGGAACAGGAAGCCACTAAAGGTGTATGGAGGCAGGATGGCTGAATCTATGCTGGCCATCCTCTGCCACATTCTGAGAGGAGAGCCTGTCATCCAGGAGCGTCTGGCCAAGGAGAGAGAGGGCACGACTCGCCCAGATGAAGAAGGAACGTCCAATAGTTCTTTGGCGCCCAGCGGACCCCCGGGAGGATCATCAACCAGTGCCGAAACATCAGTAGCAAGTGGAACTCCCTCTGGAGTGCCAGCTGTAGGATCAGCTGACGATTCTACCATTTCCACTCCTCGACATGAGCCTCAAGTCAATCAGGCTCAACTTACTCAGGTGCGTTTTTTTTTTTTGTATTTTGACTGAAGCTTTGTGCCATTTCTTATTTAGAACCAAGTATTAGTGACTTATTTTGATTCAGGAGAGTTTTTAGTAGATTGACAAATTCAAACTTTTTCTTTCTTAAAGTTCATGTTTGCATAGTTTGCAGTAGTCTCGCTTCAAAAATAAGCTATAATAACTCCATTACTCTTCATATGTCCACTGCTTTTTTTTAAACATTTGACACACTTCATATTTTTTCTTGATGTTGTTAGATTTTTTTTTTTATTGCTTATGACTTTACTTCTGTAATGAAGTGGAGAATAAACGCGGTCGTGTTGGGTTTTAGCTCATGGACATGGGGTTTTCAAGAGAGCATGCCATGGAGGCCCTGCTCAACACCAGCACTATGGAACAGGCCACTGAGTATCTGCTGACACATCCGCCTCCCCTTCTTGGTGGAGCAGTAAGGGTAAGACATCCCATGCAGACGCATAGAAATATATTTTTCCTTAACTAGGTTATCTGACGTGGCTTTATTTAATCAGGACTTGACTATGTCTGAGGAGGACCAGATGATGAGGGCTATCGCCATGTCGCTCGGGCAAGAGGTCAGCATGGAGCAGCGTTCTGACTCTCCTGAGGTTCGTCCGTTTTCTTCTTCTCCCAAGAGGTTTCAGAATCGGTGCGGTCTCAAAACATGTGTTTTGAATGAGTGGCGCTTGTTTCAGGAAGCAGCAAGGAGGCGTGAGGAGGAGGACAGGCGAGCGAGGGAGCGTGCAGAGGAAGAGGAGGCGCGCTGCTTGGAGCGCTTCATGGAAGCAGAGCCTCTGGACCCACAGGAGCTGCACTCCTTCACGGACTCCATGCTTCCTGGCTGCTTCCATCTTTTGGATGAGTTGCCTGACACAGTTTACCGACTCTGTGACCTCCTGATGACGGCCATCAAGAGGAGCGGACCAGAGTACAGAGACCTCATCCTGGGCCAAGTTGTTGACCAGGTCAGTTAAGTCAGCAGCCATTAAAACTACAGAATGCTGTGCAGTAAAGGGCTCGTATGTTTTTTCTGAATAGAACAATCTCTTCTCTCCATCTTCAGCAGAAATGCATTTGGGAAAAACATAATCTATCATGAACTTAAAGCATACTGTACATTATGGTTCAAACATCTTGATATATTTAGTTCTGATCTTGATAAAACTATGTACGTCAGTACTGATCTGACTGTGTAAATGTAGGTGTGGGAGGCTGCAGACGTGCTGATCAAGGCCGCCGAGCCGCTGACTACCAGTGACACAAAGACCGTGTCTGAGTGGACCCGACAGATGGCAACACTCCCACAGGCCTCGAAGCTGGCAACACGAATCCTGCTGCTCACGTTGCTCTTTGAGGTGCCAGAATTGAAGGTTTTAGCCATCAAATGTTATCAAGGGTCACATTTTAATTTAGTTATTGATTCATTTCTGGCTAATGTATTGCTTTATCTTCTTTATTTCAGGAACTAAAACTCCTGGGTGCCAGAGTGGTGGAAAGAAGCGGCATTCTTGAGTTGCTGATTAAGCTCCTTGAGGTTGTGCAGCCCTGTCTGCAAGCAGCTAAAGAGCACAAAGACATCCAGACACCTAAGTGAGTTTTTTTTTCTTTCCCCTATTGATCTTCACAAAAATGCTATACTAGATTTTATTGAAACCTTTAGGATGTTTGAAAACCCTTTCATAATTGATAAAAAATATTTTTTCAGATGGATCACACCAGTGCTGCTGCTTATTGACTTTTATGAGAAGATGGCGGTCTCTTCAAAACGAAGGGAACAAATGAACAAGGTAGAAAACCTTGTTCATAATGCAACAAAAATGTTGCACTTATTGCACTTATTTAGATGCTCATAGGATTTTGTTTAATGTTTAATGCTTTGATCTCCTGGTTTTATTTGGGGGAAAAATAAAGGCTTTTAGAGAAAAACCTTGTGGGTGCGAACTAAAGGGACACATTTCAGTAAATTAGATCATCATAATTAAAGGTTTATTTACCTACGTTATTTAATACATACTCATTTATAAATGTAAAGTCAGTGATATTTTTCAATTTCTTTAATATTTATGATGGTTTACATCTATTATAAACCCAAATAGTTTCTCAGAAAATCTGAAATCTGAATGTAATATAATGACTCCATTTTTTTTTTTTTTTAATAAAAATGCGTTGCTTTGATTATGTGACCTACACAATCAAGGATTTCACAGTTGCCTTTACCAAATTAGCGTGAACAAAAAAGAACAAAAGCTTTGTGTGTCAGTATTAATTAAGGTTTATGTCAGTGCGCCGTCCTTCTGACCGCATGATGGTTGATTTTCTTTCCGCTTGTTCAGTACCTGCAACCCAATGGAAATAACTGGCGATGGTTTGATGATCGCTCGGGGCGTTGGTGCAGTTACAGCGCCTCCAACAACAGCACCATTGACTCTGCATGGAGGGCTGGGGAGAGCAGTGTCCGCTTCACAGCTGGACGACGGAGATACACTGTGCAGTTTAACACTATGGTGCAGGTGTGTGCATTCGCATTACTCTGTCTGTATAGCTTTCGGTTGATTGGCGCCTTTTATCTGACCGAAAGCGCTCTTTATTGTCCAGGTAAATGAAGAGACTGGCAACAGAAGGCCGGTGATGCTGACTGTCCAGAAAGTGCCTCGCATAATCAAGCCTTCTAAGGCTGGTAACGTTACGGACTCCGACAGAGAGGAGGGAGACAAAGCCAAAGTGGAAGAAAGCCAGACGAATGTGGATTCGGGAGCAGCTGTGGAGATGAGCGCTCCTAAAGACGACTCCAGCCAGCTGAAAGAGATGTCCTCTTCTCTGGAGTCCGACTACGCTCAGGAATCTGACATTGTCGTGAAGGGCCTGTCTGACGACATGACCACCGTTCTTATCCGGGCGTGTGTGAGCATGATCAGCGTTCCCGTTGACCCAGACACCCTTCACGCGACTCTGCGTCTCTGTTTGCGCCTTACTCGTAACCACCACTATGCAATGATGTTTGCCGAGCTGAAGAGCACACGGATGATTCTGGGGCTGACCCAGAGTTCTGGCTTCAACGGCTTCACGCCGCTGGTGACTCTGCTGTTCAGGCACATCATAGAAGATCCGGCCACTCTGCGGCACACCATGGAGAAGGTCGGTTTTGCTCATCGTGTGATTCTTATGGAAAATAAGAATACTGGCAGAAATTTATAATTTTTTTTATGCAAAAAAAAAAAGAAAACGCCTTTCACACAACATTTCTAATCTTTTAGGTGGTGAGGTCAGCTGTGACCAGCGGCGCAGGTAGCACCACCTCAGGTGTGGTATCCGGCAGTCTCGGTTCCAGAGAAATCAATTACATCCTCCGGGTCCTTGGGCCTGCTGCCTGTCGCAACCCGGAATGCTTTATTGAAACAGCCAGCAACTGCATCCGCATTGCACTTCCTGCACCCCGTGGAGCCGGGACCAGTAAGTCAGCAAACGCAGCCATCCACTGAGTGTACAGATCTTAAAGTTTATATGGAAGGAAAACACTTACGAGCGCTCCATGTTTTATAAATGACTAAAATCAACCTTTACTGCACATTTAAAATGCATTTCTTCTTTGCACAGCATCTGATGATGAATTTGAGAATCTTCGAATTAAGGGACCGAACGCTGTGCAACTAGTGAAGACCACTCCCCTGAAGCTGTCTCCTTTGCCCCCTATCCCCGATACCATCAAGGAGGTCATCTATGACATGCTCAACGCCCTGGCTGCCTACCATGCTCCTGAAGAACGTAAGACGTTTTCCTGACAGCCGTTTGGTTTGGAGAGTCTGATACGCGTTGTTGGCCAATTACACTCAGCTATTTGTGTACACTTTTATGAAACAGCCCATCTGTGTGTGTGTGTGTGTTACAGCCGAGCGGCCAGAGGAAAGAGCTGCAGCTGCACCGAGCACTCAAGACCTCTGCCAGATGTTGCAAGATGTTGGTGATGATGTTTACCAGCAGTACCGCCTCACCCGGCAGGGGAGCGACTTTGACTCTCAGTCGGCTTTCCATATCAACGTAGGGATCATTGAAAAACCTGTATGGTTTGGACATTACCATTGACTTTTGTCATTAAAAGCTCTCCACCTTTTTCTTTCAGGCGCAAGTCTTTGCTGCCGACGGTGGTCCGGCTGAGTCGTCCCAGTCTGGCACCCCACAAGGTGAAGGTAACTTTTCTTCTTTTAATTTTTTTTTTTTCCCCCCACTTACTCTTAAAAAGATGTGAAGACTAGTTGATAAGCACACAGAGTTGAAAAACATGACATGGCATCAGGGAGCATCTGAATAAATTCTTCAAAAAGCTATAGATTCATTTTATATGTAGGGAAATGAAATGAATTGCACTTTCTTTTGTCTTTTAATCAGTCTGCTATCAATTTGAGCTTTTTTTGTGAGATTTCATGTTTTTAAATATATTTGTTACATTTGATCTCATGTCTAATAAATGTCTTTATAACTTCCTCAGCCTCCACACCAGAAGAGATGCGGGAGGAAAAGAAGGAACAGGAAGGTGAGAAGGGTGCCAGCTCTGACGAGACCAAAGCCGCTAAAGTGAAGGCAAGCAAGCCTCTTATGCCTACGTCCACCATCTTGAGGCTGCTAGCCGAACTGGTCCGCTCCTACGTGGGCATCGCCACTCTAATCGCCTCCTATTCCTATACCGCTGGACAATCTGAGCTTATAAAGGAGGCGAGTAACTACGGAAGATTTCATCAACCTTTTAAGAAGTCTTTTGCTGCTGACTTTATTTTCTTGCCCCTTGTTGACTTGGTTTTGTAACCTAACAGGATTGCAGTGTTCTAGCCTTTGTGCTCGACCACTTGCTGCCTCACACACAGAATTCGGAGGACAAGGACACTCCGGCATTGGCACGTCTCTTTCTGGCCAGCTTAGCAGCGGCGGGCACGGGCACAGATGCCCAGGTGGCTCTGGTGAATGAAGTAAAAGCTGCGCTCAGTCGAGCCCTTGCAATGACAGAAGGTGCTGAAAAACATGCCAGGTAAAGAAGTTCAATGTACCTTATACACAAAGAGTACAACATTATAGTCGTTGATCAGTCATGCGTTGGATCTTTTCAAACTTAATGTTATCCTGACTGTCTTTTCCTCAGGCTTCAGGCAGTGATGTGCATTATCAGCACCATCATGGAGTCGTGTCCCTCCACGTCGACGTTCTACAGTACAGCAGCCGCCAAGACTCAACATAATGGCATGAACAATATCATCAGGCTCTTTCTTAAGAAAGGGCTGGTCAATGACTTGGCACGTGTGCCTCACAGTCTAGATTTGTCCAGGTAAACCATTAACCTTTTTTTAAAAAAAATTTTTTTTTAATTTTTTTATTACAGAGTTCAAATTTAATGGAAGATGGATAAATTCAGCTAACAGATTTGAATTCTGTTAGTTACTAATTAAATTTCCTTTTGTTATCCTTCTGGTTCGTCTAGCATTATCCTTCTTGAAAACCCAGCCCCACCATATTACTTTAATGTCAATTTGCTACTTTGTTTCTGTGTAGCATTTGTGCTAAAATTGGCGTATTATGAGTTTTCCAGGCGTAGTGTCATTTTATAGCAAAGAAACGTTACTGTGCATCTGACTCCTTGAACTTAGTCTCTTTTTGAGGGGTTTCAATCTTGCTAATTTGTACTTGCGTCTGTCTTGTAAAATATAGTGGCTACACTAAATTTAGATCGGATTATTATTTGAGAGAGGTTTTCCTCAAATCTCTTGTCTTTGCCTCAGTCCCAACATGGCCAACACAGTGAATGCAGCACTGAAGCCTCTGGAGACTCTGTCGCGCATTGTTAACCAACCCAGCAGTCTTTTTGGAGGCAAAGGCGGCTCCAGCAAGAGCAAGACGGAACATGAAACGGTGGGCACCGCCAGGGACAGCAACAGCAACACACAGGATCAAGGTACCTACCAGAAACCGATGAGGTTCTTTCCAACTCTACTGGTCGTCATGCACTTCCTTGATGCTCATACGTAAAATCCGATTCAGGAGAGTCGGGAGAAACGGAGCCAGTGGACGGCAGCCACAGGGTTCAGGGGGCGGACGCTGACCTCATGGACGGAGAAGCAGAAGGAGACACGGTGGTCATCGCTGGACAGCCAGAGGTTCTCAGCACACAAGCGATGCAGGTAAAATATAATTCCATCTTGTGTAAACATTTTGAGGGTTACATCTATGGTTAAATTTATTAGTTTTTTTTTTAAATAATGTTACTTCAGAGATCTAATGACGATGTCTTTTGCCCTGTGACTTAATCATGTTTTTCTTCTTGTAGGTTGAAAATGAGTTGGTGGACCTTATTGATGAGTTATTGGAGAGAGATGTTGGTACTGCAAATAGTACAATTATAGGTAAATCAATGAAAAATACATTAAGTGTGATCGTTATGTTTAAAGTAGCTTATACTGTGATAATGTAGAGTATCCCAATACCCCAGTGAGACTGATGGAGAGCAAAATAAACTGCTTTATTAGACATGGTGATTTTTATGTTTTTTATTGATAATGCTTTTGTTGATCCAAAAATCTATAACTCCTATTGTCTTTAATGGCAAATAGTTGGACGTAGCGGTGGGGATGAATCACAGGAGGATGTGTTGATGGATGAAGTCCCATCCAACATCAGCCAGGCGTCCACTCTTCAGGCTAACCGTGAAGGTATGTTAAGGACACATCAGACAGCTGATTGACATTTTTTTGTATTTTATTTTCATTTGTCAACATGAGAAGCTAAATATGCAGCATAAAAACATTTTCTCTTCTTATTTAGTTTAGGGCTGTTGTAAACAAATATTTTAGTAGTCGAGTAATCTATCGATTACTCTTACGATTAATCGAGTAATTGGATCAAACAATTTAGAAAATAAAATATTGATAAATTTGGCATAGCAACGTTGTTACTATCGGATATCAATATCAGCCCAATTTATCATTTTTGAACATCCCTAACAGTTCCTTTTCTGTAGTTTAGAAAACTAACCTGTAGCAATAATAGCTCAATGAAATTTGTATGAAATTTATTACAAAATTTTAATAATAAAGAGGCAGGTTCACAAATACGTTTATTAAAAAAAAAATGTCTCGAATCATTCGAGGAATCGTTTCAACCCTAGTTTATTTACATTAAAAAGGCGTTCCATTTGTTTCCAAGTTTGGCCCTGAAATGCACGACGATTATCAGAAAGATTAACACCCTGCTTACTGTGGCTGCTTTTATTGATACAGGAACTTTGTGTGTAACTTCCTCACTAGACTCGATGAACATTCTTGAACCAGAGGACGAGGAGCATACACAGGAGGAGGACTCGAGTGGCAGCAATGACGATGAAGACAGTCAGGATGAGGAAGAGGAGGAGGAGGAGGAAGAGGAGGAGGACCAGGTTTGGATAAACGCAGGAAGGTTTGTTCAGGAGTCTGATGATGGCTGTTGCCCATGCTCATTACTGCTGCTGTCTCTTTAAGGATGACGAAGAAGGAGATGAGGATGATGACGACGAAGGGTCAGAGATGGAGCTGGATGAAGATTTCCCCGACATCAACGCCGCGCCACACATCCGCTTTGAACGCTTCGACAGGGACGATGACCTCATCATCGAGTTTGACAACATGTTTTCCAACAACGGTGGGTAGAAATGATTACTTATTAAAAAAGTCAATTTTTTTTATTTTATCTATTTGTCCTTTAATGTCCAAAGGATTTTTTTCAATCATCAAAACAAAGTGTTGAATTGTTTTTGTTTCTTTTTCCCCCCCTCAACATTTTAAGAGATTTTGCCAGTGCTTTGATCTAACGCTTGCCATGTCTTCTGCTCCTCCTCCAGCTGACATCCCTTCCTCCCCAGGAAACATCCCCAGCTCCCACCCTCTGATGGTGCGCCACGCCGATCACAGTTCCCTCACTCTAGGCGTGGCCGGCTCTAGCAGCCGCCTGGCGCAGGGCATGGGTCGCAGCCAGCGAACGCTTCGTCAGCTCACTGCCAATAGCGGACACACCATCCATGTCCACTACCCACATAACCGCCAGCCCAATCCTCCCCTCATTTTGCAGAGGTAAAATGACGACGCTTCTGTGACGCCTCGCTTCAGCTTATTTTCTTCTGGCAGTACGTAGAATATTTGATTCCCTGTGGTTCTGTTTCAGACTGTTGGGCCCCAGTGCAGCAGCAGACATTCTCCAGCTGTCCAGCTCTCTGCCTCTGCAATCCCGCGGCCGTGCCCGACTTTTGGTCGGAAACGAGGATGTCCACATCATCGCTCGTTCTGATGATGAATTGCTGGATGACTTCTTCCACGAACAAAGCAGTACTGGGGGACAAGCGGGTAAACATTACAATGAAGTCGAATTCAAATCACTTTTTGACCGTGGGAACCTTTTCCAGGAACAAGGCAGTTTCCCCATAATTTACCTGGGTTACAAAGTTAAATGCTTAGCTGGCTAAGTATTTAATTTGGCTATTTTATTTTCCCCCAACAGCATTATGATTTAGTCATCTCGGTTCAAACTCATCTACAGCTTGTATTTTGAGTTAAAAGATGTCTGCTTACATCAATCAGTGAAGAGTCATACTGGAAGATTTAAAACTGTTTGTCCTAAAGCACAAAGAAAAATAACCACCTGGTGATCCTCATGGTTTCAGATTAGAAAATGAGCAACAGTTCTGTCAAGTTGAAAACTTTGCTAATTTTTGAATCTTTTTCAGTTCCTAAGTATCTATACTTATTTCAAAAATTAGATGGTTCTCTGAAACATAAGTCAAAACAAGCCATTTTGAAATATATTTTTGTTTTAATTTCTATTAAATGAAGTGCTGTCATGTGTGTTTTGTCTTCTAGGTACTCTCTCAAGTATTCCCACTGCCTTAACTAGATGGACAGACGAGTGCAAAGTCCTCGATGCTGAGAGTATGCATGACTGCGTAGCAGGTAAACCAATATCAAACGTATTTCAACAACAATAATTTAATAGGCTTGCATAAGAGCAATGTTTGGCTTCTGTCTGTTTAGTTTATTAACTAGACCGAAGACAGATGTGAAAGAGTAGTTCTTCATAATACAGTTTTTCTGCAAGGTCTTAAAAAGTCTTGGAATTGTTTAACAATCTTAGTTTTAAACTCAAATGCTACCAGATTTTCCATACTAGATATGAAATGACATTAAGTTAAATTTGTAAATTAATTTTATGATTTCTAGTTTTGAATTTTTTGGGGAGAGGGGCAGAATCTAAATTTACGGGTTTCCACTATCTGCTATCCATTATGGGAAAGTTTATTTTTAAAGAGGTTTGGCTTGAACAACATTTTGTGACCTATTGTAACCAATTGAAACAACTAATGTGACTCAGCTTATTGATTTATTCAGTGTTGACCACCTTTGAGCTGCAAAAACAACAAAATTGGTTCCTCGTGTCTCGTCCTACTAATTACTGTTTTTTGTGTGTGGGCTTTGTGTTCTTAGTGGTGAAAGTGCCGATCCTGCAGCATCTGGAGAGTCTTAGAGATGAGGAGCTGGAAGAGCGCAGGGAGAAGAGAAGAAGGCAGCTGGCCGAGGAAGAGGAGTCCAAACAGAATGAGAGGAGGGCATCTGGGGCAGAGCAAGTCAGGGATCAGAGCCTACAGGTTTGCAGAGCAATAGTTGTTTGTGGCTGAAGAATTTGTTCTAGGGGATTTTTCAGTGCCTCGTGTTAAACCAGTTTCGCATTCCAGAAGCCTTAGAACAGCCGAGAGGCATGAAAGCATCCTCTCAGCTGTTTGTCCTCTAGTCTTTTCCAGCAGTTGCTCCATGCAAGAACTGCCTGGTTGCAAGCTTTAGCGTTCTGGTGGCGAACATCTAACAACAATTTTAATATTTATGTTTAAGAACAGAGATATTAAAATGTTAGACATAGATATTAAAAAAGTTTTAGGGCATTTTTACTGGTTGCTTTGAAACTAATATGGAACAGCTCAAATTCCAAATGTTAAAGAAAATGCGGCCAGGATAATAAATGGCCCATTTAGTGCAAAACAGTTCTAAAGATATAGATTTTTGCTAGGGTAGTAAGTTGATTTAAAATATGGATTTTAATTGTTTGTTTGTTTGGAAGAACTAACATTTAGCCTTTGGATATTTTTTTGTCCTCAGGGTTCTGGATTGGGGGCAGTTAATGGTGCGGACAACACTGCAGGTACTGAGTTTTGTTATGTGGAATTCTTTTGTTTTTGTCATTTAAAAAAAAAAAAAACATTTTAATGAAAGGTACCAAGAAGAAGGCGCCCAACTTCCAGTGCGTGCTGTGGGATGAGGTAGTAGTTTGTATAGTTTTAGGATCACACCAGATCTGGGAGATAACTATACAGTCTACTGTCTTTCTTATGGCCACGCCTCATCATCTGGACATCTGTATTTGGAGCAAAAAATATTTTGTCTTTCTCCTTTTCTAAAGCTCTTGCCAGAAATGATTACATTTCAATGTTTGTGAAGCATTTTTTTTTCTTCATGCGTGCAGATACTGGGGGTACAATAAGGGGATCTTTAGTCTCTGTTGTGCTATAAAAGGAATTTTTCAGACATAGTTTTTCATACACTCTTCCACTTTGAGAAGAAGGGTCACTTTCAGTGCTTTACAAAGCTGATCTGGATGATTATTTTTATTTTCTGGTAAAGTCAGTCCATCCTGATATTCCATGAAGAACACATAAGGTTTTTCCATCACTCCTAGGGGCTCCATTGAAAAACTACATGCATGTTTTGCTGCGACTGCCTGCGCTGTGGTGAGGTAGTAAGTTGTGTTGTTGGATGGGATCAGGATTGTGTACCCCATACAGGAGATAACTATACAACTTACTTCCTTCCTCAGTGGAGGCTGATGGCTTCTAGGAAATATTCATTGTACTCTTGTGTGGATTTGCAGTCAGCTGCTTCTTCAAATATTTACATATAGTTCAGCTGCTGTTTTCATATGGCACCTATTTATAAAAAATGTTTTCGCTAAGCATTGAAATATGAGCATTAGATGTGGTAGATGCACTTAAATGCTTATTTTAGTATGTGTAAAAAAAACAAACTAGGAAGCTGTGTTTTAACGCTCTCTCCACCTGGATGTCACAGAGGGTGAGCAGGCTCAGGAGGGTCCAATGGCATGCCTGGACGCACCCAGGGTCTCAGAAGGCTTCCTCACTGCTCCCCCGTCTGGAGAGGTCACTCCCACCACCCCTGCTCCCCACGAACAGGCCCTGGTCTCCCTGGAGACCGCAATCAGTCAGCAAGTACACCAGCCAATAGCTGACCTGCTCCTGGCTGAGACGCACGCCAGCTCGCTGGTTGCTCTGGCTGGGGCTGGACTCCCCACCCTGTCAGAAAGTCAGAGACCAAACACCGAAGCAGAAGCGTCTCAGATGGAAATGTCCCCGGCTCCTACAACTGGTGAGAGAGTTGGAGGAGGAGGTGGTGAAGGAGGAGCATTGGATGAAGGCAGGGAAGGTAGACTAACTTTAATCAGATTATTTTACACAGTCGCCAACAACAAGGGCATTTGTTTCTGGAAACCTCTCTTCATGCTCTAAACCCAGAGAGGGAAGTTATAGGTCCCCCTTTTCTCTCCTCAGCCTCGCTAAGCCCGGATATTGTAGAAAGCGCTGAGCCTGTAGCGGTTGGCGTGTCGCAGCTGGAAGGATCCCCCATGGACACCAGCAGCCCTGCATCTGCTACTCAGGAAGAAGCTGCTCCCAATCCTCCGCAGACACCCCAGCTGTCCCAGGAGTTATCTGGCAGCAGGGAGAGTGGGCTGACTGATCGGCAAACAGATGCAGAGACTGGGTACGGAAAATTGTATATTTCTGATCAAACGCGTTGCCTCTATGACTCATTCTTTGTCATTGTTGTTAAATTGCATTTTAACCAAGTACACAAGTATAATAAAAGTTTTATGCTTATCACTTGTTTGATTTTATATTGTTTTGGGTATTAACGTTAAACAATGTCTTATTTTCTGTTGCTTTATCAGCTCCACATCCGTTTCATCTCCTGGAGAGACGATGCCTCGAAGCGACAGTGCTGACAGCCAATCCCAGGCCATCCAGGAAGAGCCTCTTCCATCCACCAGCAACGAGGAGGAGGATCCACTGGCTGGTAAAGATTTTAATACGCTTCAGTGCAGCCAATACAAAAGGCTATTTTCTAATATTTGTAGCAGTACAACAAACGAGTGGCCCTAAATAATAAAATAAGTTTTCAGTTACTGTTTCCGTGAGGCTGAGTTTGTTTGCGGTGAAAATAAGATACATTTTTACTCACTTGTGTTATCATTACAATAAGTTGCACAAAATAAAAAATACATACAAATTTGGAGCCTTTGAATTTCATGTTGTTTTTTCTTTACAGGAATCAATTTGCCAGAAGGTGTAGATCCTTCTTTCCTTGCCGCCCTTCCAGAAGACATCCGTCGAGAGGTCCTTCAGAACCAGCTCGGCATCAGACCTCCTTCACGTCCTCCTGCTGCCACAACTCTACCCTCCTCTAACGCGCCTGTGCTCGGAGGTCCCGGGGTTACAGAGGTCAGCCCTGAGTTCCTGGCAGCTTTGCCGCCTGCTATTCAGGAAGAGGTGAGATTATGGAAGACCAAGAATTTACCTTCTGAGATGCAATTTTCCAACCAATGCAAGAGTCTGATTTTAATTATTTTTTTTGCCTTAGGTTCTTGCCCAGCAGCGAGCTGAGCAGCAGCGACGGGAGCTAGCGCAGCAGCCTCCACAGGGAGACACTCCCCTGGATCCTGTCACTTTCATCCAGACGCTGCCCTCGGAGCTCCGGCGCAGCGTTCTTGAGGACATGGAGGACAGTGTGCTGGCCGTCATGCCGCCGGACATCGCTGCCGAGGCAGCCGCTTTGCGTAGGGAGCAAGAGGTGCGTCAGAGACAGCTCATGCACGAGAGGCTGTTCGGTCACAGCTCGTCTTCAGCCCTCTCGGCCATCCTGCGCTCGCCTGCCTTCACCAGCCGGTTGGGAAGCAACCGAGGTGTCCAGTACACCCGTCTGGCCGTCCAGAGAGGAGGACCGTTTCAGATGGGGGGAGGAACAAACCACAGGTGCGGAAACATTTGGCTCTTTCTAATGCATGATTTAGCATGAGACACCTTAGAAACACTCATACTTTCTAAACCACATGGCTATTCTGTCTTCTTCAGACCGTCCAGTTCCAGCGTAGATTCTTTGTTGCGTCTTCGCGGACGATTGCTGCTGGACCACGAGGCGTTGTCCTGCCTGCTGGTTCTGCTGTTTGTGGACGAGCCGAAGCTGAACACCAGCCGCCTGCACCGTGTGCTCAGGAACCTCTGCTACCACTCGCAGACCCGTGGGTGGGTCATCCGCAGCCTGCTGTCCATCCTGCAGCGCAGCAGCGAGAGTGAGGTCTGTCTGGAGACGGCGCGCCTGGAGGATTCCCGTGGAAAACGGAGCAACCAGGGCGGCTGCGGGGGGAAAGGTGCAGCCGCCTCATCGTCGTCGTCGTCCTCCTTAGAGCTGCTGAACAGAGTGGAGTCTCGCAGCTCCAGCCAGCTCTCTTGGCTCTCCGTCTCTATGGACGCAGCTTTGGGCTGTCGGACAAACATTTTTCAAATCCAGCGGGCGTCGGGCAGGAAGCATGGCGACCGGCATTCAGCCGGCAGCTCTGCGGCATCCGGAGCACTAGGAGTACCGGGCGGCGCTGCAGGAGTCACGTGTGCAGCAGGCGGAGGTTCCACAGTTCACATCCACCCTCAGGCTGCTCCAGTGGTTTGCAGACATGTCCTGGATACACTAATTCAGCTAGCTAAGGTTAGATTTTCATTCGATCAATCAAAAAATAGTTCTTAATATAAAATAATAGTGTATAATGCTTCCGCATTCTTGTGTGTTTCTGCAGGTGTTTCCAAGCCACTTCACCCAGCAGCGATGTAAGGACATTTCAGCGGCTTCCTCTGATCTGGAGTCTCGCCTTTGTACAGGTTTTTCTGGGGGAGGAAGCGGAGTTGGTAGCTCCAGGTCAGGCTCTCAGTCTCAGAGTAACCCCAATACTCAGAACTCCCTGAGCTCCTCTATAGCGACTCCTCAGTCTTTAGGCATCTCCACGGATTTCTGGGATCTGCTCGTTAAGCTCGACAACATGAACGTCAGCCGCAAGGGAAAAGCCTCGATGAAGACGGTGCCCCTAGGCGGTGGCGCGGAGGCCGAAGGAGCACAGTTCAGCCTGGAGACTTCCCCTCTTGGCCAGCTGATGAACATGCTGTCACATCCCGTTATCAGGCGGAGCTCCTTACTCACCGAAAAGCTGCTGCGCCTTCTCTCCCTTATATCTATTGCCCTGCCCGACAACAAGGCGACGGAGGTGCCTGCCGCACACCCGACCCCACAGACCGCCAACCCGAACATAGCTAGCTCAGGGGCCACACTGTCGATCACGACACAGGGCCCAACATTGGTGGGCTCCGCTCATCCCACTGTGACGGTGCCTGCTGTCTCAGGAGGAGCCGTAGCCCAGGGAACTTCCTCAGGAACGAGCATAACCGTCTCACAGGCTTCTTCTACCACCATCTCTATACCACCATCCACTGGAATAACCTCTGCAGGTAACGCACGAAGTACTCAAGTTCCTCCACACATGGCTCTGCAACACGTTTAGTCAGAAATGAATTTGATGGACTTTTGGTCTGAAACATTTTATAGGAAAGCAGAGGAGCTCTGCTGCGAGTACAGAGAGCGACAAGATGGCCTCCTCAGGACTCACAGAGAAACAACTTCAACTATCTGTGGAGGTATGATGGAGGGGTCTCATAGTCCTGTTAGTTTGTCTTTTTTTGTTTGTTTTTTTACTGGAAGTAAAGAGGGAAGATTCATTGAAGCCATAGATTACTCTGGAACCTCCTCAGAGTAGCAATAATAAGCCTATTGAAAATCTCATCTTAAAACCAGAAGCTGTCCCTGAAATGACTATTTGGGCTCCTAAAATAATGACTTGTTCAGACATTCACTGTATGTTTTTGCAGTTCTTACAATATTTATTGTGTCTTTTGAAACAGATTTCTGCCCAACTCATCCCACTCTGTCTTTATGACAGAGATGCGAATCACTTCGTTCCTCACTTGAAGTGTCTGTCATAAAATTAGATAAAATACTGTGCTTAAACTCATTACATCCAAGGTTTAATATAGCAGTTTATGCTCAGTGCTTGCAATAAATCGGACTCTATACGTCTTACTCGATCTCTTAAAGTCTTGATGATTTGAAAATGTTTCTCCTCCCTCTCTCTCCAAGGTGTTGACATCTCACTCATGTTCAGAGGAGGGACTGGAGGACGCCGCGAACATTTTGCTGCAGCTATCTAGAGGAGACGGCTCCACCAGAGACACGGTGCTCAGACTGCTCCTCAGTGGAGCCAGACACCTCGGCTACACTCTATGCAAGCAGATTGGTCAGTACTCACAAGTACTTCACCCGTTTCATCCTCTCCCTTGTTGATTTAAACGCCCATTACCTTTTCAATCTTGCAACTTTGAATTTTTTTGTTTTTTGTTTTTTCTGTCTCAGGCACGTTACTGGCGGAGCTGAGAGAGTACAACTTGGAGCAGCAGAGGCAGGCACAAGCCGACTCTCATTCCCCAGACGCACCTCCAGAGGACACCTCCTTATCTGCCAGATTAAAGGGGAAGATGACCAGCAGGTGAGCATGTGATGTGTGTGTGTGTGGGTTGCACACCGTCATTAGACCCAGAGGCAGTTTTGAAGTCGTAATAAACGAGCGTTTTAACATGTTTTTTGTCAGTTACTACTTTACAAGGCTAACTGTTTGGCGCGCACTTTATTATTGGTGGGTACACAGGTTCGACGGTTCAGAGAGTGTGGTGATTGTGGCTGCACAGAAGCGCACTCTGGGGGGACGCGAGTTGCAGCTTCCCTGCATGAGCTCGCTGACGTCCAAAACATCGACACAGAAGTTTTTCCTGCGAGTGCTGCAGGTGATTATCCAGCTGCGTGAGGACACACGGCGCGCCAACAAGAAAGCCAAACAGACGGGCCGGTTAGGTAAGGCGATTTTTTTTTTTCTTCCCAGACGCAATCCCTTCCAGCTCTATGTGGAATGTCTCCTAAACGTAAACTAAAACCTGTCATCTGCTCAAACGCCAGGCTCCAGCAGCCTGGGCTCAGCCAGCAGCATCCAGGCCGCAGTGCGGCAGCTTGAGGCTGAGGCCGACGCCATCATTCAGATGGTGAGAGAGGGGCAGCGTGCACGTCGGCTACAACAGGCCCCCCCACCTGCCGCCCCTTCTGCATCTGCCGCTGGATCTTCAGTGGCTGCCCCCCATGCTCCCACTGGTGCTGCTCCCCCTACTGGCACGGCTGCTGCTGCCACGGTTAGCATGGCTGCACTGACAGCAGGCATATTCCTACTTACTTAACATTGCGGAAAAACCTTTTGAGAAAACTAAAATCAGCAGATACATTGTGTGGTAGTGTAATCCTCGCTACTGTCATTATGTTGATAAATGCTTTAAAATGACTCTTTATTATAGATTTTTTTTGCTACGTCTAATTAGAAGCTGCCTTTATTGGCTTTAGGTGTTATGAAAGTTGTGTGAAATCATATTATTTTCTTCCAGATCCTCTTTGTTTATCTGCAAACATAATTGTGTACGCTGTCATCCAGTTGCTTTCATCTCAGTTGGTTTATGCACCAATACATCATCTTTACTGGCATGATGAATGTTGACGGCCCCATCAGTCAGTCAGACGTGCCTGTAATTTGTTGCATTGTGTTCCAGTGTGTTTGCATTGACTGGTTCTGTTGTTCAATCACGAATGTTTGGCTTGCTCCACTGCTCATGTCTGTTTGCTGGCAGATTGATGCTTTTTCCTTGACCTTCTTCCCTCGAAAGGCTTCCTGTAGATCATGGGAATGTCGTTTTGCATGGCAACCTTACGAGTTGCATTTCTGTGTAGAAAAGCGACTGTCCTATACGATTTCCTCTTGCTGATTGTCCCGTCTTTGTTTTCCTCAGTCTGACGTTCAGTCGGCGCCAGAAGCTCAGTCAGCACAAAGAGATGAATCTCCAATGGACGTTGACCAGCCGTCTCCTCTTGAACAAGATGCTGCGCCTCTGGGTATGAATTACTATAAATAGCCATAAATATTGCATCAGTTTAGAATAGATTTTAGTAAAACTTGTTCCTGTGATGGTATAAAGACTCACTAATATGGTTTGTGATATTGTATGCAAATTGGGTACAGTTAAGTCTTATTTAAATGCTTATAAATATATTTGTAATTGTACATTTATAAAACTATTTGAGTTTAAAACATAAGAAATATATTTTGATTTTATAAATATAATAAACTGCAATTTTCTTTGTGCATAAATGGGAAAATCCTTGGAATTGTTGTTTCTTGTGAATTGCTGGACTAATATTTAGCCGTATAAATGCGAAATTGCCATTCATAGCATTCGTTGTGTTTGTCGCTATGGGGAACACCTTTCTGACGTCCATATTTGACCTTTTCTTTTTAGACGAAGAAGGAAACGCTCAGTCAGAGAGCGAGGAGAAACTCCCAGACCTCCCTCTGCTCAGTGAGCAGCTGCTGCTGGACGAACTGTGGGACATGCTCGGGGAGTGTCTGAAGGAGCTGGAGGAGTCTCATGACCAGCATGCTGTGCTGGGTAGGTGGAGTTCCGCTTAAGAAATGCTGTTATTTTGAAGGAGCCCGAGTTTGTCGACGCACGGCAGTGACTGCTGATTCGTTTCTCCAGTGCTCCAGCCAGCTGTGGAGGCCTTCTTTCTGGTGCACGCCACAGAGCGAGAGAGCAAGCCTCCTGTTCGGGACACGCGGGAGAGCCAGCTGTCCCATATTAAAGATGAGCCCCCGCCGCTGTCCCCGGCCCCCCTCACGCCTGCCACTCCTTCGTCCCTGGACCCGTTCTTTTCCAGAGAGCCGTCCTCCATGCACATCTCCTCTAACCTCCCGCCAGACACCCAGAAATTCCTCCGCTTTGCTGGTGAGACTGAAGCACGTTGATGTAAAAAGAGGGAATTTTTTTCCAATGCATTGTTCAGTTTCTAACAGGACCGATTGTGTTTTCAGAAACTCACCGCACAGTGCTTAATCAGATCCTGCGACAGTCGACCACTCACCTGGCTGACGGGCCCTTCGCAGTATTAGTCGACTACATCCGGATTTTGGACTTTGACGTTAAGAGGAAGTAAGAGGAATAATTTCACACGCTCACCATGTGCCACGTTCACCAGGGACATTTGATCAAATCCGATTGGTTTTCTCCATCGCTTTAAGGTACTTCCGCCAGGAGTTGGAAAGGTTGGACGAAGGCCTTAGAAAGGAGGACATGGCTGTTCATGTGAGGCGTGATCATGTGTTTGAGGACTCCTACAGGGAACTGCACCGCAAGAGCCCCGAGGACATGAAGAACAGACTGTAAGCTGGTATTGCTTCTGTTTTCACTTCTTGTCCGTAATTCAGAACATTTTACCGAACCTCCACGTCCTACCTTGGCTCTGTGGCAGATACATCGTGTTTGAAGGGGAGGAGGGTCAGGATGCTGGTGGCCTGCTCAGGGAATGGTACATGATCATTTCCCGGGAGATGTTCAACCCCATGTACGCCCTGTTCCGCACGTCACCCGGCGACCGCGTCACCTACACCATAAACCCCTCGTCTCACTGCAACCCCAACCACCTCAGCTACTTCAAGTTCGTGGGTCGCGTTGTGGCCAAGGCGGTGTATGACAACCGACTACTGGAATGCTACTTCACTCGCAGCTTCTACAAACACATCCTGGGCAAGAGTGTCAGGTACCTGCAGTAAACCTTCTGTTGCACGGGCTTCTATTTAAAGATATGGGTGCCGCCATTTTATGAGGCAACTCTTAACCTCAGCCTTCACTATGTGACATTTACATTTTGACCTCTAAGGTGCCAGTTTTACAGTTTGATTTTGTTGTTTGGTATCTTAAAACACAAAAAAGGGGTCAGGGCAACTTTTTGTGCAAAGTTGTTTGTCGTTTTTCCTTGTGTTCCTTGGGCACAAGAAGTACTTTTAAATTCTTTATGTCCATGAATCATTAACTTCAGTCCTAAATTTTAAATATTGACAGTTTTTCTAAATGTTTAAAGATCTTTTTAGAAGAATATTTCCTGCTATCCCTCTCCTGACAGTTCGTTGTTTTTTGGTTTTTTTTAGAAGTCATTATTTAATGATGCATTCAAGTTGTAGTTGGAACTGGGAAATTCTGACTTCCCAGTCAAAATAAATAAATAAATAAATAAAAAGACTAATTTCCTCATTTATGTGAACCTGGATAGTTGAATTACTTAACCCCATTCCCAAATACATCTTTATTTTTTTTAAGTTTCTCAATGTTTTGCACTCATCCTTTGTTTCTACAGATACACGGACATGGAGAGCGAGGACTACCCGTTCTTCCAGGGTTTGGTGTACTTGTTGGAGAACGACGTGTCCACACTGGGCTATGAGCTGACGTTCAGCACAGAGGTCTGTCGCCGTCGCATTGAACTTCACCATACAATCAACGTAATTTGAGAAAGTTGTAAAAGTTGTAGTTCGCAACTCTCGCTGGTTTTAGGTCCAAGAGTTTGGAGTGTGCGAAGTCCGAGACCTCAAGCCGAACGGCGCCAACATTCTTGTCACAGAGGAAAATAAGAAGGAGTACGTTCATCTGGTGTGCCAGATGAAAATGACTGGTAAGCTTCTGAATATTTACGTCCCCAAACAATGAGCGTCTTTGTCACAGCAAGGAGTAAACAACAGTGGAGATTTGTGCTTGTTTGACAAGTTAGTATTGTATTAAATCTCCACATGCTGACTAAAGGTGTAATGTAGAAATACAGCCACTAGATGGCAGCAATTTTCCTTAAATATCCAGCAGACAGAGTGTTGCTGGAACATGACCTCTGTACCTGTAAAATGCTTACAATAAGCCTTTAAATCGAAAAAATAAAACAATTTCAAGCACAATTTTTTTTTATCAGACTGTTTTCGTTTTGGCCGTAATTGTATTTGTTTTTATTTTTAGGCGCAATCCGCAAACAACTGGCAGCCTTCCTTGAAGGGTTCTACGAGATCATCCCCAAGAGACTGATCTCCATCTTCACAGAGCAGGAGCTGGAGCTGCTCATCTCTGGCCTGCCTACCATCGACATCGACGACCTGAAGGCCAACACTGAATATCATAAATACCAATCCAGCTCTATTCAGGTAAAGTGCAGTAAAAAAAAAAACCCAGTCCTAATAATTTCAAAATGTTTTGACAAGTCGGAGGTGGGGATTGAGAGGAAGTGACACCAAACACAAGAAACTTTTATTTCTTAAGCAAAGATACTCACGTTTTGTTATCTTGTCTTTTGCAGATCCAGTGGTTCTGGAGAGCCTTGCGGTCCTTTGATCAGGCAGACCGGGCCAAGTTCCTGCAGTTTGTCACCGGCACATCCAAGGTTCCCCTCCAGGGTTTCGCTGCTCTAGAAGGCATGAACGGCATCCAGAAGTTCCAGATTCACCGCGATGATCGATCAACTGACCGTCTGCCATCTGCTCACACCTGGTAAGCGAGAGAAGCGGCTCGGCGTCGCGTCGCTTCTGAACATCTAAACGAACCGAAACTGAACGTTTTTGATTTTTTTTTCTTTGTTCGTCTGTCCCTCCTCAGCTTTAACCAGCTTGACCTTCCAGCCTACGAGAGCTACGAGAAGCTGAGACACATGCTGCTGTTGGCCATTCAGGAATGCTCAGAGGGATTCGGACTGGCTTAAATCATGAGACTCAGACATGCATACACCTAATTAGTTTGCCTACTCCTGACACATTCACACTGATAACCTCTGAACGCACGCACACACTATCATAGACATTACTGGATTACTTGTTGAATGGCCTAGTCTCGCTGGTTTCTATTCCATATAAAACCGATAAAACCAGCGAGTGAAATAGACTGATTGATATTGCGTACAACACAGAGAGCCTCATTTGGACACGCTTGTGTCTCCCTTCCCAATTTATCGCAAATGCAAGCAAGGATTCATGGACTAATAAGAGATGTTTTCTTCATTTAGTTTGATTTCTCTGTACAAAAGGTTTGGGAGTTTATTATGTTCAATCTTTTTTTTTTTTTTTTGTTCTCTGGCTGTGTAAAAAGAAAAAAAAAGAATGTTGTTTGAACAGGATGGTTATAAAACCTTTGGGGAAAAAAAAAAACCAAACAAAACAAAACATGTTGGTGGTTTCCTGTTGCAAATTTGTGACATCACAAGCCTTGACAATGGGGGACATTTTTATGGGTTGGGGGTGTACGAACAACTCGAAGTTTTGGAGATATTCACCAAAATGCACTTTTCAAAGTTTTGTGGCATTTTTAAGGAAGGATGGTACAAACAATGAAGAGAAAACCTTAAAGTGATTTAAAAACATTAACCATAAATTCTAGAGTATTTTTGGCTATTAAACCGCTGACCCAGCCTGGAGCCTTTGAATCAGAGTGGAATAACTACATGAATAAATGCATAAAATTTCATTCATCGTCTCTTTAAAAGTGTTTTAGCCGTTGTTTGCCGTTTATTTCCTTACAAGTGAATGTGTCGGACTACAGTCGCCTTAGCTGTACTCCAGATGGAGCGTTGAATCACTTCAGTGTGATGTCATCCTCCACGGCAAGAGGCCTTAGCGTTGAAACTTCTTAACAGGGCTTTTTTTTTTTTCTTTTTTTTTTTTACTACGGTCCCTGAATGTGTCCTATTCCAGAGTATCCTTCACTCCTGAGGAAGAGGTGGCAAAGCTGACATTTTCTAAAATATCATCCTTTACCTAGAAATAGAGCTTTGCTCACATTTCATACTTGTATGAATGAACTTTCAAGCCCCAGCTGAGATCATAAGGAAACATGTTTTCACTGTGCTCGGATATCTAAGCAGCACATCTTTATCAAACTTCTACAAAGACGTCGCAGGAACTTTTTTTTTTTTTTTTGCGCTATTTTCCTCGTGCATCAGGATTCAAATTGGTATTTGTGTCCGACTGATCAGATCCAAACATCACAGACGTGAAGTGGTTCACGTGATCAGCACTTCTCACTTTCAAGCAGCAAGCATACAGCAGGATGTTAAAGGGCGAGGGAAACTAGCCACCATAAACGCATTTACTTATAGACGATAAACTGGAATCTCGGTATCCAAGGTCGATCCTCGAGGCCTGAGTCAAATGATGGTTGATTTGGAGGCGTCTGCAAAGCTTTGGCATGCTGAGACGGACTGTTTGAATCAGCTGAGTTTGAGCAGAGACTCTTCTAAGACCTGCAGGACTGGAGCTGGACGCCAGGTAGAGCAGGCAGGTCGGTCGACTCGGCAAGGTTAGTAAGTCCCACCTGCACATTTCGAACACACTTGGGAATGTTGGTGACAGCGGTGGAACTAGTTGCAAGCTACTCTCCAGATGACTGAATAAAGTGGAATAGCATCGAAAGCGTGTTTATATCGGTGATTTCAGTAAGGCATTTCAACTCAGAAATCTGTCTCAAACGTTTCTAATGTTGATCGTTAAGGTAGAAGGTAACGATCGTCCTAGATTTCTGAGAATCGACACCAGTGAGAAAACTAATTCAGAAATGTATGGGTTTTTTTTTTTTGCACCACGCTGTCGAGGGGAAGAACACTGACAGAACAGTCGTCCAACAGGCAGTAACCTCTGCCCTCTACAAGGAGCGTACCAGATAAAGAAGTTCAGGGCAAACACGAAAGGTTTAGTGGAAGGAGGAACCACATGCATAAGAAATGTTGGAGCACTTCAAGCTCACCTCTGCAGATTCTCCCTTTTGCTGTAGGACCGGTTGCCTGCCTGCACTGTCAAACTTGACCATGGTAACAAACTAGCCTTATAAAAACCATAAGGGATCTATAGGGGTATTGATCAGAGGAAGTCGATAAATAACACCAGATCCATGCAGATAAGATGGAGAACTCTAATAAAGCACCCTAGGTTAAATGCAGCATGACGTGCTGATCTCCATGTCACGCCGCATTGGTGCAGTAATTTCTGCAGAAGTAGCACAGTCCATCTACAGTACGATACATGAACACATTTTCTACAAACCATTTCATGTGTAAGGTTTTATGTGCTTAAATCCATATCCATCTAATTTAATCAAGCTCAATTATTTCAGACACTTCATTACGTGGAACAATTTACACAAATGGATGTTTAAAAGCTTTTATTTCTGTTATGACTTTCCATTTGCAGGGACATTTAAAATGAGAGTAAATCAGACCATTAAATAATTTCATAGAGAAACGTTCACTCAGTGAAAGGTTTAATATTTGACTGCATGTTTACCTGTTGATCTTACAACTCGGCCTCCAGAGTGCTCTTGTGAAATCTCAGGTCAGCGTGGTGCCTTCACGATCGTTTCGGGACATCAGAACCCTGGAGTTTAGATTTCAGTGAACCACCTGTCAGTGCCTCCCGATCTCCTGTCATTCTCCCTGCTTAGTTCTCCAGAAGACCGTTCGTCTCAAAGTTCTCGGCTCTCCAGCAGAGTCTGCTTTCAGTCGGAAGCGGGTCGCTTTTGTGACACCGCCGCTCTGCCTGCTCGGGGTTTCCCTTTCCACCTCAGTTCTTGCTTGCCTGCACCTGTCGCTCCCGCTTTTCCTCCGGCTCGTTTCCCCCCCCCCCATGTGTATTCACCTTCTTTTAACCGCTCTTGCGTGCTGAATTAGTTCCGCCCGAGGAGTCCCCACGACAGCGGGGGGGGGATCGACCGCAGCCCACCCGCCGATGAACCCACCCCGCCCCCCATCCGCAGCCCTCACTGAGGGAACCTGAACTCTGCAGAATGGGGGGCCTCCATGTCTGATTTGGCGCGTGCCGAGGCGTGATGGATGAAATTGCAGAGCTTTTCATGCAGGAATTTTTTTTTTTTTTACATTTATTTATTTATTTTCTTCACAATGTGTTGACCAACCACGTTATTTTATTTATGAGGCGCTCTTGACTTCAAGTGATGTCTGCGATCCTCAAGCATCTGTCGCTGTCTTGGGGTTTTGATTTGCAAATGCATGGGAATATAATCCGTGCACGGAATTTGCATCGCAAAGGATTATCGGTGCAAACCTCAAAAAACAAAACAAAACAAAAAAAACATAACTGGTTATTTCTCAGAAATTGTGTGGCAACGATAAAAATAATCAGTTTGGCAAGAGATGGTTTGAGTGTTGCAATAACTCTTAACGTTTTTATGTTTAGAGCTGCTTATTTCTTTAACCTCTGTTCAGCACACATATTTGACACCTGAAAAATAAATAACCCGGCCAACTGTATTTATGTGATATACCTATTCAAAGTAGCTCGTCGTGGTGTTATGGAAAGAAAATGATTATTCAGGTCTGTCTGAAATCTTTGCATGTTTTTCTTTCTAAAACCTCCCAGACTGCAAGGAAAAACATTTCTGAACATCAGCTTTTGGTTATAAGGCGTTCCATTGGAGCTCTGGTTGTATGTGTACGGTCATTCTTTTCCTAAACCGACAGGTTTTCTTTCAGGTTTGTACGTTATGTAACTGCTACTCTTCCATCACCGCCGACCAGCTTCCATTTCTGAAGAAAAGCCTCCCCACTGCACGATGCTGCTACTGCTGCCACCATCAGTTTTCAGTCTGTGGTTTTGATGGTCGTCTTCCACACACAGGATCTCGCATAAAGACCAAACGTTTACATTTTGGCTTCATCTCATCACATGAAACTGTTGGGAAGTTCTGGCGAGTTCTTCATGCTGGATCCTCTTTAGTTCACGGCTGGTAGTTTTATTGCCATCTGATTCCTAAAACTGAGCGGGGGTTCCTTGAAGCTCCTCCAGAGTTACTGGCTTCTTCTGTCATTAACGCTCTCTTTGCCTGGACTTTCACTTTCTAATTGGGGAACTTTTAATGTGGCACTCTTTCCCAATTTGGAGTGAAGGATGTGAAAAATCCAGAGTGCATCAGTATTTTAGGTTTTGATCAACAGTTTGTGCATTTCTCTTGTAACTCAGAGCTCAGTTAAAATGTTTGTTCTTGCCACTTTAGCTGAGGAGGAAATGAAGGTTGGTGGAGTTCATTAATAATGAGCACTTTGTACATGAGCCAGAAGGATCTCAGCCTAATACATTTTAGTGCTGCTGCTTTCATGGACTGTAGGATAAATCACATGCAACAGTACTCACTCAGTGAAATGATAAAATGTTTTTTTTTCTCTTTCAGTGCAGAGCCCATATGAGCAAAGGGGAGGGGAAAAAAGAGAATCAGTTCATTAGACTAAATGGTTTAATTTTTAAATCATCACTATAGTGCTTTGAACTTTCTCTGCTAAATTAATTAGCCTCTTGTCCAATCAGGCACTTCATTTTACACAAACGATGGAATGAAATAAAGCTTGATGAATATTGAATAATAAACTTTGGCTTAAATTCCAAAATTCCTTTTAATTTGTTACTTCAGTGATTTTGTCTCTAGATATTCAAAACGCTCCGTCTCTGTGCAAGATTTTGTATTTTCTCACACTTTTTTTTTTTGTTGTTTTTATTTTGGGATCTTCTCACAGCAAACTGTCGTGAACCATTTACGCCCGACGTGTGGACGAAGGAGAAGCTTGATGTATCAAGGTGGACAGGACCACCCCCGGTTTTGACAGCAGTGTGACAACTTAGGGAGGGTGTTATGTCACATTCCCAATCTGTCGGCGTTGTCATCACCACCTCCCGATTAGGCCGCCGTCTCTGCTCCGGCCTGCGAGGATGAAGCCCGTGGAGGAGAGCGACGGACGAAACTCAGCTCCTGGCTTTTTCCACCGATTCACGGATCCTTCGCTTTTGTTCTCGGACTCGACCGCAGAAGCTGCTCGGTCCACGCCAAACCAGAACTGACAGCCTGCCTACGTTAAAGGTCATCGTCTTTGTTACCTCCGTGGCTCTGCAGTTGCTACCCGTCCCCAGCTCCCACCCGGAGAAGCCTCTGGCTCACCTCCCCCTCGGGGGCACAGCGGTGGGCACCTTGTGGCATTTTAGAAGAGACGCGGCGCTGCATGAAACTCCGCCTCGTCACATTAGAGATCGTGTCATGTGGTCAGCTCCTCGAGGCTGTCATTTGGAGAAGTAATACTGAGCTGCATGGAAGGAGATGTGATGTAGAACTTGCAATAACCACCAGAGAATGGTTAAATGAATACAGCAGAGGGATGCCTGTGTAAAACAGATTATTCATTATGCATCACGTTTAAAAAAGACCCAAGTGACTGGACACCATCTACATGAATCTCTATATGTTGAAATGTCGCAAAGGGAAACTCAAATGATGTGTATTGCTTCATTTTCTTATTATCGTGGCTGACAACTAAGCATTTGTTTTTTAAGTGGAATATTACAAAAGACCAATACAGACAAATCCTTTCTTATTAAAAAAAGAGATTGTGCTAAAGGCGCTGGTTTGTTTAAAGTTATGGAGGGAAACGGCACAATCAGTCAGATCCATGGAATCAAATCCCTTCATTTGATGCAATCACCCACGATGACCATCAAACAATGCAGTCGAATCAGAATGTACTTACTTAGCTTTGAATCTGTCTATATGATTACATTGAATTTTGTTTTGCAGTAAAGTGCCTGGAGATGACGCGTTATAAGTTAAATTGTGATGAGCCTCTTCTAAACCAGAGACATCATCCAAAATGTCTCACCGAGAAACAGAACCTGAGCTTTCCTCGGGAGTTTAAATGAGTCTTTCAACACGAAATGGGGAGAAAACTGTTGGTTCTCTCTGCAGATGAGCGTCACAGAGACGCCGAGCTCGTTTTCCAGCCAGACTTGGCAGCTGCCCACACTGCTGAAGGTACCAAAAGCTGCTCCAGTGGTCGCTGTGTTACTGCGCTTCATTAGCCGTCAAACTGACCTGATCTGCGTCCCACAGAGTCGACATGAAGCCACTAAGAGGAAGACGAGAGACACCGGACCCGGCAATGCAGATGACCAGAAGTGACCTGGACGTCCACAGCAGAACCACAGGCTGACCTCCTCCGCAAAACGCCACAGCGTAGGCGGTATTTTATATTTTGATGTTCTCGTGTTGCTGTTTTCAAAGCCTCGAATGAGGCTTTGAATCTTTCCACACTAGTAGATGCCAATAACTTTGTTTCTCATCTTTTCTCAAATTTCCTAAGATTGCTCATTTTTGAGTTTAATATTTTATGTGAAAGAACTTCATCCTGAACTTTGAGAAAAATCGTCTTTCTTGGATTTGTTTGATCTGACATCCTTCCCATGATTGCCCGTCTTCTGGTGTTGCGTTTTCTTTTCCGCTGCACTTCTCCTCCTCTTCTCTTCGGTTCTGGTCATTAAACACTGGAGGCAGCAAGAAGGTAATCAAAATCTAATTCGATAAATCTTATTCCTGCTTTGATAATCAGATTAGATCTGTTATGTAACATTTTTGTGTGCCAGACGTCAATAAATATTAGGATCGCAATCACGCCTGAAGGATACATATTTGGTGTATGAAAACTCCTGCTTTGATGGCTTCTCCAGAAGATTCAGTTTTAAAATGTTTTGACACTTAGTAATTACATTTTTGAAGCTAATTAATAGTTATTGGGTCTTATGTTTCTAATATGAGAGACAATATGAGAGCAACCCAATGAGTGAAGAAATGTCCACATCAAGCATGGCTTTCTATGCATTAGCTCCAAGTAAAAAAAAATAAAAAAATGAAACAATTTCTATGCGCAGTTCACATTCATCATGTTATGTGTTGGCCACACTTAGCTGCATGGCTACTCGAAGGATGGCAGGAAACTAAATCAGAGTCATTTCCCTTCAATTAGCAAGTGATTAACTCCAGGTCAGGATCGGCTGGCTGACCTTCTGCCCACATAATGACTTTAAGCAGATCGATGCTCCTCCAAAAGCCAGAGCAACATCAGATACAAAGTAATCTAGAAGAAAAAGAGCCTCACTTTTCATCCGTGGCTCTGGTGTATGACTGCTTCTCTCTTTTTCTTTTCTTTACTTTGTCACGTTAACACCGACCCGAGAACTACAAAACAGAAGTCAAAATGATAACCACTGATATGCTGCTTTCGATGTGAATGCATTGGTCGTTAAATTTCGAAGCAGTTGTGATGTTTCTGTGTTTTTGTCTGTCAGTGTCAAATGTACCTAAAATTCATCAGAACTGGTTCATGCTCCGCCGTAAAACGGCTCAAATGTCACATCCAATTTAATTTTACACCGCTCACTAAAGGCTTTATGCTGTTTCAAATGATTCTTTTGCGTCTCAAGAAATATTTGATTATGACCCCTGATTGGGTGAAAATCCCTCTGATAAGCTCCTCAAAACGGGAACTCTGACGTCTCCGTTGTTGTGTCTGCTTGTATCCCACGGCGGCTGTGAAACTGGCTGAGCTCAAAACAATTCATCTGAGCCATTGCATGTTTTATGCCTGCTGATTCTTGTGAAAAACCTGAATGTGTCTTATGTGCTAACAGACGCTGTATGTTGGTTGCATTAAACTGACAAAAGAGCCCTTTGTCGGGAACATTTGGTGACGTCACAGGGGGTAGGAACAATATAGTGTTGTGAAATATTCAAATTTTTGTTGCATTTCCCGACACTGTGAAGCTTTCCTGGCAGCATTTCTAAGGCCTTTTCCCAGGAAAACTGGGAAACTGTCCAAATCTTCAGGAATTCCCCAAAGCTTATGGATAAATTCGACAAACTCCAGTGTTGTCAGCCGTTTGTGAATCAGCTTCTTCACGTCGTTTTTGTAAAATGTTCCAATGCAGATGTCTTTGAACGTCTCTGAATGCATCACATGTCCAGCCTCGGAGTAGATGTGGTGTTTTTTTTTGTTTTTGTTTTTTTTTAAACTGCTGCTGCAACTTACTCAGCAGGTTGTTGCTAAGCAACCAAAGAGCGAGTGAGTTAGTTGATGCCATTATGAGATGCTGTGCGGTTCTGTGTCAGAGTTCAGTGAAATCATTCAGCATTTTAACAAACATATTTTCTATCAATATGTCTCTTGTGATACGTATAGTTTATTGCACTGCTCTGTGCAACAGGCTTCCCAAGTGTTGTTGCTGACCATGTTGATACTGTCATGACTCCATGGCCGCCTTCCTCAGCAGATCCGAATCCAAAGAGAGGATCTTTGAAATGTGGTGTACCAGGAAGATCTCTGCATGAATGCGAAGCTAGCAGGAACTGCATGATGCTGTCATGTTGATACGGGCAAAAACCTCTAAATATTTTCAGCACCTTGCCGAATTGTCACTGTGAACAGTTCAAGCGCAGGTCTGAAAGCCAAAGAGGCCTCAAATGAAGGTAAGATGCGGCCATTAAAGCGGCCATTGGCTGTGCTCTGCCGCTGTTTGCTTCTCTCTCTCTTCCTCTGTGAACGTCAATGTGTTGCGCTTTCCATCTGGGCTCTGTCTCGTCTGCTCCTCGCTGCAGCCATTTGCTATATTGCTTTTGGCTTTTTAAGCTGATAGAGCCGTCTTCCCCCTTGTCTCTTCGTCTTCTGCTGACGGCATCAGTTTTTTCCTCCAACTCCGGGCTTTCGAGTCGTTCATTCACAAACTTGTCTCCCTCACTCCCGGCTCACAGCTCAGACCTCCGGACGGAGTAAAGATGAGACGAGATCCGGTAATGTGGGCAGGTTAAGAAAGTCTTTCACGCATGAAAGGCTGGGAGTGTGGCGGCGGAGCAGAGGTCTACTCATTAAGGTCGAGGAGACATGAAGCTCTTGACTGAAGGAGATGAGGCGGTCCAAGTGCTTTCACAACAGATCGATCTGAGAGAGCTATCTTTTCCTAGATGAAAAGATACCGAATCATCTGACCACCGATTCGGTTTTAGTAGCTTTGCTGGAAAATGTCTCGTACTCATTTTTAAATACATCTTATGAGGAACAAACCCTCCTCCTCAAGTCCTCTCCTAGTTATTGTCTTTCTTCCTGGCAGCCGATCAGACGCAGATTTTGACCCTCCGTGCCTCAGCCTCCCTTCAGCCATCAACCCTCTGCTGGGAACAGCGGCGGAGGCTCTCACCTGCCTCGCACCATCCATCATTATTCCCAAGCTGTCTGCTGCGGTGGCAGCTTTTGTCCAAATGCCTGGCAGCTCCGTGGACACCGGGGGCAGATGGACCCGCTGGCAGACCTCATGGTGGGGAAACACAATGGAAAAACAGCAGCAAGCCAGCAGGAATGAGGCGGGGGGGATTCAGGACCGGACATGGCTGATGTCCCCATTTCTGAGGTTTATTTTTAGGAAGAGACGTGGACTGTATGTGTGTGACTGGGCTAATTGTCTCTGTTCTTGTTTCAGAAGCAAGGACAGAAGTATTCGGTGCAAGTGCATCTCTGTGTTGTTGTTTTTTTTGTTGTCAATTGAACCCTTTGTTGTTATGGACTTTTGAAGTTTTAGTCTTTTCACACTGACATTTTTGACTACCAGTGGATCTACAGGACGTCTCATATTGAACACATGGTGACATTTTGCACCTGCTTTGAAAATGGTTTATTCAAAGCACCTGACTGCAATCCACTCACAGACTACAGTAAATAAATGCTATTATATGAGTGAAAAAACAGGAGATTGCTCACGCTTAAGTTTGATTGGATCCAGAGGGATCGTAGCTCGTTGTACGACTTCCCAAAATGGGAATCGGATCCACAATCAACTGAGTGTTCATCTCCGTAATTGATTTAAATGTTTCTAAAATGTATTGTGGTTAACCTGCAGACATTTAAAGCCAGTTTCTGTTGTCATTGTCCAGAAAAAGACAGCAAGACTCAATGAATATAGATTGCCGTTTATGACCTTGAGTTCAAAACCTTCGCTCTTTTATTATTTTACAATCCTAAACCGAATATTGTACAGAAAATAACTGGATTGGATCAGGGAACCTCTACAGCTCAACCCAAGTGTCGGAGGGAAGGGGCCGACCTGTGTTGACTTTAACGTGGGACTCGGTTAAATCCCGTCTTTTTGGATACCTGCTAAACTTCACAGTGTTTACTCGCAGACGTGCTCAAAGGCCTCAGACTCCAGCGTTAACGCAGAGGATGAAACCTGAAGTCGTCGCAGGTGTAATCTGAGAACAGTGCGAGGTAAACAGCTCAACCGTCTGCAGGCAACAAACGGAAAATTTCCCGGCTGCTTTCAGTCGAAGAAGTGTGAAATCGAGCGAGGCGGCAATTGTTTAGTGGATTTAAAGGGCTTCTGGAGGAGGGTGGAGGGAGGGGTGTGGGGACTTCACAAACATCAAGCACCTGTTTATACAGTTTGTTCAAAGGAAATGAAAGCGCATTGAAAATATGAGAAAAGCAGATTGGAGCTGCAGGGGGAGCGGAGGCAAACGGCGGAAAACATAAATTAGTATTAATCAGGGAGCAGCGGATAAAAGCATGTCAAACAAAAGATCTTTATCAGCGTGTGTGCTGGATTAAAGCCGCCCAATGACATTTAACAACTCTGTTATCTTCTCTTTGGCAACAATGAGGAGCACAGCCAAGAGATCCCTGGACCGCGCAGCTCTCTATTACCCAGAAGTCTGTGCATCGCCACCATCATCATCCCAACTCAGATAAGAGACAAAAACTGATTCCTGATGCATTTTATTTCATTCGTTATACAACATTCGGCACGGCAATGTTTACGGAGCTGAATCTGTTGAACGGCCTTATCTGGTGAATTAAAAGTTGGCGTGGACAAATTTTTAAAAAGCAAATATATTTGTGATGCGTGAACACGAGCGCCTGACCTGAAGCAGCAGCAGAACGGCGAGGTGCTAAAGGGCCACAGGCAATGTGCTCAGTGTGCATCATCATACCTGCTTGAGCCAAAACAAGGGAAGCTGTTGGATGTAACAACCCTGACTGCGTAAAGAGAAATGGGTGCATGGGGGATAGGAGGGAGGATGGAAGAGAAGCACAATAAAGGAATGGTCAGAATCCACAGAGACTGAGGTGAAGAGAGAGAGAGAGAGAGAGACAGAGAGTAGAGAGAGAGAGAGAGAGGTAGGCAGGGAGGGAACGGAGGAGGAGAAAGGGAGGCAGGCAGGCAAAGAAGAAGGGTGATGTCACCCCGAACAGGCAGCCAATGAGAGTCAGAGAGAGGAGGGAGAGAGCGCGGCCAAAGGAGGGTGTGTTTTTCTATCACTGCAGCATCAGCAGAGAGAGAGAGAGAGAGAGGAGAGAGAAGAGGAGAGGAGAGGGGGCACAATCAATTTCACAGAAAGGAGGAAGAAAAGGCACAAGTAGATCAGGAGGAGAGAGAGGAAAACGGGACGCCAGGAAGCTGCCGGCTTGGAGGAGCATCACTCTGGAGGTAAGAGGATCTTCTTCAGACGAGAGGCGGCCGATTGTCATTTAATGGAAACGCAGCGGCGGCGAACTGGGGATGATGGGTCTAATTAGGTTGTTAGGTGGAGGCAGCTTGCTGTGGCATCTCACCTTTGCCTCGTCTTCTGTCACTGTCCTCCACCTGCTTCACGGAAATCACCAGCAGCCCTTTACCTGCAGTTGCAGCAGCAGGACTTTCCCGCCCCCTTTGTGGGGTCAAATACAAGTAAACATTGTAATTTACATTAATTTACTTGGAAGTGATTTCAATTTACTTGTACAAGAAAAGCAAAGTGGTAATTGCAACACTGGAAAACAGAGTCATGTTCACATTTCACTTTGTTTTTGCAAAATGTTCGTTATTGCAGCATTTAAATTTAGCATTGAGTGCATTGCATGCAACAGGGTCCCATCTGACATTAATATTAAATACTTAGCAGCGCTGGGGAACATTTATAGCACCTCGATGATGCCCATAATTTCTGCTTAAAGTCACCTGATGTGCACTTTGTTTTGAAATGTGATACACTGAAAACTGTGCTTTTGTATTTTTATCTGTTTTTCTTTCTTTTTTTTTTTTGGTTTGGCTGCATTAGTATGCATTTACAACAGCATGCGACATGTAAAAACACACACACACACACACACAAACAAAAAAAACATCAGACAATCAGCATTCTTGGAAAAGTGGGAGCAATTCTTACATTCCTAAATTTTCCCTTCTTCGTTTTTGCAGTTTTAAATTCCAATCATATCCTCCCCTCCCCCAGCCAATAGCTGCGTGGCTCGATGTTAAGTGCAGCCCTTGATTGCGATGTGCGTGTGAGGAATTTCACCGATGCAGAGGATGAAACTCGGCCGTACGCACGCAGCTGAACAAACTGCGTGATCTTCTGCAGAGGATTTGATTGCCGGGGCAGAATTTCTTGAAATGGTGCAAAGAGGGGGGGAAAAAAAAAGTGGAAGGAGAAAAACAACTGCCAAGGATGCAAGAACAGATTCAGATATCAACAGGAGAGGGGGAAATAAGAGAGACGTTCAGTCTGAAGGAGCCACAGGAGGAAAAAGGGTGGGGCAGCGCGCGCAGCAGACGGTGGAGGTGTTCCACAGGAAAAAAGGAGGAAGTCACCTGGCTGCGTGCTTCCAGATGCCTGCTGCCCATCCGCCTGTTGGATGTCCTTTCTGACGATCATATTAAAACATTTTCCACCGGTTTTGTTAGATCTGCATCACCAGAAGCAGTTATTTCTATGCGTGTGAGTTGGTCGTTATCTCTCCTCTGGTGTTCATTGAGCACAAAACACGTCTGATAATGTGATGGCAAACGTCATGCCGGTGCACGTTTGAGCTCCCTCTGCGTCCTGGTTGTCCCAGATGAAGCCCCTCTGTGGTTCTGGAGGAAGCAGAAAGGCCCCTTGCACCCGACAATGGCTTGTTGTTGCCATCTGTGCAACATCCATAAACATGCAGCACACAATAGATGAAGATGGGAGTCGCTGAATGGCGCCTCGCAGTCAAAGAGTCAGTTTTTATGGATGCTCTGTGTGGAAGCGTTGCCTCCCCCTGGAGACCCGCTGCTGGCCACATTATCATCCCATCCATTGCTGTGAGTTTTGTGTGGCAAGTGGCGGCTAAATCTGTGGGCCGTCGTGGGAGATTCTGGTGCAGCAGAGATTCTGTTGTTGGTCAGTAGCTGGACTTGGAGTCTATGATTCCCCCCTGCTACAGTTTTGGTGCACAAATTAATCTCCAGTCTTGACGGCGGCTGGAGATGGAACTAATTGAACGGTTCCATCGTAGAGACGCATGGAAACCGGGATTTATGCGAGGAGCAAAAACAGAGACGCAGCAAAAAACAGACAGAGGAGGACGGTGGAGGAAGCATAAAAAATATGGAGGGCAATGTGGACTTTTGGTGTTTTATGTGCACCAATCAGAACTTTATGGCTGATCACTGAAGATGGGGTTTTGTAAAGCTTTCACCTCACAATATCAATTTAATTGGGTTTAAATTAATCTCTAAGAACTTTAATATCTTTCTATTTTCGTCTCAAGCTCACAGGTTTCTCTCCTGGTTTCTAAGAGTCCGTTGGCTGTGCTGAAGTGCCGGGCCGACGCTGCGTGGGAGGGGAGGTGCAGCTCCGGGTCAGAGAGGGTCAGCGCTTCTCTGCTGCTCCTGTGCCACCTGTTCTAGCCGCAGGGCATCTGTGTTGCCATCCTGCTCATCAAACGCACTTACATGAACACACACAAGCTGCAGCTGAGGCGCACGGCGTCTGCAGCAAACAAACACTCGACGGAGACGCAGGGCACCAAGTTAAACATTCTCTAGCGTCGCCTCTCTGCCCTCATTACTTAAGCGTCTGCTGATGATCCAACCGCACACTCGGCGGTTTTGACTTTAAGGACGGTGGCTGCAGTTACAAACTCCGCAGGCTCGTAAGCTCGTACCTTTCTTTGGGAAGTCGTGCTTGTAGTTCAGCGTTTGGATCCGTGTGCACATGCAGGATGCTGCCAAACTGAAAACCACTGCCACCCCATTCATCCCCCTGTTCTGGTTGGGGCTTGGCTTTTTGATTTAGATTTGTGCAGATGGGAGTCAGCCCACTGGGTGTCAAGCACGGGATCATGTCGACATGCTGTCAGGGTTTGGTGCAGAATACATTGTGGTGATTTAGGGAGCTAAGGGTCAGGTGGATTGACAGGCGAGCTGTGGTAAATGATTAGAGGGAATACAGGAGGAAGGGGAAGGAGGCCAGGAGGAGGGGTGCGACCAAAAATCTGGTAGCAGACGGAAACCCCCGAAGAAGGAAGCAGGCTGTTTTTCTTTTATTCTCTTTCTGATTTAATCTTTTCACAAAAGAAAACAAAACAACAAAACTGCCCTCTTTCTACAACTTTAGTTATCCTATTTTCACACCCTAAATCACCTCCCGTCTGTTTGTTTTATTTCAAAAGCGGTATCAGCGTTTATGCAGTGTTGAAAACATCGAGATCCTAATCAAAATAATGGCTCACGTTATCCTTCCCAGAAGGAGCTTTCCAGACAAAGACTCATAAAGACTCATAAATTCAACCCTGTTGAACCTTCGATGGCTCAAACGAAGGCGTCATGTATGAGAACGGATTTAATTTGTCAGAGTGAATTGCCTTATTATGGCTTTCACAGCGAGAGGGCAAGAAGCACAGAACTCTTTTGGGCATCAAGGAAGATGTGGCCACTCAAAATGACGAAGCGCCTTGAAACCAGCCGAGAAGTTAATTACTGGCAAAGCAATAAGAAACCCCCCCAAAACCAAAAGCATTCCTGTTGAGCATTCAGCAATGCTGAACCTTGTGCTTCCTTAATGCAGGAACAAAGATAGCACATGGGAGAACAAGTGCAGCCGCCCGCAACACAACGCGACAGTAAAGCTGCGCATAAAACAGAAATGATGACAGACAGGAAGCTCCATATGTGTCATTCTGTTTGCCCCTCTGAAACCATCCTCATCTTTTTTTTTCTTTTTTTTTTTTTTTCCCTGTCCCTGACAAAATTACATCTTTGTTTCGGTCGCAGAGAGAATTCCCCGCAGCGTCACTCAGTTTGGTCCACAGTCAGCGCCGTCAAAGAGGCTTTATTGTCCACAACGGCAACTATCATTAGCCTGAACTGATTCTGTGTCTCCCAAAACGACACAGAATCATAAAAAAAAAGAGCTGTTTTTATGAGCCCTTTTTGTTGACGGTCAAAGACTTTTTTCTTTACTTACTTGTCTGCAGAGGATGAATCACGATCCATATGAGCCAAGAGGTGCATGACATGAACGTGCATCAATTAGAGACTTGGTTTAGTGGATTTTATTCATAAAAGACGGAAATCTGCTGGTGGCTTTGGTTAAAAGTATTTGCTAAGTGGCTCATGTTTGGACAGATTTAGTATTCAGTTGGAGTGTAATGGCATTGCAGAGAATTATTAATGTTTCTGCTTCAGCAAAAAATGTAAAAAGTGCTTAGTTTGTTTTCAGTGTAAAGAGGAAAAAAGTGCCTAAATATTTGACTGTCAATCAATATAAAGAAGCTGGTATATCTCAATATGATTCAGTCTAATGCACTTATTAACTGATATTGATATCTTTGACACTACTGCCTATGTAGTGACATTGGGACTCTCTGGGGAATTTATGCGTTATTACTTATTTCTGATTTTCATTACATTTCACAGGGTGTTTCATTAAAGGGACATTGGTTTACTAATTTATTGATCTGTTGCTAAGAGGCTGGCTGCATTTTTAATGAAACTTGGGGTATGCTATATATCTCTGTACTGCAGTGCTGGTGCTTTGCTTTATGTTTTACAACACAGCTGAGGTTTATAAAGGGGGCTTTCGTTTTTTTTTTTTGCAATTCATTATTTATCTGTAGTGTGTTTTTCTGGTCGGATTCCCCCTTTGAAGATATAAATGTTCTTTTGTGCCCTTCTAAAGACTTTGATACTTGCTCACTTTTTTGTGATGGATTCAATAAAACACTTTAATTGCTCCTCTCCGTAATCCTCCAATAAATCGCAGTGGCAAATGTGTGTGCACTGGTGATGTTTTATATTCATTGCTGGACATTTGAATCCAAATGTTGTGAGCTATTCTCAGAGCTGATTAAGTTTTTCTTTTCTTTTTTTTTCCCCCTGAAATTCATTTACTTTTTGGCTGTGAAGTGGAACGGTCATAATAAATTGTTGGCATGATTTTAGTTTTCCTCGTTAATGTTCCCTGAGGGGACAAACTGGATTGCAACGTCGCAGAGATTTTGCTTCTCTAACCAATGTTTTCTCAAAGTTTGGACATTTGACTTTCTAATTGTTAATTAGATTGATGCAGAATGAAAATGAAGGTTAGCGGTAAAAACAGGACATAACGCTAAAGCTGCTGTTGTGTTTGTGAGTAGTGCAGCACATTCTTCTCTCACATGTAAAAAAAAAAAAAAAATCCTCTGAGTGATATGAATCCACCTAATGGCTCTCTTATTTAGTGTGTTTACACCTAAAGATATTGATTGTGGTTTTGCTCGGCACTTCCCCACTCCAGAACCAGACTTCATTTAAACCAGCCGTAACCGAAACAGATGGGGCTTAATACACACAGGCACACTCACACTGACGCAGCATCCTGGAGTTGGAGCTGTAAGAAAACAAGCTGTCTGGTTCCGTCTCCTTTCTGTGTCTCGGTGCGTTGTTGTGACTGGAGGTTTCTTGCAGGCAGTTTTTTTTTTTTTTTTTTTTCTGCTGTGTCAGCCATGATATATTCATTAGAGATGGATTACGAAGCGTGGGAATGGATCACGTTTGGAGTGGGTTGTAATCCCCATACACTTGCTTAATTTAATCGCACCTACTGTGCCATCCTATTACACACTACACCCACCGCAGGCACGCAGGCGCTGGCTGGAGGACGGCAGGCCAGGGGGCAGACAAGGTTAAAGCGGGGTAACGTCAGGCAAGAGGGCTGGAGACAAAGACGGGGGATGGTGAGAAAAGACGAGCAAAATAGGATTACAAGCTGCGGGAGAATGATCAAAGTGAAGTGAGAGCAAACCATTTAAGGGAGAAAGGAAACATGAGAAGATAAAGAAAAGAGGAAGGTAAGGTGATCTTCAGAGTTGATATCTGGGAAATGCCATATTTTAACCCGCATCATATCTGTGCAGGATTTGGATGTGGTTAGACATGTGTGAAGCGCTCAGAAGATGTGAAGCAGGAGATCTAAAACTATCAATATATTTATGCTTATAGTCAGTCTTCTTTACTCAGATGACACAAAAAATGTCCAGAGCTTCCAATTTCCTTTCAAAAGTCGCTATTCAGCCTCAAAGGTGTGAGGATGGAGAAGCTTTGGTAACAAACAGGGAATCAAGGAAAAACCTCCACGGGAAATTATTGACTACATTAAATCCACAACAGGTTTGAAAACTTTATTGCACGCTTTAAAATCTCTATGAGCTGGAGGAGCTGCGTAGAGCCACAGCTCAGGTGGGACCGTTTGTCAATGCAACTGTGTGAGACGTGCACTTCACAAGTAAAGAGTGGAAAGAAAGAAATCAAGTCGAGCTTTAAGAGGAACCTTGCTGCTGATTGGCGTAAGTGATGTAGGGAATTGTTTAACAAACTGTTTGGACTGAATGTGTGCAAAATGCAATTTCCTTCCACGTTACGATTCATTTGTTGATCTGAAAATCCTGAAATACCAATAAAATAAGAACAAGATTAGGGGTGTTAATAGTTTTGCAAGGTTTTGTAAACCTTGTGCACATTTCATGGAATTTAAAAGTGAATAAAAGCGGTTGCATAATGTTGCCTCCACAGTGTTCTTCCTAATTACTGAAAGAAGCTCCATCATCCCTTGTTTGATTCTAACCAGAGTCACTTTGCCTCCTGCTTTCTCTGTAGAGAATCATAATGTTTGTGTAACCGTTCCTGCAAGATTGGTCTGATGTTGTGTTCTTTTTTTTTTTTTAAATTTAAATCAGGACCGAGTCGGATGTGTTTGGGTTCGCTCTCTGAATTCATTAGACTTAATCGGCCACGGAGCTGCAAAACAAGCCCGAGCTGCGCTAACGAGACAGCGCATCTCGTCTGTTTACGCCAAGACAGACCTGAGACGTTTCTGTGACCACACACTTGCAACGGCGAGGCGAATACGTTTTCTTGAGTCCTTTTGACATAACGACGTGGCAGGCGGCAGCAATGAGCAGGCATCTGGGGCGAGGTCTCTCGTCAGTGTGAAGGCAGGATGAATGGGGTTAGGGCAACAAGAAGAAAGAGAAACGGAGGGGTGCAGATGTCAGAGGGAGGCGGTTTTGTGAAAACAAACCCCAAGGAGTTAAAATAAAATAAATAAAAAAAAAAACACAGACAGAGGCGTCCGGACACTGTTAATGAGCTTAATGAGGTAATTATAAACAGAAGGAAAGGCTTAAATCCTCCAGGCCTCGTTCAAGAAGGTGCGGCGGCTGCTGAGAGAATGAATGGACATTTTCTATCAGGAACAATCTTAATAGAAAGCACTAAAGTTTGCTCCTGCTCAGGGCAATAGCCAGGAAGTATTAGTGAAGAGGAGGACAATGTGGTTAGATAAATAGGCGGCCGAGAGAGGAATGGGAGGATACAGATCCTCTGCTGATGATAATGGCGGTAAGTGCTCAGGCAGAGGCATGCCTCCAGTAGTTAGTAAAGACTTTATTACTTGTATTTATTCATCTTCATCGCAGTTGCTTTTCTCACGCCCAACATCCCATGTCCCTTTGTATTTTTGTCTAATGTGAGCACTGTTTTGACCAGCCTTGTTATCACCGTGCAGACGAAGAAGCAAGGAGTAAGTTATAGTGACAGGGCTTTGAGCTGTTCTCTGTGTTTAGATCCGTCTGCTGCGACGGGAGTCAGAACTGCTGGTTTCACCTCTCCCTGCAAGTAAAAGAAAAAAATGTCTCTTGATTTTCATCCGGGCATCATTTCCCCCGTCTTCTGCTTACCTGAGATCGGGTCATGGTGGAGTTAGCAGGTCTGGGCGGGACGAACCCAACTATTCGTTTCCATAGTTCCTCCATTATAGTCTGGGTATCTCCTACAGTCTATCATTTGGACTTGTCCTGACACACAAGAGGCATTCTGAAAACACATCCAATCTACTTCACATTATTCACGCCGTCCGTAAAACAGAGCAAAGCCACAGAACAAAAGCTTTTAGCCACTTACATCTGGTATCTTCAGTGATGATCAGTGTTTCATAACCTCACCGTTTGCCACAAGTGAGGGTTGGAACATGAACAGATGGATAAATGAAGAGCTTACGCTGGGACTCAGGTTTTCTTTCTCCCTGACAGGAGCGACGCTCGCCTTCTTGCAGACTAGACCCCAATCCGTCTGTCAATCTCTCGCTCTATCCCAGCTCAGCAAGCAAAACACTAACGAACTCCTTCGTTTGAGGCAGAGACTGACCCCTTTGACCCCCAGACTTGATGTGGTAAAAGGGGTTTGATTACCTCTAAGATCCTGCTATGTTGTCCAGGGAGTAGATCCCTGCCTCTGGGCTCCCATTGGCAATTGGTGTTAGGGGAAGGATGAGAGAGAGATTCTTTTGAAGGAAGACAGTGGACACCCTCCTCCATTTGTTTTTGGGCTTGTACCAGCTGGAATGGGTCGCTGAAGTGCTGTTGTGTGTGTCCTATATAGGAAGCAGCAGCGTCAGCGTGTTTTAAACTCAGCTATCAAAGGATGGAGGATGATTTAGATATCTGCCACTGTAGCAGGGGATTAGGTGTGCCAGAATACTGCGTCGGGTTTCTTTTCTCCACATAGAGGTGTGTATCTGTGTACATTAAGCCGCTTGTAAGCCTGACTGGGGGAGTATTTTCAGGACATTAGCTGCAGTGCATAAGCAGCTTGTTTTGTGTGTGAACCGTGGAAGTGGCAGTAAGAATTGTCAGAGCTTGTTGGCTCAAACTCTCTAAGAAAATCCCATTTGGTTTCCCAGCCGCAGGCAAAGGTCACCGCGGTGTTCTCTGCTTCGCCGCGGCTCACCTCTCTGCATCTGTTTTTCTTTCCGCCTCCCGCTATGGCGTTGGACACAAAGTCTTTCTGTCATCTGCCAGAACAGAAGAAAACATTTTTGAGTAAGAGATGCGGCCGCAGCTGCTGGGCTGAACTTTGTTTGAAGGATTTTCCCAAGAAATTGCTTAAGCCCAATTTACACATATATATTTAAGACCTTTCTACTATGTAGAAGAGTTAGTTTAACATGCAAAAATATTAACCACCTAAATTTTTTGAGATTATTAGGGTATTTTATGCACACTAGAAACAGAAATAGGTATTTAGTTTAAAACCAAAAATTGTACCTGTTAACGTCACAATTTTTTAATTAAACGTCAGACAGCAAGTGCTTTTATTTTGAAGAACAAGGACTGACTTCATAATGATTAAAAACAAAAACAAAAACAAAAAAAAACAAAAAAAAACTTGCAAAGCTCTACTGAATAAAAAACACGAACTTTGAAAAGTGGTGTTGACACCAAAAACATTACAGTGAAACCATTTGCACTGTGCCGGTGTTGCCATGGCAGCCAGTAATTTGTATACATAACTCAGAAGCAAGTCCTTTCACCTTTAATTACATGGGATGAAAATTGCTCAGTCTGATCATCTTGATTTTTGCAAATTGATGATTCATCTCTAATCTCTGAGCTTTTTTTTTTTTGTGTAGATGAAAAACATTCCTAGAATTGATGCTATTTTTAAAGGGAACTTTTTAGAAAGGGCAGACAATATGTTGTTTTGGCCAACAAGATCTAAACACCTTGAAAATTAATTTGCATGCATAAAAGAATTATGTGTGGATATGGTACTGCTACCAAAACCGGCTCTAGCCCAGGGGCCGATATTGTTGTTAATCCAGTGTTGCGTCTCAGCAAAGCAATATAAATATAGAAGACTGCAGCGTCACGTTTTTGTACATATTCACAGCCAGACTCTCTCCAGGGGCAGAAAATATAAAGCCTGTCACTTTCTTTAAATATCTGACTGGAGATACACATGCAGACTGGTGCAAACGCAAGTTGTCTGTTTACCCTCTTTCATATTGCGTCTTGCTGAAAAATTGGAACGCGCTGCGGAAAATGTCATGCCCTTGATCTCTTTGCACCACTACAGAGGGCTGCTGTGTGGATGTAGTTTTAGCAGCCTCGACACATGGGGCAGGGGGGGCGGGAGGGGGATTTACCGAGACGGGGGGTCTGGTGCAGAAACGGGGCTGCGGGCCTCTGATAACAGAACAGCGTTTGATGGTTGCTCGGCCTTTCCTCCGCTGGAAAACACAAGCTTGCTCCCGCTCAAATGCATCCCCGCCACAGGTCTGATTGGTCATGATTTGATTTAGTTACAGAGCAAAGCCGGTTTCCCGATCATGATGATAACAGATGTGATGGGAGTTAGAGAGCCACTTAGGGTTTGAGGGACTGTATCGATGCACTGCCAGCTGGCAAATCTCCCCTTCGATTGGCTTCACTCTCTCCAAGTTCACAGAGGTTGATGGTAGAGTTTGATAGGACGCTACCTGTAATTAAATTGAGTATCATCTTGGCTGTACTTAGGGTGCAAGGTTTTCTTTAGCAAAATCTTGCAGGTGGAGGGAGAAAAGGAGTATAGAGCGAGAGTGGGGGGGGAGTGGTGCTCCATACTAATAGCAAAAGGCAATCAGCAGGGAGCAAAGAACAGAGCAGGAGTGAAATGACAGACAGGAGTGCAAATGAAAGATAGAAGCTTGGCGAGGATGACAGCCAGGAAGGAGAAACTCTTTCAGCCGTATGTAGACATAAGAAGAAAAAGGGGGGAAGAGATGGAGAGCAGGAGACAGGAGATGAAGTAAGAGAGAGTCGACGTATGAGAGCAAGGGATGGAGATGGAGGGGAGGAGGAGGAGGAGGAGGACGAGGAGGAGGAGGCAAACATGTGGAATGGGGAGAGGCAGGGAGAGAAATATTTGCCGTGCGTGTGGTAGAGCTGGAGTCAGGAGGTTGTCATGGTGATAGGGAGGTGAGAAAAGAGAAGGGATGTGCGGGAATCGACACACACACGGACTGACACAGACTACCACCAACAGAATGAGTAATGCATAACAATACTAACCCGTCACACCTCGAGTAAACACTCACACAAACACGCCGGCTGTGTGCGCTGGTTAAATTGACGCCCAGGAGCCACATCACCATGCAAACTCCGTTTCCTCCATGTCTCCTGGCTGTCTTTCATCCTCTGTCAGCCACATTTGAATGGGAGGCAAATCTTCTTAAACTGACTCCTCTGACTTGATGATTAACCCAAACCAGCAGTCTGCAGCTGCATGTACTTCTCTCTGTGTGGACGTACTGGTGAGTGTTTACAAATCTGAAATTTGGATTTGGGTGGCAAGCTGTGGAGGAAGGCTGCTTTTCCTACATGATTTGATTTACTGCATACTTTAATGGCATCCATCCAATCATCCATTGCGTTTCTCTTATCCAGCATTGGGGCTAAACAAGTAATCGTCCAGGAGGGAGACCTAGGCGTCCCTCTCTCTGGGTCTCCATCACATTCTGGGAGATCTCATTGGGCAATAAGAGAAATATCGTTACTTCGCAGGGTTCTGGATCTGCCTTGGGATCTCCTTTCATTGAGACGTACCGGAAAGAACAAGATCGTGGATTCACCTTCAAATGGAGGCTCTTTCTGGTCAGATGGTCCTCTTTTTTGATGGGTAGGAGAAGATGCAGCTTTTACTATGGAGCAGGCCTTAAAAGTAAACTCTGCCAAGGAAGATGAAAGTATCATCCTTAACGAACTGATGCCAACTCTTTGGTCAGTTTCTTTAAGTACTTGGACCATAACCAAGTATCTTCATATCATATATGAATGCATGTATGATATATCATGCCTCTCTATAGGGATTGTACTTCATTGGACAAATATCGTCCAAGGTTGAGGGTGTCCAAGCAGTTTCCTTTCTGTTTCAAAATGTTTCTGTACAGAAATGAAGAAAACAGATGCAGACATTTTGAGATGAAAAAGATTTTTACAGTTTAGTTAAGGTGTGTAATGATCTTTATTTAAAGGCTGTCCCAGCAAAGACCTTCAAATGTTCACCATCAACAAAAAGTCAGGTTTGCATAAATCATCCGAAATTTGGCAAATTCAGTTGCGATCGTGGGAAATTGACTTTTCATTGCGGCGTGAGAAGACGGAGAGAGGCACAAAGAAGAGCCGAATGCAAACACAGCAGGAAGAAAAAGATTTCCATTCATTACAGAAAAATCAATGCATCAGTTAATTCAGATTGTCAACACTTGCATTGAAATTGGGGGGAGCTGGAGCCCAGTCGTTGTTGCTAAGGCAATAGACTGCTATGCACTTTAAACATCCACAAAACAATAATCGTATCTTGATTGGCTGTTTTATTTTTACCATCAACTAGCAAAGGTATGCAGGAGAAACAAACAGATTGAAAAGTGCTATTATAGTGGCTTGAGGCTTTAGACCTTAAAACCAGTGATATTTGCCTTGCGTAGAGTAAATCAGTTTATTATTTCTTAATCTCTTAATCATGTCTGTTTGGCACTGGCTTACAAATACAGCTGCTGATTTTCTTCGTTTGGCTTGAGCGAACGCATCTCAGCGCGCTTGTTTAATTTTGTATTATCGTGTGTGACTCCTGCATGTCTGTACAAGCCCAGTCAAGTGAGATCACACACACACACACACGTACGCGCGCACGCACAAGAATCTGTCCACTACCAGGGCTGTTAAGCCGCTGCAGTCCTCCCATGCAAATGTTTCACCAAAGAATTGATTGACCTTGCTCTTTCAGCCGCTCAAAGACAACTTTTACCAAGACCTGCTCTCAACTCAAACTGCATTCAGTAGAGGCTTATTATTATTATTATTATTATTATTATTATTATTATTAAGAGTTGTAACCAGCACGTTTTTTAGTACTTTTAACCCACATGTATGAGCAACATGCTCATCAACATACATGAAACGTACTGGACTGCAGCAGATGGACGTTCATTTGATTGTTTCATCCTCACCGCTGCAGTTCTTCTTTAAGACAAATAGTCTCTGTTGTCTATTTGTTGCGTTGGAGACCAAAGGTTACACCCACCGCCGCCCCCTCCCTTCAGGTGGTGCCGTGTGTGCTTCCCCTACGGCGATGGCCACGTTTCCAGGCGTGTCACATGAGCGGCTGGCAGCTGTGTCCTGCAGCACTATATAGGCCACTTATCATCTGACCCCAGGGACCGCTCCCTCCTCTTCTCCCTGTCTGAAGGACTGCCGGCACCGCCCCGCCTCAGACGTTGCTACCTGCAGCATGCGGCGACAGCTTCCCCCCCCCACCACGCTTCACTCGATGGGACCCAGGCACGACACGAATGCGCTCACGTGCTCCCGTGCATACGTTGAAGCTGATCCAACAACGCAGTTCCTCTTATACTGCACAGCTGACTTGAATATTAATGATCTGCAGGGATGTGAAATCACCATCTTTGTGTAGATTCTGGTGATGTTTTCTGGTGTGAAAAAGCATCATCCATCTCAGTGGCCCTTTCTTCCCCCTTTCTGTTTGTGTTGATGCAGCTGATTTGTCATCTCCAGCTGTGTTAAGCTGCTGCATCTCGTTTCAGGGCAAACTGGCAGACACTACACTGATGTCGACTTTATTTTCCCTTTTTTTTCTTTCTTGTTTTTTTTACTGGGTCGCCTGGCTCCGCTTTGATCCCCAAAGGCTTTACTAGTTCACACATTTAAAATCTCCTTTTTCCATCCGACTGATCTCCCTTTAATTTCTTTTTTCCTCTCTGGGGAGCAAATATCTGCGCACAAACATGTTCACTGAAGTGTCTTCACTTAGCACGTCGTCACAAAGGCAGATGAAGTAAAAAGAAAAAGGAAAAAAAAAGAAAACAAAAAGCAGCCCTGGTGAAGGTCAAAATGTGCGTCAACACGAGGAGGAATACAAGGAAGAAGCTGTTTGTTTCAGGGGAAAGGCAGAGAAGAGGAGAGGCTGACTGCGAGATAAAGCAGGAGAAAAAAGGGTTGACTGCGAGACGGAGCGCAGAGGATTAAAGGAAGCAGGGAGGGGGGAAGAGAAGGTCACTTCTAATAGCTTCTTCCACGTAATTTCATAACGTCATGATTGTCCCTCTTTGGTTGAGCTAACACCATTAGCTACCTGCTGTATGGACACTAAACCATTCTGCCACAGTCAGTATCTCGCAAGTTTCACACTGCAGGGCTGCGTGGAGTGTCTGCCTCTGAGATTGCAGGGTGCGCTTTACAGTTCAGTCACTTCTTTGGTAGTAAGTGGGACTCTTGAGTGTCTCATCTGTCTTTGAGGATGAGTAGCATGAGGATGTGGGGGTTTTGTATGCATCACATTTTCTTATGTTCTACATGACACTCAGGGTGTGCATGTAATTAGGGTTTTTTTTTTGTGCTGCAGGCACAGAATCTGATGGATGCTGCTGCTAATGAAGCAAATGACAACCTACAAGCAAGAGCGGCGCAGCGTAAAGAGAGTTTGTGTTTGTGCACGTATGTGTACAAACCGTATGCTTCTCATTAGGAGAAGCGGCAAACATTTGATTTGTTCACTTGTCGTCATTGGTTTTGACTTTTTGGGTTTGGTTTCTAGAAGCAGTCGTGGGAACTGAACACAAGGATGGCTGCAAAAGATGTGGCATCTCACGGAGAAACAGCAACATAAGATAGTATAATTTGACCCAACACAAAATATAAGAGACTGTAAAACGTTTCAGAAAGCACCAGGCTGCTTTTCAGCTTTATTTAAAAATATATTTTAGACATTTTGACAAAATAGGTACAATATTTAAAGTCTCAAATCACATCAAACATTAAACTGCACTTTTTCTCTCGACAGGGCAATGTTCCCAGACTCTTTTAACACAATAGACTGAATAAAATTTATTTCTAGTTTAGCTCATAATGCTGCGATTAAATGATCAGGATTGCAGTGGTTCAAATTTCTCTCAGTTTTCTGCAGTTAGCCAATTTGTTTTTGTGGCGTCCCTTTTGGATCCATTCTTGCATAAATTCCTGAATATTTTCTGGTGAGGTTAAACTAAAAATAAATAAATGAAGATAAAGAAGTAAAACTGTATTTCATTTCACTGCAATCTGTATGACACGCTATGTGTCGCTAAAGCATGATGCCCGAACTCCTTCCAAAACTTTTCTTAAAGAATGAAAATGTTTACACATGTTGGGATTTCTCAAGAAAAAAATTGTCCATCTTTTTATTCACCCCTTGAGATAGATAGTACAAATACATGTCTACTTAAAAACATTATTTTAGATTATTTTAACTAGTCGGTCATATAAAAGTCACACGTTAATATATAACTCCTTACAATGAGTCGATTCTCATTGTTAAAAACCTTTGATTCTAACACTTTCACAATATTTTTGTATGTTTATGGCGCTTTAAAAATAAATTAGACCGAATTTTTTTTTTTTTCTACTGGTTTACATCAATTTTATGTATTCTGGTCAAACGTTTTAGTGTTCTGCATTAACTCTGCTCTGAGATTATGCTTGCCGTCATTTTGTGCTTCCTTCAGTTTGATTACAGGTGAAATGAAATGGAAAATAACCAGGCACATCATGTTCGGTTTATCTTTCCCATCATGTTAAAGTACATAATTTGATTAGATCTCTCAAACAAACCAAGCCTTCTTTTTTTGTTTTAAATATGGCAAAAAAGAGGAAAAACCACAAAGATTGAAGTATTTGTTTTTCAGCGTTATCTCTGACTGTTTTCAGTCGGTGTTTTAGTGTCTAAATTGTCTTTGCTTGTTCTATTAAGAGGATTTTATCCCAGTGTTTAATCCAGTTAGACTGCAGATGAATGGACACATTAATGGAAAATAACCAGGCTCATGATGTTCCCAGTTTTCCCTCCCATACCGTCCTGATCCAACCAAACACGCACCTCCCCCGTCCTGATCCACCCACACGCACACACACACACACACACACATCTGCTCCGCTTCATTTACTTGTTGCGTACTGCGTCTTGGAAACCATTGAGCCTTTATTTCCTGTAAATGAGTGACTGACAGTCAGACGACTATAAACATTTTACCTTATCAGATGTGGACTAAAGTGAGCAGCAGCAGCAAACATATTGTCAACAGAGAGAGCTGGAGGCAGCACTCCATCTGCAAGACTGGCTCCATTAGCTGACAAGAGAGATTAGCTGACCTGCTGACACACACGCTGATCTTTACTGATACACATGGTGTCACACCCCCCCCCCACACACACACACACAGGGAACCTGATACACTATTACATTGGTGAAACACCCTGATTTGGCCATAACAAAGCTTTTACTGGTCACAGATCTCCTTTCTAAATATTCCCCTTCTTTCATGTCGGCCATTAACATTTTCCTTGTTACACACCGCCGCCGTCTCGCTCCTTTTTGTTTTTTGTGCACTTTCGATAAATCTTTTAGACTTTTTGTTGTTGTTGGGTTTCCTCTCCGAAGTCCCGCCGGTGTTGGCCTTCTTTGTCTTCATTGGTCATCTTGTTTTCCCCCCTCCTTTCTCTCCATCACTTTCGGCTATTTTAATGAGTCCAGCCCTTTCTTCTTGAATTATTCACCCCTTTTTCGTCTAACGTACCTATTGTTTCTTAAGGGGAAAAACCTTGATAAATAAACCAAACCATGTTTTTTTTTTTTTCTCCTCTCTTTTTCCTGGTTCTGTGAGTTTACCGGTGTGGAGAGAGAATATGAGACGCCTTCTGTGAATACTGAGGATTTTGTAATTTAAATTTGAGTAGGACGTAAATTATTCATGCTTATAAATGCTTAAAAAACGTTCAGCTTCCAGTGCTACACGTTGGGTTAAGTAGGTGTAAACAGGCATGAAGGCTTTGTTTTCAGTGATGCGTAAATGGGCGTGAAGCTGCCTTCAAGGTGTTGGCCTGTCAGTCGGTCTGCAGCAGCAGAGTGCGTACGTGTGGGCGCATATGTAAGCGATACCGCAAAACCCCGCTAGTGACCATATGTGTGAATAACTGAATTGGTATGTACAAGAGTAAGAGGGAAGTGCTGTGTGGAGACGTCGTTGTCATGACGACCAGGATGTAAAAGGGAGTGGGTGATTGCCCTTATGGTTCTTTTGCCAACCTTTATTTTCTCCGTCTTTGAGCCACCCTGCTATTAGCCCTTAACCCCTGTCCAAACAAGCGGGGCGGCGGCTGCTCACTGGGGAGGGCGTGGGCTCTTGGAAATGAGGGGACAACACCACGAGGCGTGCTTCCACGTTAGCGCGTTTGGCCCTGGTAGGCGTCGCAACGCGTCTAACTGCCGAGCTTATGCTAATAGCGGGTATTGATGAACGTGCTGTCTGTGCAGCCTGATTCCTGATAAGCTCTATCTCCACACTGTTTCGTTTTGCTCTCCTTCTTGCCGGACAATTTGCATTTTCATCTCACGCCCTTGGCCTTTTAAATAAAGAGCATCACCGTCGAGGAGGGGAGATGCTGGAATCCTGTTCTATTGCACTGCGAAAGCCTCTTTTCCATTAAAGTTGCAAATATTGAATTAAGCAGCCGGTGTTGTCTATTGACCGAGCTGGAGTGCTGCCGCAGCAGTTTATTAGAGTGATAGAGAGAACATGGGGCTGATGCAGAAAGGAGAGGAGGTGGGGAACTATGAGATTTATTGTTGTTGGGAAATGAGAAAAGCTCTTAGTGTCAAACACTGAGAGGCCTGAGAGAGTCGAAGACTGATGAAAAGGTGACAGGAAAATTGGTTTGTCATCTCCTCGGCTCGCTCCCATTTCGAAGTCTCCTGATGGGACAACTTTTAGACAAATGTGCACAAAATTAAAAAGCGGCAATCTTCGCTGAGGTGAATGATGCAGTGCCTTGTAAAGTAGCATGCCCCCTAAACTTGTTCACAATCTGACTTGTTTCGATCAAAAACGGCATTGCATCAGTTTCCCTCTTCCCTGCTGAATAGAAGCATGCCCACAGCATAATGCCGCCAGCACCATGTCTCACTGTGGCGATGATTTGTTCTGTCAAACGTTGTGTATCACAAATAGGCAACAGCAACAGCCTACAGAACTGCAGGGACTCGAGACGTATCGCTCAGTGAGAATGAGGCATGTCACCCGTCTGAGACCTTCACAGAACAAATGGTTTCATAGAGTTTGATTTACATCTTTGTGGACTCTCTGCTGGTTTGTTTTGTGTTTGGTAGGTTATGCTAAATTTAAAATAGGGGTATTAGAGTAAATTGTCAAAATGACTACCACACTTTTTGCGGTTGCAATATGGCTAAATGCGAAAATGTCCAGGGGGGGGGTGACGTTTTTTTCGCGAGACACTTTGACATCTAGCTGTGTTCTCGTGGAAAACAAAAGCTGCGGGTGTTATTTCACATGATTTGCGGTATTTTTCTGCCGTGGCGACGAAGTGGGCCTGAGACTTGTCTCACTGTAACAGAGTCATGCATTAAGTATGACTCTGCCAGAGAGAGGAAGGGAGGAGGGTGAATGTGAGCGAATGAGACAACCACTCCAAAGACAGAGGAGCGGACGGTCAGCAACAGCCGTTTGAGGCTGAGCCACATGAATGAATGGAAGAAAATCAATTATGAATCTGGGCGAATTCAGGGCAAATAGTGCTGACAGGAAGAGGATTTTTATGAATAATTCACTCTGCAAGGATCATGACCCCCTATTGGCATGAGCTTGTATTCCAAACATAATTTCTTCTTCTTTGACACTTGCTTCTACTCATTTTCTATTTTTTTTTTAGTAAGTATTATGTTTATTATGGTTTAAATCACTCCATCCCTTCAATATCTCTCCACCCGTCTCCTTTTCATCTTATGTTTCTTCAGACAGACAAACCCTCAGGGGTATCACTGGGGGTAAAGGGGGGCATGTGTTCATTTATTTTTCTCCCCCTCTCCTTCTGTCCTGCATCCTCTTCTCCTTACACATCTTCACAGCTGGAGGTAGTTAATATTTAAAGGGAAGGCGTGACGGGACGCACAGGACGAGCGGCGCGTGCTTGAACACGCATGCACACGCATGCACACACATGCACACACATGCTCGCCCTGTAATCCAGTCTCACTTGATCACAAGTACGCAGAGGAAGGCTTTCAAAACCTACATTTGCATAATCTGCAACGGGGAGACAAAATATACTGGGCTGCGTTCATCAGCGTCCAAGCATCGCACGTGAGGACGCGTGTTGATATGAATCAAACAGTGCGTATACGTGTGGGTGGTTGGCACGGCGCGGATCAGATAATGTGCGAAACTCAAGACTTGATTAGACTCTCGAGGTTTGATCTTGTGTTTCTACTCAGACAAGAGAGCCTGTGAAGGACCCAGTGTGCTTGGCAACGCCCCACATGTCAATTTCACATTAATGAAGACATTTTGTTAAGGGAAGACAGGAGCAAATGGGCGGCAGAGAAAACTGTTCGCACAAATCAAAACTGTGTGAACAATTTTAAGATTTGTGAAATTATTTTGATGATTCTCTCCGAAGAGGTAAATTCCTATTTAAAAAACAATCCCACGAGACTCTTTTGACATTTATATATTGATGTCATTTCTTCAATAAATGGGAACTGGAAATTGTAAATGAGCAAAATTACCATTGTTCTGTCAGTCTGGATTGTGTTGGATCTGTAGAAAATGTGAAGGACAGAAAAATTAGTAGTTAATCTTTGACAATGACAGCAGCAGCGACAGCGTAATGTAGAACGTCAGATACACTAGAATTTTATGGGAAAATGCCTCAAAGCCTGACTTCATAAATTATTGAAGCATCTGGGAAATTGACTTGGTCCATTTAGCTGGCGTGATACATGAACCATTGGCAGCTAATCTTCTTTCACTCTGGGTTCCTTGTAAAGAAGAAGAAGAAGAAGAAGAAAAAAAACAGCCACACCCTCACATCTCAACACGTCTGCCCTCGCTTCACACTCTTCCAGTGGCTGAACAATTTTCTGATGGCACCGTTTGACACTCCAGCGGTGCTAATAGTTTTAAAAACCACTTAAAAGGACTGTCAGGTCACCGGAGCCCCAGCTGCATACAGCCGTCCCACGCCTGACCTCTGACCCAGTCCAATGAAGCAGGTAACAGTGCTGAGATTGGATCATTGACGGCAGCGCAGCAGTCGCTCAGATACAGAGAAGTCGGGGCAGCTGCTTCGTTGTCGGTGTCTCGCCCCTGTGATAATGGAGCAACCTTCTGGCTTCATGCCGCGTGTGCAGCTTGGAAGTGTGCGCGCACGCGTGTGCGTCTCGGGTCGCATCGGTCGGGGCAATCAGCGTGTTTGGGTTGGCCTTGTTACGTAGCAACGCTCTTTCACGTCGCAGTCATTTATTTCTTCCTCCCGGGCCATTATAGTGTTCTCCTTTACTGCTCCTTCCCAGCACTGCAGGAAGACTGACTGAGGCGATGTCTGCCCCCCTGACTGAAGCCCACTGAACCATGCTCTTTTATCTGTGCGGCAGAGGTGTGTGTGCGCCTGCCTGCCCTCCTTCCTTTCAGACCGTGTTCATTGAATGCAAGCTTCTTTGTTTGTGTCTGTCTACAAGTGTTCAGATCAGAAATTTGTTGCATATTTCAGTTCCAGTTTTGGTAAATATCTAACCTGCTTATAACCTGCTTTCATCTGATTCTGCTTCACGGTGCTTAATATACATTATCTGCTACCACTGGTGTGGGTAATCTATTATCTATATTATCTATATATCTATATTAGCATGTTTAGCATCAATATAGGTTTAGGGTCAGCATCAATAACTGTGAACAGCAGTCTCTCTCTCTCTGTGTGTATTCGCTTGAGAATGGGGACAAAAAAATAAAATGTATTTTTAACCCTTTTTCTGAAATTAATATCATTCTGTCAACATCTCCACATCCATCATGTTTCGTGACAGACAGAGGAAGAAAACAGCAAATTTCCTGTAATTTGTCCTAACCTCCTGTTATCATTTGAAGTCAGTTCCTAGATTGCGCCTTCGGAAAATGAGCAAAACGTCGACGTTCTGCTGTTTGCAACCTGAAAACGTTAGCTAAAGATACAGTACTGCTAAAGAACCCAATGGCAAAGCAGCTTTGGCTCACATGTCAGCCTTTGCTTAGAAAAACAAACGGAAATAAAATCACAGAATCATGCAGCCACACATTTTCTCCACAAGCTGAATTTAGCTGAGATTCTAAATGCCATTTTCAAAACTGTCATCTATGTCAGAGCAGCCGGGGTTCAGCCCTCCACTGAATATGAGAGAGAGTTTCACCAAACTGTTGGTTGGAGTTTTGCTAGAGCTGAAAGTTGCCCGTGTCGGCTTGAAAACCTTTGAGAGAACTCTCTGGGTTTAGTCTGTCGTCCAAAAAAACATATAAACAAACAAACAAAAAAAAGCTTCTGGTTTGCATCAAAATTTCAATTTGTCATCCATGTTTCACTCAAAATGCTTTTATAAGTTGTAATTTTGCACTAATTTTAATATTGTCTTCTGAGGTTTTTTGATAAACTCAGACGCTGATTACAGACGCCTCTTGGCTTCTCTGTGCAGCTTGAGCAACAGCCTCCTCAGCGACGCGTGATTGACAGGATGACAGCCGTCATGCTGCTAATCATTAACAGGCGTCCTACTTTGCTCCACTCAGCTTTACCTCTCGGTCTCTTTGGAGAAGGCTAACAGGCAAATTCACACCTTAAGTCAGATTAATCCTGGAGTTAAACCCAAACTAGCTCTGCTGCGTTTGTCTGCCTCTGAAGGCATTTCGGAGATGCTGACTTAAGACTAATTGGCTGCTTGTCTCCAAAGAACAACAGCTAAAGAGGCTTTAGCCTGATGGAGAGAGGGAGAGGACAAAGGAAAAAGTGAATGACGGCCTCTAATTGTAGGATTTCGCATCGTGTGTGTATGTGGACTGGAAGGATGAGATAAGTGTCACGTTTGTTGCCTTCCTCTCCTCCTGCCCTCCTTGCGTAGCCTCACCTCTCTCTCTCTCTCTCTCTCTCTCTCCTCCTGCTCTCCTCAACGATCTCTCTATCCACTTTTTGTCAGTCCTAAAGTCCTCCTCCCGCTCACCCCTCCGTCTCGTCTCTGCGTACAATGATTCTGAAAGGCAGGCGAGTGAGTGTAATGCCTCATTTAATCCTAAAGCTGTTAGTTTAAACTGCCTTATTAGGGGTTTAGATCCTGTTTGTTCTTTAATTTAATCTGATTTGTCTCCCCTGTTATAGAAGAATCCCACATTTCTCATTCTCTTTCTCCTTTACTTTCTCCCCTGAGTGACAAATATAATATCAACAGTAATTACTGTGGCAGCCATTACCCACTCGATGAAAGAAAATGAAAGATAATCACCACTCTCCCACCTTCTTCCCACCCTCCGTGCTCTCTCATCATCTTCACCTCTTGTCTCCCACACCTTCTCTCTCTCTCTCTCTCTCTCTCAAGGTCACCCCTCTCTCAAATGCTGTGGCAGTGCCAAAAAAAAACGGTGGTAATTTGAGCCAAAAATCCCCTCCACTCAGCCTGTGGAGCTGTCAAACAGTCCCTCTCTACCCTCCGTGTGTCTATTATTGCCGCTTTCTTTTGTCTCACATGTGCGCGTCTTAATCACGGTGTGCCATAGCAGCTCGTTGCGTGTGATACCGAGCAGTGTAAACAATCAGCAGGCTCGCTCCGCATGGTGCCGCGGGAAAGGATGGCCGGCTTGTGGCGCCGGGCCCCGGTTCCAAGCGTACAGATGGAGTATGGATAGAGTCCCAGGAGGAGAGGCTCGCCTCACTCCCTATGAGTGATAGCATCTTCATCACATCTTTTCTCGCAGCGCTGCCACTCAGACGTGTCACTCTCCTTTTGTGACGACGCGATGCGGCTCTTATCACTCAACCTTTCGTCAACTCTTCATGCGTCCGCCCCGTGGAATATCAGATTTTGGCGCTTCCTGCATTTTGCTGCGTGCTGGGAGCCTCTTGTGGTGGTATTCTCTCCATCTGTTCCCCTGAATGACCTCGTCACACGGTTCACTGGTCCTGTAATTCAGCAAAGGTATTAAAGCTTTTTTTTGAGCGTGTCCCAGAACATGGACAGGTTTGGGACGCTCATCAGTGACGGTTTTATTGGGAAGTTCAGGAATTTTGAAGGGATGTTTTGTTGAAAGGCTGAAGGCAGTGAAAACATTTTTGTCAATTCTCTCTGCGTCTTTATTTGTACCTGATTTGATAACCGACCATTTAAAGCGATCTTCTGGACTTTACTCTGTCAACGGACTCAGGCTGGGATCAGAATACAAATTAACATTTGAAGGGTCATATTGCTCAGATAATTACTAATAATTGCCAAATCTGTGTTTACATCAATTTTAATGCAGGTGAAACATTGACTTCTTATAAAATTTTACCAGAATCTTGCTTTAAAGACAACGTTGAATTAAAAACTATCCCTTAATAACTCTGCGTCTCAGTCTGACCAAATGCTGCAGGGTCATTTTCTCTCATTCTGACACATGGCCCCCTCTCTGCCCTGTCCTGCCCTCTTTTTCTTCTTCTCCTTCTCCCTCCCCCACCTCCACCCCTCTTATCTGTTTCAGCCTGTGGACAGTTTCCTGCAGGAGGGCGTGGCACTGATTTAAAGCCCAAACAGGAGAGACAGAAGGCCAGCAGGACCGGAGACATATGAAGCGAAGCCAAGACCTCTAGCACGTGAAGCAGCACATCCTGACACCTGCTCGCCTTCGGCGTGCGCGTGGTTGCCTCTGTGAGCATTGCACTGTGAGCAGGTGGGACATTGATGGCACTGTGAGCGATGCCTCACATGCAGCGACAGCAGGTTTGCAGCAGGGGGCAGAGCTCCTCCCACCTCCTCCCCCTTGTCCTCGCCCTCCTCTCCCTCGCAGTCCTGCCCAGCCGGGCAGCCATCGAAATGCCCTCCAACTGTGAGTACTGATTGATATCATAACATCCAGAACAATAGTCGAATGCCGGAATGAGATTAGCTTGTTGTGTTAATTGCATTGTTGATTCATCAACGCACACCAATAATGATCTTTAATCACGACTAATAGATGAACTATATGAACATGTTTCCTCCTCAGTAACTTTAGTATTTAGAGGGGGGAAAAAAAAGCTCTGAATACTCCTTTCAGGGGTATCTCTGCGTAACGCTCATCTGGACCAGTGGCGTGTGTAATTACTCTATAATTGATCCCTTCATACTGCATTGATTAGTCCCTCTATTGATCTGGTTTCCTTGGTGAAACCTGTTTGAAGGGAATTAAATCAACAACTTAGTTACACAACTAAAATCCAGAGAGTATTTTTCACCCCCTGTCTCCCCATCCTATTTCTTCCACCGCCTCGATGCAATATGTGGGCATTAAAATTACAGCTGAGCTCCCGGCCCGGAGGGAAATTGATCTTCGTCTCCTCTGCCGCCATTGCTGCTCCTTGCTGCTCCTTGCTGCTGGGCAACCCACCGAATATTGTTTCTCAAGAGCCTCTGCTGCTCTTGTTTTTTTTTTACACTCTTTATCAGTACGAGTCCCAATCCTTCACCACCTACACGCACTTTGAAATGGCGAGAACACAAACAAAGCGAGTCCTCACCTGAGCCGAGCTGAGCCCACGTGCACCCTGCAAAAAACCATGATGAAACGCGGAGATTGTTGTCATCTAATTCCCAAAGGAACAAGGTGATGCAGAGGTGAGGAGGCCAAACACGATGAAGGGATGATGAGGAGGAGGAGGAGGAAAAAAGGGGGATGGAGGGGGGTCAAACAGGAATGGGAAAGGTCAAGGTTTTGCTGCCTTTCAATCAGGGGACCTCTAACATGTTGATTAGAGTTACTGAGGCAGCGATCGATCCATCCATCCATCTATCTATCGATCCATCTATCTATGGATCCAGGTATCTGTCTGTCTGTCTGTCTGTCTGTCTGTCTGTCTGTCTGTCTGTCTGTCTGTCTGTCTGTCTGTCTGTCTGTCTATCTATCTATCTATCTATCTATCTATCTATCTATCTATCTATCTATCTATCTATCTATCTATCTATCTATCTATCTATCTATCTATCTATCTATCTATCTATCTATCTATCTATCTATCTATCTATCTGTATTAAACTAAAATATTTCCTCTCATTTCTTTCACTCTGCCCCACTCTGTGGACGAACAAACTGCGCAGGGAACAGTAAGTGCTTTTAACTCTCTTGCTGTTTGTCCCTATATTAATGAATGTACTGCTAAAGTTCATTGTAAACACTTTCATTATGCCAGAGAGGCTATTTTCCGTCCTGCTGACAGCGGTGCACTTAAATGAATCTGGCATCAGAGCGTGCATTAGCTGTGTTTTTGCTCGCGTGCCAATCCGCGTGAGGCTGGCTTCGGAAAAAACCCCCCCCCAAAAAAAACCAGGAGCCTGTTTGAGTTTGTGGGGGATGTGTTTTAGTCCCATTGGCTCCCAATAGGTAGTTTCCCCTCTAGGAGCAAGCAGGAGAAAGTTTGAGGAGCTGGCAGCAGAGCTGTCAGATCAAAGGCTTGAAGAAATAGAGGAATTAAAGCACAAAGCAGCAACTTCACTCCTCCTCCTCTTTCTCTTCTGCCAATAGAGGAGCAGTGCCTACAGACTTCACTTCAATTTGATCAGCTACGAAAATGGGATTATTTTCTCTATGAGTGGGAATTCTTTCATTAAATTCTCACACTCTTCCCATCTGTCTCTTCCTGAATTTGTTTTATTTGTTTATCTGCTCTGCCATTTGTTTTCCTTTTGGACTTTCTATCAGCTCTCTGACTTCAGCGTCTTTTCTTTTTTCCCCCTCCTCTGTTCCTCTTTCCCTGCTACGTCCATTTGCCTGCTGCTCACTGGAGTCACCCTTCTTTATAACCTGTCTTTTCCTTTAAATCAGGCCGAAAATGATCCCAACTGTGAATCACTCACTTTAATTTCGCTGGAAAAAGAAGAAACTGTTTTATTTATTGCGGTTTATATATTTTCAAAGCGACGTCATAGTTTTTCTTAGTCGCTCTGGGCGCCTTTTTCACCTCTATATTAACATTTGCACAACACTTAGAGCATTTCTTAAACTAATTAGAGCAAATTACAGAAATGAGTAGCTTGCTCAAAATCAATAGTTTTCCCGTTCCTCAAGAAGCAAGTATTTGTGTAAAAAAAAAAAAAAAGTGTCCATGTCATCTCAATAAAAAGTTTTTGAACAAGATTGTCAAAAGTCTTTGTCATGCTTTCATCCTGAAACGTCACTCTGTGTTATAATGCAGAATATTCAGATTTTGTTGCCCCTACCTGAGACAGAGCCTGACACTGTTTTCACAGCCACTGACACTGAATACATTTGTTTCACATTTTTACTGCAATTCTAATTTGCTGCGAAATTAGAGTAGCTGCAAATACAAATTTTGCTGTAAATTCCAAATTAAATTACTGTAAAATCGACATTTAAATGTACAATTAAAATTTTTCAACGCTTCAATATATTCTGTCAGACATTAGACCAACGTTTCTGTGTTTAACAGCTTAGTAAGATAACTTACTTCCCATATTTTGGAGGTCATGGGTAACAACCTGTGTTAATTACAGTTTCTATAATCAGGCCTATTTTTGTACAATCACTATATATGGATAGTTTCTGGATTAATGTGCATTCCCTTCAAATTATAAAATATCTTTTGGAACACTGTCTAACCTGTTTTATGCTTCTTATCCATAGAATTAACAATTTATGCAGATCCTGTGTGCATTTTCACAGGTGCAGAGTGCTGAATCAGAATAAAGAGGGCAAACGTAGATAATTTAGAAAAAAGCCGTTAGCTCAGTGATCAATTTCTCAGCTTTTTATTTAGCAAACACAGATTCTACCTCTGTCTTAATCAGAGTCTCTAATGAACACATTTTTTTTCATTATCCTTGTTCCCTCTCCCTACAGGCTCTTCACTTTCTTAGTCCCACGGGGAAAACTCTGTGCCATAAATCCCCTTTTTCCATTAACTCTCCTCCCTACATTACGCATCAATTTCCTCTCATTGAAAACACATTTTCTCTCCTTACTCTCTTGGTCCTGCTCTCTTTTCTTGGCCCATATTTCATCTCTTTGTGTTTCAGAGCTTTGTCAAATGATATTGACTCGACACACTAATTGCCGTCTGTTAAGCAGAGAGTGGCTAGTATCTGGTCAGTCTGTGACGAGTGTGAAAACTCTTTGAAACAGACGGGACACATATGTTTGGTGACACAGTGGTGTGGTTTGCTGCATATGTACACGTCAGAACTCGAGTTGTGGCAGCATGCATCGTTCTCCAGGCCCCTTTTTCTTCCCCGTTCGTGTTGTGAACAAGTCGGCCAGTTTGAACTAATTCTTGTCTCGGTCCATGCAGACAAGAGGCCTCCTCAGATCACCAAACACCCGGACTCTCTCACAGTTTTTAGCCCCGAGGACTTCGTCATGAAGTGTGAAGCCTCTGGCGTCCCAATGCCCAGGTTCGTCAGCACAACCAGACCCATGCAAACACATAAACACAGTGCAGAAGAATTCATGCATCTTGAACTGTTCGATGTTTTACTTCATAATAAAAATCAACAGCCTCAATTTTATTGTGACAGACTATTACAAAGAAGTTTGTAATTGAAAAGCAGCAAGAAAAAAATATGAGGTTTTCTAAATTTCAGTAAATATCTAAAAAAAAAAAAGTGGCTAAATACAAATGTGTACATTTTTAAAAATTCTGAAAACCACCTTTTTTCTTTCCAAAGCGAATTATGTGTCGTAAAATAATGTTTAAGGGGTATTAGTTCTTTCGGTAGACACTGTAAGTCTGATAGCATAATATCTGCAGAGCAGCTCCGCTGATCTTTTTAGGAAGCCGAGAACAGTGACCTTCCCTCTCCTTGTTCGGCTGACATCTACATATTAGCGTTACACGAAAGCACAGCTTCTCCCAATCAGAGTTCTTGTTTCACCAGAGGATAAATGTCATTAAGCCCTCGGGCGATCTCCTCTCTCTGAGTGTCTTAGCTGCTCTGAAGTGGAAAACTGCTCCCATTGCCGAGGAAAAAGAGATGAATATTGCAATTACACACAGCGCAGGCCTCTGAGCTCCACTGGGGCGTCCCGTGTACATTTCACAGAAATCCATTTGTGGCCTCGATTCTACTGACATCTTCTGTGCATAAATGACTGCTTTCTGAGACTTGAAAATGACTGTGTGTGACGTTGATGTTTAAACGATCATCATTTTACTGTCGCTTTCTTCTTCTGCTTCAGTTTCAGTTGGACTAAGGATGGAAAGCCATTTGACCCAAGTGCTGACACAGATCTTAATATTACGAAAAGCTTTGGTTCGTTCGCCTTCTCTACATTCAGTAAAACTATGGACACCCTGAAGCTGTACCAAGGCAAATATGTCTGCTATGCCACCAATGAGCTCGGGACGGCTGTGTCGAACGAAGCCATCCTCAAAACTGATGGTAAGGAGTTCCTTTTGAAATCAATCAATTCGTAGGAAATACATTTTTAGCATTAGAAATTCAGAATTTAGCTTCGCCATGGTGTATTCATGAAGTTGCTTTCAAAGCTCAGAGTACAATCAGAGGATTATCTTCCTTTTGTCTGTAAGAAGAGTTCAGGCTGTGTTACTCAGAGTACAGAGTAAAAGAGTACTATACAGACAAACATATGATACACCTCTGTTTTTTAAATACACATTGATTTATGTGTCTCATTTCATTGTGCATTATGTTTAGTGTATTGTTAGACAAGGTATAATTGTCATTTCTCAGAATGTATTTGACATCTGATAACAATCAGCCTCACTGGGAAGGTCTGCTCTGATTGATTGTTGAGCTCAACAATCAGTCAGGTCATGGAGGTGTGGCCCAGATTTGATTTGACGTCAAGTTGCTGAGGAGGTCTCTGAGGTTTGGCTGTCTAGGCTACGTTTGCTTTATGGATCTGGGAGACAATAGTGTATGTCAATTGGATTTGGTAGGGAGTTGCTGATGGGAGTATGAGGTGTCCGGATGCTTCTAAAGGACATTCCAGTCATTTGCCGAGTGTTTCTGATCCTGGTTGCAATTTTTCTGTCGTAAGAGGAGTCGGTCTGATTTGGGAACTTTCTCCTCTTTCTTTTTAGGAAGTGACGAGGTTTTGCTGCTGTTGTCTACAGTTCATAACCTTTTGCTTTCAGTGAACCGGCTGAGATGACAGTCAACTCCTCTAAATCTGAGGCAGTGGTTCACAGTCAGAAAAAGGTGGACAGCTTCCTCTGTGTAAGTGGATGAGTTCCAGTATCTTGGTGTCTTGAGTGTTGGTAGGTTGGATAGCCAAACGACAGAACGGTGTCTGATTTTTCCTTCTGGTCTCTTTCCTCCTGTGGCTGAGGATGTATGGAAGTATCAGATAATTCATTTTGAAGTAGCTCTGTTTTCTGTGTGTGGCCCTTTGGTGCCTTTAACTCTACCGATTTGTCTTCCATAAAACAAAAATAGCCCTCTCCCGAGCTACATTATAATTACATTCAGGGACGCAATTATCAACACACAGATGCAGACAAGCCCTGAGCCAACGAGGACCTCTGAACATCCATCCACCTGCCTGACTGGCTCTCTCCTGGGCGACCTCCTTCCTTCACAGTTTCCCTGACAACGGTTTCCTGAGAAACACTCTTGAGTTGATGTCATGTGATGCGCTCTTCAGTGGCTCCTGTGGGGTTACGAACACTGAGCAGAAAGGAGAGAGAGATGGAGATCACACACGCGTGACTCACATATCTCACTGTTACGTGTCTTCAAGGCAAAAAACACAAAAAAACAAAACAAACAACAAAAAAAAAAAACGACCTGTGGTCTTCTCTGAGGATTCTGTTATGGAAATTCAGAAATAAGACTCCCTCATCGGTATTTGTCTAAGATGACATGTGATGAGGATTGCCTCTGGAAATCTTCTCCGTGGGTTGCTGTTTGCTTACCACCTGTTTCCACGCAAACTCACCTCTGTGTATTTATTCCTTGTTTACCTCGGTGCAGTCCCCCCTACCCAGCAGAAGCAGAAGGAGAAGGCGGTTACTGCGAAGTCTGATGAGGGGAGCAGCATCGTGCTGAAGTGTAACCCCCCTCAGAGCTCCATGGAGCCCATCATTCACTGGATGGATCGGAGTGAGTTCGTTATCTCCAATTTTATTACACACGTCTGACTAAATGGGACTCTTGCATGCTCATCTTTTGAGGTCCACTTGTCTCATATCTGTGAAAAATGCATAAAGTGTTTCAAAAAGCATTTCTAAAAGATGTCAGAGTGTATTGCAAAGTTGGAAGGATAAGTTCTCAACACTACTTTATCATTTAGCTCGCAATTTTTTTACGCTCCCTTTTACAAAGACAAGCCTTTTGAGCGTCCCAAGTTATTAGATTACCTCACACCGACACAGATGTTCTGTGTCTGTAACTGCTTTCAATCAGTTTTATTTTTTTTCCCCCTTTTTCTTCAGAGATGCACCATATCCAGCTGAGTGAGCGGGTTGTGGTTGGAAAGGACGGCAACCTTTACTTTGCTCATTTGACAATGGATGACAGCAGGGACGACTACACCTGCAACGTCCAGTACATGGTGACACGCACCATTCTGGCCCAGGAGCCCATCTCTCTGAAGGTTAACCCCAGTGAGTATCGAGGTTGACTCCAGCAGAGGTGGATGCAAGCTAAGCCGAAGCTGTGAGGCAGAAACAACATTTTGCAACATTTTGCAAAGTCCAGCAGCTAAATCTACTGAACGTCCCACAACCAGCAGGGAGTCGATACTTTTGTTGTAATGAGATGCTTGCGGCTCTGGCTGAGCCACAAGCATCTGTGGCTCAGCCAGAGGTCAGAAAGATGAACATGTGTTAACATGAGACCCCTGTTTGTAAATCTGCATCTGTTGCTATTGTGGTGGACTTGTCCGGCTCACTCTCCGGACCCCGTTTCTCACTGCAAGGGCGTGTCAGCATAACTGAAGAGGCTGCAGTGTCAGCAGAACAGCTATCTGAAAATTGCCCATCCATATGCATGAGTCTTTCTCTTCGTCTAAATGCATTTCCGCTTCTCTTTGTCCAGTCAATTCGTTAGTGCGGAGCCGTAGGCCACAGATGATGAGGCCTGGTGAAGACGAAAGCACGTACCATGCCCTCAGGGGCCAGACGATAGAACTTGAGTGCATTGTTCAAGGCCAGTAAGTATCTTCATATATGCCTGGCAACATATGCACCTTTGCTTCCATTAAAGATAAAAATAAAGCTGCTCTTTAAAATCAATCTTTACTGCCAATTATCCCATTTTTACATGCTACATTTTTTCCATCTTGACTCCATTTGCCCTTGGCTCATGTGTTTTGTCCTTCCTTCTTTTTCATACTGTGTATGTCTCCTTATCTGCTGGTGTTTACACTTTTCTTCTGCTTTTCCTTTCTCTGTTTCATATCTCCCTCATTCCATGTCTGTCTTTGCATTCAGCCTTTAACAATGCGTGTCTTGACTCTCCTCTTCTTCAGTCCAATTCCTAAAATTACGTGGCTGAAGAAGGAAGGTGAGCTGGACGAATCCCGGACGTTCAAAGAAATGTTTGACCGACGCCTGCGCCTCAGTGATGTCTCTGAAAGTGACAGTGGCGAGTACCAGTGCATAGCCAAGAACACACAAGGGAATGCCAAACACATCTACCACCTGAAAGTAGAAGGTGTGTCTCACTCTCTTCTTCTCCACAGCCACACAGTCAAGAGACTGCAGAGCCACGAATTGTTTTGTTAGGACAAACTCTCTAAACTACAATGCTTTAGTTTAACCTTGCATGCACCATCTATGTCCTTTGCAGCTGCTCCGTATTGGAAAGTGATCCCAGAGAGTCTGATTTATGCTCCGGGTGAAATGGTTAGGTTAGACTGTGCAGCAGAGGGTACGCCCACTCCGACCATCAGCTGGACCAGGAACGGAGAGGAGATCTCAGGTCAGAGGAGACATCCCACTGAACCATTTCAGCAAACAACTTCCTGCACTTTCGATGTACTGAGATGTGTAACTGCTCAACAGGAAGTGACTCCAGACATACTGTGATAGCGAAAAATGCATCATTGATCCTAAACACTGTCGACTTTGAAGACACCGCTGTCTACCAGTGCCGGGCCTCCAACAAACACGGCACCATCCTCACCAACACCTACGTATACATCATCAGTGGGTGTTCATTTTTTTGCTTATTGGGAGTTTATCTGTATAAATTGTGTGCATTTCTGGAGGAATAAACCTATAATAACTTTAGAATAAAAATACACATTAATAGTGCTGAGAAAAATTTTAATTGGTTTTTGCTTTTTATTGTCATGCTTAAGGTTACAAATTGTTAAAATTCTAATAGTAGATAGATTTACCCAGGGAAAACACCATTTCACATGGCAGCAGTTTTAATATGAACGTTACACTGGGGGACAGGAAGAAAAACAATATTTCAACATCGTCACAAATGAAAAGTATTTTGAAAAAAAATAGAGGGAAATAAATCAAAAGTGACCATAAATTTAAAGAAATTAAAATGACGATACTAAGTTTAACATTCAACAAAAAATAATGGAGGCTGGTGGTGGATCGAAATGGAGCAAATAACAATAATTAATAGTGAAATATATAATATATAACTAAAAATTTTTCAAAAAATAAATTAAGAAGTAAATATTAAAGAACTGATTAAATGAGCTGTAAGGTGAACAATTTAATTGTAAATTTCATTTAAAATGTACAAATAAATTCTTACAGTTTGAAACGAAATATATATTTTAATTTATGAAACATGGGATACTATCATAAGTCTTGTAAACTCTATTTTTGTTGGGTTACTTTACTGAAACGTGTATTTATTGATGCACTTGTTTACAGATGCATTTTGGCAGGTTTGGTCCTCCATAGTCATGACTGTGTGTTCTTTCAGTCCTGCCTCCGCAGATCGTTACAGATGACCGGAAAGTGTACTCTGTTACTGAAGGCCAGAGTGCTTCGCTGGAGTGTGAGACCTTTGGCTCTCCTAAACCTAAAGTCATATGGTGAGGCAAATTCCTCACTACTTTATCAAAAATCTTCCAGTGACGTTTGGCAGGTTTTTATATCTCATTTTGCAAAGTTGATGTTATCACATAGGCAGCTCTTCATATGCATAAATTAACTGCCAAATGTTGTTACATCTGGACTGTGACTGTGAAATCTGTTAGCCAGGCACATATCCAACCTGGCTTTGTTTTTTTTATGTAAAACAGGCAAAGTGCTGTTTAAACTGGTGAATTCATTAGAGTAGCTGAAAGGCCTAATTTTGTACTCAGCTTGCCAGTTTTCTGATGTGTTCAGGGAGCGAGGGGCATCGTACCTTCTGGATGATCCCAGACTTCAGCCACTTCCCAACGGAGGGCTTCAGATCATTAATGTCAGCCATGACGACGAGGGTCCCTACGTCTGCTCAGTTCAAAACTCCACCTTGTCAATCATCGCCGAGCTGGAAGTGTTCAGTAAGTCAGACACACACAAACACACAGTCAGCACAGTCAAGTCATGTAACTTTAACCTCCTGAGGCTTGACTCAGCTTACTTTCATTAATTCTTCACATTCCCTTCCAGACAGGACAGTGATCCTGACACCACCTAGGAATCAGAAGGTGCAGCCTGGAAACACAGCGATCTTTACATGCGTGGGCCTTTACGATACCAGACTGAGGAGTCCTCAAATCCAGTGGAGAAAGAACAACCAGAAACTGATGGAATCCCCCAGTGATGAAAAGTAAGACTTTAAATCTACCCGTTAGAGCCCAAGATCATTTCAGATTTGACTGATTTTCAAGCCTTTATATCTTCTGCTAGGGTTGCACTGTGCTTTAAACAGTGTAAGAGCTCCTTTGCAGAAGTATCCAAAATTTAAAATAGGAGGCGCCACATATATCAGTGGTAGAGATATGTGGCCCTTTGCACCATGTCTTCTTCCTCTCAAGCTGTTGTTCAATGAAGACCACTAGAAAACCTTAAAAAACAGCTAAATTATTTTGCTGTAGTTACAAGAAAGTTATTTGCAGTACAGTAATCATTGAAAGTATTTGTGTAACATGACTAAATTGTTCTGCCACTAATCCATTTTTTTCACTTATTTTTGCCTCATAAAATAATTATAAGCATTTTTAGAGGGAATCTCAAGAAGTCATGGATTTGTAGCATTGCTTTCTTTTAGCCATTACGGGGAATCCACTATATTACAAAAAAAAAATTTTTTTTGTTTGTTTTTTTTCCATTTCTTTTTTTAGTCATCCAGGTTTTGTGGCTCTAAACAAGTTTTGTTCAGCTGGAGTTAAGGATATGTTGCCTCGTGGGGTTATGAAGGTTGCTGACCCCTGTCCTAGACCATGACCAATTGAGAATCTGTAGCAAGATGTGTATATAGTATATACTCACAGATCCTCGCTGTCCAATATGACTGAGCTGGAGCTATTTTAAAATGAATGGTGGGCAAAGATTTCATTCTGTAGATGTGCAAAGCTTGCAGCTGTAATTGCAACCAAAAGCATTCTACAAAGCATTTACTCAGGGTTGCTACAAACAAATGAACACAGCACAATTTTTTTTTACAAGGAAAGGGAAATAAAAAAAAAAAACAACACTTTTTTCTGTCAACTCCAGTTTTTGTTAGTCTGTCACGTAAAACTCATAAAAAGATTCTGTGGTTTGTGGTTGAAGGGTAACAGCCTGAAAAACATGTAACTTTTACAAAAAATAATGCTTTTTTACATATTTGCTAAAACTGTGGCCATGTTGTCACAATATGTTATGAAACACATAATCTATAAAAAGATCGATCTCCTCCACCTCCTCACTGAACTACTGTTGCCCTCTGAAGAAATCCAATGGTCCCGACCAAAAACAACCAATCAGATCCAGGAGGAGTGTCTTAACGATGTCAATCATCCTCATGTTTGCTGCTAAATGTACTAGTGGCAGAGAAACAACTTATTGTTACAGAAAATTGCTTATCTGTCATTATTGGTGGTCATGCTAACTAGCCTGGACATTCATGACAAGCTAAGCTAGCTGCAGAGTAGCAGAAAAAAGGGGGTGAGGTCAGCGAGGATGAGCAGCACCACGTGGAAAGGTGATTGACAGCACTAAGCCCTGCCTTCTGGCTCTGATGAGTTATTTCTACTTAGCACTGGGGGCACTTTCACAATTACCTACCTCATACCATATTGTCACGACAGTTTGAACGAATATGTGAAAAAAATATTTTTGGGGGAGAAGCAAATAAGCATAACAATAATGACTGATACATTTCCCCAGATACACATTTGATGGGGCAGAGTTCATAATTGCTAATGTGGAGCAAGATGATGAGGGCGTTTACACCTGTGAGATCATCTCTTCTCTGGACAAGGTCGAAGCCAGCGCCACGCTCACTTTATGTGGTAAGACTGAAAACCAGCAATGTCTTCAGCTGAACATTTCACTGGCAAAGACCTAAAGACAGTGTGTTATGTAGCGACATTCCACAATGCTTTTTCTTTTAACTTTTATTTACAAGGATTGAAAGTCGAGATGTAAAAGATCTCATTTACAAGAGTGTCGTAGACAGCAATTTTAAAAGCTAGATTTAGTGCATATACAGATACATTGAGTGCACTATTACTGGTGTTTCCCTCAGATCGTCCAGACCCTCCAAGCCTCCTCCAGATCTCTGATCCCAGGCATCGTGCAATCTCTCTCAGCTGGACTCCTGGAGACGACCACAAGAGCGCTGTTCTAGGTTTAGTACCTAGTAGCTTTTCACTTAGATATTCATTCCTTTTGAGACTCAATCCATGTAGTCGGTTATCTTTCTCTAATCTTTATTGTTGCATTAATCTGAAACTATCAGTATACTCCAGCTTGTTTCAATGACTTACTTCACGAGATCATAGAAATCAAATACTAATGCAGTCAGAGTCTCCCATCAGGAGAAGTTTTCCCTGACCGTCTCTGTCTCCACAGAGTATGTCATAGAGTTTGAAGACCAAAATTTGAAGGAGAGGGGTTGGGAAGAGCTGAAGAGAGTCGGCGGCAACCAGGAGCACGCTGTCCTCTCCCTCTGGCCTTACATGTCCTACCGTTTTCGGGTCATCGCCATCAATGAGGTGGGAAAGAGTGACCCTAGCAAACCCTCTGAAATCCACAACACACCACCTGAAGGTAACATATTGCAATTGCTGTTGAAAAATGTTAAGATCGGTTGTTTTTATTTTTTTCATGATGTGAAGTACCGAAATGTGTCATACAAATAAACTTGATTTATGTTTTGTATTTATCCACAACACAGTTCCAGACAACAACCCAGAGAATGTCAGGAGTGAATCCAGAGACCCAAATACTCTCCTCATCACCTGGGAGGTACAACTAATAGCCGGGTGTGCTGGTATTTAAAAAAACAAATCCTCAAAAAAGGTCTTGTTTGATGCCCTCTATTTTCTTTCAGAAAATGGACAAACGTAATTTCAATGGAGCTGAATTCAAGTACAAGGTGCTGTGGAGACGATCAGTGGGCAGTGGACCTAAGTGGCACGAGAGGAATACAACCGAGCCTCCGGTCATCGTTGATAACGTTGGCAATTTCTCTGCTTTTGAAATAAAAGTCCAGGCCATCAATGCAATTGGTGAAGGACCGGAGCCAGATCCCATTATTGGCTACTCAGGGGAGGATGGTAAATGAATCATTTGTCAGAACTATATCCACAAAGCTGAATGTGTTTTGTTGGAATTTTATTCAACAGACTACCACAAAGTGGTGCATGATTGTGAATTGGAAGGAAAATTATTTTAACGCTGAAGAATAAAAAAACATGGTGCATGTTTGCGTTCAGCAATGCCCCTAAATAAACAACTAAGTCCACTTGAGTTTGATTTAATCTTAGTATAAGTCCAACCAAGAATAACAACAGCAAGATGTGGAGAAGGCACCTAAAACAGCTAGGTAAGAAAACTATTTCCCAAGCTTAGATGTTTCAGTTTATCTTCTAAAAATGAAAAGAGTGTGGCACAAGTACAAACTTATCAAATGTTTTTACTTGGGAGGAATTCAAAGCTCCCTGGATGTTTGTTTGTAACTATGAAGGAGCTGCAAAAATCCACAACTCAAGTTTAAAAGGTTTCCACAAGACAGAAGTTATACACTTTAGAAATCTGGATGTTTTAGAGCAGGAAGAAGAAAGCCATAAGATGTCCTGTTTCCACTTTGTTACAAGCCAAGAGACAGAGCACAAAGAACAAGGTATTCAGATCAAGAGGGTCAGATGTTGCCAATGTTGATGATCAAAGATTGTCAATATTATGATAAAAATCTTCTTTTGCAGAGAGGAAGCTGATCAGAGTGAGTAGAGAGGTAGATGGAGATGAATGCATAAAATGATCAAAAAGTTCAGACTCTATATGTGAGCCTGAGAGAAAGCCCAAAGGACTTGCACCTGTAAATGCAGGAAAATGTGGACTCTAAAATATTGACTCGGGAACAGCTGAATACCCATGCACTCTGAACTTTTAAGATGTTCAGATTCAAGGAAAATAAAGAAAATCACGTTTGATGTGCCTTTTTCTTCCACCTTTCCACCTATTTTTCCTGGTCAAATCCAAATAAAATGCACAAAATGTGAAAAGGTTCAAGCCGGATGAATGCTTCTGCAAGTCACTGTATGTGCTTTTGTTTAATTGTGGACATTGTCTCTTTGTCCTGACATCTGTCCCCTTGCATTATCTCCCAGTTCCCCTGGAAGCTCCCGATAGGTGTGGGAGTCGAACTACTCAACTGCACTACAGTTGTCGTGACCTGGGCAGCTATAGAAATAGAGTCGGTCAGAGGACACCTGCTGGGATACAAGGTGCTGCTACTCCTTAGTTCATAAGAGTTTTGTTCAAATTGACCTCTGAAAATGACCCATAACTTCTGTTTTACACGATTGATTTCGTGGCACTAGATTTACCTGAGAAGGATGGGCTCCAGGAGCCACCGCCAAAGCCGGAGATCCACGGAGGCTGAGAGCACTGTGGTGGAGGAGACTGGTCCCAACGAGAAAATGAAGGTCATCAGTAATCTCAGACCGTACTCCAGATATCTCCTGTTTGTTGCCGTCTTCAACAATAAGGCGGAGGGCCCGCACTCTGAGCCTATGCCCTTCGACACAGAAGAGGGAGGTGAGAATAAAGCGGCAGCGGGTGGAGGAGGGACGGGCGACGAGGCTGAAGGGTTTCATCAAACGATAAAAATGAATCCTTTTAAGCTCAGCCCTTTGTAATCAGGTGTTGTTTTGTTGTTGCTAGTTCCCGGGCCTCCCACATCCCTGATCCTTGACAGCCCATCAGAGACAGAAATGACCCTACACTGGACGCCCCCGGCCCACCCTAATGGGGTCCTTACTGGATACCTGCTTCAGTACCAGCGCAGTAAGCATGAATTACTCTTCTTCCCTTTGATTCATGAGTTCGTCTGTAGACGACATGAAAGATGGACAACTGCACAGTTCCAGATAAATCAATGAAACCCTTAAAATGCCACGGCATATTAACTATGTGCATCAATCAGCCGTTTGTCCCCTGCGATGAATCGTTTCGGAATCTGCTGTGATCAGTTACAGAGAGCGATGACGGCCCTTTGCAGAAGGACGAGATAGATAACCCCACGATCACCCAGTTTACCTTGAAGGGGCTGGACCGCCACAGCCAGTACCGCTTCTACCTGAGCGGCCTCACTAAGACTGGGAAGGGAGAGCCCATTATGATGACGGGGGCCACCACGCTTGATGGAGGTAGTTTTCTAGTTACTTATTTTTTACCTGTACATCTTTGTCTCAGTCAGTTAGACTGTCACTGAAACGTTCATTCATGTCAGTAAATTCAAAAGTGAAACTCGTATGATTGGAAAGTTGAGTGGAAGAAAACAGTAAGGATGCAACAGTGAGAAATGCAGACTTGAGAAGTGTGTAAACCGAAGCCCATTTGATAGTTTTGAGTAGATTCACAAGACATGAACTGTTTCTGCAGTCAGAACTTCAAATCCAGCACAGACAGACGTATCCACAAAACATGGAGCACACATTATGTTGAGACACTTCTAATCCGGAAATTAAAAGTGACATCACATGTCACTTTTTGACCTTCTTGATTTTATTTTCAAGAAGGTCTTAGCACCTTCCCACACTGCCAAACGTATCTACTTTAACTAATCTAGCAGTTCATGCTAGTGCACATACTCTACAGAACGTGATCATACTTTTCATTAGACGTGTTGACATACATTTATATTGGTTATATGATGCAAAGATACTAAATTAACAGAAACGCTTGAAATAAACCGCTTCGTGTAGCACATCTTGATAACAGAACTTTTACTTATTGAATTGAATTACGGAAATAAATTACGTTTTTTGATTATATTTGCCTGTTTGTCTTTCTAGAAACAGTGAGTTACTAAACCTAATTTCTCTATTTCTGGTCTGAACACATTGCAGTTCCTCCCTCGGACATCAGCCTGTCTGTGGGGGAAACCTCTGTAAATGTCAGCTGGGAAGCTCAGAAGAGACACAGGAATGTCGGTTTCTACATCCACTACTCCAGAAAGAATGGTATAAAGCTAACAGCAGACAGTCCATAATATTGGTATCTCGAACAGCAACTGAGGTTGATGTTGTGCCTAAATAGGTGGCTGGAAAAAGTCTGAGAGGGTGAACTCTTCTCAGTCTTTCTACCAGCTTCGGGGCCTGGTGCCCGGTTCTGATTATCTTCTGCGCTTCTTCTATGGGAACGCCTCATTCTGGGAGACTGGCATCAAGACAGAAGGAACAGGTAGCTCTCTGCCTTCATTCATCCTCTTCTCTTTTCATCTCCCCTGCTCTCTCCTCACATGTCTACATAAAGAGCTGGCTTCTAAAGGGAGCACCTCGCTGTTCTTTCCTTCGGTCTGTGAAGTGCTTTCAAAGAGTTTAGTCAGAGGAGAGCTTGGTTAGCCGTATAAAATAACCCATTACTCGTGTTCATTTGGTGTGTGCCGTATTTCCCCGGTGAAATACCACCTTGTCAAAATGCATAATGCTCTTTCTAGTGTGCTCTAGATTCTACTGCTTCATTTATTCTGTGTCTTCTTCCTTGATGTACTTTCCCTCTGAACCTGTTCTGTTTTCCCAAGGAAAAAAAAACAACTTGTTGTCTTTCTCTGTCATCCTTTTATTTCGTTTTCTTCCCAAAGAAATGGCAGAGGTGCAGGCCAGCGTTGCGACGCAGGGCTGGTTCATCGGTGTTGTGAGTGCCCTTGCGCTGCTGTTGCTGATACTGCTTATCCTCTGCTTCATCAAGAGGAGTAAAGGAGGGAAATACTCAGGCAAGTTTAGTTTAACATGATCTTGAAGATGATCTATGTTTGGAAATTTCTTTATGTTTCTCAAGATTAGTGATCACAGTTCATGATTCACTTGCATTTTTTTCACTACTGACTAACGAACACAGTGGAAACAAATACCTAAAATGTGAAAGAGAGAGATTTAAAGGAAGTCGGTGCTCCAGCTGTTTTACAGTTTTCTGGAAGTTTGTTCCAAATTTGTGGTGCGTAGAAGCTGAATGCTGCTTATCCTCGTTTGGTTCTGGTTCTGTGGATGCAGAGCAGAACCAGAAGACCCGAGGGGTCTGGAAGGTTGATACAACAACAGCAGGTCTTTAATGTGTTGTGGTGCTAAGCCGTTCAGTGATTTATAAACTAACAACAGTATGTTAAAGTCTGTTCTTTGAGCTACAGGGAGCCAGTGTAGGGACCATGAAACTGGTGTGATGTGTTTTATCTTCCTGGTTTTTGTGAGAACCCGAGCAGCAGCGTTCTGGATCAGCTGCTGTCGTTTGTTGGACAGACCAATGAAGTAATCATTGAGACTAAGGATAAACGCATGGATGAGTTTCTCTAGGATATTAAAGGAGAAATAACTGCAGTCTTACATGCAATTTGAAGTTGCTTCTCTTTTATTGACCAGTTTGTAGCTTCATGGTTCCATATGATTAAATATAATTATGTCAGATGGTTGGATCACCATATTAGAAGTGGTGGGTGTTGTATCATCTAAAACTTAGAGAATAGAGGATCTAAGTTTAAAATGGAAACCACGTTCACATCATTAGTTTCTATTTTAAAAGGCGATCCAAATCTTTGTGTTCTCTCGTCGCTCACTTGATGTTATCTTGTTCGTTTGACAGAATGCTGTTATTTATGTCTTGAAAAGACACATAACTTCTTTAAGATGTTACTGATAATAAAATCCAACAATCTGTCTCGTCCTCAGTGAAAGATAAAGAGGACGGCCCGATGGACTCAGAGGCACGGCCGATGAAGGAGGAAACGTTTGGAGAGTACAGGTTTGTCATCTGAGTTTCACTCTGGCTGTTTGTGGAATGTCAGAACAAAGCCCCGAGTCCCTTTGCCTTGCTTCGTTTCCTAACCCCTCTTTTCATTTCTTTGTCTATTTCCACACTGATGGCTGCCTCTGCTTTGCAGATCTCTTGAAAGGTATGCGGATATGTTTCACCCACCTATTTTTCACCTCCCTGTTGCTGCATGACTTTCTGTCTTCAGCAATTGTGTACTTGTTGATGAAACTACTCATGTTAAAGGGCAATTTTGTAATAATAATAATAACTAATAATTTAGAGGTATGAGGTAATGTAGTGATACTCGATGATTTCACCACTGTGTAAAGTTGCTTATTGGTGATGGTTGAATATTTCTTAATAGTTGTCTTTTTTTCACATATGTTCTCTTCTGCTCCAGTGATCTGGAGGAGAAGCGGACAGCCAGCCAGCCGTCCCTGTGTGAAGACAACAAGATGTGCAGCGAGGACACCCTGAACTTTAACGGCAGCAGTGCTCTGACCACAGAGCTCAACCTGGATGAATCTCTGGCCAGCCAGATCAGTCGTCCAAGTGAAGGTCCGGAGGGTTTCCATGGTCTGCCAGATAACTCCCCGCTGAACCCCGCGACCATCGCCCCAACCACTAATGGCATGCCCAATGCAATCACTATCCTCGATTAACCTCCACCAGAGACCATCAGACCAAAATGTCAACACGTATGTGCCCATACTGTCCTGTTACCCCCCCTCTGACTTGCTGATGTTTATTTTGCGGCCCAGTGCACAATCATATACAGACTATTCATACGCCCTCTGGCAGTCAACTGACTGATTAGACATTTGTGACCAAAGGAGAGTCCAAAGTAGTGGACCGTGTGACACCCAACATCCCATCCTAATTTTTGTGTAGTTTACAGTTAATTTAAAGAGCTGATGTTTATTTGAACCCTTTTCCTCTTCTTGCGTTGAACAACACATGAACATGTGGAAGGAATGTTGTACATTTTGAAATATCAGGGGTTTGAGGTGTGGTTGGTCACTTAGACATGCAGAGTAGTGCATTCAGTAAACCAGGAGTGTGATGATGGAGGGAAACAGACAGCATGCAGTACCTTGGAAAAGTATTCATACTCCTTGAATTTTTACAATTTCTGCTGTTATTACTACAAACATATGTATTTTACCGGGATAATCAGACATTGCCATAATCAGATAGAGTGAAGAAAAACTTTTTAAACTTTTTTCGTATAAAAATCTGATTCAGACAATCTGTAAACGTCAACTATAGATTCTCATTTTCATCTTTCATTTGTATTTGGTTTAAATCTGGACTTTGACAAGGTCATTCTAAAATACAAAATATCTTTACTGTTTTTCTAAATAATGTTTTACTTGGATGTCAATAAGGGTGCTAATTGAAAATTTGGATCTGTGAAAAAGCAGCAGTGATTGTAGTTTGATCAAATGTGAAAAGCTCAAGGGGTTTGAATACTTTTGCTACTGTACATTTTAATCTTATTTTCTATGTTATTATTTTTTTTTAATGTAATGATATGTTGTTTGCCATTCAATGCATCAGATTGTCCTCGCTGGTGATATTTTACATTTTTAATAGCTTTGTGACTGAACACAAGACAGTTTCATGGGCATTTTTATTTATGATTATTTTCATATTTACATAAAGCTTGCAATCTCTCATAGCATTTTCAACAGACCAGGATGTTTTCCATTGAAATCAAAGGATACAGTCAAGTCTCATTGCGAAACTTGACTGTGTAGAAATATCGAGTAGCACCTGGTGTATAGCTGCATCTGCATCTAACTATTCAGCCATAATAGTATTATAGACATGTAAATGCTCCTTATGGGTTCCTGTGCCTGCCGGGTCTGCATAAAGCGCCAGATTGATGTCATTACAGTCTCGCCTTCCCACAGCGTTACGTCATTTTACTTTAAATGGAATTGTAACTTTTTCGGTGTCGAGACCTGTGTGTAACTTTCTGTAACTGTCTTTGTCTCTTTCTACTCTGTATTAAAATGTTGTTGAGTTTAACTAACAAATTTTTCATACCTGTCCATCTCATGTAATACAGTTTGATTAAGAAGCAGTATTTGTTACACGCTAGAGCGTGGCGCCTGGTTTAGTTTTCGGCCTTTATCGGTGCAAGCTGGGTTTTGCAGACAGGCGTAATGACAGCCAGGTAATGTACGATAAAGGCATATTTACATAAGAGAATGTATTCTTTTCAGGATGAGGTAAATATTGTATCTCTGTGCTTTTAAACTGATAAAAAAAAAGACTCTGGAAAGATAGGAGATGTTTTAAGTAATCTAGAAAGGACAATTTTTTTCACAGAATGTAAATAGATCCCTTCAAAAGAACCACATTTGATAAAAAAAAAATTTTAAAAAAAATGTTTGAAAAATGCGCAGTTTCTAAAACACCCAACTTTGTTCAAAAACACTTAGTTGAAACTTTTCTTCTGTACTGTTGCTATGAATTTAAACGTTGTGTTTTTGACAAATGATCGCAGTAAGACTTGGCTGTAGCAAAAGAATAGTTCATAGCTGAAGAACAAAAAAGAGAAAACAAACAAAAAATGCACATTGTTCTGTAGGTGTTTGCCAACATATCATTTTTAAAAATCCTAAAAAGAAAAAAAACAACAAAAAAAAAATCATTGTACATTTAGTGTTATTTAGTGAAAGTAGATACATCACACAGACAGCAACATTAGGATTCATGCACATGATAATTCACCAATGTGTTGCAGTGCAGTGAATATCTGTGATGCAGTTATGTCGAGCAGGAATGCAGTAAGCCAATCAGTGCCCTCTCTATTCAAATTGAAGCTTTCCACTGGCCAAACATATCATGGCAGCCTCTGAGGGAGTACGTGGGATGTCTGAAAAGACTAGAGGCACCAAAGGAGTTGTGCAGACACTCCCTGGTTTAGGTCAAACAGACACGCTCAGGACAAATAAAACTCTATTTTCATACAGGAGCATCAGCCTGCTCAAAATATGCCAATATCCTAACATAACAATGTGCTGCTGAACATTTGTGTTTGTCAATGTTTGGAGCAAATGTTAACTTTGAATGAGAAATGAGTGTACACACACACACACACACACAGATACTCACTCGACTGCCACTCACTCTTTGCTTTTCATGTTCTGAGGGTGATCCAGTGGGATGCTGGCTTGTTGCTTTTTCACTGTTGTTACTGTTTTTTGATTTTTGCTTTTTTTTTTTTTTTTTTATAGCTAAACAAACTAATCTTTGGAAGACACTAACTGGTTTGTTTAAATTATGCTTCTCTAAATTTAAAAAAAGCTGACAGATTGAAATAATGGCTGAGTGGAGATGAGAGCAATCAGGTGAGGTGTGAAGGGGTTGGCGGTGTGTGCCTCTTGGTGGTGTGTTGGTCAGCACGGTGATGATGCCTTCATGTACCCGGGGGTGGTCGGCCGCGGTTGAGAGGAGAGGCACCACAAATGGGGCCGATGTAACTGTAACTGCTTAATTAATCTACAAATGTAACTGGTTATATGGCTGACAAATAAAGAACCTTGAACAATCTGCACAATAAATGGTCCAAATTTTTTTCCCCACACGAGCTGATAAGTATCACAGATACACGTCGATTGCAAGCGGACTTGAATGGGATCCAAACCCCCTTTGGCAAGTCGGTCTCTGCGCATGTCCTTTCTGGCACTTTTCCCTCGCTGGGTACCATGGGTACATGCACATGTTTTCTCTCCTGCACTCCAGCTGAAATGGATGCATTTAATGCAGGTGAAAGCAGGTTCCTTTTAAATATTCTGGATCTTGTAGCCGCTCCCCTTGACTGACACAGCAGGTCCTACGTTGCTTAGAACAGCTGTTTGATTTTAGTCAAGTAAATCAAATGCTTTTTATTTACTTGATAAAAAAATATATGTGCAATTTCAAGACTACCTGTACATCTAAAAAAATGTGAATACCATAAAAAAGTTTAATATTTATTGTCACATTTTAGAAGGTGAAGTGTGATATGTTATGCAGATTTAATACACAGAGTGAAATATTTTAATCTATTTCTTGTCATTTTAATGATTATGACTTACAAATAATGAACTGTACGCCCTCAATAACTGGTTGAGGCTCCTTTAACATGAACTATCACATCAATGCACTATTGCATGAAACAGCACATTGATCAGCTAAGGTGGTGAAATAAAAGCCTTTAAAAGAGGCTTTCAGGTCATCATTGTGGTTTCTGCATCTTCCATCTTTATTTTAACAACATTGCATTGATCCTCTCTCAGGTTTAGGGCAGCTAAGTTTGCTGGCTAATCAGAAATCGGAGCATCATGTTCACCGAATCACTTTTGGGTACATTTTGCAGTGTGGACAGGCGGCAAGTCCTGCTGGAAAATGAAATTAACATCTCTATAAAACTTATTAGCAGAAGTGAGAATTCAGCGCACTAAAATTTGATGATAGACTATGGACTTTGGAAAACTCAGTGGACCGAAACTAGCAGAGAACATGACACCTCAAACCATCACTGGCTGTGGAAATTTCACATTGAGCTTCAAGCAATGTGGATGCCGCTGTGCCTCTCCACTCTTCCTCCAGACTCTGGAACCTTGATTTCAAACTCAAATGCAAATTTTACTTTCATCTGACAAGAAGACTTTGGATCGCTGAAGAACAGTCTAGTTCTCTTTCATAGCATTCGTTTCGTGTGCTACTCAGAGAACCAGGGTTACAGAGGTAACCTATAGTTCTTTTTCTCCCTTGCTCACCTGTAACATGTGCGTTAACATGTTCTGGTTGTTTTGTGTCCTCTCTACTTTTAACACAGAGTCAGAGTGAGATTGGTTTGAATAACTTTATAACTAAATAAAATCATAATTTGAAAACTGATTTTTTTCCTATTTACTCAGGTTATCTTTGGCTGATATTGAAATCCAAAACAAAAAACATTGTTCAACGAAATAAGTTAGGCGGCAAATACTTTTTCACAGCAATCTAGAGGCACAGTCCAGAATTAAATACATAATTTCATTGGGATTATGTGAACAGATTTGGAAGGTTCCCACAAAAATTTTTGTGTAAAACCATCGGAGTTCAAACTTCTTGAAATTATACCACCCCCTAGTGTTAGACAATGGACACTAAATCACTGGTTCAACAACATTAAATCCTTTATTGACAAACGTAAATTGTTGACAGGGGACAAGCTGGTGGCAGGTCCTGGTTAGCGGCAACTAGTGTTAAACTGGTCAAAATAATCTCTGGTGGGTTTGTTGGTGTATAGCTCCTTATTCAGATAGTGCTGACTGGAACAGAAACAGAAATGTACAGTGTGCAGAAACAGCCAGAAGATTTTCATTTATATAATACATTTCATATTATTTATCAATTTATAAACAAGTTACCTGATAAAAGTGTGTGTGTGTGTGTGCGTGCGTGCGTGTGCGTGTGTGTGTGTGTGAGAAAGAGTGTGAGCTCACTGTGCCTCCTGCTGTCTGGCCAGATCCTTGTTTTCTTGGTCCATGAGGATTCTCTGTTGTCTTCTTAGTTCTGCCGTTTGCTGCTCCTTCTCTTCTGCTGTTTTGGAAATCTTCAGGAGCTGCAAGTCCCAGGCTGCATCCCTAATCTTATCAGCCTCAAGTTGTTTCTATCAACAAAAAACATGGCATAAGTTGTGTACTATGCATATATCGCTCTAAAGCAGTTGGTTGCAAACCTAACAAATATTTAATGTAAAGCTAATTTTGCATGTATAGATTTTCATGGATGCATGGGTGGAGAGTCACCCCAGGCAGGGTGCATGCATTTATGGAAGTGACACCATGTAACCGGGACTGCAGGAGTACCTTTTTCTCGAGACGCTGTTGCTCTCTCTGCTCGTGGAAGTTGTTGAGCTGTTGAAGGCTCATCCCCCTCCACTTGTCTGGCAGAACATGCGGTGGTCTCCCTCCTCCCATATAGGTCTCTGCTGGCTCTGAAGTCTCTGTCAACATGTCAGACGTCCCAGTGTGCCACATATCTATCATATTATCCATCTCCTCCTTCATAAGCTGCTCCCTGAGGTTCAGAGCTCGGTCTTCAACCTGTGTGGAACAACATAGGATGAGGCCTCAGCACTGACCGAGAGAGATCTCAAAAGTCATGACAAACAAAAAAAAAAGAAGACAGGAGTCTTTATAGACCTGTAAAATGTTCGCTCACAAAAGCTTGACGGCCACAACCCTTTGGAGCTAAAACAACTTTAGCTCTTGTTTGAAAGCTTTCATCAAGGAATGAAGTGTTTTAATACGGATTTTTTCTTTCTTTCTTTTTTTTTTTTTTTTTACCAATCTTGCATAAATGCATTGGTAAGGTCAAACACTGGTATTGGATGAGAAGGGCTGTCTGACAATCTTCACAAAGATACACTATTGGTTTGTGGTCAGAACTCTAGCGTGCAGAACAGTCAATTTCTTCTGCACCAAATGCCTTCATCCATGTCTTTATGGGCATTATTATGTGCACTGATGCATTTTGGAAAAACAACGGGGAATTCCCAAACTATTCCCACAATGTTGGGAGCATGTAATTGCAGGACTTCATACACTTTAGGGCATGGGAGTGGATGAGAACACTTGAATCCAGTGATTCAGAGGTGTGAGCAAAGACTTCTTGCGGTATAATTTCTGGTTTTCATTATTTGTGGGAAAAAAATCACCAAGCTTGACAAAAATATATAAATTCTATAATAAGTTTTACATTCTGAATTACATTACTGAATCAAATAACTTGTGAGAGCATTCTAATTCACTGAAAAGCACCTGTATGTTGCATTTTCTCCCAAGTGTTCCTCTCAGGAAGATAAATTTGCTGGTGAATCATCGACATGAGTGGTTATTAGGAAAACTACATAATTACAATGAAAAATGCCATGACCTGAAGGCTTTAGAAGGATTTCACTCAATGGGGAATTGAGACAAGAGTGCTCAGGCAAATGAGGGAGCAACTAAGAGGGGGCTTTCAAATAACAACCAATTCCATGCATGCATCATATTAGTTCATCCGTGTCTGTTGGTTGGTACCAAACAATGCCACTGCCTCCCTCCTGTGTCAAGTGTGTGTAGGCATCACTTAACATTTTTAGCTTGCAATTCTAATTTGAAAGTCCCAGCCGAGAAACCTCTGTCACAGCTCAGAATCCCCACTGGGTTCGACTTCAGACATTTGCATCAAATGACGGTGCGTGAGCGTTCGTGTGTTTGTTGCGTACCAAGACTAGATTGTCATTCCAGAGTGAGACGAGGGCGGCTTTCCTACGCTCCTCTTCGAGTGCATTCTGCTGGGCCCACATTAGGTCTTGATTCACCAGCTGGTTGTTGTACAGCAGCTCTGTGAAGCGTGTGGAAATGTGTTTGTTTATACAACTGCATTAGCTATTACCCACTGAAAATGGGTCTCAAGCCACACACTCACACACAGATTCACAGCACTTCGGGATGAGCATTCATCAAAGTCACCTGGCAGAGAGGACTGTGTAGGAAGATGTGATTGTTTGTGCGGAAAACCATGAAGCACGTTGATGTGATTTATAGCAGCGCTTGTATTAATTCTGCTCCTCGGTAACCATGTGTGTGTGTTTGTGTGTGCATGTTCATGTTTCGCTCTTTTCACCTCTGTTCTTCGCTCTATTGTCCCTCATTTTCCTGTCATCCAACTGTTCTTGCCAATTTTTTTGGTTTTGTCTCATTTGCTCGTTCAGCCTCTCCTTCCGTCCGCGATCTTCTCCCTGTAAATTAAGCAAAAACAAAGAAAGAACAAGGTGACTTCCCACTTTTAGAATAGAATAGAATTCAACTTTATTGTCATTGCACTGTCACATGTACAAGCAACGAAATGTAGGGTTGCTTAGAATTTACTGCTGTTGCTCATTCAAGCGCACCTATGTCAATCTTACCTCAAATACATACATGCTGGAAACCCCCAGTTCCGTTTCTGGAATCGTGAGGTTGAACGTGCCCTTCACCTCAACATCATGAGAGATCTTATTTTGCTGCTGTGAATCCCAGAACTGGTTCAGCTCCTTTTGCAAAGCTTTCCGCTTCTCTTTCTCATTAAACTCTTGGAGAAGAAACACTTCATCTTGGCATTTCCTCAAATTATCTGAAATAAATTTTTAAAAAAATATACAAGTGATCTGCATTTATTAGTGATAAAATTAAATTTTATAATTGTGTAGTTTCTTGTGTAGCTCTTTGTCTAGTCCAGACAAGCTACAAGATTGTAGCCACAGCTACCCTTGGGCAGTCTGACAGAAACAAATGACATTGAAGAATGTAGTTACCAAAATCCCTGTCTCGTAGTTTCTCACAGCTTCGCTTGAGCTTATTGTCCTGGACTTGCTTGTTTAAAGCATCCAGGTCGACGCCCATCACACGCACGCGAGGGTTGAAGAATCGGGCTTTGCGAGCTCTTTCTGCAGCCCTTCTGGTCTCTGCGATCTTGTCGTTTGAATCATCAACTGGCAAGTCCACTTTATACATTTTTACGGTTTCCAGTCAGGTTCTGGGATAAAATTTAATTCAAAACTATTTCATTGATCCCAAAGGTAAATAAGATGTTGTTGTAACTCATATTAATTCAAATTCTTAATTCTTATTATTAATATAGGAATGTCTGTTGACATAAAACAAAATGGATAAAAAAAAACAACAATAAAGAAATGACATCATTACTAAGTAACAAATTCAAGCACAAGAAGCACTTTTTCAAAACAAACAAAAAAAAAAATCGTTTAATTATTTTAGTAGATAAAACATACAGCACATTAGAACAACATGAGGTACTTCTAGTGCCAAATGACACATGAGGCTTCGCAGGTAAAAAACATTAAAAAAAAAACCCTTTTCACTTTAAGTTAAACTGTAGGTCGTATTTATACCATAGAATTTTTTTTCATGAAAATATACTTTTTCTTCATTCAGAAAAAAAGATAAAAAGACAACCAGATTAATTCTCTTGTAGAAAGCTTTTAAATTACATTTCAAATGTCTTAGAACAACTAATAAATCAATATCCTCACTCTTACCTGTAAGATATTAGTTGCATGAAACGTAGGAAATAACAGTTAACGTCGAAGGGACGTTGTTGCTGTCGCCGTGTTATGTTTGGGTTTGGCTGCCCTAGTAACCATGGTAACATCCTTTATTTTGCTACAAGTGAAAGTCTCTCTAAAGCTAAAAATAGACTTAAGTAATTTAACAAATATACTGGCTGAATTGAAAGGTAACGACATTTTTTTCCATTTTAAATGTCATTAGCAGCGGATATCATAGACACAAACAGTCATATATGTGACGCACGTTTACGTCGCTTTTAACTCCACCTCGCGAGAAAATGCGAGGTTTCGAATCTCGCGCGCTTAAGCTTTTCCTGTTAGATTGTAAAATGGCGCTCTGTTGTTACAAGTGTTCCGATTTAATTTGACAAGGATTTTTACGAGGCATTTATGTTCGAGACTTTGCGTTTGCTTCATAATGTAACTTATGTGCAAGTGAGCTACATGTTGAGCAGCAGCGTTCATTCATTTACAAGTTCACTTCGTTTGTGTTAGACAAGTTGTTCGCTGCAGACTGGCTGCTAGCATTGTTAGCTAACTGTCTTAACATTGTCCGTGCACATATTCATATAAATATAAGCTCGGCAACAAGCAAAATGGGCTACTTGAAACTCATAGAGATAGAAAACTTCAAGTCATACAAAGGACGACAAATCATCGGACCGTTTCACAAGTTTACGGCAATTATCGGACCCAATGGATCGGGTATGTTGTGATGAGAGCTAAGGCAAAATGTAAACTGTTTGCTACCATTGGCTAACGGTAAACACGGGGGGCCATCTCGTTGTGCTGTTTACTCTTGTAGCAGTTAGGTGTGGTTTATTGTAAGGCACTTTAATAACATTGGAACATGTTATTAAAGTGCATGGATCTTGTAATACGGGTACTAAATATTTTGCACTTCATTATTGTTGTAGTTGTCTGTTTAATAGCTTGTCTGATGGCATGTTATTGCATTGGGGTGTCATATATGGAACACCCTAATGCGCTTTAGTTTTGTGAATGTTACTAAAACGCTGATATTTACAAAAGGTTGTGAAATATTTGTGTTTCTTCAGTATGACAGTGGTCTTTCCTGGACAAATTGTATGTTTTGCTTAATCAGAAAACAATACAGCTTTATTTTAGGTTGAGATGAAAATTCATCTATACGTTTTACTTTGGTATTTCTTGGGACTTTGTAGGTGTCTTACACGTTTAATAATGACCAGAGTAAATCGTTTATAAAATATAAAGCTTCTGGGGCTTTTACATATCTACATTACTTGTCCTATAAACTACTCCCCACTAATTCTATGTAGAAACCTTCCCAAACAAATGCATATTTTTTGGATAGCCTCAGATACAAGCAAGGTCTGACAAAAATGGCAGCTGTGAAAGAATTTAACTTTGCGAAGCATTAATATGAACGAAAACAAAAGAAGCAAAAGGAAATCCATTTAGGGTGTGGAAACGGAACTTAAAATTTCAATGCATTTCATTGCAGGTAAATCCAACCTCATGGATGCCATCAGCTTTGTGTTGGCAGAAAAGACGAGTAACCTGCGTGTGAAGACTTTGAAAGATCTAATCCACGGAGCTCCTGTGGGGAAGCCAGCTGCCAACAGAGCGTTTGTCAGCATGGTGTACCAAGAGGATAACGGAGAGGAGCGGTCCTTCACACGGGTCATTATTGGTAAGAAGTCGTTATGTACAAATTGAGAAGATATATCATCTGTTGGTAATATTTATCGCTTTTTGTCATTACATATCTTTCTGTTTGAACGTGACAAATATTGTCTAGTTAACCAATTCTAATTCTGGGAAGAAGAACATGTGTGTTGTTCCTACCATGTTTGCTTTGTAACTAAAGAACACGGTTTGTCTTAGGGGCCTCATCCGAGTACCGCATAAACAATAAAGTGGTTGGACTACCTGAATACAGCGAGGAGCTGGAAAAACTCGGCATTCTGATCAAAGCCAGAAACTTTCTTGTCTTTCAGGTAAGTGTTTAGTGAATCGCTTCCTTCACAGTGCTTCAGTAGAGAACTATTTGTATAAAGCTAACATACAGTTGGTATTACTTGATTATAAGTGAATTTGATTTTTTTTTGTTTTGTTTTATTCCACAAAAGGGGGCTGTGGAGTCCATTGCCATGAAGAACCCCAAAGAGCGAACGACGCTGTTTGAGGAGATCTCACGTTCTGGGGAGTTGGCACAAGAGTATGACCGCAGAAAGAAGGAGATGGTGAAAGCAGAGGAAGACACACAGTTCAATTATCACCGCAAGAAAAACATTGCTGCAGAGCGCAAAGAAGCCAAGCAGGAGAAGGAGGAGGTGAGCGCTATGAAATAAAATAAGATGGACTCAATTTTGTTCAAGAAAAAAATGTGAATAAATCTGCGTTTATTTAATCAAAAAATGTTTCTACTAGGGAAAACCTGATTGGTGTATTTCATTTTTGTTGTTGCAAATCCAATCTGAATCTGCCATAAAGTTAAACCTAAATAAGTTCTAAAAACAAAAATTGAGCGCAAAGCTAATCACATTATTTTCTTTCTTGTTCTTGATGTCTTTGTCAGGCTGAGCGATACCAACGCCTTAAAGACGAGGTCGCCAGGGCCAGTGTACAGTTACAGCTCTTCAAGTTGTACCACAATGAGGTCGAGATCGAGAAACTGAACAAAGAGCTCGGCCAGCGGAATAAAGAAATCGATAAGGACCGTAAAAAGATGGACCACGTTGAAGAGGAGCTGAAGGACAAGAAGAAAGAGCTGGGCAGGCTGATGAGGGAGCAGCAGACCATCGAGAAAGAAATCAAGTATGTCCTCATGTGGTTCTGGCAGCCTTCTGGGTGTACATGCTTGGATCCTGACCCCTAAAATTTTCAGTGCAAAATAATTGTTTTCATTCTATTTGCAGAGAAAAGGACTCTGAGCTGAATCAAAAGAGGCCTCAGTACATCAAGGCCAAAGAGAACACGGCACACAAAATCAAAAAGCTTGAAGCTGCGAAGAAATCTCATCAGAACGCCCAGAAGATGTACAAGAAGCGCAAAGCTGACATGGATGAGCTGGATAAGGAGATGAGAGCGGTGGAGTTGGCCAAGCAGGAGTTTGAGGAAAGAATGGAGGAGGAGGCTCAGAGCCAGGGCCAGGACCTCACACTGGAGGAAAACCAGGTCTGACTTGATTTCTTCCTTAGTCCTTTTATTCAATAAAACTTCAGTCAAACCAGTAGATGCCATTAACAAATGAAAAGTTTGTTCACGTTCGTGTTGTAGCGATTGAAGCAGATTAAATACATGCAATACAAAGAAATAATTTCGGCCCTTCCATCTTATTTAATCTCCTCATTCTTAAAAGAAATTTGCACATGTTTTCTTAAGTTATTGATCTCATTATTTGGTCTCAGGAAAAAAAAGAATTGGCTTGACTCTCTTTTCCTCCTTCCCTCTAGGTAAAGCAGTACCATCGCCTGAAGGAGGAGGCCAGTAAGCGCGCTGCCACTCTGGCCCAGGAACTGGAGAAGTTCAACCGGGACCAGAAGGCTGACCAGGACCGCCTTGATTTGGAGGAGAGGAAGAAAGTGGAGACGGAGGTAAAAAAAAAAAAAAAAAAGTGACGATAGCTATTTTTAATCTCGGATAAAAAAGATTTGCATAGGAACTAATGCAACTCTGCAAATATCTCCTTATTTCTCAGGCTAAAATCAAGCAGAAGATTCGTGAAATAGAAGAAAACCAGAAGCGCATTGAGAAGCTAGAGGACTACATCACCACCAGCAGGTACGTCACTGGTGTATTTGCTCTCTCAGAGGAGATTCCTGCTGTTCATTGAGCTGTTAATATGATTTATTTTCACTCCTTCACTCACACATTTCTACATTGCTAAACTTCAGACAGTCACTCGATGAGCAGAAGCGCATGGAGGAGGAGCTGACGGAGGAAGTAGAGATGGCCAAGAGGAGGATCGATGAAATAAACATGGAGCTTAATCAGGTAACCACAACAGAAAAGACAGAGCAGTGTTGGCTTTACTCATTGAACATTTTCACAGTTTTAACCTTCTGTACTTTATTTGAAGTTGATATGTTTTGATCTTTTTCTTTAGCTTGACTACAGGCTTCCTTTAGCTTAACTGTAGAGAACTGCTTTCTTCTCTGTACATCTAAGAATCTCGCATCAAAAAGTGAAAGCAGATCCTTACACCAGTGTGTACTGCCTGTTTCTCACTGGTCTCTTTAAATGTTTTGGGTCTCGGCCAATTTAGGCAGATTTGAAACACTGTTGATTTTTACATTGGGGATTTTTTTTTTTTTATCTTTAACCTAAATTACCCAAATTTGAAATCAAAGAAGAAAGTGCAAATTTTTATTTAGAACAAAGCACATGCTAGCAGCAGGCACGATGGAGAAATTTCTTCAAACTCACACCCCCTCACCATGGAAACCACATGAAGAAGTTCGTATGATGCAGCTTTTAAGCTGAAGGCTATTGATCTGGTAGCACAGGAGGGAAATGGAGCCGCTGCAGCTTGGCGTGAATGAAACCATTGTTCGGCTTAAAGGGCGATGAATCCAGCAGATTTATTAAGGATGAGAGTGGTGGAGATATCAGTCACTAGCCCTCTGTGGCTTACATTACTACGTTTCCAGTTTTTTCAAAAACTTTGTAGATGTGGCTTATAGTGAGATGTGCCTATATAGTCTGGAAAATAAGTTAATTAAACTTTAGTAAAACTATACAAAAGTTCCACTTAATGTAGTGGACTTTATTGTATTGTTTTTATTCAAATTTTTTTTTTTAACTTTGTCCGTTGTAATTCTTTAAAACAAACTATGTGCAAATTTATATGGACAGCCACAGCAGTGCGTTTTCCCAGAGTCCCATATGTAACCTGAGGAGAAAATAGTAGAAATATTTTCAGCTCCACAGAATAGAGCACAGCTTTTTTTTGTGTGTGTGTGTGTGTGCAAGTAACCACAGCAAAACTGCACTTCTCCCATTTAATAAATATTTTGTATGGTCTGCATTGACATATGACGGGATGGGACTGACGACTTCCATTTGCTTCAGGTGATGGAGCAGCTGGGAGACGCCAGGATCGACAGACAGGAGAACAGTCGGCAGCAGCGCAAGGCAGAAATCATGGAGAGCATCAAGAGACTTTACCCCGGATCTGTGGTAAGTCACTAATGTACAGAATCAACCCATGTTGCCCAAATCTGGACACACGTTGAACGTATTTGAAAGAGCCCGCCTGCTGTTGTGTTTTCAGTACGGCCGCCTGATCGACCTGTGCCAGCCCACTCAGAAGAAATATCAGATTGCTGTTACTAAAGTGTTGGGCAAGAACATGGACGCCATCATCGTCGACTCAGAGAAAACCGGCCGAGACTGCATTCAGTACATCAAGGAGCAGCGAGGAGAGCCTGAGACCTTCCTTCCTCTTGACTATCTTGAGGTGAATATTACACTGCAGAAAAACGCCTCAAGCAAAAAGTAATCAGAATGGAAAGCACTGAAAATGAAGATTTTTAAATTGGGCTAGACATAATACATTTTCAAAGATTTAGAACAGAGATCTCGAGTCCTCACTGACACTGTCCTGTGACTTTTAGATGTCTTCCTGTTTCAACACACCTGAATGAAAGGGTTTAATTGCTTATTCAGCTTCTCATCAGGTTCGTCTGAGTGCTGATGATGAGCCATTAGTATGATTCATGTGTGTAGAACAGGGGGGCATCTAAAAGTTGCAGGACAGTAACCCTTGAAAACTGGAGTTGGAGATTGTTGATTTAACAACAATTGTGGAGGCGATTATCATTCATATTGATCGCCCAATGAGCGGAAAACCTTTTTTCCCTGAAGGTCAAACCAACGGATGAAAAACTGAGAGAGCTGCGCGGGGCCAAGCTGGTGATCGACGTGATCCGCTACGAGCCGCCACACATCAAAAAAGCCCTCCAGTACGCTTGCGGCAACGCTCTGGTTTGTGAGAATGTTGAGGACGCACGAAGGATCGCTTTCGGAGGGCCTTACAGACACAAGGTGATTAACCTGGTGTGGGATGAGAAAACGATTGATATTTTAAGATGTTAGTTTGCTGATGTGTCTTTCCTATCCTGTGGTCAGACTGTAGCCCTGGATGGCACACTGTTCCAGAAGTCAGGAGTCATCTCCGGAGGAGCCAGCGATCTGAAGGCCAAGGCCAGACGCTGGGACGAGAAGGCGGTGGACAAACTAAAGGAGAAGAAGGAAAAACTTACAGAGGAGCTAAAGGTAACCAACTCAGAAAAAGTCAAGAATTTGATTGCCTATGTAGTTCATTTATACCTTGCGGTTTGTTTGAGCATAAATCACTTTCGGATTTTCTTTGCAGGAGCAAATGAAGGCAAAGAGGAAGGAGGCAGAACTGCGTCAGGTGCAGTCTCAGGCACACGGCCTGCAAATGAGACTAAAATACTCCCAGAGCGACCTGGAGCAAACCAAAACCAGGCACCTCTCCCTCAACATGCAGGTACGAACCTCTTGTTTTGTCTTTTGGGATATTTGAATAGCGATTTGTTGGTTTTAAAGTGTTTTTTTTTTTTGTTTTGTTTTGTTTTGTTTGTTTGTTTGATGTCTTGTTTGCAGGAGAAATCCAAACTTGAGAGTGAACTTGCGAATTTCGGCCCTCGCATCAATGACATCAAGAGGATTATCCAATCCCGCGAGCGAGAGATCACTGACCTCCGAGACCGCATGAACCTAGTGAGACTGACTGAATGCACAGGCTGCTTAAAACCGGCTTTCCATACGATTCTCTTGAGGTTTAATGGCTGAGTTTGTCTTGTAGGTGGAAGACGAGGTGTTTGTTGAATTCTGTAAGGAGATCGGAGTGAGAAACATCCGAGAATTTGAGGAGGAGAAAGTGAAGAGGCAGAACGAGATCGCAAAGAAGCGGTCAGTTTAGAGTTTAAGTCACTTCTCTGGTAGCAAAACTTTTTTGTTGTTGTTGTTTCATTTTGTTTTTTTTTTTTTACTTGTGTCGTTTAATTTCAGTCTTGAGTTTGAGACCCAAAAAACCCGTCTGGGAATCCAGGTGGACTATGAGAAGAACCAGCTGAAAGAGGACCAGGAGAAAGTTATGATGTGGGAGCAAACTGTTAAGAAAGACGAGGCTGAGATAGAGCGCCTTAAGAAGGTCCAAAAACATATTCCAAGTCAGCATTAACGGTTTAATATTGATGTAGCCTGAAATCAAGACCAATGTGATCTGTGGTTTTACTTAGGAGGAGCACAGACACATGAAAATCATTGATGAGACGATGGCCCAGCTGCAGGACCTGAAGAACCAACATCTCACCAAGAAATCTGAAGTCAACGATAAAAACCACGAAATGGAGGAGATTCGCAAAAAACTGGGAGGCGCCAACAAGTCAGTGCTGACTAAAACCAGGATTAAATGAAACCTTTTGGTGTGTTTTCTAATTCCATTTGGTGCCTTCCAGAGAGCTGACCCAGCTCCAGAAGGAGGTCACCGCCATCGAGACCAAACTGGAGCAGAAGCGCAGTGACCGCCACAACCTGCTGCAGGCCTGCAAGATGCAGGACATCAGGCTGCCTCTTCGCTCTGGAACCATGGATGATATCAGCCAGGGAGAAGTATGAGGACATGACTTTTATGCTCTGTTTTTTATTTTTTTTTAAATCAGGATGTGAAGAGAAAGTAAAGTTACTTGTTGCTGTTGTAGGGGAGCTCTCAGACAGACGACTCCAGCAGTCAAAGGACGTCCAGCAGCGTTCTGGCTAAAGAAGCTTTAATAGAAATCGACTACAGCAACTTGTCTGAAGATCTGAAGGTAGGTGCTCCAAATAATTCAAGAGATTCATCTTTTCGACCCATAAGAACTTCCTGTATTTTATATTAAAGCAGTTCCCATTCTGAAAAAAAGTAGCACAGATTTTTCAGGGTAAACCACTTTTATCTGCTAAGCTTTTAGAAACTTAATACTTTTCAAACCACAGTGTAGAGCTGTGCTTTTTAATTTATTTAAAAGACATGTAATATTTCAGTTACCAAAATAAAAAAATAAGCCAATAAACCTTTGTAATTTCCTATAGGATGCATTGTCAGAAGAGGAGATAAAAGCAGAGACAAACACACTGCAGCAGCGTCTGAACGAGCAGCAGAGCATCCTGCAGAGGATCAGCGCTCCCAACATGAAGGCCATGGAAAAACTGGAGAGCGTCAGGGACAAGTTCCAGGAGACCAGTGACGGTGAGAGGACATGATCATCGTTGACAAAATGGAGACAAGAGCCAGAGGAAGAGATTCCTAGAATGGTCTAAAATGAACTCTTCCCGATGATTCCCCCTGTTTGATTTCAGAGTTCGAGGCCGCTCGTAAGAGAGCTAAAAAGGCAAAGCAAGCCTTCGAGCAGATCAAGAAAGAGAGGTTTGATCGTTTCAATACCTGCTTCGAGTCTGTGGCCACCAACATCGATGAGATCTACAAAGCTCTGTCGCGCAACAGCAGCGCCCAGGTGTGTTTTAGCTTTTACCGGAGCAAAATCAATGCAGTAAAATGTTATTATTTATCAGTCACATTTACTGTTGCAGAGTAGGAGACAACCCAGCTCTTAACTTCCTGCTGGTTGATTATCTTAATAGGAAAGCGATATTTAATGCTACTCGTTGTGTGGCACGTTGGCTGGTGACTAAATTAGTCTGAGATCTGAATCACTCTTGGTGTTTTGCAGGCTTTTCTGGGCCCAGAAAACCCAGAGGAACCGTATCTGGATGGTATCAATTATAACTGTGTGGCGCCAGGGAAAAGGTTCAGACCCATGGATAACCTGTCTGGAGGAGAGAAGACGGTTGCTGCCCTGGCTCTGCTTTTTGCTATCCACAGGTCTGACAAAAAAGCAACACAAGCGGATGTTTTAATCTTTATTAAATAACATGCATGGTGAATCCTGCTTGTTGTGTTTATGATATTTAAATATTTTTTGGGACCTGGATGGAAGTAGATTTCTGTCCACGTCTCTAACATCTCATCCGTGTCCTTTCAGCTACAAACCGGCACCGTTCTTCGTCCTGGATGAGATTGATGCCGCTCTGGACAACACTAATATTGGCAAAGTGCGTTCAGATTTCACTGTCACCGACTTTTCATCAGTGATGCTTGTGATTTAAAAAAAAAATATGTATATATATATCTATTCTTTCTTCTCAAGGTGGCCAATTACATCAAAGACCAGTCAGTACAAAACTTCCAAGCTATTGTCATTTCTCTGAAGGAGGAGTTCTACACCAAGGCTGACTCTCTTATAGGCGTTTATCCAGAGGTGGGTTTCCCTTTTCACTGACCATCACACATTACAACACTGAGACTTTGTAGATATGATATATGATAAAAACTCGCTTTGATACGTTTCTGTAACATTTAGCATTGTAACTTGAACTGTACCGAATTAGGATGATGACATGCGATTATTTCTTTCAACAATAGCAGTAAAAGTTGATACAAAAATTTTTTGTAAATAGTGATTTCTTTTTTTTTTTTTGCTGTTTGAAAAAACCCCAACAATAAATCAGATAATCAGAAGTGACAGGGGACATTGAAAAGGTTTAATTTCACAAAAAAAAAAAATCAAGGTTTCAAGGCTTGACGACTTGACCACCTTACCACTTCGTTACCTTTTTTATGGTGTTTTTAACAACTATAGCCACACACATAATTAAATATAAAACAAATACTAATTGTAATTTGCAGCTACAGGATGTCCCGCCTTATCAGTTTTCTGCTGATAAGGCGGGACTCTTTCCCCTCCAAAGAGTTTTTATTTAATAAGTTGGCAGGACTGAAATAAATAAACTGTTCATTTTTAGAGTATCAGTGACATTTAAGTGATTACTTGGAAGAAATGAAAGGAATTCTTGTTCTCTATTTCACAGCAAGGAGATTGTGTTATCAGCAAAGTTCTCACCTTTGACCTGTCGCAGTATCCTGATGCCAACCCGAATCCAAACGAGTAACAAGAGCCTGCTCAGTACTGTCCTACATAGTTACAGATCATGTATTCAGTAAGTCTTCAGTTTTCTTTTGTTGTATTTTTTTTTTTTTTATAGTTTAGTCATTCATGAGACCTTTTCTTTCTGGGATGTGTTTTTGTAGTAAAACCTAAGATTTCTGTACATTTAATGAAAACAACCCGCTCTGAATTTGACCATTATTGTTCATTATTGTAGTGAATTATGATGAAGTAAAAGGAGACTCAAAGCTTTTTAGTGAACTGTAGGATTTTTACTAACCAGTTAATGAAATGCCTTTAAAATAAGCAAGTTCCTTTTTTATACCGTCTAAGGCTCTCATTTTGTTTGCTTAAAGCCTTTGCGTGACCTCTGTGTGTTTAAAAGCAAATTACATTTTATATGTGCAAGTTTTTTTGTTTTTTTTTTAAAGCTCCATCAGGAGTTTTTAAATGTGTGGTGGATGGATTCCCTGTGTGATAACTAAATAAAGCAGTGAAAGTGGCTGCAGCTCAAAGTGCTATAGGAAGATTTCAAAGCTTTTTGAAACCTGACTTAATAATATTATGTTGAAAGTACCTAATAAGTTGGAGTATCACCTGAAACCACTTCAGCATGAATAAAATGATTATGTCTATTTGTTTGGCTGGCTTTGCTTTAATAAATCTAAAGTGAAATTACGTGCTTTCGTCTTTGTACTTATTAATGTGCTGTTAACAATCAGCTGCCGTTGCGTTTTAAATTTGTGCTTCGTTTTCAGTTTAAGAAGAAGAAATTTTAATACAAAGCTTCCACATGTCAGGGTTTTTTATTTGTATCCAGGGAAAAAACAATGCTCATACAGACAAACGTTGGATTAGATGTTTTTTTTTTATGAGGGCGTAACAGTGAAAACATATCTTTATTGTGCAGAATCCAAAGTAAAGGGAGAGTAAAGATGAAAATACTTTACACTAACGTTAAAACTCGATGTGTGACAGTTAAACGCAGGCGCATCAGAGGACAACATCAATAGCAAAAAAATAGAAAAGTCCTCCGGGAAGACTGAATTTGTTCACAAAACATGAATCAAGTGCAAAAGTCCACACTGATGTGAATAAAAATGTTTCAAGCTAAAGCAACCATACTCCAGGTATGCTGAAAATCTAATCTAAGGGACAAACATACAACCCATAACTGTACGGTGACTTTTTACTACATTGATTATAAAGCAGTTTATTACAGCTAGAACTTAGGATAATTGTTGCTACAATAAACTGCTAAAGACAGTTTTAAACAGAAAACCTGCTGAAATTTCAGTCACAAAGACAGTTTGAAGCTCCTACCTTTTAAAATACTTTTGATTTCTGGTAGGAAGACAAAACTAGCTGTTTCCACTTACCACCGTACTTTCCCACCATCTTATCAACTGCAGGCCAAAAACATGGCTACTGCCATTTGTTTAGTTTTCACTGAGCCTCGCTCACTTTCCTTATTCACTCAGCTGTCCCACCTGTGGAATGGATATCCTCAGTAAATGATAAGGTAAAAGAAGTATATCGATCAGCTTTCTTTAAGATGTTTTTTTATGTTTTTATTAGTCTTACATCTGAAAGATGTCTTGATGTACCCAATTTCCCCAACCTGCTGTTTGACCTGAAGTCAGGCGGACAGATACAGATCATCGTCAAAGGGGCAACAAGCTTGGTGATACAACTTGAACGAGCTGAAGTCACTTTATCCGCATAAAATCAATGAACACACACCTAAACTTCGGAGTCGTCCCGTTTCTTTCGGCTAGGAACTGTGGGGACCGGACGTCTCTTCTTCCTGACAGCCGGCTCCGGCTGGCCGGGTTTTTGTCCTCCACCAGCAGGGACGGGTGGAGGGACGGGGACGGGACGTCGTTTTTTGACAGAGGGGACGCTGTCGGAGCGTTCGCTGAGGATGCCCCTCGCCACGCCCTCCATCTCCGAAATGGGGATATGCATGGCGTCGGCCATCTCCTTCTTAGTTTCGGAGACAAAACCAGGATCTCTGGACAAGGAGGTCAGACCGCCCATTTCCAGGGCCTGAGGGGGAAAAAACAAAACAAACGCTTTTATTTTATTCACATTGGAAAAAATTCAACTTCTTGTATGTTTTTTTTTTTTTTTTATAAAAGTCAAATTTTAAGATCTCAAAACTTTATGAACATTTCAGGGGACATGTGTCCCAAAATCCATTTGATAGCAAACCACAAACTTTGATGTATTTTATTTTATTGGGAGCTTATTCTATAAATGAGCACAAAGTAGAAAATACTTGGTAAGTAAAAGGAAACTTTTTTCAATAACAATGACTAAAAAATGGGGGTTGGGAAGGAGGGATTGGTCCAACCCTTACTTATGCACATTGTTGTGCAAATAACGTAGACGATCCAACTCTCTCTTCTGCATACTAGACTTTAGGCTTTGGTTTCTACACATTTTAAAACCAAACCTTAATCGTGGCCAAAAATATTGATCCTTCAGAGAAGCGATAAAGATTAAAGTGAATGAGTTTCCCTCCTCACCTCCTGGACAAGCTGATCGGCTGCAGTCCTTGAGCTCCGACTCCGACTCTCCATCCACTCGGGCTCATAAGGGAACTGCATCAAACATGTAATCATGTATGAAATTTATACTCTGTTCACATCACAAATGTCACGATATCACGTATGAGTTTAGGAAAAGGATACCTGTGTTTTGTTTGTTTGTACTGTGAAGTTCCAGGAGTGTCTTAGGTCTGGAAAATGAAAAAAAAAAATGTTGAAAAGCCCATTTTTAGGGTTTATTTGTCATTAGCTATATTTTCTTTCACATTTATGGATTTAGAGAGGGATTAAACCACATGCAGGTGAACTCATTCATGAATTATATGACATTTTAAGCCGTATTTGTTTTTCAAAGTGTTTCAGAGTAAAGGGGGGCTGAATACAAAAACACCTCCTTCTTTCAGGATTTTATAAGGAATATGTTCTCCTTTTCAAAAGGATGTATTATTTTCTTTTGGTCTGCCATATTTTGTTGATGCAATACAATAAAGTGTGTGTTTGCGTTGTGACAAAATGGGAAAAACTCAGGAGCACGGCGTTGTATGTGAAGGGTGTGCAGACGCGTCTCCAGGTGTCTTATGTCCTCTATCGTACCTGGTTCTTCGTCCTCAGAGGGATTATAGAACTCATCTGGACTGGCTTCTCTGTCAAAGAAAAATCTGAAACACAAACACGAAAAGCAATCAGACGCAAAAGCTCTTATCGCACACATGCAGCCGGATGGAAGGGCATGTTGCTTGCTGCTCACTCTGCGAAGGCGTTGTTGTTTGTGTTGCTTTTTGGTGCTGTAGTGGGGAAAAAGTCTGCGCCGGGCGCCAGGGCAGAGGAGTTGGGAGGAGACTCAGACTGGCTCTCCGAGAACTGGAGGGGTCGCTGGTGGGTCATCTGGGAGTTCTGAGCGTCGGCGGCCTCGGCGGAGAAGGATTCGACTCGGTTGCCGAACAGACCATGAGAACGCTGGAGATACCGATCGCAAAAGCAGGTAAAAGTGATGAAATACACACGTCCCACTGATTTACAGAATGAGAATGCCAGAAATATCAGAACGTCTCAAAACGTGAATCTAAGATTCTGGAAACAGAATGTTTCATTTCCATTTTGATGCAAATGACACTTTGCATCAAAAGTTCAAAGTGTATATTTGCACTTTTGATGCAAATATACATTAAAAGTGCATTAGAACTTAGCATTACATAACACTACACTGACAGTGTAATGTCAGTCTTATGCAGCACAGCCCTTCAAATGAAATGTTCCCGATTTCTTAACTTAAGTCGGAAAATATGAAAGAGCAAGCAACACATGCAGGCTTACATGTTAGCAATCGCTGTGCTCTGTTGGGAAGTGGGTTTCCTACCTGATAAATGGTTTCCTCTGCAGCCTCGTCCATCGCTCTGTCCATTTCTTCCTCATTCTGCAAGTCTCCTGAAATTGCCCTGTGCATCTCTGGAGCCGCTTCTTCCTCTATGCTCCTCAAACCCGCCTACAAGATTAACAGAAAGTGGCAAGAAGCTGAAAGCAAGATCCTTCCCATGTTTATGAAGAGAGGAAGTTAATTAGATCTCTTCACGCAACCTGAATCTCTGGGCCCGAGGTGCTCTTCTTTGATGGACGGAAGCCGTAATACTCCTCCTGGCGTTTCAGAAACTTTCGGAAATGGTCTTGGAGCAGAAACGTCGCGTAGAATTTCCCCACAGTCACCTCGTCATCTGTAGATCACAGATCTGTCTATGTGAGAAGTTGGGGATTTTTTCCGTAAAGCATCTATCTGCGTCCGCACACTAACCTCCTATAGGGGGGATGACCTGGTCCAGCAGTTTCATGCTGGTGCGTTTCCAGATTTGCTTTATAATCGCTCTAAGCTCCTCATTGGCCTGCTCAAAGTTTCCTGTAAAAAGTGTTTGAGAAAGAAAACCCAGTAACCGGTGATATTTGAAGGAGTGAATTTCTTCTTGTTATGACCTGAACAGGTTTGTGATGTGCCACACCTTCAGTTTTGATTTTCAGTGCCGTCCTGACCAGAGCGAACAAGGTGGCGTTGAACGTGACGGTGCCGTCGCCGTTGAGCGGCATGTTCATCCCAACCAAACGCTGCAGACAGAAGAACGAGAATAAACTCTCTTCTGTTTTACATTTTTGTTTACAAGAACTCATGGGCGGGGGGGGGAAATAATTCATTCTGTATGGAGCTTCCAGTTATGAAATTGAGCAATTCCTTTCCAAGTCGATTTTTAAACATTTTAACTTGATGCACCGCTTTGACTTTATGTTCAAGAACAACCAAACATCAGTTTGAGCTTCCAGTTGCTCAAACATTAGTGTCACATTCGTGTCCGTAGTGCAGTAATTTAACATCGTTATGCCGAACAAGGGACACAAGACCAATGTTTTCAGGTGAAATGTGTTAGGATCAAATGAGACAAGGGATGACTTGTTTGCTTACTTTTACTACAGATATATTTGGAGAAGTCAAGGAAGGACTTTCAAACAAAGAACACAGTATCAACTGTTGAGCATGGTGGTGGGAGCATCACGACGGCCGATTTGCTACCGGTGGTACTAGCGCATCTGTGCTCATAATAATGAAGACAAAGGTCGGGATTTTTAGCTTCACCTAAAACCTGGATGAAACTAGGTTTTTCAGCAGGATCCCAAAAAATGAAATAAATCTGGTTTTGGTGCGGACAAAAGAGGCTGATCATAATCAAGAGGGATTTCTCAAACCCCTTGCCTACACAAGATGTATTGACCGTCCTTAAAAGTTGGTGCTGTACTAGCAAAAACAGAAGTGGTCAAAACATTCAGGTGTAAATATACTAGAATAGATTTCCAACATTTCATCAGATGTTAGTAGTGTTTCATTTGTGCCTGTTTGCATATTGATTCTGTGGGGTTGACACAAAAACACCAATAAATTCAAAGGTTGTGCTCCGAATTCTTGTTTTCACCAATCATTGAGGTTGCATTATGCATCACTATCCTCATGTAGCACATGCATGTAGCACAGGTTTCTGGATGAGCGTACCTTGCACGCAGCGCGATGAGGACAGAACTTGCCGAAGCCAAGAGGAGGCTGGATCCGTCGCAGCAGCGTCACCACATCCAGATGTTTGATTCTCCCTCTTTATGTAAGAGAGGCATTTTATTTCCTATTAATGTATCATTTTTATTTTGCGCAGATAAACATGAGACGTGAAAGTTTCAGCAGTATTCAGACTCACGTGGCCTCGGGGTCGTATTCTGCCCAGATTTTCTTGAACTCATCCAGATGGTGTGGACCAAGAAGAGACCAATCACGGGTGAGATAGTCAAAGTTGTCCATGATGACCGCAACAAACAGATTGAGGATCTGGATTAGGATGGGAAACAGATAACGGTGTCTACAGCCACTTCTATTTTCGCTTTTATATTGTGATTTTTGCTGGAGTATGAATGGAAAGGAGGAGCGTTAAAGATGAAGCTGTTTCTGACCAAGAAGGCACAGAGACAGTAGAAGCTGAGGAAGTAAAAGACAGCAAAGTTGGACCCGCAGGTGAACTCTTCTCCTGGCAGGAAGTCAGACTTGGGGTCACACTGCTTCCCGTACATCGACGCCATCATAACTTCCTGCCAAGCCTCACCAGTCGCACATCTGGATACATAAACACACTATGAACAGTGAGACATTTTCTCGGGCTTTAAATATCAAAAACACATTTTGGAGAAGGTACCCACCGAAATAACATCAGAACGGCCTGAGGGAATGTCTGGAAGTTGTTGTTGTGGTTGATTTGGGTGCCGTCCTTTAAGGCTACCTTTCCAAAGATCTGCAGGTTGTTGCCATGCAAATTAGATGCACATCGTGTTGGCCCCTCTGAACCAAAACCCACAAAGTTTTGTCTTTAGCAGAATCAACACAGACGGCTGTACCTGCATCCCGATCACAGCATAAATGAAAAAGAGCATCACAATGAGGAGAGCTACATGAGGGAGAGCCTGAAGACAGAGAACAGACGGGTCAGAACCACCGCGGCAAATGGAAATGAAATGACGATGATAAAACGAGACGATGAGAACTAAACCTGGAAAGACTTGATGAAGGTCCAGAGCAGGTTACGGATGCCCTCCGAACGGTTCAGCAGCTTCACTAGACGCATAACACGGAAGAGTCGGAAGAATGTGATGGAGACCGAGGCGTTTTCAGAAGCCTGCGGACAAGAGGACAGCTGCTTCGTAGAGGAAAACCACGAAAACGTGACTTTTAAACGAGGAGACACTGACTTACCGCAATTTCTTCCATAGGATCTGTCTCCTGAGAAGAGGAAGTTATGCATGAATCAGTCCTCATTTAAAACATTTCCTCGCAAAAGTATCCACAACACTTTAACTTTTTCACACATTGTCCTTTTGTAATCACAAAGTTCAGTGTACGTTTTTGGGGATTTCATCTCTGGTTGTCCTTGTTTCGCCCCAAGTCAGAGAGATGCCCCTGAAGAAAGTCCAGGGCAATTAATTATCTTTAATAGTCACTTTATTCAAAGAAGTCCAACTTAAAACAACTTAAAATATACAACCAGAGCTACCAGGGTATGGTTTAACTCAAACTATATTTCTACATGAGAGTGACCCAGTCAAAGTCCAGATCTAAATCCAATCAAAAACCAGTAGCAAGTCTCACAAAATGCTCTCTGCTCAACCTGACTGAACTATTGCGCAAACGTTTCTTGATGTGCAAAGCTGCTATAAATTGTGCTTTTAGAACATGCTCCAAAGTTTTTTAATTTTTATGAATGAAAATTGTGTTTCATATTTATTTTACATTGCAATTGTACCACACTATGTTTTCCATCTCATGGAATCTTCCTAAAGTACACTTGAGCTTTATGGTTGCAGTACGACAATTTATGGAAGAGTTCAGTGGTTATGAATATTTTTGCGAGGCTAAGACGTCAATAGCCAGCCTGGTAACTGTAGATTCACAACTTTTAAGGAAGGTAGCATTGTTAATTCACCAACTTTAATTAATGACATATATTGTAATTTGATGGATTTCAACTTGTAACCCATGCAAAATGAAACAAAATCAACACAATTTGCATCAATAAAATAGCATGTTCATTTTACCAGTCACGCAGTGATGAGCTCTGAACTTGTTGATGCAAATTGTAAAAACTAACTTGCGGCTGAGTAAATCAGTCTGAATGAGGTTTGTCTCACATTTAGACTTTTACATCACCAAACACACCTAAAGCAGCGACTCGACAGAGTGAAGAGAGAGTAGTGTTTTAGTTGAGAACGCAGCGGAGTGCTCACACAGCAAGGCTCATGCAGCGGTGCAGATATTTACAGCACAGCCATGAAGACAGTACAGTCCTCCACTGGAGACCAGGGCGGCCTGTGGAGGATAGACATATGAGGAGTGAGGGGGATGAAGGACAGAGAGAGGAGTGATGGGGCATGTGGATAGAATGATGAAGAGGAACTGGAGAACTTTTCAAAACAAAAAAAAGGTGTGGTGGGGGAATTTGTGGCCAGTTTGTGCATCAAACGAGGACAGCACAGTGCAATCATAGTTGGAGGTGCAACAAAAATTAACACAATTCTGCTGCGACGAAACATTTAACTCTTAACTGGAGTTGTGTTCTTTTTAGATGTTCAGAAAACATACACAATGTGCAATCTTTATCAAGAGTGAAATGAATGATAGCAAAAATGACGGTGCCGCTGGGATGGAAGTGAATCGGTACAAAGGAGCTCTAGAAACAAAGCAACGTGATAAAGGCGAAAAATCAAAACACCTCTGATCAATAAATAAACCCAATCTCTCAAATCAAACTGCAGCCTGAGATCTCCAGGGACTCCAGCACCTGCAACAACAACCTGGAAAACGTAGAGTTCTTTAAGGTTGCCATGAAATATATGTGCTGATGTGTCACATATACTCACGTCAACTTCACTCAGGATGACGTCAACAACGCTGCCGATGACTATGATGAAATCAAAGACGTTCCAGGGATCTCCAAAGTAGCCCTGCAGAGAGAGACGAATCATCTTTATAACTAGTACTTATAAATCATACTGGGGATCTCTTTATCAGAACAGAAAACATTAGAGTACTCACCCTCACTTTGAAGGCCATGAGCTTAAGTATCATCTCCACGGTGAAGAGCACAGTGAAGATCAGGTTCAGAGTGTCTGACAGCTTGGTGACATAATTCGACTGGTTGCAGTGCTGTTCGGATGGGAGGAAAAATCACTTAATCTAATTAGAAATTAATTCAAAAGATCAGATTCTGGAAGATGAAAAACGTGCGACAATTCAAACATTTATGACAGTGTGGCAGAAATACACATCCAGTAAATCTGATTGACAAAATTTCAAGACTGCATGAGGAGGACTTTTATTTTTATGGCATATCATCAGTTTCCTACAGTAATCAGCTAAGTCATTTATTTATTTTTTTTCCCAAAAGTAATTTTGGCAAAGTAGTCACTACCTCTTTCTTGCTAAAAAATGAAGCAGAAAAAAAAAAACTTTCTGCAAAAAAATGACTTAGGCCATTATTTTAGGGAGGTCACGATATCAGCATGTTAATTATTGCTGCAGGAGAATAACTAGATTTGGAATCTGGGTTTCTCTCTCTGCTCTGCAACTATAAAGCCTCCAACTCAACTCCTCTGCAAACTGGGGTCAAAGTTCAGATATTTCCTGAGATCCTGATAAGATGCTCTCAGTTGTAAAAACAATATATTTTTTTTGCCACTGTCAACAAGTAAAAAAAGTAAGAGAGAAAATTCTTCCTGTTACAAAGCATCCAAAACTAGAGGGAATAATTGCCAGAACATGCAACGTCTCAGCCAAAAAAGATGAAAGTCAATAAAAAGTACAAATCGGAACAAACGCAGCAAAGCTGCTAAAACATGAGTGACACAATTCAAGATTTCAATGCAAAATATTGCGCAGGTTTAAAGCTTACATTGTCGTCAAATTGAGCAAAATCTACAGTTTGTAATGATAATATTGAGCAGCATTTTGAATAAAATTGCGGGTGTTTAAGTCTGGGCAGAACGGAAGCTAATTAAAAATCAAGCTCTGCGATTCTGGGACACAAAGATCATGTGAAACACTCTAACTCACCTGCATCCCTAAGCACAATGTGTTCAGCATAATTAGGAAGAACATGAGGTACTCAAAGTAGCACGAGGTGACGATGTACCACACTCTGTATTGGTACGGGTTCTTTGGGATGTAGCACCGAAGAGGGCGAGCCTTCAGAGCGTACTGCACACACTGACGCTGAGGGGGGACAGGACAGACAGGAAGTGAGTGTCAAAGATTAAATAATCTGAGTCCACAGCTGAGTTACAGATTACAGCCACCAGCTTATATGCATCCTACTTGAATTTTATGTAAAACGGCAACACAAAGTGGTGCATAATTGTGACGTGGAAGACAAATGATACATGAATACCAATATTTTTGACAAATAAAAATCCGAAACGTGTACAGTACATTTGATATTCAGTCCCATTTATTCCGATACCCCTAAAAAAATCCAGCGAACTGCCTTCAGAAGTCAGCCCAACTGTGTGCGATTTATCCAAGTATAAATGTGGAACAAAAAAGTTAAAAAAAAAGAAAGCTAAAGGACAGACAAAATTTTAAGTTTCCCATTGATAATGAAGCGGATAGAGCAAAAAAAAAAAGAAAAAAAAAAAAGAAGTCTTCTGATAATATGAGACAAAAAGTAGGTTTTTGTTGAACTTTCAAAATGCTATGTTTTGCAGAATATGCATGTCTTTTGTGATGTTCTGTCAGATAAAATTCCAGTACTTATGCAAGGCATTGTCATCTTTCTGATGTTGTAGAACCAACAAAAAACCCCTCAAAACAGCATACCTGGTTCTTGTCGAGCTCGCAGTTCTTGTACTCCTGCTCTCCCTGCTCCTGAAAGGTGACGATGACAAAGCCCACGAAGATGTTCATCATGAAGAAGGCAATGAGAATGATGTAGATAATGAAGAAGATGGACACGTCCACACGGTTGTTATAGACTGGACCCATGTTTTCTTCTGCTGAGTCTATGGCTCTATAAAGAAGCCTAACGATGAAGAAAAGGAACGGGACAAAGATAAGAGACAGTCAGTTAATTTAATTCACCGACCAAAACAATATATAATACAATATCAAAATATATCCTGAGCTCACTTGGGCCAGCCCTCAAACGTTGAGACGGTGAACAGAGCCAGCATCCCGTTGAGCACGTTGTCAAAGTTAAAGTCGTTGTTTATCCACTTTCTGTCCGCCAGGACTGTGTCTCGCAGGGAGTTCTCCATGTGCTTCACGTAACATCCTCTATGAACCCGCAAAGAGAGCGGTAACATTACAGCTCTGATAAATGAAGTCTATGGTAAGTCGGTGTTGTTCGCCTTACTTGCATTCCTCTGCAGTCATTTTGGTCGGGTCTGTACAGCTGTAGAATTTGCCCTGGAAGGGAAGAGAGGAGTAACTAATTTAATCTTCAAGTAGCGAGGCTTTCACAGAACTGTAGACCAATTTAGAAATGTGGCCTTCGCTGAAGCTTACCAAGTAAGCACTATTTTAAAATAAACTACCTTGAAGAGCTGCACTCCAATGCAGGCAAACATGAAATTGAGCAGCATGGTGACCAGGACAATGTTGCCGATTGTCTTGATGGCCACAAACACACATTGGACCACATGCTGTAAAAAAAAAGAAGAAGGGGAAAAAAAACAATATATCCTGAGAACAGCTACAAGTAAAATGACAGTAAAATAGTTAATTAACTTTATAGGGAAAATGTTATATGCAGGGTTTGTCTATTGCTTTAAAGAAAATGCTGATTGTTTTCTTGGCAAAATAAAACCCATACCCAACATAACAAACTGCTTTTGGCTGCTTTTTGGCAACACAGAAAAGAACAGAGTAAGCATAAACCATAAAGATTCAAAGAAGGAAAGTGAGTTATGGGTTAGTGAGAGTAAACAAAAAGTTCTCAAAAGTGATTTTGACCCAGTTTTATGAAAAAAACAAAACAAAAAAAAAAACTTGGCTGCCAAATAAACAAACAAACAAAAAAACTAGAGTACACAAAACATTTCTACAAGCTCTAATGGAATCAGCATCGAGCCAACTGGGGCAACCATGGGTATCGTTTGTAAGCATAAAGTTGGACGATCTTTTTGCAAGGTTTTTGCTTTTTGTGACGTCTCTGTCATTACTAAACTGTTGCTCTCTTTAAATTTTTCTCCTGCATATTACGTCACAGTTATTAGTAACAGCTGCAACATTTTCCTGTGCATGAGCGGAAATATTGATTACAAATCATCTATTTGATTTCCCTTTAAAACACTACTTATGTGATTTTTTTGTGAAGAGACGACGTGTTGAGAAAACTAACTGGAGCCGTATTATTTAATAAAATCTTTATGAGTGAACAATAAATTAATTTTGCATAGAAATATGTGACTTTTAGCTGCTTCCATTTACTACTGCTGTGTTTTGCACAACAATGGCATGGCTACCTTGTATTAAATGTTCCGGTGACATATTCATTGGGCAAGAAAGGGAGCACTGTTGCCTCACACGCATCAGAGAAACACATTTGGTGCAGCTGAATGCTGCTTTAATTTAAGCTTTTTTGTCACCAGCAGTGGTAGTCAGTGGAAATGCTCTAAGATCTCTGGATAGTTTAAGTTGTAAAATCGATTATGTTTTTGTCCTCTTACTGTTTTATGTTATCTTGTATTCATCTCATGAAACTTCAGAAAGGTATTGAATGACTGAGAACAACCAAAATGTGCATGTTTTCTGAGATATTGAAGTTATTTCACTTTCAGTGGATCGTTGCTACCTCAAAGTGTCACTACTTTATTTACCTTTAATCCTTTTGCTCTGTTGATGGCTCTGAGTGGCCTCAGCACCCTCAACACCCTGAGAATCTTCACCACAGAGATGGCACTGGATCTGCAAACGACACACAGTGAAGGACATTCTCGCTGTTCTGGTCTCAGGATTATAAACGGCTGTAAGCGACACTGAGTTTCTCTTCCTGACTGAGCGATTGTTAAATGTAAACTCACTCCATTCCCATAGACAGGAGTGACACTGTGACCACGATCAGGTCCAGGATGTTGAACGAGTTACGACAAAAAGAGCCTTCGTGCATGAACGCACCATACACAGTCATCTGCCACAGAGAACAGTGCAGTTACACACAGCAATGATGAATCAAATTTGCATGTGTTCACTCTTTAAAAAACATATGTTGTGCCCTTTTTTTTTTTTAGATAATTTTCCTCCTCAAAGATAATTATTGGCTATTACTTTAATCTTTGGATCAATTTTACTTTGCATCTGACTGAAATGTAAAATATTGTCATGTTAGCTTTTTTTTTTAATAGGACAGTGGCTCACTTGTGTTAATGATTTCATATGATAGATTAAATCTTGGATTTACCTTCAGCACAATCTCAATGGTGAAAACAGATGTGAAGACAATGTCAGCGTAGGCTAAGATCTGAGAAAAAGCATAAAGCATTACAGCTGTCATTTGCCGCCTTTATTATCCTGTAGCTACGGTCCAGCGCTTTGCATTAGACCTGCATGTCACCTGGTTTCTATAGGATTTTGGATCGATGGGATCTTCAGCTGCCAGCGAGATGGACGAGAGCAGGATGAAGAGGAGGATGAGGTTGGTGAAGGACGAAGCATTGATGATCTTGTAACACAGCTTTCGGAACCTGGACAGCGAGCAGAAAATTAAAGACACCGAACTGCAAAATTGAACTTTAACGAATCTTAGGAGCAGGTTGAATCGTCATACTTGTTCTGAGGACCAAATATAAAAAAGGAGCTGGCTTCTGGCAAAGGGACGGCTTCTTCCTTGAGCTGCAGATCGGCCATTGGTCGGGGTCGAGGACTGATTGGGATTTCAGGTTCTTCCTCTTCGTCATCACCTACAACATATTTATGTTGCAGCTGAAACTTTAGGAAGTTAATTTTACAGGGTTCAGGCAAAGTGCTACGTTTGTGAGGCAGGAAAATAAAAACGTTTCTAAAAATGTTTTTACACACAATTATGTGAAGCTCTCTTAAAATAGCTTATAATCTTATGTCAAAACAGATGAAACAAGCTAGTGTTAATGTGCAGCAGGTCAGCAAAATGTGCCGCATTAAAACTATCAGCAGGAGCAAGATGTGTTAGTTATCTCTGCATTGGAGCAGCACAGTCTGGCTGGATTGGATAGACCATGTAAGATTAATGAAATTATTATTTAGACCTCTTCTATACATGTAATCAGTATCAGTAGCTAAACATCTCAAAAACAGGTCCTGGTTTAATAAACATATGTACATTTCTCCAGTCAGCGTTCCAGGTTGAATAACAACCAGAAAAGAGTCAAAGAGAATCCTCTGCACTTTTTGTTTTACCTGGGAAATCAGCAGGTGGAAATGGATCCTTCACTTCATTGACATTTGACTCAAATTCATCGATTTTTAGCTGAGAGAGAAAAAAAAAAAGAAGAAACGCTGACTAAACGTATTTGCACTCCCTACTGTGTAGTATCACACCAGAGAGAATACAAACTTTGGCTGTAGTGGGCATTCCCTCCATTTTGGCTCTCTGCTCAGCCAGTTTCTTTGCTATCCGTTCCCTCTCCTCATCAGTCTTTTCAGGCATTTTGGACCTACGGGGCAAAATGAAAGGCAAAGTGAAAAAAACTATGGCAATGTGCAGACACGCTGGCAACTCTGACCCAGTTCCTTCAAGCTTTTTAGCTTCCCTCCTACCACAAAGAATGGGGAAATAAACTTGAGATCCAATCTATTGCATGGAATACCAGCATTTCAGTAAGTCAGTGTAACACAATGACAACAAAAGTGCGCTGTTGTTCACCTTAGCAACTTCTTTCTCATCTTCTCTTCTGCCTTTTCCTTCTGGGCCGAAGTCAGACTCTCAGCCTCTGCCAGGTTGTCCACCGCAATGGCCAAGAACACATTGAGGAGGATATCTGGTCGCAACAAGCTCAGGAAAACAAATGAAAAAAAAAAAAACCTTAATTGGAGTAATTTGATGTTTTAAGATTAAGATAATATTTTTGTGTGACATGAAGGATACAGTTTCCACAGACGAAAAGGATAATGAAATAGATGGAAACGAGAATCCCGGGAATCTCAGGCCCTCCATATGCCATTATACCGTTGTACATGATGGTGGTCCATTCCTCTCCTGTGAGGATCTGAGACAAAAATAATTAAAAAGTAATAAATGTCTTTATGTTGCATTGAGAATCCATAAATGATGACATCCTGATGAGCCTTACCTGAAATACACTAATCAAGGCCTGAGGAAAGTTGTCAAAGTTACTGCGCCTGGGACGGTTGTAATCAAAGTTGAACTTTCCTCCAAACACCTGCATTCCCAGGAGCGAGAAGATGACAATAAAGAGGAAGAGAAGGAGGAGCAGAGAAGCAATGGAGCGAACGGAGTTGAGGAGAGAGGCCACCAGGTTGCTTAAAGAGGTCCAGTACCTACAAAAGAGGTTTAGAGATGTCAGAGTACGGTTCACATCTGCAGGGCAGTGGCGTTAGAAAGAGATTGACCTACTTTGTGACTTTGAAAATCCTCAGTAGCCGAATACACCTGAGCACGGAGAAACCCAGGGGAGCCACAGCTCCTACAGACAACATGATCATCTCCAGAATACCGCAGAGCACGACGAAGAAGTCGAAACGGTTAAACAGCGACATGAAGTAGGCTCTGGGTCCCAGGGCGTACATCTTCACCATCATCTCAAAGACAAACAGCACCAGCAGGATCCGGCTCACTACATCTGCGGAGATAAAAGAAGAGAGAAAGACTTTAAGACTGTTTGGAATAAATCTGAAGGAAACACAAACGGAATCACGAACCTTGCAGAGATGTCAGGGAGTCGGGCTGTTGGTGGTACTCTGTGGCTATGGTCAGCGTGTTGAGGAATACGAGGAACATCACAGCCCAATAGAAGGTCTTGGTTTTCACATAAATCAGACATTTCATTCTGAAGAAGCGATTCCAGCGAAGGCCCAGCCGGCTAAACATGAAAACAATCCGTCATCACTGCCAAACAGCCATAAAAACACCAAGGAACATTTACAAAGTAAGAGACTCACTAATAGTAGACGATACGACTCTTTCCTTCCAAGTCATACAGGCTGTCTGTGTCGGCGTCTCCACTGGTAAGAGGCAGAAGGCCTGGAAAATAGTCACAAGCTTGAGGAGTCTCAAAACTTTTGAGATTTTATATGATAAATCAAGGCAAAGCAGCACATCACAATGAAGTGAAGGGAAGTTTTCAGAAATATTTAAAAGTTAAAATCATTTGGCATGGATTATTGCCAAACCTTCAGCGGTATTGGCCTCTTGAGGAGCAAACTCCTTGAAACCTTCCAGATGCACTGCATGTGTTCATTGGTCCCTTTATGATGCGGTTTCTTTCTTTAACAACCACTAATAGATGTCTAAGAGTTTCAAAATACTGATCTGTTTAAACTACATTCAGCTGGGTTTAATAGGATCCCAGTAAAGGGAGATAAGGATAACTTTTGTGTAAAATACATTCAAATCTGATTGTACTTAACTAAATTTAGAAAGCGCCAAGAGGCATATTCTGCAAGGCACTCGGAGAGCTCACCTTTGCCTTCTCTGTCAGCATCAAGGACTTCAGCATGAGTGATCCACTCCATGTAGCCATGGAGATCTTCATCCAGCTGCTGACGCTCCCTCAACTTCTGATACTCTCCTCGTGACCTGGCCTTCTCTCGCTCTTTGGTAAACTCCCTGGGCAGTAAAAGCGGTAAAGAAAGTGTTAATATGTCTGACGAAGCAGGACAAGAACAAGTGTGAGTAGAAATAACACAACAGCCACCCTTACCCACTAAGAACACCCAGGACAAGATTAAGCACAAAGAAGGAGCCCACCAAGATGAGAGGAACAAAATAGAGCCAGGGCCATTCGTTTCCGATAGCATCATTCACCTGAGAGACAACTCAAGACTGTCAGTCAACAAAGACAAGTCACAACTCGTTTAACGTGTAAAGTCATGAATGATGCTGTTGGTTACTGACCCAATAAAGGACTTTGGTCCATCCCTCCATGGTGATGCACTGGTAAACCGTCAGCATTGCGAAACCAATATTATCAAAGTGAGTGATGCCGTTGTTGGGACCTTCCCAGTTAGGCCTGCACTCTGAACCATTGACCGTGCAGCGGCGTCCGTGTCCAGCCTGAGCACACGGAGCAGGCAGCTCACCTTCCGCTGTTGCGTAGATGTCTGTGGATGAAAGAAAGAGGCATCAGTATTGGAAGCTGATGTCGGAACTTGTGGGTAATGTGGTTAAATGTCTCCGTTGTTGAATACTTGTGCCAATGTAGTAACAGGTCTTATGCATTTTGCATTTGAACAACTCCAGTCCCATAATGGCGTAGATGGTGACCAGTAAGAACACCAACAGGGCAATGTGCAGCAGAGGCAGCATGGCTTTGAGGATGGAGTTCATCACCACCTGAAGGCCTGAGAGTGGAAGTAGAACCAAACAAGAGATCAGTGAAATGTCCAGAAACAGAGCCAACATTCATTACCAGTACCCCAAAGTAAAACTGAGCAATATATTTGTTTGCACTCATCATGCTATCAGTATTTGAGCTGCATAGAAAGTTGTGCATGATATTTTGTTGATCTCATAAATATGTCTCACAGTGAAAGAGAGACTTTTGGCTGCTACTGCTATTACTGCTAAAACTGGCCTGCATCTTCACAAGATTTTTCTGTATTTCTTCTTAGAGAACTAAATTTTGCACCAAAACACACTGATGTTTGCATGATGGCTCGGCATTCAATTGTTTGAGCAGGTATTTTTTATTTAACCTGACAAAAAACTGAAAAAGTTAAAACATCATCATTTGGGCGTTCCAAAATAATTTAAAGGCATAGCCGTGCGCGCAAACATATGAATTTGAAGAAAAAAAATTACAAACTTTTCTAATATTATCTCAAAAACGTTGGGAATGATAACAAGTTTGCAAATCCTAGCCGAACAAAAACGGGAAACAGTGAAAAGGGGCTGTGTTTTTATACATCGTAAACATCCAGTTTCCACTGGCTCTTACTAGGGACTCCTGAAACAAGTCGAAGGGGCCGCAGTACTCTGAACGCTCTCAGTGCCTTCATGTCAAACCCCCCACCCTTTTCCTTCTCCACTCCTGCAATCATGTTTATGGTATCCAAGCCAAAGGTGAAGAGTCTGCAGGAGAAGATAACAAAAACCATACACTTCTAAAACATCAAGTCTGTTATATTGGAACACAATAAGCATCACAAAGAAAGAATTCAGAGGACATATATTTTTATCTTTAACTCTCCGCGTAAAAGTAAGGGGACAGGCTCTTTGGCAAAAGATATATCAAGCTGTTGCACAGAGCTCGTCTTACCCCATGAAAACGATGACAAAGTCCAATATGTTCCAACAGTTCCTTAAATAGGCCCCTTCATGGAACACCAGCCCATATGCTATGATCTTCATGAAGCACTCAAACGTGAAGATGATAAGGAAGATGTACTCCAGACTTTCCTGCAATAAGGCAAACAAATCAGACAATTTGAATTGGTCCAATTATCACATAAAAATCTCTTAGTAGAACATAAATAATAAATCAAAGACTCAGAACTTAAAACCCAAACTTGTATTTGTTGTCATGTCTTAAGATTTTATCAGCATTTTCCCCTAAAATAAAATTCTGTTTCTTAGACAGATTTAACTGTGGACTGGTGTGAACCGAAGACAGGAGGTGATTTATGACATATACAGAACAGAGCAGCTTGAGTTTCCTCAAGTATCATGACTTCATAAAAAAGCAAATCAGGCATCATAAATCAAGGATATACTTGATTTGTGCTGTAAATCCCCCATAGTTTGTCGATTCCAGGCACCAGCACTGAGCTGCGACTCGGCAGAAACAAAACATTTAGCAACATTCTTGTGCCGAATTCCTAAGCTTCGCACATTTTCTAAACGTGGTCAGCTGAACGCCTGCGTTTGTTTCAGTGCTGTGACATTTTAGTGTTTCTGTGTTGGGTTACGTGAGAAAACATTTCTGGACTCGATCTCACTCGACCTACTTCTGAAAGCAGCGGGGGGAGTGAATCATATCCTCTTACTTTTCTCCCGTCTAAAGAATGACAGTGTGGAGTGGGAAAGCTTTGGCAGGAGGCAGGTCACAGCAAGGCAGGTAAAGAAACGGGACTGGATAAAAATAGGTAAAATGATTGTATGTCAACAAGGCTGATGTGTTTGTGAAGAATATATTCCTTTAATGTAGTAAGGCAGGTGCCATCTACTTCTTATAAGCACACACATGCACACACACACACGCACACACACAGCCACATATATATATATATATATATATATATATATATGTATTTTATATATCTGTGAAAAAAAATTGCTCATCTGCCTCTATCCTGCGGTCCTATTGCCATTTGCAGAAATACACCACTTACTCAGAAACAACCAATCACAGCCAAGGGGAAAGTGTTTTTGCTGTCAATCACAATTGTGTATATGCTGCTCAATGTGCTAATGGCAGAGAAATAACTCTGTTAAAATTTCCATTACAGGAAAAACTGTTCATCTGCCGTCATCTAGCCTGCTCATTCACTGCAGGCTCCACTGTGGGGAAGTAAAACTTGCCTAGGAGTGAGCCAGGGGGCGAGTTTGAGCAGCATGTACCTGAGTTTGATTGACAGTGCTAAGACAACTGTCAATCACAGAGGTGGGCGCAGAGGAGCTCAATATTTTTACAGATTATCTGTCTCAAACTATACTCTAGAGTTGGGAGAGTATACTGTTTTTTATGGGCAACTTTAAAAAACCCATTTTCTTTTAAGTTACCTAGTGCTAAAGAGTGAAAAGCAGTCTTTTGATCTAGGGTGCACTGAAAACATGCACACTTTATTCTTGTAAACTGTCAAAATGTGTGTGGTTTCTGCTCATCATATTTCTTGGTGTGCTTTTGCACTGGCTGCTTCACAAGCTAATGATCAGAAATACAAATAATAAGATCGTGCAAGGATGAACAAAGCACTTTTGTCCATTGACACTGGACAAGCGCAGATGGGACACCAAATAAAGAACGGAGTTGTATCTGGTATCATTAGAAATGGGGCTTGGCTCTCACACCAAAGAGCAGCTGAAGCCTTTAGTCATTTAGCATCATACTGTCCAGCAAATCAGATCACAACTATAGCAATCTGCTTCATCAGGCAGCAAAGTCATTGACTTGGCAAAAACACAGGTCTAAGTATAACAAAAATGCTGGCAAATGTTCCTGGCTTGTTCCTCGTTTGTAGGTTCTTTGTTCTTCTTACCAAGTTCTCGTTGGTGTTGTTGCTGTCTTCTTCAGGCATGGGTAAGAATACAGCCAGAGCCACACAGTTGGCAAAGATGGTTAACAGGATGATGATTTCAAAGGTTCTGGGTGAGGAAGGCTCAAGATCATAACAAGGCATGAGTTTAAAAATAACTTTCTTCATGTGTGAGTAGTGGTCTGGTTTTTGTGATACGTCTACACAGTGTTACAAAGCATATCAAACAGATGAGAGGCAGTGATCTCTGGTCTTAAATCCTCTCTTGGCTTAGCTGTTGGGAGTGAACGTAATCCTGTCTGGTGTGATGCTTCATTCTCATCCATGGGGGGCGCTATGACAAAATTCCCCTGCCAGGTCAGCATCATGTCTTTCTGTGATGTGGAGGAACAGCTGCAGAGCCCAAGAATATGACAGGCCATTTAAACCGGGGCCTGTTCGTCAGGGAAAAAATGTTTTGAGCCAAACTGCGAGACGTTTATGTCTACACAAGTCAATGTATATTAAAGACAAATGCTTTGTTGTGATTAATTTGCCCCTTTTATAGAATCTGTCCTGTTGCATTACATTCAAGAGTAAACAGTTTATTTTATAATGTTCCTATAATATTCCCAATCTTATGAACTACAGTCATGTTCGACAAACCAGAATATGCGTCACAGTGGCTCTCGCCTGTCAGATTAAAAGTATCTTTTGAAAATAACTTTTAAGCAAGTATTTGACATACTAATAATTAAGCCCACATTTCTGTTAAAAAGTGTGCTTTTAGTGATCTGGTGTGATATTCTAATCTTAGATATTTTTATTCTGGTCTAAAATAAATATCTTCTGCCATAAAACCAGTACTACCATCACATAAATAATGATATTTTGCTGTTATTCTGAATAAAAATGTATAAAATCAAAGCTAAATGCAGAAAATTCCCGACAGGAGTTATAAATCATCATCCTGTCAGTCAGGAGTCTGCGTTTGTTTCCCAAATCTCACCAGACTTCCTGTATTTCAGTCATTTTTCCACATAAACCAGCAGAATTGAAGGCATTCAGCTAATTAATTAACTCATTAATTAGGAAGCTGATGTACCAGATGGGGACAGATTGGGATGAACTGGCTCCAACAAATAATCAGAGGCTCACAAATATTGAACCACAGTCGTTACAGGAGTCTTCATAATGTGTTGATCACCTGATTACAGATTTAAAGGCAACTTGATTCAATTCCCTGGTGGAAATATGACGTGATAACTACATAACCTAATGAATGTGTCTAGTGATTTATATTTCAGTCTACAAAGGATACTTCCACTCTACAATGTTGATGCAGGCCTTTCGGAAAGGATTCCTGAGGGAAAAGAGGAAGAGGGTCCTGGCAGGTCGAGGGTTGCCACCTGTGGCCTGAAGGCGCTTCAGTTTCTCTCTCTGCTTCTTCTTCAATTCCTCCTCGTTCATAATGACCGGCTTGGCCGAATCCGCGTTGGTCGCCATCCTGACACCTTCGCCTTACACGACCTTTCCACAAAATCCACTAAAATAAAACCAGTCGTCGATGTAAAATCCCAAACTCTGGCTCAGTGCAGATCTTCCTCAGTGAAGGCCTCCAGAGTGGCCTTTCATGTGCGCGGGTTGCCCCCTCGCCGCTGCCGCCCTCTTCTCTCCCCTCTAACTCCGTCTCAGAGCCACAGACTTCTCCTCCAAGCCGAGGGCCCTGGACAGAAAAAGCTCACCTCTGTGGAGAAAAATAAAAGAGGCCCAGAGTGGCTGGAGGAGCAGTTGGCCCTGCAGCATGTTTAAATTTAGACTGTAAAGCACTGGCAGGCCATGCTTGGGGATGGTTGGGAGGGTCAGAAGGGGAGGACAGTAGTAGAAGGGGCAGGACGACTGTGAATGATGTGAGAAAGCAATACGAGTGGGAGAAGAACCTCCACCAAACACACCTGCAACTTAGCCTGAAACTGCACTGTAAAACAAAAATAAAAACAAAGTGGCCAAATAATATGAAAGTCGCCCAGCGTGTTTTTAATGATGTGCATACTTCTGCAGGTGGAACATTTTCTAAAGTGACACGTTAGATGCATGAAATTACCTCGGCGTGACAAGAGTTGTCATTGTAACTAAGCAAAGAGCTTCTTCTACATGAATACTTTAGATGTGCAGCACAGCTAATTACAGTCCTTGGATAAGTACCAATTTATCCCCATGTTGCAAAAACAAACAATTTTTGTTTCCAATTTGGGTGATAATCCCAAGTGATGCTAATTGTGAAGTCAAATGAAAATGATGGTCAGTCTAATACGCTTTAATATAAACTATTTTAATGTAGCTCTAACTGTATGTTTCTGGTCATTGTCCTAATTATTTTAAAACCTCTATCAGGATTTCTTCAAAGATGACATTTTCCTTACCTCCATCCATCTCTTCAATAAAACATGATTCTACCACTGTATAGAATCATGTTTAAGCCCACATTTCTGTTAAAAAGTGTGCTTTTAATGATCTGGTGTGATATTCTAATCTTAGATATTTTTATTCTGGTGTAAAATAAATACAACCAGAATAAATATGCTGTATTTATTTCATATGTACAGCATAACATCACTGCAAATATTCAGAAAAAAAATTCAATGTCTACATATGATGCTGTAAGAACAGTATTTCATTCTAGTTTCAGGGCTTTATAAATAAAATGGATTATGTGGGATGCTTAAATTGGATTCTTTAATTGGGGCCCTGCCATAGCAATGCATAAGGAGGCAGTGACAAAGTCACTGACTCCATGCATTGCATGGCAGGCACCTATTAATCTACACCCAATAGATTCTATTGGGTGTAGATTAAATTTCTTCAGGAATTTTCTAGTATTGTTCTTTCTCTTTTTCTCCCTTTTAAATATTTCTAATATTAAACACATTGTTAAATTTCTTTGCAATTAAGAAAAATTGTAAAAAGAAAAAAACTAAATGAGACAACAAAAATGTAATTTAATTTGAAGGCTGAGCTTCAGCACTTCCTGTTCTGCTCTGACTAATTATAGTTCACTTGGTGCGTTTCCATGCTTTCCTTCAGTTTACCACAACTATTCTGTTAGCAAGTTTAAGTGAATAAATGGGGGAAAAATAAATGGAATAAATAAAGAAGTTTTAAAAACAACAACTTTTCTCACACATATGATTGGAAATAAGAATGGGGCGTTAAAGCGATACGTTTAATCTGGTGAATCTGGTTGTTTAAATTGCACAAAACTGGGATTGTTGACATTTTTGTGTAATGACAGGATGTAATTTAGCTGCTCTGTGAAAAGCTGATAATGTCAGATTTCTTTTGCTCAGGAAATCTCTTCTGTTGATTAGTTTTTAGCTTTTAGCGCCATCTTCTGTCCAAAACAAGAAAAAACAGTAAAAATGGATAGCAGCAACTTCAGTTTTGTTTATAGTTTTAAATGTTGGTATTATGAGAGTTACTTTTTTCTATTTACAGCTGGAGTTTTGTTGCTAATTGGACTATATAATGAGATAGTATCTCATTATAATAATATAAATAATGAGATACTATCTCAGTCTCTCATTATAATGACATAATATAAATAATGGGATACCATCTCATTATAATATATAATTATCTCATAATATGAGATAGTATCTATAATGAGATACTATCTAATACTCTGATAAACTGAATAAATGAGGAAAATGGGAAAACTGACTAAGCTGAAGAGGAATATGAAATATAATCATATTATTTAACATATTATTATTATTTATTTATATGTTGATTTTAAGTGTTTCTCTTTACTATTCTTGTATATATATGGTGGTGTTTCTCACATCATGCTTTCTGATCTTCTTCTATCCAGGCGTCTCTGCCTGATCTTGTGGCTGGAGGCTCTTCAGACCCAGGATGATTTTCAGGTCCAGAGATAAAGAGATGAGCTCATGTTAGTGAACTTCCTGACCAGAGTTCACTCGTCTCAAACACACACAACATCCTTACATATCAACTACATAACTTTACACACACCTCATGTATTTATGCACCCACAGTGTCACTGAAACAACCTGAAATTGACAAAAGTGATAGAAGATTTACTGAAAATTAACCAATAAAAAAAATCAGACATTATTTTGAATAGAGGTTCAACAGAATAAGAAAATGACAGAGCAAGATGACTACAATTACACAGATTATTCTGAAACTTAAGGTCCAATCCTCCCTGGCTGGAGGAAAATTAATGACAAATTCAAGAGAACTATGTTATGAATGGTTACTAAAAGTCCAGAACAACCAAGTCCAGGAAGTAAAGGTGAACTACAAGGTCAAGGTCATGTGAGATGACCAAGGAAGAAAGCAAATCATTAACAAGTGAGGCTGGATGAGACAAAATGTCCCTCAGCTCTACAGTCACAGACATCCATCCATCCATCCATCCATCCATCCATCCATCCATCCATCCATCCATCTTCTGCCGCTTATCCGGGGTCGGGTCGCGGGGGCAGCAGCTTAAGAAGGGAGGCCCAGACTTCCCTCTCCCCAGCCACTTCCTCCAGCTCCTCCGGGGAATCCCGAGGCGTTCCCAAGCCAGCCGAGAGCGTAGTCCCTCCAGCGTGTCCTGGGTCTTCCCGGGGCCTCCTCCCGGTGGGGACGTGCCCGAAACACCTCACCAGGGAGGCGTCCAGGAGGCATCCTGACCAGATGCCCGAGCCACCTCAACTGGCTCCTCTCGATGTGGAGGAGCAGCGGCTCTACTCTGAGTCCCTCCCGGATGACCGAGCTTCTCACCCTATCTCTAAGGGAGAGTCCCAGCCACCCTACGGAGAAAACTCATTTCGGCCGCTTGTATTCGCGATCTCGTTCTTTCGGTCATTACCCAAAGCTCATGACCATAGATGAGGGTAGGAACGTAGATCGACCGGTAAATTGAGAGCTTCGCTTTTTGACTCAGCTCTCTCTTCACCACGACGGACCGGTAGAGCGCCCGTTTCACGGCGGACGCTGCACCAATCCGCCTGTTGATCTCATGCTCCCTTCTTCCCTCATTCGTGAACAAGATCCCGAGATACTTGAACTCCTCCACTTGGGGCAGGACATCTCCCTCGACCCGGAGAAGGCACTCTACCCTTTTCCGACTCAAGACCATGGTCTCAGACTTGGAGGCACTGATCCTCATCCCGACCGCTTCACACTCGGCTGCGAACCGCTCCAGCGAGAGCTGCTGATCACGTCCCGATGAAGCCAATAGGACCACATCATCCGCAAAAAGCAGAGATGCAGTCCTAAGGCCACTAAAACGGATCCCCTCAACACCCTGGCTGCGCCTAGAAATTCTGTCCATAAAAGTAATGAACAGAATCGGTGACAAAGGGCAGCCCTGGCGGAGTCTAACCCTCACTGGGAACGAGCCCGACTTATTGCCGGCAATGCGGACCAGACTCTGACACCGGTCATACAGGGACCTGACAGCCCGTATCAAAGGGCCCGGTACCCCATACCCCGGAGAACCCCCCACAGGGCACCCCGAGGACACGGTCGAACGCCTTCTCCAAGTCCACAAAGCACATGTAGACCGGTTGGGCGAACTCCCATGCACCCTCCAGGACCCTGCTGAGGGTGTAGAGCTGGTCCAGTGTTCCACGACCAGGACGAAAACCACACTGCTCTTCCAAAATCCGAGGTTCGACTATCCGACGGACCCTCCTCTCCAGTACCCCTGAATAGACCTTGCCAGGGAGGCTTAAGAGTGTGATCCCTCTATAGTTGGAGCACACTCTCCGATCCCCACTTTTTTAAACAGGGGGACCACCACTGATCTGCCAATCCAGGGAACTGACCCCCGATGTCCATGCGATACTGCAGAGTCGCGTTAACCAACATAACCCTACAACATCCAGAGCCTTGAGATACTCCGGGCGAATCTCATCCACCCCCGGGGCCCGGCCACCGAGGAGCTTTTTAACTACCTCGGCGACCTCGTCCCCAGAGATTGGAGAGCCCAACCCAAAGTCCTCAGGCTCAGCTTCCTCAATGGAAGGCATGTTGGTGGGATTGAGGAGGTCTTCGAAGTACTCCGCTCACCGACCCACAACGTCCCAAGTCGAAGTCAGCAGCACACCACCCCCACTGTAAACAGTGTTGGTGCTACACTGCTTCCCCCTCCTGAGACGCCGGATGGTGGACCAGAATCGCCTCGAAGCCATACGGAAGTCTTTCTCCATGGTCTCTCCAAACACCTCCCACGCCCGAGTTTTTGCCTCAGCAACCACCTGAGCCGCACGCCGCTTCGCCCGCCGGTACCCATCAGCCGCTTCCGGAGTCCCACAGGCCAAAAAGGCCCGATAGGACTCCTTCTTCAGCCTGACAGCATCCCTCACCGAAGGTGTCCACCAACGGGTTCGAGGGTTGCCACCACAACAGGCACCGACAACCTTGCGACCGCAGCTCCGATCAGCCGCCTCGACAATGGAGGCACGGAACATGGTCCACTCGGACTCAATGTCCCCCGCCTCCCCCGGGACGTGTTTGAAGCTCTGCCGGAGATGGGAGTTAAAGCTCCGTCTCACAGGGGACTCCGCCAGACGTTCCCAGCAGACCCTCACAACACGTTTGGGCCTGCCAGGTCTGACCGGCATCCTCCCCCGCCACCGGAGCCAACTCACCACCAGGTAGTGGTCAGTGGACTACTCCGCACCTCTCTTCACCTGAGTGTCCAGGACATACGGCCGCAGATCCGACGAAACGATGATAAAATCGATCATCGAACTGCGGCCTAGGGTGTTCTGGTGCCAAGTGCACATATGGACACCCTTATGCCTGAACATGGTGTTCGTTATGGACAATCCGTGACGAGCACAGAAGTCCAGCAACAGAACACCACTCGAGTTCAGATCGGAGGGAGCATTCCTCCCAACCACGCCCCTCCAGGTCTCACTGTCATTGCCCACGTGAGCGTTGAAGTCCCCCAGCAAAACGAGGGAGTCCCCAGGAGGGGCACTCTCCAGTACCCCCTCCAAGGACTCCAAAAAGGGTGAGTAAGCTGAACTGTCATTCGGCCCGTAGCACAAACAACAGTCAGAACCCGTCCCCCCCCACCCGTAGGCGGAGGGAGGCTACCCTCTCGTTCACCGGGGTGAACCCCAACGTGCAGGCGCCAAGATGGAGGGCAACAAGTATGCCCACCCCTGCTCGACGCCTTCTCACCGTGGGCAACTCCAGAGTGGAAATACATCCAGCCCCTCTCAAGGAGACTGGTTCCAGAACCAGAGCCATGCGTCGAGTGAGACCGACTATTTCTAGCCGGAACCTCTCAGCCTCACACACCAGCTCCGGCTCCTTCCCCACCAGAGAGGTGACATTCCACGTCCCAAGAGCCAGTTTCTGCAACCGAGGATCGGACCGCCAGGACCCCCTCCCTCGGCCACAACCCATCTCACATTGCACCCGACTCCTATGGCCCTTCCTACAGGTGGTGAGCCCATTGGAAGAGGGACCCATGTTTCCTCTTCGGGCTGAGCCTGGCCGGGCTCCATGGGTAAAAGCCCGGCCACCAGGCGCTCGCCAACGTGCCCCACCTCCAGGCCTGGCTCCAGAGTGGGGCCCCGGTGACCCGCGTCCGGGCGAGGGAACAATAAATCCAAAGTTTTTGTTCATCATAGGGGTCTTCGGGCTGCGCTTTGTCTGGTCCCTCCCCTAAGACCTGTCTGCCTTGGGTGACCCTACCAGGGGCATGAAGCCCCCGACAGCATAGCTCTTAGGATCATTGGGGCACTCAAACCCCTCCACCACGATAAGGTGGCAGCCCGAGGAGAGGCAGTCACAGACACAAAAACGCTAATAAGTTTTAACTACCATTATTTTAATTGAACCACAATCTAAATCAGTTTGTCAGGAAACAATTGTTTGCTATTTTTGTCAGTTTCAAGCTACTTCAGTTACCACTGTGGGCTTTTGGTTCATTAACAGAAGGTACCAGTTATTCATGTATGCTCGCTTACAAATTATGGGCACAATTTGCCCCCATATTTACAGTTTTAGTTTTCTATGACTTTTATTATTATCATTAATAGTAATATTACTACATTGTGGAGAGACACGCTCCTGCTTTTATATTTGCCTTTAATGTTTAAATGTTAATAAATATGTTAGCTGTAACTGTCCCAGTTTCTCCATTTTATTTTGGTAAATTTGCTTTTACTTTATCACCGAGCGAGAAACATTTAGTCTTGGAAATCTGGTCACTTTACTTTAATGCGGCTCGCACCGCTGCGTGTCCCGCCACAAAAATGGTACCAAAACGTGCAGCTTGATTTGGTGAAGGGAGATATTACATTTATTGGGATTTGGAGTTACAATTTCCAACTACCGAAACGCAGAATATAAACGTCACCAACTGCCACTCCATTAGAGCTACAAATGAAGTGGATTTTTGGTCCTAAATAAATTTTTAAATCGCCGTCACGCCCACAAATATCGCCCTATCGGTATCAAACCTTCATGACATTGATACGCATCCCTGCTCCGGTAAAATGTTTTTGAAATTTCCCCCAAGGCTCCTGGTCCCAGCGGCCCCCAAACTGACTCCTTCTGCTGCCGCTATACTCTAAGGCTCCTGGGCCCAGCGGCCCCCAAAATGTCTCCCTCTGCTGCCGCTATACCCCAAATAGCATATTCAGAATTTAAAATATCCACGAGGGAACCCAATATCGCATTGTTCCCGAATTATATAAATTGACAAATGCTGTACCAATTCTCCAGAGGAGTGACGGCTTCTCTTCCAGATTATCTTCATTGTCTTTGTCTTGGTGTTGAATTGGAGCCTCCTCTTCTGGTGGGATCTCCTCCGATTTCGCCTGGGATTTAATCAGTTCAAGTTCATCCCTCAAAGAAAATATTTGCTGTCGGAGCTCTTCATTTTCTTCTCTGAGGGACTCCACTTCTCGACACTTTTCTGTGTAAGCGTCCTCTGCATTCTCCTTTGTCGTCCTATGCGTCCGATCAAGGACCACATAGGACTGGACCATAGCATCGTAATCGCGGTTTAATCTCTGAATTTTTGACTTTTCCCTCACCAAATCATAATTTAGTTCCCATAAAATTTTTTTGTAACGCTTATTTTTAGTTTCCAGGAGCTCATTTTGTATTTGAAAGCTCTTGGCACTGTTGTTCTTATTTTTTTTGAAGCGCTCAAGCCTTTGTTTCAAATGGTCATTTTCTTGTTGGAGTTTCTGGTTCTGCTCCTTGAACATATTTCGGCTGCGCCTTAAAACTTCAATTCTTGCCAGTAAAAAATCGTTTTCTAGCATTGCAGTTGGTTGAATGTCGGCGGTAAATAAATTTTTCTCTGCCATTTTGCTTCTTTCGGTGCTGAAGTTGCAAATGAATCTCTTTGAGGATTCTGGGAATATAGAGACAGTCACCAGTGATGTCACAGGCAGGATGAGTGACATCACAGTTTCACATCAAAGCCACAAGATGTCTGTTGTATGAGGGTGAATTAAACGGGAGGGGGGGGGGCGTTTTTTTTTACCTTATTCGCAGATACACTGTGTGACGACAGAGTGAAACATTTATTATGCCTCAAGAAAAGCCAAACAGATAAACTGTATTGAAGAAAAAGAAAAAGCCAATGGGCTTCAGTTCCCAACATTCGAAGCAGAAATGATTTAAATTGTTTTAATATCTGTTTTCTGTCAGAGCCTTTGACAGTCCAGATATAAAACTCCATTGTAAAATGCAGCAAGGCAATGCTTTCCCAACCTGGAACAATGAATGTGATATTCATCGTGACCATAAAGGATTTCTGAGAATCTGAATTGTTCAGCCTGCTTTTAGTGAGGCCAAGTAAGACATCTTCCCGTAACAGCATACATTTTGCTTCTATGTTGTTGTGAATAAAGTCACACACATTCTGCCAAAAAGCATTAAAGGGACAGTGCCAAAACAGGTGGACAACAATTTAAGGACAACAATCACAAAACGTACAATTTACATCAAATTATTTCTTGAATATAGAGTTCTCATAAAATGATTAGTGCAAACATCTGCGATAGCTTTTTATTTTAAACGGGTCGGATATTCTGTTGAAGGAAGTGATGTTTTTGTTGTGTAAACTGTTCCAGTGCTATTGTAGCGGTGATACAATCAAACGAGCTTTTGTGATTGATTCCGCAACAATTTAATTTAATATTCGTTACAAAGTAACTGTTAGCGTATCGCTACACAGCCGTTAGAAAACAAGAGACACAGCACACCACAACCGTTCCAGCCGCCGTCTCCTGGCAACGGCGGAGGGATATTAACCCCCCTCCGCAACCACGTCGAACTGCGACACAACTCGTAAATACAACACACAATAAAACCCAAAACAGTATTAATTTACTACAACTATTCTATTGTTAGCGTGTCAAAACCGTCTTTTATCACAAAACCTGAGTGTTTATCAAACTTGCTGTTTTTCCGATTAGCTAATTTATTTTCCTGAACCCCATTTGCGTAATTTTACGCTTGATGGAAACGCATCTAGTTTTAAATGTACTTTTCATAGGATCAGTACAGAGGTTAACCACAGCCTATCAAGTTTAAATAACTTTTTATGCGGTAAATGTTATACGGGATCCTGAAAATTATAATCTTGATTAAAAGCAGTTTTTCATCAGGAACAGCATAGTAGTATAAAATCTCATATAATCTGAGAATTTTCTTAAAAGTAATTTGAGATGTTAGTGAATTTGCCAGCAGTTTATAGTGTACTTTGTCGCCCCCTACTGCTCATAAATAAATGTAACTAAGTAAAATAAATCAACGTCACAAAATGTTAAGAGAATTGGTTTCTTTTCCTTTATTGAACTTGCAGCTGCTAAATGTGAAGACACCGGGAACAATGATTGCATGAGGGTAGAGATATTACAGAAACGTAAAAAGAAATTAAAAGGAAAAAATAAAACAAAAGTGAATTGTGCATTTTGTCACCATGTGCCACCCGTACAACTTTCATTAGCATTATTTTTGTAAAACATTTTTGAAATAGAGGATATTTTTTCAACACATCAGTAGTATATATGTAGAGTGAAATTTGAGATTTTTCTAAAGTCATTGTTGAACAGCACAAGACATATTTCCTGTAGATTGCCTCACAATAGCACTAAATCATTACAACCTTTTCTATTAATAAATAAAAAGCAACAACAGCAGCATTATGACAAAAATATATTTAAATTAACTACATTAACAATTATTAATACAACTAAATGAGTACAGATAACAAAACATCAGCAGGTTGAACTAAATAAAGTGTTGTGAGAAAATGAGCCTTACTGTGACAGATAAAAAAAAAATCCTCCAGTGAGAAACTTTGGCACCCAAGCAAAAATCCTCTTTTTCATAGCCACGAGGCGTCCTGATTCTGCCGCACCAATCAGCTCTTTGGTGACAGTTTTCAAACATTCTCCAATGAAGGTTCAAGGTCTCAATTTCATCTTCCCTTAAAGGAAGTGATTTTTGCTCCACTGCACTAAGGTCTGGAGTGATTAGACCTTTATAAATGGTATATGTCACCATTTTTATGTAATTTTCTTTCTCAGTTGTGTTTGGAATGTGTTGCTCGTTGCAGTCATCTTAATTTCCATCTAAAAAAATTAAGATACATAAAAACAAGAAACTTAGCACAAATCAGATGAACACAATACCGATCGCTGGTTATGCTGGATTATGTTACATACGTGGATTACACTTGAGCATTAACAGCAAAAAAAAAAAAAGCAGCAGCTTAGAGATCTTAAAGGCTAGCACTCTACCCGAGGTGGTTGAGTGCTAGCCTGATATTTATTTCACAATATCATCCATGAACATGTCCTCTGTTCATGAGGACACAAAACACAGAATGTGAGTGAGAAAATAATGTTTTCTCACCTGAAACATTTGCTCTCCTAATCACAACCACTGTCATCACTGGTAGAGTCAGGAAATTAAGTTGTTGCTTTCGGTCCTCAAACTGCGAGATCCCTCCCGTAAATGATTGAATTTCAGCACAGACCACAGACTAAAATTGCTCGTCATATACATTTAAAATTTGAGGGTCTTGTAAAAGCACAAATGTTAATATATCTAAAGGGACAAAATTCATCTTTTCTTTGTGTTTGAGCTCAGCTTGTTCTAAAGAGGCGTGGCTCTGAAGGCTCTGTGTAAGAAAAATGTGTTTTCCAATTTCTTATCTGTTTAAAACTTAATGAAAAGGCTAATTGTTATGAGCTTACCCTTAATGCATTTATGAATGCCTGTGCTGTAAATGGCAACTTTAACAATGTTTTCATACAATTCCAAGCTTCTAATTTAAAGCGTCACTTGGCTCACTGCCCTCAGGTACATCCAGAAAGTGATAAACGGCCAATATTTAAAAGACAAATCTGTTTTGCTTTGACAAAATCAATTTTCCCGAAGTGAGAGAGATTAGGAAAAAAGGCACAGCTTGAGGTTACAAAACACCAATAAGTTACAAAACTCAAAATTAAATCTGAACATGCTCAAGTGCAACAGACCAATAAATTAGAAATCCCAAATCAGAAATAAGGACTATTTGGCAGTCATCGCAGCACTGTGATTATAACCAACTCTGTGAGCTTTTTTTGTGAGGTAACTTTTAAAACTCATGCAACAAGAAAACTACGAGCAGAAAACTCATCACATCGATCACTAAAACACTTAAATTATTATCGAAAGACATTCAAAACTTCATGCTTTGCTGCAGTTTAAAATAACTGAGAATATATTTACTCTTAAGAATGTGCAAGGCATGTTTTTTTCACAGCTGCATTTGAACTCGTGTCACAGCATTCATTTCACGAGATATGCAAGATTATAACCCATCTGCTTGTTAGATAAACATGCCTGAAGTTTTTAAGTTATACAGTCATTGCATTGCACATCAATGAAAGCTAGCTTTGAAATAGTGCAGCTGGTGAGGGTGGAATAGTACTGAGCCAGGAGCGATTTGTCACACCGACGACGGCTGAAGTTCGGCAGTGAGGTTTTAACTCAGCAGCTTGTGGCGGTCAAAAACTGTCTTCCGTTGTTCCTGCACCTGCTTCTTCCAGCGCTGCTGTGCCCCCTCGACCCGCTCCAGCACCGTGTTTCCTCTGGCCAGCCCGGCGTCTGCACGAGGACGCATCTCCTGAAGACACACACACACACAAACACAAGCAGAGACACATTGAATAGAAGCACTATTTGTAAGTCCAAAGCTTCACGTCACCCCTGAAACGCAATGATTTTCTTTAAGTGTGCTGCTTGTTACCTCAGAGTCTTCCTCGTTGTGCAGAGGCTGAGTGTAGGGGTCGTGTTTGCGGATCAGAGGATCAACCAGCAGCAGGAACAGCATATAGAGAAGCAGAGCCCCAACGACAGACAGGTAGATGATGATGGTCACCTGGGGAATATTGTATGAGCGAGATCCGATTTAAGAAAACCTCCAATCTGAGAACCAACTAACATAAAAACTTCATACTAAACATTAATTCTTCAATCCATTAAATATGTTAAGTCTTTTTACTAAAAAGACAAAAAAAAAAATCTTCTTTCATAAGACCTGTAAGAATAAACATGCCATTGATGCTTGTCGTATTGAAGACTGGAACAGATCTGGAATAAATCCACTCTGTACCTTTATGGTGTTGCTGCTTCGCTCCTCATACTTGCACTCGCACAGCAGACAGTAGGCTTCCACATCATGGCCAGGAACCGGCATGGGATCCACAACATGGAGGCAGTTGCTGCAAATTTATTACAATGTGTTCATTTTGCAAAGCTGGCAACATATTCACAAATTCAAAATAAAACAAATATATATTACATGTACAAATTCTGCAAGAATTCTGTTTTTATTATAAAATGATAGAATACTTATGTTTATGTTACACATTAATTACATGAATCCTTGTTAGAATGTAAAATCAATTAAATTGCAAACTGTGGGGCAGAGTTACCTTTCATTCTGTCACGAATAAAACTAAATGGAACTATTTGTGGCAGAGTAAAAGTCACACATTATTTCAAGAAATATAGATTTTTTTTCTCCTTAGACTTGACAAGAATCTGCAACAAGAAATCTTCACCGACAATTGACTTATTGGTCTTAGAGTACTTCCAATTCAAATAAGTAAAAGGCTCCTCTCACCAATCTTTCTGGGTGACATTTATGTTATAGATATTCCCAGAGATGTTCCTGTAAGGCGGACAGATGCATTTGCAGCGGACGTCCTCAAAATTCTGCAGAAAGCAAAGGAAAACATGGGTCAGGGTTGCACTTCTAGTTTATTGAAACTTTAACGGCACTCCATGTCACTATTATTCCTCTACTATTAAGAAATCTCTATCACAGAACAACAACGTGAAAAATCCTAACAAATGAATTCAATTGATTATCCTGTTGCAGTAAGGTTCATGTTTGTTGTTTAAGATACACTCTCAGGACCTCAACCTAAATTACTTGTCATGTTCATGTTGTTTTCTAGTAACTCCGCCCACAATTAAATTATAATTAAAAATGCAAGTAACTTGCATTTTTAAGAGCATGCAAGTTATTAATAGGATAATAAAAAGTTATAAAATAAACTTAAGGTAAACTAAGACAACTAGGACGATGTGTCATAAAAACTACGTTTTATAAAAATTCGTGTTTATAAGCGTTTCGTCCAGAATCTGACACAATAATTAAGCATTTCTTCATATTACTTAGGCTTGCATCCACTCTTCTGCTGCACCACAACCCAGTATTACCCTGTTGTTGTTTTTTATGTTTATTTGTTTGTTTTTACCTTAGCTTCAGCAAAAATAACAGTATCCAATAGAAATACTGTCACTGCGGCAGCAGCAAACATCCACGATCCTGTTCGGCAAGACGACATTCTCCACAACAACAACAAAAAAAAAAACACCTATTAGCAAGCCTGCTGAACGATGACCGTCGAGACCCTGCGACAATAACCGAACAAGACCTTTGTTAAAAGGCGTAGCAGCTACATAACAAGGTAAAGTATCGGTTATTAAAAGCGACTAAAGCGACCTCTGTCCTTTAACTTACGCTTTGAGCGCTGTTTAAACGGTTTGTTTCTGCTAGGCTTTTAAGCTTCTTGCAGGTTAAGAAGGGTACGGCTAAAGTGACTTTTCTCTTCCTGGTTACGTCACAGATGACGTCCAAAACAAGATAGAACGTGAAACAGCGGCGCCACCTACCGGAAAACACCAGCAGCTGCAATTAGACAATGAATCAGGAACTAAACACTTTTTGAAATACATACAGTATTTACTTGACATTCCAGCAGCCATTTTGTTGTTGTTTGACAAAGCATGAGATTGAATGGTTTAGGGACAGGAGCACTAAATTATGATGAGAAGTTATGGCATAAAATGGAGCATCTTGTATACCTCTACAAGTCATCTTTAAAGCTGCACAAGTACAAACTAAAAGTCTGTATTTTAATAAGTGATACAAAGTAATATTAAATCAAATTGAAAGCGATTCATCATAAACTACCTAACAAATTATATCGAATTCAGGCTTGGATGCTTAATCGCTTAGAAGAAAGGTCTTACAATAATATGAACTGGAGGTATAACTGTCTTACTTCCCTTGAAAAAAAAATAAAAATAAATCAGCCATTAATTACTCCTAATTTGAAGGATTACATTTGCTGCACTGACAAGTTTTTGTGGAGTTTACAGTTATTGGCTGCTGGGTTATTTCTTGAACCAGGACCAACAAAAGCAGTGAAATAAATACAAAAGTATTAATTTTGTGAGCAATAACAATAACAATAACAACAATTTTGTGAGCCTTCACACTCATCTGAATATTGTGCTTTATTGACAGCAATGATAAATGCCTTTTGTAGCATTTATCAGTGTGTGACTTATCAGAATATTTCCCTATATCTCAGAGAAAACATTGCTCTTTCCCTTCAATCTTGGCTCTTTTTAGAAATGTGAAATGTAAGCCCCTACTTCTTGATCTGATCAATACTCCTATTTCCTTGTAATCCTGCCTTCCCATGTTTCTGTACAGCAAGATACTCATGCCTTTAATAAGCCGTAGGAATCAATAAGTCACAAATTCAGCCTTAACCACTCGAGTCTGTGGTCACATAGATCAGACGAGAGCATGGTTATTACACTAATGAGCTATGATATCAGTGCAAACATCTCCCTGTCATCTTTTTTCTGTAAGTGCAGGCATTTACAAGACCCTGAATCCAACCTCACAACAGAGTCCATTCTGTTGGATGACGTTGGTGTATTGGGTCATGAAGAATCGTATTAAATTTCAAACAGGTTTGCTAAATTTGTTTGCTTCAAGCAAGACGAGAGCAATTTGTGCAAGTAAAAAGAGGAGAAGGTTGTTGAATACGAATTATCAGAGACTAAAAACAGTTCATGTTATTTTCAGATACATGGTGTGTCCTGCCGTAGTTTTATTTTTTCGGTGGTTGACTTATTCCACCCTGATGAACATTTCTTCTTTTTTTGCATTGTTTTGAATTGTTGTTTTTACGCCACCTTCGGTAAGACAACAAATTTCTCAGATAGACTTTTACATTAGGTGTGCACCTTTTCAGTGTTACACATCTAAAAAGACACGTGCGACAGAAAAGATAGACTTACACTTGGAGTTAAACACATTTATCACTAATCGGAAATTACATATGTAAAAAAATATATATACGGTTTTAAAAAAGTAAACTTAATTATTCATATAGACATGAATGTATTCAGACACTGTAACCTATTTTGCTATCTTCATGGTGAGTGGGCCCTCATCAGTCGACTTGCATAAAGTCGACTGACTTCATGCAAGAAGCTGATAACAAACTCAACTTCTGGGTTTGTTATTAAAAATTAATTTAAAAAAAAAAGGCATATGGAGACATGAGATACAGATTTATTTTAACAGTGTGGATGATGTGATGCTGCACAATACCTGATGTTATCCTGCTCTGCTGCCTTCACTTTTGAAAATCTCACACCTTTGTGGGATAGCTCCCTTTTCAGGTTCACATATAAAACAACAACAGTTGTTTTGAGCAAAACTCTTTTTGGGGTCATAAAAACATTCATGCATTTTGATGACTAGGGAATCAACTGGGATGGGATTCAAGGCTGTTTAACTAACCTAAAAAATACATGTTGTGGTAGAAGAATGCAATAAACAGAGCAAGATTTAAAGAATTATAACTTTGGTTTAAATGACCTTTTTTTTTTTTTTTTTACTTTTTTTTAGTTTCACTTGACCAATTGTCGCTCTGACCCCCAAATATATTGCTTGTTGAACAGTTTGTTGCATTTAAACAGCGTCTCAAGTGAAGAAGTTTAAGAGTCCTCCTTTGCGTTGTATTCTTTTATCTCTGTCACTGCAAGCCACTTAGTTCTTGGTGCTCTTTGATGCAGGACTGCCCTTTGCACCTTCAGGCCAATTACAGCATGAATGACAGTGACCAGAGCTCACCGCCAGCTCTCATTATCAGTTCAGAGTTCCAGGGAAAAACGTAAAAAGGTGATCAGTCCCTATTTAAAGGGAGAACAATCCTGCACTTTATAAGGGATAGAGAAAAGAAAGAGGCCATTTGGAATAAAAGTATTATTGCAAAGTTAACTCAACAATATAGATGTTTAGGCTGGTCAAGCTTTTCACTGTGAACTGGGTGACAACTCTGTTTTATAGCAGCAAGAAGTGAGGCATAAAGCAATTCTCTGAAACATACAGAGGTCATTCACCTCAGGAAAATATGTCAACAACCTTCAAATAGACTTAGTTTTTATTATGGTAGCACAATATCACACTGTAATGTAAAAGAAAAACGAAGCAATAATTTGAGTACTAATATAGTGCTGCTTTGTCCTTGTAGGGCAGACTGGCTGCAACCATGCCAAACTGACTAATTTGTTTGCCAACATCTATGCCCATTCCCACAATGTTTGTCTGACATCACAAAAAGGAAAAAAAAAAAAAAATCTTTGTGTTATGTCTCAAAAACAACCTACAAGTAATCTTAAAAGAGAGCAAGAATGATTTCTGTTCTTCCAGTTCCAGAAAAGTATCTTGTTGAGAATGTGCAGCCCCACTAGTGATCCAAATGTCAGTGTTTGCAGCAGTCCTGTGGCAGAGGTGTTTTTTTTTTTGTTTTTTTAGTCCTCCTACCATTGTCATATTGTTAAGCGCAAGATGACAAAATAAATATGGGTCCTCATTCAGGCTGGTGACCAGAAGGGAACAGGAGACTGTTTTATGTTATAATGGATAAGTAGATAAAAAACCCTGATCAAAAAAAAAAATAAAAATCTATAATTTACTAAATTCTAAAGAATTGTTTAAGTGTCAATACATGTGTCACCCGTAATTTTGCGCACACACACACACACACACACACACACACACACACACACACACACACACACACACACACACACACACACACACACACACACACACATACAGCCGAACATACCCTCCTGGGCAGTTTGCGGTGATAAAATGCCTCTGCGTCATGGTGCAGTTGGAAGTCGGATGTGAAAATGTAGCGGTGATACAATCAAACGAGCTTTTGTGATTGATTCCGCAACAATTTAATTTAATATTCGTTACAAAGTAACTGTTAGCGTATCGCTACACAGCCGTTAGAAAACAAAAGACACAGCACAACAACCGTTCCAGCCGCCGTCTCCTGGCAACGGCGGAGGAATATTAACCCCCCTCCGCAACCACGTCGAACTGCGACACAACTCGTAAATACAACACACAATAAAACCCAAAACAGTACAACTATTCCATGAAAATGGCTTGTGCGCCACATAAAGTTATCCAGAGGTGTTGGACTGACAGGCCCACAATGTGTTAACTCATGTCCTCCAGTGACCCCTGACCCTGTTACTAAAGTCTGGAGGAGAGGCGTTGCCGAGGAACACGGGTTTGTGGGAGGAAACTCACAATGCAACAGTCTGTAAGTATTTTGCTGCGTGGCGTGTAGTTTACAGGTCTGACTTGGCTACTTCCGGCGGGTTCTGGGTTCAACCCAGAAAATGGATTTTATATGGATTTTACATATATACATATATATCAAAAAGATAAGGGGAACACTCAAATAACACATCCTAGATCTGAATGAATAAAATATTCTCATTGAATACTTTGTCCTGTACAAAGTTGAATGTGCTGACAACAAAATCATTGTTGATTGTCAATCAGTGTTGCTTCCTAAGTGGACAGTTTGATTTCACAGAAGTTTGATGTACTTGGAGTTATATTATTGCGTTGTTTTATATATATATATATATATATATATATATATATATATATATATATGTACAAAGTACATAGCCCCTGGATCTCGGTCGTGGGGCTCCAGGGTACGGATTCAAGGGACCAGCCGGGTCCCTTGGAGTACCTGGACCCGCCCTGCCTGGTGCCAGCTCCCTGGCACCCCAGGAACAGGGCGTACCCCAAGACCAAACTCAAAGTTCATATCTCCTGGATCTCGGTTGTAGGGCTCCAGGGTACAGTTCCAAGGGCCCAGCCGGGTCCCTGGGAGTACCTGGACCCCCCCCTGCCTGGTGCGAGATGTCAGGATCGTGGTAGGTTGGAAACAAGACTGTCAAACTGTGTTGGGTTAAGGCAGGGTTTAAATTGTCTTTTTTCTGGATGTAATAGAGATGGAGGCTCCTTTTAGGTTTATTTTGCAAATGTTTTCCAGATGTAAAACCCCCCCGCAATTAGCAAACCTACCCCTAAAGCCGTACCAATACCTATTGTGATATTCTTTAGAAATTTGCTGTCTTCTTCTGTCTTATCTTGCATTGCTTTGATTTCTGCCTCTTTTTGGATTTTCTTCTCTTCCGTTTGGTTCGCCGACTGTGAGATTTTCAGGATTTCCTTCTCTTCCTTTGGTTTAGACGACTATGAGTTTCTCAGGATTTCCTTCTCTTCATGTGGTTTTGTCGTCTCTGACTCTTTCATGAATGTTATCACTTCTTTTCCTAGGTTTTCTAGCTTGTTTGCCAGCTGCTGCATAGTGTTCATGATCTCCTCTGCTGCATTTAACCCTTGACTTTAAACTTAAACTCGCCTCTTCCAATAGTTTGTGAACTAATTCAATTTTCCGAACTTGATATTTGTCCACAAACTTCAGGCTGATATCATTTTGCAGTTTGCATGTGTCCTCTGCTGCTCTCCGTAGTCTGGATTTTATACATTTCATCTGAAAAAGGTCATCTGAAAGACGATTCTTAAGTCCTTGTCCTAAATTGTCAGGTGACATTACGTTTGGATCTTTTAAAATGTATCTTACATCAACGATGGTATTATGTAACTTATCAAGATGCCTATTTATTTCCATCTCCTTTTGTTTCTCCATTTGTGATATATCGGTAATTTCCATCTCCTCCTTTGCTCTCTCTGTCTCTGTGTCGTTCTTCAGTTTTATCACCTCTTTCCGAAAGTCTTTCGCCTGGTTGTCCAGTTTTTGCAATTTTTTCACAGACTTCGCAGCTCTATTCAATCTTGAATTCAAACTTGAATTGCCCTCTTCAAGTAATTTGTGTAACATTTCAATTTTTCTGATTGAATATTTATCCATCAAGCTGATGTCCAGCTGCTGCAATTTGTCCATATCCTCTGCTGCTCTCCACAGTCTTGCTTCTAAGCAGCTGATGTCAAAGTGATCGTCGGTAAAAAGATCGTCAAGTCCCTGAATTGTATCATCATCACTAAACCCAAATTTATCTACAGCAGCTTAGACCAGCTGTAAAGTTGTTGATGTGTGATTTTGGTCATGGTTTTAAGGAAATGTTAACAGATATATCAATATTGCATTGGAGAAATCTCAAAACTTAACACATGATCTGTTTTTCCAAGAGCTCCAACTTTTCTGTCCTCTTTCGTTTCTCTGCTCTCTGAAAAATATCTGGTTCATTCTCATTAGCATCCAGAAGGTGGCGCTGTGCTCTGGAAAGCATTACAACATCCTGCTGAAGCAGAGAGAGACGTCAGCAGCCGCTAAAGGTAGAGAGAGCCACTGCACGCACACACACACCTACACACGCACGCACGCACGCACGCACGCACGCACGCACGCACGCACGCACGCACGCACGCACGCACACACACACACACACACACACACACAAATATTTTGCTCCTGCCATGAGACTGTCCTGATTGTTTCTAAATTTCACTCATCATGTTTGTGTTTATAGGATTAGTTTGCATATCTTCACCAGAAGGGTCAATAAATGTGCGGTGCACTGTATGTGAGATTGACTCATGTTAGAGTGTTTTCCAAGAGACCTAAAAACAGCTCTGCATTCCTCCACTAGGAGATGCTGTGATGTCCCAGTTAAAGTGAACCGAGTTCATTTCAGCAGATTTATCCGAATAGCATTCTTGGAGTGAACGCAGAAATGTGAGACATGTAATGTGAAACAAGTGTGAGAGATTTACAAGAGAATCTTCCTTCAAAAAAACAAACAAACAAACAAACCTCAAGATTGACTGATATGGTTTAAAATGGAGATAAACTACGCAAATGACAATCTCTTTGTTTTTCAGATAGTGGGATAAACATTTGATTGCCTAACTGAATGAACATTTACATTCTCAAAGGATTTTTATGAGATATGCTTCCCCTGAATACATTTACATGCATCACCAGCTGTAACTGGAGGTTTGGATCTTAAAATGCATGTTTTAAGTGCGCCCAGCCTTTCTGCATGTTTCTTTTTGACCTTTGTCTAATCATCTGCGTTCTTTCTGCACTCCCGTTGTTTTTGGCGAGAACGCAGTTTGAATACCAACGGTTTCTTAAGGGGAGGTGGTTCTTCCCCTCCCATCCTCTCAGCTGAGCTGATGCGTTTGTGGGCAGCAGGACTATTCTAATAGACACAGGTTGTAATTACAGTGGTGGGAGGCAGCAGACAGTGGTGGTCCGGGGACAGCACAAAACTATAAATCACAACTCCATCTTTCTGCCCTCCTGAGTGTGGCCGATTCACGCTCAACCAAAAAGCAATTCTGCCGACATGTGTTTACACATTTGTCTTCATCAGCCACTGGCTTGTTCTGGACCCTCGTGACTGAATTTTCCTTTCCCGTGGCTGACTATTTTTCAAGTGTTTGAGTCAAAGTCATCTTTATTAAAACTAGTAATTAAATCATCTTGGAGTGAATGGGATACCTGGTTTTAACAGAGTTAAAACCAGGTATTTGGATACACTATACAAAAGTGTATGTGCTACACTTTTCTATATTTTGTTGTTTTCAGTTAGAAATACCAAAAATGATATAGGATAAGTAAATATCAGAATAAAGTGAAACTGTTTAAAGCTTTCCCAAACTTCTCACAGTAGTTTCTGTAATTTGTGCCCGTTCCTCCCGACTGGAAAAACTAAGTCCAGGTTATAAGTCGCCTTACTCACACACACTTCACTTCTACCCACTAATTTTCTCTGGGAGTTTGTGATTGTCTCTCTAAAATATTGAGGTTAACATCTATTAGCCGCTTTGTAAATAATTCTGCTGCCCCAATAAGGTTTTTGTCAAATTGGAAGATCCATTTTGGCCTAATTTTTTTTATGTGATGTCTTGTTTCCACACATTTTTAAAATGTTATAAGCTATAAGTTCTCCAAAATTGAAAATTTTAACAACAATCCCCCTGTCTTTTAGCAAGAATTGTGATAATCCATCCTGGCCTAAAAGAGGAAAGATTTTAAGATAAACTTGTCCACAATTTATGCGTTACAAGTGTATTTTTGTTATTTATTTTATTTAACATGGTTCTTGCAAGAAATCAACAAGCTAAAAGTTAAAGTTTAAGCTTTACCTACATAGCTATACCTACACACATATATATATATATATATATATATATATATATATATATATATATATATATATATATATATATATATATATATATATATATATATATAACTTTTTTTTTGAGAAAACAAACCAAAGGGGGTGGCAGTATCAAAGGTGTTAGAACAGAAGTGATGGTGACTTGCAGTACAGTGTGTGTCCTGCTCTGTTTTATCCATACGGACAGCTGCCAGTCAGCCACCTGAGCCCATGTGAGGGAAGCTGTCTGCTGAGGAGTTGGTGTCAGCCAGGTGCGAGCAGATCCCAGCTACACCTAGAAGAAGGACACAGACTTCCAGCCAGGAAACGGAGACTCTCCCAGGGAGAACATGAAAACCAAGAGCGTTGATAAGACGTGATGGAAAAGGAAACACAGGATATTCAGCTTCTGCAACAGGCAAACAAGAATTTATGGGGAAAATAAGCAGGTGCACTAAGGAAAAAAGATGATGCTTGAAGTATCTTGAAGCTCTCGGCTGAACTTTGTCCCCCTTTCATGTTGGGAAAAATGTCAAAGAGAGCTTCACAACATAATCATTGGGCTGTGAGGGGGGAAAAAAAAAGCTACAGCAGCAAGCTGCCACACATCTAAATGCATCTTTCAGAGGACACCGAGGGTCGAACAAGAAGACAGAAAGAAAACAAAAGCATTAGATGAAAAGCGACATGAATTGAAAGGTGGATAAATAGTTTCAGGGGAAGGAGGAGGTTTTGTTGATGGTATAAAAAGGATGCAAAGGGCTTTGGTGTGGGTTTAACAAGGCTTGGCAGGCCAGTTTACAGACAGCCATTAACGTCCACATCAGAGTGACTCCAGCCAGGAGTCTGATTTATGCATCAGGCTGATTTATACATGCGTCGAACACGGACGGATAAAAACAGCTACGCACCTGGGTAAGCAAACGAGTCCAACAGAACACACAAATCTGTCAGGTCTGGTCCAGGACAAGAAAATCCAACATGGCACCTTGTGTGCCTCGGAGCTTTAAAATTCCTGCCGAAATTATTTACATCCTTCAAACATTTATAGCCATAAATGTTAACGTATTTCGGTTAAGATTTAACATGATGGATTAACACGCAGCAGTGCATAGTGGTGAAGTGGAAGAAAAATTAGTTAAAGCTCAGAAAAGCATCGACACAGCATAATACTGCTACCAGTGTGTCTATCTTCTCCTCTGCATGCAGAGATTTTTTTTTTTCCTTACGTAGATAGAAATATTCCAGTTTGTTCATTTAGATTCTCTTTTTCTATGGTTGCTGACTTACCTACACGCCTTGCGGCAAAAATCGAAATGGGACTTCTTTCTCTGCTTCATTAAGGCCAGAGTTATGGAGCACACAACTAATAGTTGGCATCCCAATAGAGTCGACCACCTAAGCGCTGGCTCTCTGCAGGTCCAGTTACTACTTTTGACTGCAGTTTTGACTAATTGTCTCATTGCAGATTTATCGGTTTATTGTCTTGTTAGGATTGCAGTCATAATTTGCTCTTTCTATTATTAAATGATGGACTAAATGATGAATTCTGAGACGTTGAAAGTTTGTTTCATTTTACAACTTAACTCTGCTCTAAACCTGTTTCACAGCTTTCTCTCTTAGCTGTTCCTTGGTCTTCCTGATGCTGTTTGTCCGGAGCAATTGATAGAGCAGCTGTATTTATACTGTGATTAATTTATTCTCGGCATGACTCTATTTACTAATTTGGTCAGTTCTGAGAGGAATCGATCGTCCTAGATTTGATTTAGGGATGTCAGAGTGAAGAAGGTTGAACACAAATTAATGCCACAATTTTCAATTTTTTTTTTCGGTAAAATATTTTAAGCATTCAGTGAGCACCTACCACTTTGCAATTCAACACCACTTTGGGCTGATCTATCACATAAAATTCCAATTAAACACATTGAAGTTTGTGGCAAAATGAGAAAAAGTTTGGGAGGCGGCGTCTGCCTGCAGGAGCAGGGAAGAGGTCAGAAGTCACAGATTAAACGAGTACATGTTGTCAGTTCCGAAACAGAGCCGGCTTCTGGTCTGCCGGGTCTGTATCCTGTGGTGCAAGGAAGCAGCGCTCTGGGAGGTTTCATGTCGTTTCCTCCATCTGAAGTTCCTCCCTTGTTGTGGCAGTTTGTGATCCACCTGCCCCAGCTGCAGGCCACATCTGCAGGCATGATGGACTTCATCCGCAGGGGGGCCACATTCGCAGAGTGCCACTGTGAGTCAACCTCTTCTTGTTTCGGCATTTGCTGCAATCTGACATGGCAGCTTAGCTGCGCGCCCCGATGGACTGCCTTGGGCATTTCAGCAAGCACAAACCTAAACAAAAAGTATTCCTAAGAAATACAAGATGTTGAGTGAAATACAGGAGCACATACCGAAAGACAGCATGTCGAAAAATGTTTTGTTTTTCTGAATCTTGTATTGTTTTTTTTTTCTGTATTGTTTGCAACAAATCAGATGTAAGCAGGATAAAATGAGACTAAACTTGTCATCCCACAGTGTCAGAAATCAATAGGAACCCTACACTCTCCCTCTGATCTCAGCACACATGTGGAGCACGCTTGAGCTGACTGATGATGAAAACGGAGGCTGGGGATGGAGAGGAGGAACAGAGAAGTCTGGAAGAAAGATGAAGATGAAGGGAAGGGGGACATCTGTCAGCAAAAACATTCATGCTGGAGCTGATCTATGGGACAAATTTTAAGCTCTAAAACGTTGAATCCTTCTGGATTCAGTCTTGGGCAGGACCGGAGGAATTGTCTTTATTCCTCAAATTCTTCTTCTCTGTCTGTCAAACATTTGCACCTTCACAATGAAACTCCTACCTTAGATCGTTTTAATGTCGAGCTGGAAAGCTTCAGATCCAACATTCCTTTTACCGGAGGTGCAAAAAACTAAACATAAAATAGTTTCTGATCACTCAGATTTCAATAAGAGGTTTTTTTGCCTTGTTCAAATCCTCTTGAATGTATTATTTCAGTGTATTTTTGTTTGAATTTACTGCGTTACTGTAAATCCAGTAAAGCAGTAACTAAGATAAAAAAAATGCACTCTTGTCATACATGGGTTTTTTTTTTTGCTCATATTTTTTAGAATTCAGAATCTGAACTGTGCGGCATACAAATGTATAAAGACTTTTGAGCTAATACTGTGCGGATCCATCATTTTTTTAAAATGTCTAAAGACGGACATTTCAGTCTGTTCTTCTTTGGCTTAATCTCAGTCAGATTGAATGGATATGTGAACACTGATCATAAAGTTCTACTAACAAATAATCAATTTGATTCAAGTCTGATCCATAACTGGGTCGTTCGACACATGAACATGAAACATAAAATAGATAAATTACACACTGATCAAAGCTTTACTTCCATTAAAAATGACGATTGTCAGCTAACAACTAATGAAAACGCAACATTCAAGATTAAGAAACAATAAAGACATTTTCAAAATAGAAAGAGATTAAATGACAGTTACAGTTTGTTTAGGGTTGTTGTCCACAGAAAGTTGAACTTCTCTTTCAGCCTCAATCTGTGATTTGCATGCTAGATATAGGACACTTACAGCAACGAGCAGCGCAGCATGTTTCTGTCATAACGTCTCAGTGTTTATGTGTACTTGTTCCCGTACTGAATGAACTCTTCGCATCAGATTTTCTTCCACTGGATCTCATTAATCACTGCTCATGCAGACTCATCAAAGCTGATCGGTCATCGTCCGTCATATTTGGATCTTTGGTCTTTATTGAATTCTGCAGTCTCTCCATTAAAGAAGGAGAAAAGACGCTGTTTGTTTTTTTTTTGTTTTTTTTTTAGATTCGAGGGGGGAAAACATCAAGGATTGTGGCAAAAGAAAAACTAAGAGCAAAAGGAAGTGTGTAGATTTAGAGAGAGAACAAGAAATCTAGAAAGGAGAAAGAGACAGGGAAGAAGGTGAAAAGATAGAGAAATGGGAGGAGGTCGGGTTAGAGGGAGCCGCTCCACTGCCTGGCTGACAAACAGAGGGTCCCTCCAGAGCCGAGGAGATGAGAGGAAGAGGAGAGGAGAACAAGAGGGGGTGAGAGAAAGGGAGGGGAGTTTGATGCAGGCAGTCAAGCCCACCACTCTCCCACAGCCGCCTCTCTACCACCTCCAATCCCCCGAACTCCTACCCACACGCACAGCCTCCTGCAGAAAAATCTATGCCTGCTCTCTTAGTATTCCTCCCATCTCTTATGAAGGCTCTGTGGAGGGGAGAGCAGACAGGCGGACTGGTAGTGAGGTCCTGGCCAGCCGTGTGTGATGCTATCTGGGAGTTTTTTCCCTTCCTTCTTCCTTTTCAGGATGGGGTGTTTGCTCAGAGCTGACAGGACAGACAGAGCGCCCGGCAAGTTGAAAACCTTCACCGGGGATTAGAGCTGGACACATCCTCCCAGTACACCCCCCATTTCTTCTTCTTCTTCTTCTACTTCCTTTTTAAAACCCTGCAGACTGGAGGTCACACACAGTGGAGTGCGTAGGTGAAACAGTGACCTCAATACCTGTTTTATCTTCACTCAAGCTGCAGTTTTAGTTTAAAATCATATCATTAGCTTTTCTGATTTGTTCTCAGTGAACAAACAATGTTTGCCCAAGTGTAGCCCAGTTGCAATAAAACTGAAAACTGATCAAAGCAAGACATGTTTTAAATATAAAAAAAAACCTCAACATATTGCATGGAAAAGTCAGTTCACTCAACATACATGATGCACAAAATATAAATATAATCTACACTGGTGTGGGACATCAGTGCTTCTCTGGACCAAGGTATGAAACGTAACTGGATCTAAAAAGTAAACTTGAGGTCAGATGTTGATACACGGAGGGTATCACTTGTTTATTTGACTGAACTGTGAAAGACAAATGTTTCTCAGACAGTGAATTCTGGTATTTTCTTTCTTGCTTCATATGATTTAAAAGATTCAGAAAGTTTAGAAAATCTACCTAAACCAGCACTTATTGGCCATGACCCAAGACATGCTGGTGTCCTTTATATCGCAATGCTGAGCTGATGGCCATATGTTCTCCTCCAGGATTTTGTTCTACATAGCATAATCAATAGTTATGTCAGTTGTAGCCAGGAAAGCAGCCCCACAATTACCTTAGTTTAAATACTTCACTAAGTACTTAGTGAAACCCACAACAGGAATTAATACAAATTAGAATCCAGAAAAACTCATCTAGAGAAACTACTCATTACCTAGATCAATACTACTTTATAGAATCAAACATGGAGAACCATCCAGTTTTATCAGATCAAAAATCCAGAAAAATCCCTACTAGTTTATAAATTCTTATTCTTATTAAACATGGAGAACCAATATGTAGTTCTTTACTTTTACCTTTTTGTAAACTTTTTATGCTTTTATTTCTCTCTTGCTTTTCCTTTGTTATTTTGTTTGTATTTCCTCCTTCTTTTTGCAAAACGTTGTTATATTTTTAACACCAAATGCAATGACATGCAAATCCTCAAAAAAGTTTATCTTTTGTGTCATGGATTCAGATATGACCAACTCTGTGTTGGCGAATCACATGAATAAACACATTATAGAGGTTGTAAGGTGACATAAATATTACAATTATTTTACAAACCACTTCATCTTTCCAACAGGAATTCCTCATGCAGTAATTTTTACTCATCATTCCAAAAATAACTGATGAAAAAAAAATTAAATAATGTTTGCAAACAGCATGTGTTGGCACAAAAAATGTGTTTCCCTGTCTGTTAAGCTTTAAATGTGTTGACATGGTTCTGCCATGGCTCCGTGGTTAAAATTACAGGGTTATTGATCACCCATGTAGCTATAATCTCCATTACCACTGCTGCCCCATGACTCCTAAACCACAGACCCAAAGAGCGTTGTTATCCTCCAGCGTCCTCCTCCACAGGCAGGCGGTTTCTCTGTCACCTTGAGCCTGGCTCGTCATGCTTGTGTAGTTGCTCTAAAGGTCACAACTTGTAGCTTCTGTCATTAGCTGTCACTCTTTCCCACTGCGTTCAGTTCCCTGCTTTTCCCCTCCTTTAAGTCGCTCTCTGTGAATCTTTTTTTTTCTTTCTTTCTTTCTTTCTTTCTTTCTTTCTTTCTTTCTTTCTTTCTTTCTTTCTTTCTTTCTTTCTTTCTTTCTTTCTTTCTTTCTTCTGTCTTTCTTTCTGTCTTTCTTTCTCTTGCTGGCTGGCTGTGCAGCGCAGCTCAAAGTGGCATCCTCGGCTGGGCTTTGAAGGTTAAGAAAAGTGAGAAACAGCTCTCTCTCTCTCCGTGTCGAAGTTGTTTCAAATGCGGTCGGGTTGATTAGTGCAGATCTGCTTGGAGCACAGTATCCATAATTGTTACAAAGTATAAGACAAGATGCCAATAGCAATTAACACTCGCTTTGAGGCGAAAGATTCAAAGCCTGAAGGGGGAAAGGAGGAGAAATGTGTTTTTTTTTCCTTACTGCAGAAGCAGAAACGTATTAAATTAAGAGATGGGAGATAGAATTGATTAACTACACTTTATTACATCAGGAAGCTGGAGAAAATCTAACCCAGTGTTGGTTTCTTTGCATTAAATTAAGCTTGTGTACTAAAACAATAGAATATCTAACAGGTAGTTGTGCTAAAAATCTTGTGCATTCCTTCACACACAATGTGGTGCGTAAACGCAAAAGGTTCGATGGAGAGGCGGGTGAGAATGAGGAGATTTACTAAAGAGACAGCAAACACAGGTGTGGCGCTTCATCTGTTGGGGAGGTGAGGGGTAATCATGGCAAACTTTAATCAGTTTGGATCAATTATTCATGGTCAGGGCCATAGCAAGCTGATTTCTAAAATGCCCCCTTCTCTCCCGCTCTGACAGCCAAGTATGAATTATTCAAACTGCATTTACACAAAGAAGTCCATCTCTGATACCTGATCAGTCAGTTAGAAACATTATGCAACAGGGAATGCCAATTAGAAACGGGGAAAACTGGTCTCCTGGTGTGTTCGCCGAAATAAAGGAAACAGAGACTTTAAAAGTGATGCAAAATGCCCTTATTGTCAAATGAAGACACTGACATATTCTTCAAAAAATGATTTTTTTCAGTTATCATATGTAGAGCAACATGTTTTCTGCAGTTCAACAGGAAGCCAGGTTTTTTCCCATGTACATCTGCATCTGGTTTTTCATAAAAACGCTTCTCGCTTCACCTTTTAATTGATCAGAAAGGTGTGGCAGCTGCTGCTCCTTGTTGTCTCTTTAATTTTGTAGTTCTCTCACAGGGTGCCGCGGGCAACTTGCTGTTAAATTAAAACCCTGGCAGTTGGTTTGAAAACCACACTCAATCCTGCCTCAAGGCTATGGTGTGCTCCCCGGTCACCCCAACCCTTCCCCTGGTCATCCTTCCATGGTCACTCTGCTTCTCCCACATGGGCTTCAAGAAGGAAGCTTCCCTTTCTTGTCAGTGACAGCCCATCTTCTTTCACTGAAAAGAAAAAAAAAAGAAAAAAAAACTCCTTACATCTCCATATCCAGGCATGAGAAATTATGAAATATTCATGGGATGAAAATCCTTTTATTTCAATGGTACATTTTTTTTTTTTTTTTTTTCATGACATCCAGCATGACTTTCAAAGTAATGTATTTTAGTAAAAGTTTATTTTCCTTCCAATACTCCTTTATTGTTTTTAGATCGGGGTGGCTTTGATCTGGGATTTTTATGGGTCAGACGTAAAGCGTTGGGTTAAATGCTTATACTGGAAAGTGGTCTGTTTGTGAGGCAAACGGGGGTTTCATGGATGAGACTCCATTAGTGCTGGATCACTCACTGTTTAAAACTCTCCGTGTTAATTCCTGTTCAGCTCGCTGTGGATAAGTGGAGCTGTCAAACAGGTGACAGAAAATAGAACCAAGTCATATAATGTGAAATTTTGCTGTTCTAATAACATATACTCTTCTCATTTGAACAGTATACTAACATGTTACTTCAAAATATGTTTCATAACAAAACTTTTTATGCTTTAACAAGATATATTTATATTATAGGAACGAGATCATTTATTGTGCAAATATCAGGAATACATTACTAGACCTATGTGGTTTATGGTCAGAACATAAAAGCATTTCTCTTTCAGAAGCATCATCTCTCGATTCAAAAGGCTTCAGTTTGTCATAGGAGCCTGGATGCCGAGCTTATTTTAGGTCATTTTTGGACAATTTTTAATAATCTTTGGGTCAAAATATATCCAGAAATGTGTCAAAGTCTCTGCATGACAACACAAATATTTTTCACTCAAGTATCTTGATAATTATATTGTTATCTCACTGCAGGCTGAAATCATTCGTTTCAATGGTTCCGACTGTTTAGATCAGGACCAGGAATGTCAAAATTACATCATTCACTATAAATGTTTCCTCTGCTCAACAAATTTCATGAGTCAACTGCAAAAAAGCTCAACAACCACGTTGCAGCAACAAAGTTCAACTTCTGCCTGGGTCCTGATGTTCGCATGGCTTTGTTGCCCTGGTTGGAAAATGACCAGAACATCATATTATCAAAATGCATGTAATAATTTGATAAATGAATTGATATAAAAATAAAATATTATTCATACTGCTTACTCTAGTCAGCAACAGGCCATACAGTAAAAGCAAAAATACTGAGTAAGTCCATTTGAAGCAAAGGGGAAAACTTCTAAATGTGCTTCGCTATAAAAATTAAACTGCCTCTTCACTAAGCACCACAGTTGTTCTTTACAACGGAGCATTTGAGGGCATTGCTTGAAAGTGAGTTTGAAAACATATTGGTGTAGGGATGAAAAAGGAAGCAGGAATTATAACTATTACAAATGCGGTTGGTGACAGAGAAAGGCAGATAAATAGAGTGCAGAGGAATGAGAAAGTCTAATTCTTGCACTGCACCATTCATCACACGCTGCTCAACAGCGACCAGCCATCATTCACCAAATGATCACTCACCATGATTCAAAAGAGATCTCTCGTGTCCTCCCATCCAATCTGCTTGCCCTTGAAATGCGTTTCTAAGACGTGAGGTCAAGCTGAAACCCCAGGGAAAAACTCAAGTTTTCACAAACCCAGTTTAAATCAGAACTCATTCAACTTGACTGAGTCTATCGCTGCAGTGAATGACTTCAAATTAAACAGGAGGTTGAGTCAAAAGGAAGGTGCCGCTAATCCCTCCCTGTTTCCTGGCTGTCCTGCTCCTCAACAGCTGGTCTAATATGCTATCACAAGGAGCATCGCCATGGGAACATCCTCCTGCGTCACAAATTCACTGCTGCCGGTTCAACACCCATCAGACCTCCGCTCTTCTTTTACTTTAAGAAGTTGTCTGTTGTTGTTTTTGTTATAATCCAGTTTTAAAACATATTAGATTATGTACATTTGTCATATTTGCCAGTGCCAATTCTGTCAACAGATTCTTCAATTTAACCGAGGATTTCTGTAGGTTCTCTGCAGTCACAAAGGGTCTCATATCTCACATCAGCTCAGGTGGACGGCGTTGTCTTGGTTGCAGATTATAGGTCTTTACTCGTGACGTGTCTGTCATGCTCAATGGCCTTTCGGATGTTGTTTCTCTCACTGATCTTTTCCAACAAATTTTTTGAGGCCTTCACAGTAAAACTGGATGGACTCTATTGACCACCTCGGTGACTCCTGAAGACAATTTTTGCTATTAGATGTCAATTAAGAGCAGCAGAATAAAGGGGGCTGAAATTAAATGCCAAATGCACTTTTTAGATTTTCATTCATAAGACATATCAATTGACTTTATTTTCTCACATTATACTATTAAGCAGTTTTTTGCTATTCAAAAACACAATAAACTTTGTTGAAGCTTGTAATGAGAAAAAAAAAAAAAACCCAAAATGTAACTTATACACAATTCCAAGGTGCTTTAAGAAACATAAACACTAAATTTTAGAATGTTGAGCAAAACAATCACAATGAAAAAAGAAAAAGGAAAACCTGAAGCTTAATTGAAATCAGGATGAGAAGGGATTGCAATGACAGAAAGAAAACACGAGGCAGATAAATGTATAATTTCTCCGGCAGCATGTGTTTTGGTTAGGACGGGCAGACAGTCCATTCATCCTCGTCATGTTGCTGTCAGAACCCCCACTGTAGACGAGTGATGACCCACCCCCCCTTGTCAGACCGAAAGCAGTCCGTCTCTCTCCGAATGATGGAAATGTACGGAAGATCGGATCAATTTCTCTCCCTCTGTCCTCTTCGTCTCTGTTCTTTCCCCTGTCATGGCGTGAAAATCACTGTAATCTCTACTTCTCTGGAAGGGGAAGATTTGGGTGGGTTCTTGCGATCACTATCTGAATCTTAATCCACACCTTTACATTGGTAAGGATTTCAGTCTGACATCTGTCCCCACTGCGTCTCTCTTCTCGACCTTTTGTCTCCCGGAGTGTCCTTGTGTCTTTTGTCTGTGGCTGTGGGTTTGAGTGATCATGTGCGCCACATGTGGTTCCTTCACAGCGTAGCACAGGTGGGCATCGCCTCTGACCTGGGGATACTCTGAAAATGTCATTGTTTGGCTGTGCTCTGGTTTATGACACAGTTTATCCAGCGCCAATGATTTCTCCTCCCCAGTGCGGCCTTCTGCTTTGTCTGCGTGGAATCATGAACGGTAAATAAGTGGTAATGGGGAGCGAACGGGAGGGGGAAGTCAGCCGACGTCTCTCTGTCATCACTTTAGAAGGTTGTGACCCCAAAGCACGGTGGCACAGCGCTGCTAAATTATTCAGGCTGTGTCTCGAGCCCCAATCTCTGGAGAAGACGGGGCCTGTGATTGCTGCAAGCGGACTGACTGACATTTGCACATGAAAATCGCCTCTGTTTCCCCCCAAACACCAGTTCTGCTCAAAGAAAACAGTGGAGAGACTCGAGTTATGCGTGATGCAGTTTGGTAGAGGCTGATTGGACATCAGTGGAGGCATCTATTTTTCTTTACTCACACAAAGCATATATTTTTTTACACAAACAAAAATAGAAACGTTAAGAGCTTTCATATTATAACTTTCACTTTTCAGCTTTGTTCTGCATGCAACTCAAAACAGTTTGTTAATTTTGATGCCCAAAGTGGAGTGATGTGCGAAAAGAAATGCAACTAATTAGAGGGATTGTGTCTGAGACGGCAAACTTGGGCATCAATACATGGCATAATGTCTAATGAAGATCAAAGCAGAGGTAAAAAGTAGAAAATAAAATTGTAAAAATTTAATTAGTAAAAATGAATAGTCAAGAGTCGGAACGCAGCTTCAGCTACTATAGTTAGAAACAACTGAATAGATCTGAAATCCAGGCGTATGTGTCTCTGAGCTTTCAGGGACACTTAAAGACCATTACAAAGTCAGCCTTCTACCACCTGAAGAACATTTCCAGGGATTAAATAACTAATGTCTCAACAAGACCACATGGATGTCTCTCCAAATGAGCATCATATTACATGACTTTGTATCCTTTCAAAACAACATAGACGCAACTTAGGATAAAGGAATACTTCTTTCTGGAAATATCAAATTAGAAAATCACTTTCTGGTCTGTTGTCTCAGAAGTTCAAAACTCTTTCAGTTTCTTACAACAATGCACCTAATTCATTACCTTGTAATTTATACTGAGCATTTGAACATTTCTACTCTTTAGAATTGAAAACAAATGTTTCAAATGGTTCTTCAACATTGTTAAAAACCTTACAGTGCAGAGTTGCAAGCAGAAAACTCTCCATTACCAAAGTAGTGAAATATAGGAGTGGACACTTTGAACACAGGGATAGGTTGGTAACTTGGTATAAATACCTATTCATATTTAAAAAGGAAAAGGAAATAATTATTAAATTTGACCATTTTCAAGTATAGCAGCCTTTAGTAGTTATTAAAATGATAAATGAAAATAATTATTAAATGTTCATGTGGAAATTTAGTCCTCAGAATAAACAATGACAGGTTGGGATTCCTAAACTACAGTAATTTAGGGTTTAAGGTACACATATGCCATGGATTTGATGAACTGTTTATATCAAACATCACAGACTTTGGACTTTACTGGGACAACTTGGAGAGTTTTTCATAATCTAAGTTTTGACAGGCCTTTTTTTAAAAAAAAAACAAAAAACAGATAAACCTTTTACAATGTTTTATCTTTTGGTCGATGCTTTTCTCACTATCTGTCAGATGGTGACAGATAGTGAGATTGACTGAGTGAAAGTGATTTACAATCCAACTTTGCTAAGGGTATGAATAATTTTGAGCTATTTTAAATATACATATAGTTTGAAAATTGGGCTATGGCTGAGTAAAATCAAGGAGAGGGGCTGTCTCATAAATCATCTTTCCTGGTGAGGTCAAAGGGTATTTAAATGAGACACGAGCAGAAATTTGATCTTACTTGTGGGGATACGTTCTCACCAATGCAATGATACATTGTGCATAACCCAACGTTCATATTGATTAAATGCCAGCATTTGTGCACATCGAAAGTCCAGATGACTGGGATTAATAGTGGAAGGAATCAATGGGTTCCAAAAGGCCATTGAATGCTATCTCAGTGAGTGGCTGTGCATGCCTATTATGATGCATTACACTGGACAACACTTCACCAACTGTTCTGTAATTGCAAGTTGAGGTTTGTTTTACAGCCATTTATTATAATCGTCACATTGTTACCAAAGCAGTCAACACAATCCAAGCCCTTAACAGTTATTTTTTTTGCCAATTAAAGCTGTAGAGCTTCTGATTAATCAGACTTCTTGCATGGTGCAGTTTAAAGTGAGTGGGGTGAGCGTGTGAGTGTGGAGAGCGAGAACATCTCTGTATGCCGGTCCATGTCTCTGGGCTGAAGGCGAGCGGGCCTGTGTTGAGGGCGGGAGGAGGAGGAGGAAGAGGAGGTGGAGAGGTGCAGGGGATAACAGGTCCTGTTGGGAGAGAGGAAGAGAGCAGTGAAAAGAAGAAGAAAATAAAAAAAGAAACAACACAGGGAGGGGTGAGAACATGGGAGAGGGAGAGGGGGAGGCATTGGACAGATGACAAATTGTGATTAATAAATGTGGTTCAGGACAGGAGTGTGGAGGGTTGTTATTAATAGAGAGAATTAAAGCGGCTGTGCAACTCAATCTGCACACTGTCATTCTGAATCAGGCCCCATAATCAGAGCCTAATGAAACAGCACTGCGCCAGGATGTAGACACGTCCCGCACCATGTATTCTTAACATGTCGGCAATAAGCACACAGACTCAGGTAAGTGCGAGGGTATGTTTACAGAATAGCAAACATAAAACGACAAATAAATACTAATTAGAGCTACCAGCCAGACTTTCTACTAATTTCTTTTGTTTGTTTTCAAAAACCTGTCACAGCCAGTTTTTCAATGCTTCACTATTTTTTGTGGCTCCTTAAATAATCAAGAAAAAATGCACACACATCTCATAAACCTGCCTCTGGCAACATCAGAAATCAGAGTTTTACTTAGTGTTTTACTTGTTTTTTGGGTTTTTTTTTTCATAGAGTGTGATCGTGCTGGAAACTTGTGTAACATTTAAAAGTAGACTACGGGTGGGAAATTAGAAATGAATGCAATGATACTTAAAAAATGCATGCTGGAATATAAAAATCTTCTTATTGGCAAAAGCTGGGGAGTCAAACAGTTTGCTTTACCTTTTCCATCCATGGCAGCATCCATCATTGCAGCATCAAATTCTGTCTCAAACACGTAAGGCTGCATCTCTGAAACTCAAATGCAACTTGAATGCTCTAATATTAGCATATTAGAGCATTCAACGTGCTCTAATATGCATATTAGAGCAACGTTCATATTGATGATACTCACTAATATCATCTTTCAAAAATCTACTCTATGATGATGCACTACACTGCATCTATAATCGACATCGATGCAGTGCAAATGACTGTTTTCCCCAAAAAAAAAATTCCTTAAAAGCCAAGATGTATAATGACCAGCGGAGCCGATTTACAAGATAGCTGGCAAGTGATGGCAGGAGTCTTGCCGGTGTTGTCTGTGAGGAGACATGAAAAGGAGTCCCTCAGGGAGTAACAGCCCACCAGCAGCAACTTGTTCTATTTTAGACCTGCTGCCCTCTGTGTGTTGCTTAAACTGTAAATGATGATATGCCCTTTGCCAAAGTGCATGCATTCCAATGCATAAAGAGATAGTTCAAGATTTTTCAAGTCAGGTTCTGTAAAAGGCTACAAACATCTACTGTTGTGTTTACTTGCAACACAATGCCAGCATTGTGCTTTACACTGTCATGCTTTAGTTTTAGGGAATTACTCTTTCTGGTCTCTGAAAGCACTTCACACAGGAAGAGCTTTGGTGGTGCACTGCCCTTCTGCCCTCTGGTTTAAATGTAAATAATCATCAGCTTTTGTGAGAATAATCACAAATGCTCTAAAAGTATTTAAAATGGTCTTTTAATTCATTCTGTTGACGTTTTCGAGACCACAGGTGTTTTAAAATGACAGGAATCGGGTTGACCCTTTTTCGGACAACTTTCAAAAATCACAAATTCCTTTATTGCAAATTATCACCCTTATTTTTCATTACATCACAACAGAGTCGTCACCTCTCCTAAGATTTGGTCTATTTGAAAAGTGAGCCAAATGTTGCTTAGATGGCTAAGTTGAACTAGTGTGACTTTAATCAACTGTGCAGGCAAAAAAAGCCAAAGCATTACAGATACATCCAATGAGTAATGTGGCCATAAATAAGTTCTCCTTCTCTTTCTTGTTTATACAAAGGAGAGAGGGGAGAAATACTACGGTTTAAATCTTGCATGCGTGTGCACAAAACTAAGAGATTTATTCTCTGCATATCATAATTCATGAAATTAATTATTAAGCCAGCTAATAACTCAAAGAAAACAACTAAAAACTGATTCTGCCCACTTGCCGTGTCAACAGTGGAGTCACTGTGAAGGCAGACATGATGGAGCATTGCATAGGGAAGAAATACATTTCGCCACTGTGACGCAAAACACTGAAAGTTAGGTGAGTGTACTACGGGGAACAAATCGGGAACAGGACAGAGAGAAAAAGAGCGGGAGACAGACAGCTGAAAGACATACGCATATTTCAATATTAATCACCTCAGTAATATTTTAACAGGCTCTAAAAATCCAATCCTGAGCATATTGCTTCTGTCTGTTGGCAATGATTATTCACACCATGCCACTCAGGACTTCTGAGGGCTGTTTTAGTGACCAAAACAAACTTAATTGCAACTTTACTCCTAACAATGCCACTCGGAAACTTTTACCTAAAAAAAAAAACATATCTCTTCCCAAACCCTAAGCCCTCTTCAATTTCCCACAAAATCCAAGAGATCCTTTTAGTAACCAGCTTGAAATGCGTTTGTTGCTGACCTCTTCCTGACTGGGAGGATAAGGTTGCGTGATCCCCACATTACTACACCGGTGACTGGGAGAGAGGTCGAGGAAGAAGTGATTGATGAAAAAGGATTCATCAATACTGTATGGAAACCTCTTCCTACTGCTATCACCATGTCAGCAATTAAATTTTCTGCCTGTCAGACAGGTGACAAATTGCACTAAGTGAAAGATAATATTTACAAAAACTGATGCCTATAGATGTTTTCTGACATGAATTGTGATCACCAGTGACCAATAAATAGAAAAAAAAAATCACTGACGTGAGCAATGTTCAACTAATGCAAGGCTGCAGGGGGAGTGATGCATAAATTAATTTATACAGTGTCTTAAAATCCTGATGTTCAGCCATGATGGATTTTATCACAATGATTTGTTTTCTGGGTAACATCCATTTATCCAATTTCTATACCCGGTTATTGTATTTTTATTTTTTTGCCGGCGTACGAGTGGCGCTGATGCCTGTCTCTACTGTCATTGGCTGAGAGGCAGGATTCATGCTGGACAAGTCACCAGGTCATGATGGTCCAACACAGAAACTCACAGGACAAGCAACCTCTCATGCACATTCTCCCTCTTTTACACTACACTAAAAGTATTTTAGTGTAAAATACTAACATTTGTACACTAAATTAGCATATTTAGAGTGCAAATTTTAGTATTTTACACTAAAATACTTTTAGTGTAGCATAAGTGTATTTTACACTAAATACTAAATACCATTATCATAAATAAAACTGTATTTGTTTATAGTAAGTGTATTTTGCACTAAATTAGTGTAAAATATATTTTCACACTAATTTTTTAGTGTACTAGGAAATTACACTAAATTAGTACATTAGTACATAATTTAGTGTAATAGTAATTGCACTAATACACTAAATTAGTAAAATTTATATATTTAGTGTATTTCACACTAAATGCTAAATACCATTCAGTGTAAAATTATATTTTACACTAAATAAAACTGTATGTACCTATAATTTATTTAGTATTTAGTGTATTCTACACTAAATACTAAATTAGTGTAATTTTACACTAATTTCGTACAATTTACTAGTACACTAATTTAGTAAACTTCTAATTAGTTACTATGGTAACTAATTAGTATCCTAAATTAGAGTACTAATTTACTAGTAAATTACACTAAATTAGTTCATTAGTAACAATTTAGTGTATTAGTAATTTTACACTAAATAAATGGTATTTACCTATAATTTCTAGTATGTAAGCCTGAATTTCTCCAATTTAGGACAAAAAGTAGATGGATGGATGGATGGATGGATGGATGGATGGATGGATGGATGGATGGATGGATGGATGGATGGATGGATGGATGGATGGATGGATGGATGGATGGATGGATGGATGGATGGACCAAAAGCCCCATTTTACTTAGACACATCTTCAGGCATAAAACAAAAACATATTTTCCCTACTATTGGCTGAAACCAGTAGAGAAGCAAATTATTCCTAAATATACAGTTTAAGGTAACTAAAATTCATAGAGCATAATTGTGTTAATTCGTCTGTCATAGAGTCCCTGTTAATAAAATATTATGATGAATTAACCTCATAAAGCTGCTGTTAGTAGCAGAATAATGTGCTCCAAGTGCATGTTAATGCTTTGCCTTATCATGATCAGGAGTCTTTTTGTTGTTTCTTTTTTCCGTTTGTTCTCTCATTATGAGATGTTGCTGTAACTGCAGAGAAACATTCCACATGAAACCAAAACATGATCTTTGACAACTAATGGTGTTCAAACTCTTTTGTCCGTTCGGTCCACACATGTCAGTGCGCACGTCTGTTTGTTTACTTCAGTGTGCAAGGCGCCACCAGTTTAAGATTTTGGGTAAGAGGGGGGCATATTGTCTGGGGCAGGGTGTCTCACTAATGAGGCTGTATAGCTGTGGGATGCGAGTCACACACACAGACAATAGTCTGGGGACCATTTAGCGTCTCCTCTCCATTCCTCACACATCACGCAGAGGCAGCTTTTACTCAGCCACCATCCCGCGTCCTCCCTTTGCCCGGTGCAGTGAAGATGAAAACATCCGCCTTCGTTTGGCAGCGCAGTATCAGACATTTTTTTGCTCACAGAGAAGTTTCCCTCTGACAGGTAAAAGAAAAATAAAAAATAAAGAAATAAATAAAGAAAGAAATCGGGCAAACAACACATGCATCAGTTCACAGTTTGAGTAATTAGTTTACAGACAAATTGGCTCAAAAATAATCATATGAAAAAAATCATAGAGGAACAGAAAATACATATGCAAGCTTTATATGAAGTTTTTTTTTTTCTTTAATTATTATTATTATCGTTATTTTTTGATAAATCTGATTCGGACTAGAAAGGGGTGAATCTAGACGCTGATATAATAGAGAGAGACAGAGACAGGGGAGGGGTGAGGAGGAGAGATCTAACAGGTGTAGACCAGGACTGCTGCTGGACCAAACGCCTCGAACAGCGACACGGTGGACGGACACAGCGTGGACAGGAGCGTCAGACGGCCGTGCGCTCCGCTCTCGGAAACGCGTCCCCACGGGCATTTTGTCTGCTGAACTGCCTCATAAGTCACCGGGATTGTTTGTTTGTTTTTGTTTTTGTTGTTTTTTTTCTTCTGGACTTTATAATTTGTTTGCGAAGAAAAAAAAAGAGAAAAGAAAAGAAAATTGCGCTCTGATTTAGAAACTGGTGTCACTTACCGGGGAAACTCCTGCGCTCCTTGGCTCCTCAGCTTTTCATTGTGACGCTCCAGGGGTCGTTTTGTGAGACAGGTGAGAAACACTAACTAGATATTTGCCTGCAAGTTTAATTAGTTGAAGTATATGCCTTGTTTCGCCATGCCGATTGAAAATCAGACACTTTAATAACAAGTTTACGCTGTAAAAATAATTTTAAAAAATGGACACGTTTAAGTGCTCAGTACATCTTTTCCAGTAACATTTGATTTATAACTTATATCACCTGTAAATTTGTCTGAAAACAAATCAATAAGTGTTTTATTTTCCTTTGTATAATTCTTTTCAGATCCAGACATAGACAGAAGAAGAATCCACTTCACCACAATCTGTTGAATCAAGAAAACCAAATTAAATAATTTCAGAGAGAAAACAGTGAGCTGTCCACCGATGATCGTGCCTGGAGAAATATCTGGTGACCTTTTTTCCCGTCTCGGCTATGGCATTAAGTAAGACATCCCCATGAAGCGCTGCCATATCTTTTAAGAGAAACCTCAAGGGACATCTATATTTGAAAAAAACAAAACAAACAAAAAAAAAACTGGTCAATTGTTCTTCATCTGACGCAACCAATCATTTTGTTGAGTGGACTTTTGTTGAGTGGACTTTCGGGGACAAACTGTTGCTGCTGTGAATCTCCTCAATCAATCTCGTGTTTTGTAAAAGTGTGGGACAACAAGACGAATTGTGAGATTTATTAGTGAGTCGTCATAAACCTTAAGAGCCTTTTGGGATTAATTTGTTAGAAAGATCTTGATGTGAGACTACAGGACATTTCTTTTTAACTCTAATTGGATCTTCTCTGATGTATTTTTTATTCTTCCTGGCTGTGTGCCATTACAGGCTTTCTCTAATACTTGGCCAACCAATGCTCTAATAACCCCGACCTTTATCCCCCTTAACATCTTTTCACACCTTTTCATTCCAAACTGGTTTCTGGAGAGATTTCATCCTGGCCGGCACTATTCCAGCCAAGGGGGAGGAGGACTTCCTCACACTGGCTGCTTCTCGGCTCAGCCGCAGGAAACGCGTGATCGTAGCCGCTGTTGGCGTGGCCATGGTTCTGATACTGTTGGTGGCTATTCCTCTGCTTGTTCACACAACCAAAGGCGGCAGTGCTGGGACCACCGGGAGCCGATATGAAATGCTTGGAAGCTGCAGGATGGTGTGTGATCCGTACGCTACCTCTCAGCCTGGTCAGGAGCTCATAGCTGTGTCTCCACCCCCACAGGAATACTCTGGAAAGAAGATTAGGTCTGGACTTCGAGGGCCTCCTGGGAATCCGGGTCCTCCCGGGGACCGCGGACCCCCGGGGGAGCCGGGGAAACCGGGGCCCCAGGGACCCCCCGGTCCTGGTCCTGGGGGGTATTCTCCCTCGATCTACACCCCTAAAATTGCCTTTTACGCAGGGCTACGCAAGCAGCACGAAGGCAATGAAATACTGAAGTTTGATGATGTGGTGACCAATGTGGGCAACTACTATGAGCCCAGCACCGGCAAGTTCACCTGCCCTCTGCCTGGCATCTATTTTTTCACCTACCATGTACTAATGAGAGGTGGTGATGGGACTAGCATGTGGGCAGACCTGAGGAAGAATGGACTGGTTAGTAAAAGTGTGCGTGTGCGCATGAGTGTGTGTGTTAAGCAGAGGCTTAGTCTGTATGTAAATGCCACACAGGAACACACCGCAGATATCTTTTTTTTCACTGTTGATATCCCGTCTCATATTCGCCTCTGCAACATTGAGCTTTTCAGATTCAGAGCACAATCCATTTAGCAAGTGGCAACATGACAAGCAAAGAATGAAACGGCAACCCTTCTCCTCATTAAGGGGGAGGACATGCTATACGGCCTTAAAATCTCAGCCTTCACATATTTGCATTCCCACATGTGCCTTGGCTAAATGACAAGTGGCAGAATGCAGGCAAAAAGGAACAGTCTAATTAGTGAGAATCCCACACAGAAGCTTGATTATCACCTAAACACAAGTGCAAAAGAGCACGGGAGACATGTCTGTCAGACTGTGGACAGTCGAGTTTGCACCTCGGCTAAGGAAATAATAAATTTAATATCGACAGTCCACTCATCCACTGCCTCGTTCCCCAGACACTAATTAAAGACAGAGGTGGTGCTGGGAAGAAGAGGAGTGGAGATCACAGGGATTTCATCTGAAAAGTCCAGATTCAAGAAACATTCTTCCTGTTCATGTTGCTTTGTAGATTCATTCATCCATCAAGGACTCTAAATGTAAATCATTTTTGCTCAGACCTTACTTTGCAAACATGAGTTGCAATGGGCATCACCTTATGTACCTACAAACTAAAATGTGCTCTCGGTTCTTGATTGTGAAACTTCATTTGACCACAGACATGAAGGTGCATTTAAGGGCTTCCCGTCTAATACGCCGCATTGTCATTCAAGTCATTTTAGTCTGCTAAATAATTCATTCATCTTGGATTAGACGCCCCCTCTCTCGAACGGCAGCTGTACCTTCCTTCCCTAACCTCATCCTCTCTTGTTCATTGATTCTCCATTAATTATCTTTCGCTCAGCTCAATTATTTAACCTTACCCAGGTCCTCGTGACAACCGTCGGGTGGCTTCTTTAAACACTTCTGCTAAATAGAGTGCACTCTTACCGGGGACAGACCCAAAGCATAACTGCAGCCGGATGAATCTGGAGTGCAGATGAAATTCTGCAGAATGCATGATCGTGTTTAAAGCCCACAGGCAGTCGGGGTACGATGCCCGAGGCCAGTCGGTGGCTTGGGCTTAGTAAATGGGGGGCGTGTTTGACAGGTTGCATTCCTGACCACAGAATCAAAGAGCCTTGTTTTAACCATTGCCGTAGGTGCTCCAGCTTCATTGGATATTGTCTCTTGCTGTGCCTTTCAAAGGATCACCCACGGCACAATTCGGCCATTTGCATTTTCTACCCGTGTTGTTAAATATTTGCACATTGAACAGGTGGGGTCATTTTTATTCAGTGCTCCATTGAGTTCCCAAGTTTACCCTGAATTTATTCTGCCACAATGAGGACGTGCCGACGTGGGCCGATGACCATGGGCGGGGCGGAGGACGATAGATGACTTAATGGAGGTTTGGAGACAGTGGGCTGGTAGACGAGGCATTTGGGAGGCGTGTGTTGAAGGCCAGGATGAGATCAGGCAGGATGACCGATGAACACCCACTCTACACGTAGCGGCTTGACAAGTGATCAAGGTTGACCATGAAAAAAAAAATAGGCAGGGGAGAAGAAAGTTATTTTCTAAAGTCTCTACATGTGTGAGAGGAGTAGCTCGGTGTTTCTTCTGAAGTTGAATTTGAATCACATTCAAATCAAATCAAAATTATTAGCTTGAATCCTGAAACAGCAAAACATAACAGTTTTTCCACTGGCATCAGATATTAGTGTAAAAATTGCTCAATTGATGAATAGTAGAAAATTCAAATAGATAAAAAACTTAAACTGATTTAAAAAAAAAAGTATTCACATATTTTATAATCTTAAGACACGGTAAGATGTGTAGCAACCTGGAGGATCTGGTGGATCTGGTGGATCTGGTGGATCTGTTAGAACAAACCAGTTCATGTTAGACTGGTCAATATGTTGTGATCCTTGATGCCTGTCATAATTTGATGTGATCTTAATGCTAAGGAAGCAATGAAAATGCAAATGTATGCAGCACAGGTTTCATAATTCTCACATTCTGTTTAAACAAATCTTTATTCATTATGACATAATCTAGTTGAGGTCTGACAAGTCCAAATATGACTATAGAAGGTGAAATGCAGCCCAGAATGACAAAAAGAAAAGCAAATACACTTTAAGTTCAGCACTAAACGCCTACATTAACATAACCACACACAAATAAATAAAAAAAATAAATATTTTTTTATTTTATTTGAATTCAGGATAATCTAATCAGCTTTAGGAAACAGTTTTGTTGCATAACAGACATAATAAAGTTTTACTATGTGTGTTGTGGTGCCCCACATGGCACATGGCGCCCTGTGCAGAATGCCATGTGACTTACATAAAACACTGCCACTACCTGTGCCAAACCCCTGTGCTCATGACATTTAAGTTGTGATTTTGTGTGGATATTTGTACTGTTAGGAACCGTTGCGCCTCTTTCTTTGGTTCCCTATAGATCCACTATCAAGTTGCAGCCCCTCCCCGCCACGTAAGACCAACCTGCTCGATGCAACCTCCACAAATCACTGCACCACAACATTGCTTCAGGGCCAGGGGATTTCTGATCGAAGGGGGAAATCTTCCACCGCTTCCATGTTTGTAATTGACCTGTGAGCGTCTGATTGACGGAAACATCCTGTTCTCGTTGGATGTATTAACAACCCTGTATGTTCTCTGCTCAGCTATAGACAAAGAGGCCGAAGATGATAGATGGGTGCGTTTCATTAGGGCACCTAATGGCTCAATATGGATTTCATCTTTCTCCAAATGAATAGTCCTAAATATTTCTCATTGCCTCAACTGATGATACAAATGTGTTTAATTACTCTGCTCCTAATATCCTGTCTTGATGTCTGACTTGTAAATGACTTAATATTCCAGGTTAGTACCAGATGTTATTAAGACAGTGTGTGATCGTGTTGGCATGCTTCTCGAGGCATGAAGAGACGATAATACGTCATGTGTACCTTCTCAACTGCACATCCCACACTCTCCTCATTAGCTGAGCTGCTAATCCAGTTATTTATAATAATAAAACTCACCTCTGAATATCTACGTTAAACACTCTCAAGGCAAGATGCTATGTAGACAAATAGATACCTGCTCTGCTCTCATTTAATCTCGCCCGTGTTTTTTTTCAGCTGTCACAGGTCTCTTTTAATAGCCCCGGTAAAGGTCAAGTTATTTCACACGGTAATGTTAAAATGTCATCACTTGCTGTAATGACCGGTACCTGGATTAACTTTCCCCAGTAAGGAGACATAGTTGGGCTGCAGGTGGAATATAATTAGACTCAAAACAGACAGAGTGTGAGATACAGAGAAGAACTGTGACAAGACAAATGCTGTCTTCTTTGTTCATATAGAGGCGCAGCTTTAATGAAGTAAAATATTTTAGCAATTCATTTCAAAAAGTTGATTATGAGTACATTTGTTACATTCAGAGTGATACATTTCAATGGTTAGTTTTAGTTAATTTTATGATTATGGCCTCTAACCAATTAAAACTGACATCTACATCTGCACAATAAAACAAATTGCTATTGTCATTGCAATGTCAGTGTTTGCAATGTCGCAATCTCAAAAGACTTCGTCATTGTCTAAGAGATTATAAATACTTTTTTTTTTAATTACAGATAGTTGGCCCCTTGGGTGGAGTTTAAGTGTCCATATGCACAACTAATAAAGTTATTTGCTGCTAAGGTTTGGATGATAGGAAAGAGAGCAGAGGAGGACAAACTAGGGTGAAGGCAAGCAATACAGATTAATAAAATATTAATATCAACAATATTGCAATATTGGATTTAAACACAGAAAAGCCTGACACAAAAGGGCGGTGCTTCCGAACATGTTGATAAAAAATTAAGTGGAAGGAAAAACTGTGGTAGGAAACAGCACTGAAATAAGAGAAATAGCTTTTGCTTTGAGAGGATTGTGAATCAAATGTCATTTGAGAGTCTGAAAGAGATTTCTGAGGCATGAATTGTTTTGGAGTGAAGCTTTAAGAGTCACCACACATAGACACATCAAAAATATGTTTTATTCCTTAACCTAAAGTTTTCCTGAACCACTGTTTACACTAGAAGCATCTTGTCAAAAGCAAAGTCCTCTTTAAGAAGAGAGTTAATTATTGCAGTTAATTGAAAATTACGGCTCAGATTACGGAGGAAGAGTGGAAAGGGACAGAGACCAAGTTGCTTGAAGTCCAGTGTGTAAGTTTCACAGTCAGGGACGGCTTGAGGCGCAACATCACCACTTGCTGCTCTTTGTGTGTTATAAGTCGGTGAAGATGACCACCAGGAAATTATTAGAGCACTTTATTCTCCTTTAAAAATGCTAATTTCATTTTCCAGCAGGACTTACTACCTGCTCACATTGTCAAAAGTACAAGTTCCTGTCTCAGTGACCATATTATCAGTGTGCTTAATTGGCCAGGGAACTTCACTGAGCTAAACTCCACTGAGAATCTATGAATTATTATCAGCAGGAAGATGAAGGGCATCAGATGCAGTCATGTAGATAAGCTGAAGGTTTCTGTAAAAGCATCCAGGGATTCTTAAACAACTCAGCAGAACCAGACAGCCTCTGTGTCACCATTCATTGATGCAATAATTAATACAAAAGGATCCCTGCCCAAGTTTCAGGCACATATTATGGAAAGTGCATGGACATACCTGTCAGTAGGCCAAGATTTCTGTATTAATATCCATGTTATTTACTCTTACGGTACAAATTGCTCTCAAACTGAAAGTTGGGTTTCCATCAAGTGGGAGGCTTAATCATCAAAACTGACAAAGCTAAACATCTGACTCAGAATAATACATCCTTTTTCATGAAACGGATTAAATTAATTTACTTTTTAAAAAAGTTCGGGACATTTGTTCCTAAGATAATTGTGTGATAAAAGTCGCAGACCAATATGTTACCGAATGGCAGGTAATAGCAATCCCAGGCACGGTTCAGTGCCTAAATCGCTTGTCACCTTGTAATCCCAGGACGCCCAGTGGAGAGGCAAAGCCTATTTAATAAATATTCTATTTCCACAACCTCACCGCAGCCTCTTCCCAAACCTCCTGCTATGTGCTGGGGTCCCTTAGGTAAGTTTAACGGCTACTTTTCTATTGTCTCCACTTTAAGAGGTCAGTATATCACTGCGAATGAACCCTGTCAGTTTTATTACCAGTGGAGCCCAGTACCACGGATAACAACAAGACTTCATACACCCCCGCATCTCCCTGGTCTCACAAAAAACAGCCTCGCTTGATCAGTCTGTTACTCCAGGCCCCCCTTTATCAACTTTCTGGCCCGTATTTTTCCCTCCGCCTTCCTCCACTGCTTTGCTTTGTCTATTATCCCTGTCTGTGTTTTGCGCAGTGACTCTGCTTGTGGAGGAAACAACAAGGCAGCTGCTCCTCGCTGCTCCTCGCTCCTCCACCCTCTTGCTTTTCTCCTTCCTTTCGTCTGTGGCCGTCTCCTCCCAGGCGTGTTTACAGGAGGCCCGGTAATGAAAGGGCTAGGAGGAGGCAAAGACAGCCACAGGCAAGCCCTGGGGGCCCCTGCCTCATGGCTCACAGCCCTTCCAGCTCCAGGATCAGCGCCGTGTGTTGCCTGGTTCACTTGGATCAGTCTGTCTTCCAGCCGTATCCGTCTCCTCTGCTGGCTTCCCGTCCTAATCCCAGCACATCTCCCACACGACTCTCTGTCTGGTAGCTGCATTAATTGATGGTCAGCGTTGCTCCTTTCAAACACAGGAAGAGTCAGCACAACACCAACTCGTCTTAACGTACGCTCAAAAAAGCAAAACATCTTCATTGATGAAGATTATATTGATCATTGTAATGAAAAAAAAAAAGCAACTCTTAGATCATTAAAATCCGAAAGCCCTCGTGGGGCCGAAGATCTTCGCACATTTACTTTGAGTTGGGCCAAAATAATGAGCATGGTGACATATGCGTGCTGTCGATAAAAAGTCACAACAAGCGGATCGCTGTCAGAAGCAGCCAGAGATGCAAATGTGATATTGGCTGTCACTACTTGTGTCAAGCAGAACAATTTAACCTTTACAGATGAATATGTATCCGCGTTGTTGTTTGGGGAATGGTCTCACGGACACACAAATCTTGCAGCAGTAACAAACATCCGCCTATTCTCTGATGATACTTTCGGTAAAAGCCGTAAGTCACGGTTGTCCAAAGCGCAGGCCATGCAACAGCACATGCGGCTGATGCAGATAGGCAGTTTTGACATTTTTTAAGGTGAAGATTTTCACAAAACTGTAAAATGACAAATGCTAACTGCGCTCTTTGCTTTCTGTTTGATTTTAAATTTAAATATCACCACAACATCCAGCAGCGTTTACTCAAAAGCAGACTTGGGCACACCCATTCATTGACCTTGACGAAATACAGAAAACCTTCCCAAAGAGACATTGACTGATGGCCTCGTGTTGTGCTTCACAATTGACAAAAATTGTTACTACACAAAAAAAATAATTAAAAAAGACAAAGAAATGTAGGTCATTGCATTCATCCACTTTAGTAAGGTAAATGTGCAGGAGCCTTCTTAGTTTTAAATTGAAAGTGATTTTCACATCTATTTTCTATAAAAATGTGTTTTTCATTAACATTGTCAAGGAAGTGGTGCAAAATGAACTCAGTGCTGCTGAGTGTTACTTTTCAGTGATGTAGTTCGTCTGACTGGAAACCCTAGAAATATTTCGTTCTCTAGACGTGTTTCACACAGGAATTTGGTGATGCACAGCATGCGGCCTCAATTTCCTGCATCGACAATCATCTTTTTTTTTACATGAATAATTGCCCAATACAAACATACCACTCGCACAAAGAGCATTAGAGTGAATATGTTTCATGGTGATAGATGTCAGGCCACCAGTTATCCTCAGCCTGCAGGACTAACTGAACTTGATTTATACACAACGAAGACACCAAGAGAGTCATGTGTGGCAGGCAGCATATTAACTGCCCACTGGGCAATGTGTGATGAGGTTAATGTTGCTTTCCACCCATGTCAACATTTCCTGGGGAGCACCATAAGGCAGAAGCAAAGCTAGAAAAAAGTGCACTTATATTGACTTTTGCAGATCTTTTTGCATCTAGCTAAACTAACTCTGGCTCTTGGTAGGCAAATGCTCATAGGTGGTAAATAATTTTGAAGTCATAGACTCAAGTGTTGAATTAACAATGTAAGAGTGAATATGTTGTTGTTATTTTTAAGAGTCTGATCTGCATTTGACCATCTCTAGCTTACAAAGGTACATGCTTGGACTGTTCATACTTCAACTGGATATTCTACACTGATCAGGGATTCCTAAAATATGCTTTGATTGACTGTAAAGCTTCTGATAAGAATCTAGGATAATAAAAAGATGTTTTTATAGTTTTATGTTGCGTGGGTCAGTAGTGGAAGGAGTTTCTTGCCCTGGGCTTTATTGAAGCACTACCACTGACTGCCAGAATGTGTGACGGCTGAGTGTCCCTAAATGTCAGCGCCAACCTTCACACTCCAGGAGACAGGTTGAAGCTCAGATGAAAAGTGATGAAACCAGCTCAGTTACCTGACAGTATTCAGGACTAAATAGTGATCTATTCATTTATAATTTGGCCTCTTCAAATTTGATGCCTGATTGATATCAAAAGGCAAATCTAGAAAAAAAAAAAAAGGATGACAACAAGTTTTAGTTTTACGTTACACACCAAACAACATCTGTTCTGAAAAAAATAGTTTAAAATGATCTATTCTGCTTCTGTGGAGAGAAGCATAAACTTGAGAAGCCAGGTGTTTATTTAATGAGTTGCTTCTGAGATTCCATTTTTTAAAATAATTTAAAATGGATGGGAACCAGTAAACATCGCGTTGTATGTTGAGCGAAGCATCCGCAGCCCATATCTCATTTTATATTTCATAATGATCCCAGATTATGTTCAGCCAATAAAGCACAACTTTAGGATTGATAAATGGTGAGCAGCTCATCTAGACAGGGACAAAAATGAATTGGTGCAGTGGGGAAGGAGCACATTTATTTTTTTTAGTTACAGTAATTCAGGCTTTGGCTGCTTGGTGACTGACTATTTTCAAATTGATATGTACTCGTTGGGGAGTCCCTGTGACGGGGCTGACATGGCGGTAGTTGAATTGCAGATCATATTCTGTGGCTGTCATGGAGATGTGCGCAGCTTGTCTGGCGGCTGACATAGATTGAGTGCTCCCTGTCCGGGATGGACAAAAAGCCAGACACAAGGCCACTGATGGCTGACATATGTCTGATGATTGGAGATGCAACAACAAAGTTATTGATATTTCTGATTTTTGCCAGGGTGACTATGTCTTGTAAATTTCAAGGATTAAATGTAATCAAAACGAAGGAAATAAGTTACTGTCAAAGCAAATGTTGTAAACCGAAATGACACATTGTTTCTCTGTTAGGATTATGACACTCCTAACACTTTCTGTGGGTAAAATATACCGTATGTATTTTTAAATTCATGAAACAGTGAACATTTTTAGATTAAATTCTACTCATGGCCCCAGTCACGTTTAATGTTTAAATTTCAGCAAAAAATGACCACAATTAACAAGAAAGAATCTAAAGATCCATATTAAAAGATTACAAAAATGTCTGGCCACTTAAGGGAGAAAAACAAGGGAATGCAGAAAGACTAAAGCATCACACATAGCACTGTTTGTGCAGACAAGGCAGTATTATGGAACCAGAAATATTAAAAATTATGCCATAAAAATACATTTATGAAATGCAGTTCTTAGCACCGCTGTTTCCACCCTGTTACATTGACCTGCTTGAGTCTAGATTTGACAGTCTCTCCACACCTGAGAAGGTTCAGCGCTATTCCATGTTTTCTTAATTTGTGGATATTTGACCCCACTGTGGTGTGCTGGAATCTCTCATTAGAAATGTGTTGGTAACCAGACTGTCAATGGCTTTTTTTTTGCCCTTCAGTTTCTGCAACTGTGTTGCATTTGAGATACTCCAGCATATTTTAAGTTGTCAGACAGCTTCAGTCTTGCAGCCCAGAGTTTGGCTATTGAAACTGAACTCAGATTTTCAGAAACATTTGGTTGATCAGAGTTAATTTATGAATGAACAAGGTTAGTGCTTACTACTAACCTTGGTATCTTTTTTCTCTTAATTTGGAAACTGCAATTTTTATGAAATCATACTATTTGAGTAAAACTATGATAAATGTTTTTTTAGTTCTCTACAAGTCAAGCAGTTGCCTATTTTTTACACCACCTGCACAGATCGAGACAGACAGCACAGCATGTCTGTCTTGATGTGTTAGAAAATATGCGTGAAATAACGTATATTCAAAATGTGTTTGTTGTTAAACGGAAACTTACTTTAAGCTCTTGCGTCTCTGCACTGAGTAAACCCAATTAAATGCGTTAACAAACAAGTAAAGATCCACTGCTGCTTGGTCAATAAGATCCAACCCGCAGAGCATGCAAATGTGAAACTGTCGACCCCATTCAATATCGCGCCCAATGAGCTGGTCCAGCATCATAAGCAACAGGTCAATAGTTGATGTGGATAGTGATGCTGTTTATTGGCTTAGGCTGTTTCCCAACAGACAACCTGTTGTCCCCCTGCGAGCAACCCTGTCTCAGAACCCAATCACATGTCAATCCACAGGTCTTATCCCATCCAAATGAAATCAATACGCAATTGAGTATCTGTGCTCATCTGTCTGGTCATAGGCCTATCAATCTGCATAACTGCCGTTAGGGCAGGCGATGTCAGACTCGTCAGACTCTCGTTTGAAGGTTGCAGTGATTGGTTTAAAGGCAGTCTGAAATGAACGGAATGAAGCACTAGAACAGCTACAAGTGTTCAGTTTGCTCTAACTGCCTGTGTGCATGTCCTCCACCAGGTAAAAGCAAGCGCCATCGCTCAAGACGCCGACCAGAATTACGACTATGCCTCAAACAGCGTGATCCTGCATCTGGACGTCGGGGATGAGATTTGCGTGCAGCTGGACGGAGGGAAAGTTCACGGGGGAAACCAGAACAAGTACAGCACCTTCTCTGGCTTCCTTATCTACCCAGACTCAAGCTAAATTTACATTCAGAGGAAGAAAAAAAAACAAAAAAAGAAAAAAAAAAGAAACCAGAACCGTAGAAGAGGTTGACATGGACATGTACAGTATGGATGCAAATAAATGCACATACAAAAATATCCACACACATGCATGTAAGCCAGCACACATGCACACACCTACATTGACGTGTCGTGAGATTACAATGGGTTGCAACGCGACAAATCTGACAGAGTGACAATTAAATCCAGTGGTGAGATACTGAGCCAATGATCATCAGCAACAGCATTTATTGGAACACTTTTTTGTGCAAATATAGATATCAGGATATACAGGACAGCTTAAATAATTATTTAACACTGAGGCTCAGAAATATCTAAAGTATTTTAATGTAATCTATATTAACGTACATGGTGAGAATGATGATACAGTAAACACCATAAGTTGGATAGTTGAAATGCAACTATAAAATAAAATGATAAGATGAAATTTTGAGGTGAATGCACATTTAATAATCTTTGATTTCAACCATTTCTGATTTTATGGTCGGCATCTGCTTCGGCGCACATCACAGCAAAGCATACCCAGAATGACTTACACTTTTGTTGTAATAAATTTGATCCCTGTGAGATTGGATCTGAGATGAGACAAAAATGACAGAAAAATGTTGTCATCATCATACATGTAGCAACAAACAGTGCCCTTCACATTTGCCTCCACTGCTGGTAAAGATGTACAAAACACTTTGAAATAAATTCATTTTTATTGCAGAAGCAATACATTCATACTGAAATTGTTTTGAAAAAATCGAACCATCAATTTGACTAAATTTATTTAGAGGGAAAAAAATGCTTCCTCATTGGAAAAATCACTGGAGTTGCAATTTCTCTCTATTAAATGGTTATGAAATATTTATTCCATGTGTATTTTACATTTGAATTTTAAAAAATCAAAACGTATCTTGCAAGATATTTGGAAAATATTTACGTACCTCCACACGTCAGTAACACGCATGTATACACAGTGTGAAAATATCAAGTCAACATTCAGTTCAAAAAGGAGACAAATTATGGTAAAATGAACCTGTAACTCATAAGAGCTGAAAAGCAAATCCAAATCAATGTAAGCGTTATTATAATCCTGTTTGTCTACATATTGGGTGAAAAGAGCTCAATAATTTTAGACCTGTGTCCCGTGGTCTGGTGAAATAAAAACAAATATTGTATTATGCGTCAGGCCATATTTTGGACAAAAATTTTGTTCAAAAAGAAAACATCGTATGGGGGTTTTAGCATCACATTGTTTTATGACAGGAGGAACTTGTGAGAGACAATATAAAATAGATATAATATTAGGTTAAAAAAAATTAAAAAAAAATTAAACAGTGTCTCAAGACATTTAAGTCTGAATCCAAACAGATATCATTACATGCACTATAATCCTGTGCAAATCACCAAGGTAATTGTGAAGTGGCCATCACGAAGCATTTATCTGAGACACACAGATTTGTGTACAAAGCTGGAAAGGCGTTATAGGGCCTTCAAACCAGACTCAGTTCTGTGAGGATGAAAATGCCAAACTTCTGAATTTCAGGAAAGTGAAAAATAATCTTAACTGCACTTGGGTTTTTATCAAGTCAGTATAAATGTGTTCATTCTATCTGAGCTAAAAACATGTTTTTATTTTATTTTTTATTTTTTTTTGCTATAGCTACATCTTTATCAGGAGCGTCAAAAACTGTAGTGGCACTAAAAAGGAAAACCCCAAGAACATATCATGTATTGTGTAAATATCTTATTTTTTTTAATTCTTTGCTGAGTACATTATGTGAGTGAGATTATTTGTATGAGTGAATAAAAGTCACATGTTCAGTGTTTTAAATAGTGTATCAGGCATAACAGACATTTGCAATGACTGTTTTACTTTCATTACATGTAAAAACATCAACTTTGGGAAGGGCAGTCTGGATTTAGAAGGTTGAGTGACCAATTGCTATTAAAACACACGTACCAACTCTACCTGTTTCTGCGTGTTATTTTTAACCTGGCTGAGACGAGCGTAGAACACCGACATGCACATTCGACATGGCCACACAACCCTCCAGTCCTCAAGCTCAGTTTTATTCGAGGCGACCACTTGGACTCACTAGCGTCGATCGGGACAGTTGTATGAACCGAGGGCAAAGATCGAAGCGGACCACAGCCTCTGCCTGCTGCAAAATGGATTTTCAATACGTCTCAGGATACAATCTAAGACCCAAACATCAGCACAGCTTTATAGGCCTGAGCTTATCACGCAGCCCAGATCAACAAAGTCCACAACATTGATACTTTTTAAAGGTAACACTACATAGAGATCAATTTTACAAATTGGTTCAGTGTTCGATAAGCCTGGAAATGTATTACAATTATTGTTAAAAAAAAAGAAGAAAGAAATAAAGAGAACCCAGGAGGAATAAAAACCACGGAGTGCGTTCAATATTTGTACAAATATTTTGTCAGGTTTCTTCATTGACAATTTTGTATTTAATTTATAAATGTTGTGTTTGTCTCACTCTCTTTTGTACACAAGTACAAAATCTCTTCTTCAGCATCTTCACTGTGACTAAACCCTGCATACACTGAAAAAAATCATAAGTAATGCAGAAAAAAAAAAGCTATGTGTTTGCAACTATTACAGTGACATTTTTAACTGCCTCAAAAAATAAGAAGCATCTTCAAAATATTCAAGTTGACATTTTCTATTTGGTTGGTAACTTGCCAGCTAAAACCACAAGCTTTATTTTTGAATTATTTTTGAATTAACTAATTTGTTGTAGCCAAGAGGCAGGTTTTTGATTGGCTAGTTTAGTTATTGTCATAAAACAAAAAGCAATACAAGAAAGTTAAAAGAAAATATATCTTTTTAAAAGTCATATTTACTTCAAATAGTTCACAATTTTAACTAACAGGGAAAAGAAACATCAGATAATTCTGAGTGATACATCATTCAGTAATAATTATGTTTGTAAAGTCTTGCACTGATTCCTTGTATTGCTGAAATAAATTCCTTTACATTTTTAAAACGGTATAAACGATGTGATGAAATTCAAATCACACCTATAATCAAACAATTGAGTCAAATCCCACAATGCCTCACAGATTCACCTGTGTGTTTATAGAAAAACGAACCCACGTCATCCTCTTAAAATCAGGCAGAATGCGCAAATATCCTCTCCATCATAAAGGAATTGTATAAAAAAAAAAAAAAAAAAAAATCTAATTAGAGTAGAGTTGGTGTCATTCCTGAAGTGAAGGATTTGGAGAATCTGTTGCTTCTGAGGAGGGGAGGGGGAAGAGAAAAAAAAAACAAAAAAAAACGAAGAAGGATGAAGGCACACCAAGCCTGGGCCCAGCCCACGGCTTTCTCTCCTGGCAGATTCCAGTTGAAAGTTAATTGGACGGGGAGAGGTCTGAGACGGGCTGCGCCGAGGCCCATTAGTGATTCCCCTGTCGAATGCAGAGCCACGAGGATCACAGACTCACAAATAGGAGGATTAAAATAATCAATAGCCTTGACTTCTATCGACCACACATACACACGCACACACACAGTAATTAGTAGAGAACCTATTTAGTGGTGGACTATGACACCCTACCGAACCTTAAGCACCGCACAACCTCACACAATCTCCACTGTTTGACGGCGGTGGAGCCTAATGAGGGGAAATAGTTGACTGCTTGAGAAGAAAATGCAGGAAAAGGTCATGAACAGCTTTTTACTGCTTATGTTAACGCCTTTGTATCAAAAAAAAAATTAGAAAAAAAAAAAAAAAAAAACAATCCTGTAACAAGCTTTGCGTATGATGTAGCATTTATTGCAAACAATAGACTAGAAATGGGGAGCCAACAACAGCTACACACAGTCTTATATTTAGCTCAACACAGACCTGATGACAACTGTATATAAACAAAGCAGTATATTATGGCGTCTGCTTTAATGCTGATACTAAATCAAAGTAACAACACTGCCCTCTTGTGTGGCATGAGAAAATTGCAAAGACCAACATTTCTGTCCCAGATATTTTACACGCAAGCGCTTCACATGCTCTCACCGGCCACTTAACTAAATTCACCTTGCTAGGACTCAGATCCTCCTTAACCTGCAGAATTACATGAGCCCACATACACAGCAAGTGAGAATTCATACAATATGTAATATTAAATATTCAGAGCTTTTTCCGACATACCGTATATTACTCTTCTGTTAAGTTGAAGTATCGACCATTTGGCCACGTGGCCATAGTGCATTTAATTATATTCAGCCAGCCTGAACATAGAGAAATAAATAAAATCCACTTAGACACAAAAGCATTTCAGGAAAACACATTTATTTAAATGCAGCAACAAATTTTGGGCCAAATTTATAACATGGGGAATGCTTTGAAATGTTTCCAACTACATCTTCAGATACTTTTATGAATCAATCTGGGACATTTCAGGCAAAGCAAGTCATAGAAATATGTTTATATGATATATATTATTGTCTTGCCCAATTTTAGTTACATCGTTACAGCTTACGGTGCATTTCGAAATGTTACAAACTATGCAAGCACAAATAATCCTCAATGAATACAAAGTTTATACATGTGAATAGATCTAAAAATGGTGCTTTATGGTCTTTTTTCTAGGGAATGTAAAGGCACTTCTTAAATTAAAACTGTAAAATGAACTCATGTAAAAGGTTGGGGTGAGCTGGTAAAGCTAAATGGAAATATATAGGAATGTGATTCTGCGGAAATGAAAAAAAAAAACAACAAAAAAACTGCGACGCTCTTTATCCGTTCATTACCATCCGGACGAGTTCTGAAACAGAGAGAGAGAAAAAGAAAAAAAAAAAAGAGTTAGTTTTCTCATTAAAAACCTGGAGATCTGCTCCAATTACAGCATGCAGGACCAAGAGCTGCTGCTCTTCAAGATGCTGCATTTGGAGGCAGATCTCCTACGTTCACCTCATCTAGAGCCAGGAAAAGGGGGTCAATTGAAGATGACAGAAGGGGGAAAAAGGTGAGGTAATTATTTCTATCTCCTATTCAGCCAAAACTATTGGTCCTCTAAGATCCACAGAAAGTTGGTTAGAGAAGCCGTCCTCGCTGTTTGCCTTCCTCTAGCTGAGAAGCAGAGAAAACGAGGAGAAGGTCAGGGGAGCTACAGTCCAGTCAGAGCAGCCAGCTACAAATTCAGCTTCCATCAGTAAATAAGAGAGAACAGTCAGCATAAGAGCAACTCCATTACACTCTCTGGTTAGTAAAAAAAAAAAGGGACTGGTCCACTCTCTTGAATCTGGTGGCTATGATATACATAATGTAATGCAAATGTAAGAGGACAGCAGCTAGATAGATCTAACACCTTTAAAACTAATAAACGAGGAAAAAAAAAAAAAAACACCCAAAACACCACGTTTAAAATGCCCCAGTAACATGCAAATGAAATTAGCAGCGCTGTCTAATAACACCACACTCAAGAGTGACCACCAGGCTTTCCCTGAATGAGACCAGTCTCTTCCCATTCTGTCCACCATATCGCCATACAACCTGTGGAGGAGCCATAGACACATGCAGAAGAGCATGCTGCAGCCAGGGGCCAAGGCAGAAGGCTGCAGGAGCAAAACAGAGCGGCAGGAGGCTATATGCTTTAAAGCCTCACGTCTGCAGGGGGAGAGAGACCACCAGGCTTTCTCGCGCAGCCTACTAGTGATGTCTACCTTTCAATAGGCAATTATTTGTTAGCCAATATGAACTATTAGAAAAACACACTAGTGTCTAGGAACTAAGTAGCAGGAAAGCCTGGAGGTGCCATCCCCCCGGGTTTGGACAATGCCCGTACCGGCCCTCAGCCTGACATGATGTGACGAACAAATGCTGTGGAGGAAGAACATTTAACAGATTGTCAGCAATTGACTTCTGATCACAGCTTCTCACAGAGCTTGATTAAAACGGATAAAGACACAACCAAATAATATGAACCATCCAGAAACGGCATGTTAAATATCACTTGTCGTTTACTACAACAAAAACGTTTGCGTTTCTTGTGATCCACATCTTAATTGTTTTTTTGTTCAGAAAGACTTGAGGCAAATTCAGACTTCACACAATAAAATATTCAGACAGTGCTTCCATCTCTGTGCTCATTTATATAGTGCTGGAATAGAAATCAGGCTCAATCTATCTCTAACAACAGTGTTTTCTTGACAGGACTATCAAATAAACAAACAATCTTGACTCATTTCAAATAACATTAACAACACAAAAATCAAAAAGTTAAATAAACTGTAGATTGTAATCCAAGAAATGTGCAATTTGCTGATGCAAAAGAGCTTTCTGGGTTTGATGCCTTTAATGAACATTTGGTTTTTATCACTTCAATCGTGTTAAAACTCAGGGTTTCTCTGTGGATCAGAGGAAATGCAGACTTTACAACTAAACATGTTCATACATAATTAACTTAGCATTAAAAACTGATATTTACTAGCAAACAGTGCTGTGCATCAAGAACATTTCCATATTATAAAAAGCTGGATTAAATGAAGTGGCTTTACTTTAGACTTATTGGAAGCAGCAGTTACTTTTAACATGAATCTGTTTTCTCCTCACCTTCATAATTGATGCATCCATTTGCATCTTCATGTCCAGCCAGCAGTGTCTCCACTTCCTCTTCTGACATTTTCTCACCTGATGAACCAAAACGATGCACATTTTAATGTGACAAATCATTTATGTTTTACTTTCATCGTCTTCTGGTTTGAAAGTGATGTGCAATTAGAGATAAAAACATCACATACCTAACGTGGTGAGCACATGACGTAGTTCTGCTCCCATTACTGTGCCGTTGCCCTCCTTGTCAAAAACACGGAGTCCTTCCACAAAATCCTCCATGGAGCCCTGATCTTTGTTTTTGGCGATGGCCTGGAACATGGGCAGGAACTGCTCAAAGTCGAGCATCTTGGTGTTCATCTCTGCAAAATGAGACAAAGCCTAGAAATGAGACGAATCAGACTGAAGGCATTAAAAGCCTTACATTACAGGAAATTAATGTTTTTTTCTCAGCAAAGACTTGAGGTTGAATCTGCACAATATTTGGAGCGATCTGAACGTGTGGGTAATGTTTTACTGTTAAATGGATCAGCAGAGAAGTTAATATTAACATAACAATAGCTGCTTATAAAGACAAAGGTATTATGCGGTCACAGGTGCTGCGATATACCTTTGGTATTATGTTGCCGTTTTCTCTCAGTGAGGACAGATGCACCAGTCATCTCAAAACTGAACATTCTGCACAACAAAACTTTAATGCTAATGCGAGCTTTTAAAAACTCTTCTCCTTACATCACTGTCAAAGCTGATACAACCCACAAAAGAGGGGTTTACGTCCCTTTAAGCCTTCAGGTTTGTGACTTTTCTCTCACCCTCAGATTTGGGGTTGCCCAGCACTTTAAGCACCTCAGCGTTTACAGGGTTCTGTCCCAAGGCCCGCATCACGTCGCCACACTGGCTGTAGCTGATCTTCCCATCTCCTGTCCTGTCGAACAGCAGGAACGCTTCCTTAAACTCTGCAGCACACACAGACATGGAGCCCGTTAGCCGAAAGAGCTGAATATTACAAATTAGCTGTTGCAATTAGAGAGAAGTGATGCACAGACAGGATGTGGACAACAAAGATTACAACACGGGCTGAGAATAAGAAGGCGCCCAAGCAGACTTTAAAAATGTCAGATTATTTCAAATGAGAACACATCCATTTTAAAGGGGATTTTACCCGAAGAGTACAGATTTTGGGAAAAAAAATAAGTGTGATTAAAATTTCTATCTACAGTTAAATGTATTACTACAACGACAGCAACATCCTGTTCTCTGAGCTCAGCTTGGTGACGAGGGAAACTGCCTTGGTGGTTCCTCAATTCACCAAAATATTTACATTAGTAATTTGGTCATAAGCGCTCAATATTTCAACTTCATTAATAGGGAGCTGCCTAATATCCATTTTTTACATTAATACACCACATGCTCTGTGACTTTCTCCATCTTTTGAATATGCATGTGTCAACAGATTTACCAAATTTACCAAACATGCATGTCAATAGTCACATGGAGGCTCAGGTTTTTCCAAACAGTTGACAAACGCTTTGCCTTACAGAAGTATTTAAACTTCCTTATATTTTTACCGTTTTGCTATGTTAGAGCTACACACTTCAACACAAAGCAGTACACGGTTATGAAGTGGGAGGAGAAAGAAATGGGGTTTTAAAATGTGTATAGAAAGAGTATGTTCTGCATTTGCACTCAGCCCCTTTTTTATGTAGAACTAAGTTTTGTTGCAGTTACATGTTTAAGATTCTTCTTTACCAGTTTTCTAACAAGTACATTACCAAGCAAATTATATGTACAGACATAATTGTAAGACCATTTATTCTGCTAAATCGCTCAGTTTTCAAAAGACTGGGTTCAGTGCGTCTGAGCAGCAATTTTCAAGTTTTACACCGATTCACGTTTGGATTCAAATCTAGACTTTGGACCGTTTTAAAAACAAATGCGCTTTGGTCAAAAGGGTCAGCAACCTATGCAATTCAAAGAGCCACTTCTGTCACTGGAACAACAAAATAAAATTTCTCCAGGGCTGCAGAGGAAAATTGATTTTATAAATCAGTGTAAAATATTTTTTTTATTATTATTTTTGAAAGCTAGAGAGATTACTTATAAAAAAATAATCATCTAGCATTTACAAAGAAAAAAATAAAACACCTTTTCTTTTTAGAATGACATCAGCTGAATGAGATTAAGATATTCAGCCCACGTAAAAATGTATAATGTAGTTGGAGGTTAAAACATTGTTTTGAAAAGTCTTTGCCATTGGTGCCATTCTGTAGTTGACATTCTGTGAGGATTTTGCTTGAAAACAGAGAACCACCGCTCCAACCACATTTCCTTACTTCTTTTAGAATTAAAAAATAATAAGACAAAATGGTTTTGTCAGAGCCACGACATCAAAAAATACTAAATAAAATCTCAAAAAAAAAAAAAAGTAAATATATATATATATATATATATATATAAACTGAAGCCATTTCATTTAGGTTTAATACAAGTTTGGTTGTCTTTTATCAACTGTAAATGAGAGCACTGCCCTAATCTGCAGATTTAGTACAGATAAAATGATAACATAGGCCGTTCAGACCCGGACATCAGGGAGATACATGGTCAGATTACACAATATCCGTGCAGAAGGGTGTTCCTACTGTTCTGAAGCAAAGCATTCACCAAAGAATCCTCTGGGTCTGTTATGGAGTTGGTTTTTTTTTTTGTTTTTTTTTCCTGTCCTGAGGAATGTCTCTCTTCCTCTCTGGCCTGTTAGCACAATTCCCAGCACCATATTTGGTGTGAGAGGAGTGGAGAAAAGTAGGTGGAGAGTGAGATGTCGCTATGGCCTATTATGTCAAGGGAAGATTAAACAAACTAGTGTTGGGACAAGACCCGTCCGCTGCTTTTCTCCCACACCAAACATGGACACACACTGGAGATGAGCAACTCGGATCATTTCAGGCAAAAACGAGGGTTAATGGCAGTCTGAAGAAACAAAACCGATGGGAGGAGGTGCGAGCTTAAAATGTCTGGCTTTGCAAACAAAACACCTGATTACAAAAAAAAAAACAAACAGTACAACACACGTCAAGCCTGGTAAGGATCATCACAATGTTCATCATCATGAAGCTCGACAACAATGCAAAATACGTTTGGCTCAAAAGACCGACATGCAGATCACACCCTTAAAATACTCTGAACGGCCTCTGCGTTTTGAGCAAGGCGGAGGTTCTTCCCTCACTTACCATGAATCTGGTCCAGGTTAAATTCAATCTGGAAAGGACAAGCAGTTGCAAGTGGGGAAGGGGGGGGGGGAAAGTGATGAAATAGTTCGCAAACAGAGAAAGAAAACCCTAAACCAAGGATTACTGCATCGAGCGGGTAGAGAGCAGATAAACAATGGCGATAAAGAGATAAGGGTCAGGAATGAAGGAGCGTCAAACAAGCAGGAGAAAAACTGAGACGTTCCCACAGACAGACGCTCACATGCGTAAATAAAAGCAACACTTACCGAGGATTTGATCTTCCGAGAAGTCAGACTGTTCGGGAAGAAATTAGGCGAGAGGAAATGGTTTTAAGGCGCTCTGGCTACTAAACATATTTAACAGGTATTGCGATAGACTCAAAAAGGTAAATCCTCCAGCTACATAGCATTCAGAAAATGTATCGCGGGCGACTGAGTAATAAAATGAGGTAGTCGTATAACTGATCATTTGAAGCTAAAGCTAGCTCAACAAAAAGTTGCACTTCCGCTTGGGACAGGCTAACCAGTTCACAGCTTTAAACTCATGTTAACCGCGCTGCGAAACTAACCTCTCCTTTATTAAACGCTGATATTTAGGTGCAAGACTCTATTGCAGTCAATAGGTCCAATGAAATGGACAAAAACCCACCATTTCTTAGCTGGCTGAGGTGTGTCCGAGGCGACGGAAACCCAAAGAATGTGACGGCTCGATTACAAGCGCACAGAAGGAGAAAAGCCTCCGCTGCGTCACGACGCAGAGCAGGGACGAGGTGACGTCACCGCACAACTGCAGCACTCCTTATATAGAAACAAAAAGCTGGACACGAATCACAAAGGACCGATGCTGGATCTCAAGTATATATCCATTTTGAGCCCCCATAAAATATAGATTTCCATTTTCTGCTGAGATATGTTGTGCTAAATGTATTTTTAGATAATGAAACATTTGCTGGACCGCTTCTCATATTTCGATTCCTGCTACTGAAAACTTATTCTGGGAATTTCTATCATTGCTCGATAATAAATAAAGAAGCAGATGTAAAAAAAAAAATAATAAAATAAAATAAAAAAAATAATAATAAAAAATCTATAACAACAATTTTTCAATGTGTCACTGACTTTTTGAAAAATAATTATTTATTTTCTGTAGTCTTTTATAGTCCTTTATTGTATCCAAAGTTAATGAAAATCTTAATAGAGTGCTAAAAACGTTCAACTGGAGTCACAGTTCAATTGTAACTGAGCTGAAAGTTGAGCTTCAAAATGCAAGAAGACAAAACAAGTGGATAAATGTTTGAAAACTAAACTGAATATGAGCATACAGTGTCAATCAGATAATCCGAAGTTTAAGAATATTTGTCAAACAAACTTTAAAACAGAATTGGAAATTGTAAGAAAGGGATGAAGGGAAATTTGTTTAGATATGATGATTGGTTTATGATAAACATGTCTCTATGCTGCACGGTGCTGGCTTTATGCAAGGCACCCCACCTCCAACTCAACCACATTACCAATTTCAAGAACAGTCTCTGCGCATGGCCTATGCCAATCAAGGGTTGTCTTTGAATTCTAAATGCACAAAACCACCCAAAAACATAGCAATACAGGAAAGTTGACTTGAAAACCACACCTCTTTTGAGGGCAGTTTATTGTTATTCTTCTTATTTTTAATTTTCTTGTTTTTCCTCTAGTGAGGAGTTTGACCACAAGACGCAGAGTGACTTTGGTTGGGCTATTAGCATTGAGAATATGTGGACATGCATTAATAATGTACCTGAGGTCAGTGAGATCACAGACTGAGGATGCATGTCTGAAGAGCCTGCCAATACAGTCCACTTTCCAGTCATCTGTGATCCCACTGTGGACATGCATGGCTTACATACTGTCGTGCGAAATGAGGCATTCACTTCACAAAGCCATGCAATGCAATGCAACACAAAGTTCCTGAGGGGGGCAGCAAAGCTATACTGTTAGGCAAACTCAAGACACATTACCAAAACTCAATGTGAGGCATCATTAGTTTGTGATATGCATTTATGCTGACATTTTACATGGAAATGTTGATTTGAACTTGATTACCAAGTGCTTGAATTTGTTGTGAGTGATTTTCTTTGTCTTTTGTGAGCTAAGGTTCCACCTTATTTCACAAATGTTTATTTTCATTGAGGCTACACAGCTTAATGTCGGCCTCACCTAACTATTAAATCTTTCTTTCTTCCAAAGACATTTGGCTTGACCACAAAGCCAACTGTTAATATCAACCGGACTTTGGTTCAGGTGGTGATTCTTTCTTGGCCCAGAACTTCTTAGTCCATGTTGATGTTACAATTCATCTGGACAGTATTCACAGCACTTCACTTTTTCCACTTGTTGCTTTATTCCAAACTGCATTAAGTTAAAGCAATTTGGAATTCTCTGCATTTTTTTTGCTGAGTCTTTTGCAAATTTAAAAACCAAGAAACTCTCTTTCACGTAACTACGGCCTTTGCTGAATACATTGTTTATCCACCATAAAAATGGTGTTGCAAGCTTAGGATCTTATCTTTAGACAGTTTGGCCCATTTCTTCTTTGCAGTACTTCTCAAGCTCAATCAGTTTGGATGGAGTTATTGGAACAGTCATTTTCAGATCTCTCCAGAGATGTCTATACGGATTCAAGTCTGGATTTTGGGCTGGCCACTCCAAGATAAATCTTTACTGCAAACACATTTTGTACAAGGAATAATGTTAGTTCCTTGTACAAAGGAACTAACTCTGGGTGTCCTTTACTATTTTAATTGTTAAATTACTTATAAGTGCATAATTTTTTTTAATTTTCTGCTAGTCTATTGCTTAATGGCTTTAGAAAGTAGGCCACTGAATCTCTTTAAAAAGAAAATAGCTCACACTGTAGCAGGGAACTTGCTCTCCTTCCCCAAGGAGGCTGACTGACTGACAGCCAGCACTCAGTGCCCCATTTTGTTTCTAAACTTATATTATCTATGAATCAAAATTAAATGTGGTCAGAATATGGCATATCCGCTCTAATAGACAGCAATCTAGCAAATGATTGCATACATGTTCATTTCAGATTCTTTGGTGTTATTGTAGGTTATTCTTCTTTACTACTTCAAAAAATATCATCTGATGCTGTGATTGAAATGAGGTCTGAGAAGATAGGAACAAATTCTCACACTTAATAAATGCCCCACACAGAGTTTGTTGCCTAAACATTCAGGAATCACTCACCTCCATAGTGCTGGGGTCGAATGGTGAATCAGAAGGACGCAGCATCCTTGGCTTCTGCTCTGAAATCGGTTTTGGAGCTGCAGGTGTTGCTGGCAAACAGGGGAAAGGCGGACCAAGTCGTGTTTCGGCCACTGGTGAAGGAGACTTCTTAATAGAGGGTTCTCTTTTAGGAGCCATTCCTGACATCTGAGACAACCTGAACTCAGTGAAAATTTGCAGTAAAAGCTGCTGGTGTGGCTGCTGCAAAAAGGAATGCAAAGCTGTGAAGTAAAGTGTGCCAGCTGGGTGAATCCCATGGAGCAGAGGAGGAGGTGAGCAGTGGTGTGATGCTGATGATGCTCAGGGACGAAAGTAGGTGAATGATGAAGAGGTGGATGCATGGAACAACATGAGTACAAATGAGAGGCAAAATGTAAGAGGAGTGGGATGAAAAGCAAGTATGGGATATGAAAAAGGTGACATATATTTAGAAATAAGCTTGGCTGTGCTGACTAAGAACATGCTTTTATTTGGGTCAGAGATGTAAGAGAAATAAACCGGGGTTTTATTCACAAGGGAGCAGAGAGTGTGTTAGGAAGGGTGAATGTTATTCACCCTTTTTTATGACAGTACTGCTAATGCAAGTGCAATATGCACAAGGTCAAAACTTGAGAAGTTAACAATACACAATCACATACATATACATGGTTTTTGGATTAATTCCTATTAAATATGCCTTATCAGAAATAGAAATTAGAATTTATTTATTTAATCCATTCTCGCAATACATTTGAAGCAGTTGCACAAGAAAAATCTGAGCAAAGTGACACGATGAGAAAATGGAGCTACCGCTAGATGTCACTAAAACGTAACCTGATGGAGCGATCAGCGCAACTTTGCTTCTAAACATAGTAACCTATCTATCTATCTATCTATCTATCTATCTATCTATCTATCTATCTATCTATCTATCTATCTATCTATCTATCTATCTATCTATCTATCTATCTATCTATCTATCTATCTATCTATCTATCTATCTATCTATCTATCTATCTATCTATCTATCTATCTATCTATCTATCTATCTATCTATCTATCTATCTATCTATCTATCTATCTATCTATCTATCTATCTATCTATCTATCTGTGCAAATTAGAAAACAGATTTACAACTTTTGGCGTCACTCCTTGGGATTATCCAATAATCGCTAATGCTCCCTCTTCCTGAGACTCTGGGCACAATTCATCGCGCGCTCAATGGGCCTTGAAATCACCGTTTAGGCGTCTCGTGCATCAAAACAATGGCGACGTAAGACCCTCGCTGTGAGCCCAACGGCGCTTCTGTGGCTTTAATGGAGCTCCAAACAAACTGGAAACAACGTGCAATAAAATGGTTATGTTACGCCGTGCGGATGTATATGCATTTACGCATACGTGTGTATTTGTCAGATTTTTGATTTGTTGACGCTGATGTATGCTCCCGTATGGTGTCTCACCAGCTGATTGCTGATGAGTCTGCCGAGCAGACAGCTCACTGTCAAACGGTTTAAGAAGATTAGCGCGGCCTCGTGTTTTCTTCATCATTTCCAACAATAATCCACCCCTGCAGACCAATAGTATCTGCTTCAGGGAAGATTATCGCCATTGTGATTATATACAATAGCTGAAAAAATAAATAATATCATCTTCCAGATGTTTGTAAATTGATGTGTAAAACGCATCTTCCAAATAATCAGACCTTTAATTCTAAACATTACAAATTGTCTTGGGGTTTGAGGTAACTGCTCTGTACAGGTATCCATTTCAGTCAGATCAAGAAGCTCAAGAACTTTACCAAGTACGCGTTTAATATTTTTGAGTTTTGGCAACATTATAAAGTAGCCAAAGATTCATACGAGGAAAAGAAATAACTTGTTTATTCAACAATGAATAAACGAACTTCTGAAAACCATGCTATAGACAACACATATTCTTCCCAGCTCCATTTTAAAGTAGATCCTTATCATTATTATTATTACTTTGATTACTAAAGCCCAAATTTCTAGTCATACAGCAGCACCTCTATTAGATAAAAATTTAACAACTCTGCTTATCTTAGGAAAAAGAATCACATTTGATCATGAATAAAAATGTGCTTCTTCATCAGAGCAAAACAGAACAAGAATGTTTAGTTGTTTTCCTGGTGCTTTTGGAAACCAAACATTTAATGTTTGTCCAAACAATCAGACATTTAATTATATATAAAAAAGGGAAGGTTGATGCATTTTCTGTTGTCTTCCCCCAGATAAGGATTGTGAAAGCAGATTAAATTACTATAACTTAAAGGAAATGCTTTAGCAGATTCTCCAAGGTGCCCCAACTGACTAATGAAATTATTGCACTGTTCCCTCTTAATGTCATTCAAAGTCCCTCCCTGCATCAGCAAATCTCCACACCACCTGATTTATTTTTAATGATATTACACCCTAAGTCGACTGTGTCATGGTAATAATCAGGGTGCTGCAGCTGCCTCTAGATCACATTAGCCAGCCTTAATATTGACAGTGCTGGGCCCAAGACACAAAGAGGTTACAGGGAGAGAGAGCTTAAAGAAGGAGAGCCACGGGTTTTCTGCGGGAGGCAGAGGAGATGGAGGCCAGTGATCCTCCAGTTCACTATGCCCTGGAGGACTGACACCATCATTATGCAGCTTTTCGTATAGTTCTGGGTGCTTTAAATTCATCAGTGCCAGAAGTAGACCCCACCTTTCCTCAAGACATCAAAGACAAACTGATGGCAATGTTACACCCAACATTTCTTTCTCTGGGTGCTGTGACCGGCCAAGACAGCTGCACCCTGAGCTGATTCCTCCTGTGAAGAGACATTTGGATGAGGCTCAGAGGCAACAGCTCTGCAGGGATAACTTTGCAGCAGGATTACAGATAAACTCATTCTCTGGAAATACAGTTGCTTTAACGAACAACATCATTGTTTTATTAATGTTTTCTAAGAAGGTTGATCTGTTGATTTATATATATATATTTACAATAACTTTTTTCAATGCTCTGGAATAAACATACTTTTCTGTTATTTTCAATCAGAATAAGGCTTCATCCGTTAACTAAATTTATTTTTTAGGCTTGTCTCTTTGGTCTATTTGCATAATGGTCACACTGGGATTCAGATGAGGCCACTTGTGGGATGCTCGCACCTGATCACAGATACACTGTGGCTCATTGCCAGTCACAGCTTTACTGTTGATTCTTCTCAGTGAGGACAACCTCTTCTATTTGTCCTCTTCGGATTGTTCATAATCACCAAGAAGTTGCAGAGCTGTAAAATATTATTCTCCCAACCCAAATTGTGGTTTATGCTGAAGAGGGGGGGGAGAGGGGTGTGTGTAGGGGCCCTCAGATTAGCGTCGTTGATTAGTGGTTGGGTGTAATCCTTTCAGGCCTTCTCTTTCCAAAACACCCCAGGGATATCCCCGTCTCCCCGAGGACCAGTAGCGTGGCAGATGGATCCTCCTCCCTCCCCCTTCTTCTGCCCCCTCCAGCAGCACACCAAAAAACAGTGTTCATGTCCTGGGACGGAGGTTGTAAAGTATCCTGAATATGAAACCACAGGCACCTTTGTTTAATGGCTCTCTCCCCACTTAGTGAGAATCGCCCCCGGGCCTGATTCCCATTCTACGTTCACATTTCTGCTTGACTGGAATGTCTTCCGAACCCTTAGCTAGAACAGAGAAGATTAAGCGACAAGCAATCTGCTCGTATTGCCGAGATGAAATGCTGCGAGATCTTATCAAAATTCACTGTGGGGTCCATTAGAATTATGCTGTTGACATAATAGTTTAATGGACATGATAGAATGTATATAGAAGACGATGGTCTTAAATCAGACCGGACCTTAATACTCTCTCTGATCTGATATCAGATGCAGATAACAGACCACTTGTCTGTTGGAGAAACGTATGCAAATCTTAAATAAACAAATTTTTTATTAAAATGACCTGAATACACTGGGAAGACCAGTTCCACTTCTGTTTACAAAAAAGTTTTGAGAACTTTGATTTATTCTAAAACATTTATGTTTCTGTAAAGCATATTTAAAAATGATCTAGATTAGTGGTTCTCAACATCAAATACCACACCAAGTTTATTTTGAGAACCACAACCTAAAAAGGCCTTTAAAAAACAACAACTAAGAAGACATTTTCACTTTTTATTGAGGGACTTATTTAACAAAAGAAATATTCACCTCCAATGTCACATCTTAAATGAAGCTCACTGATTATGAACTTAATTTCTACACACAAGTGAAAATGTCTGTGTCTGAAGTTAGATAATGTTCAAGAAAGGTCTGTAGCAGCTGAAATTCAGCATTGAAACGTCAGAGATTTTTCCAGGTTCAGGTTTTTGCAAAAAATCTTGATCTAAAACCTGGCTAAACTGAATAAATCCAACTTGGATCCACAAGTTGATGGAACATAGCATAACTTTCCACTAGCATTTTTTCCTGTTTAAAAGTCTGATCAGGCTTGCTTTACCTTGTCAACATTTACAACCATAACATCCTCTGAGGGAAGCACAGAAGCCATCAGTGGTACTTATTCCACTTTTTCAGGACACTTGTTCTAGACTAGGGCTGTATCAGGAAAACCTGCCATTGCAATATTATGAAAAAATATTATGATGATGCCAAACGTTTTCCACACAGTCAATTTCTTTTCCACGATCCCAATGGCCCCACTAGTTACCCAGGATCTTGATTACTAAGATATATTTTAGGTGCAGGCTGATAATTGCACACTTTCTCCTGCATTGTTAGTAAAACTCTTTTGTTCAGAAGAAAGTCTGCAGTCAAGGGCTTGAATTCTTGATTCGTTATGGTTCAGCAACAAGCCGTGCAGTCTGGTTGTGGAACCTGACAGAGTTACTGTCATTTTGCACAGCATGACATGTTCAAGCCCTTTAAGATTTTAGAAGTGTATGCTGGGCGCTTGCCTTAAGGAAGAGAGAAACTTCAAGTGGTCAGGCGCATTATTGGCAACCGTACTTTCAATCCTATGGTTTGCCAAATTCAAAGTCCTTTGTGATTGCGATATTGTACGCGCTGATATTGTAAAGTCGACTACAATTCAATTTATTATGCAGCTGTGCTCTGGATTACATGTGCTAAACGCAAAGATTTTTATGTCTTTAAAAGTTTTATTTCAACATAAAAGTTAATGAATCAAAGTCTGATGTGTGCAAACACTAATTGTCCTTAGGTCTGGGAGTCTTTCTTTAATCTTCCTACCAAAAGACCATTTAGCCAAAGTTAGAGCATAACTTGAAAACAGAGTGTGCACATGATGTCACAAGAAAAACATCTGGTTCACAAGTGGAAAATTATTTATTGGACAATGATACAAGTTTATCTCTGCAGCCTTAACACCCATGTGCCACATAACCCCTCCCATGTCTTAGCACGCCAACTCCTCACACAAATCCAGGCTCCTTTTATGATCGCTGCGAGGGGCTCAGCTTTCAGGAGCAGGCCAAAGAGCATGTGTGTAGACCAGGGCTTTAATTCCTATTGTATTGGTGTTGTCTTGATGTGTGCGAGTGTGTCTGCGCTTTGGCAGGGGAGGCAGAGGGAGACGGAGATGAAGAAAAAAAAAGACAGAAACAAGGACCCATCTGTCAGTATATAGTGCACGAATCCCTCCCAATCCACTCACAGTCCCTGGGGACACGAGTGCGACACAACTCACTTGTGGCAGTTTTTTCTTTGTCGAGGAAAAGGGTTATCCCAAAAAGGAGCAACAATAACGGTCTTGTTTTGGACACCTTAAAAGAAAATGTCGAACAATAAAATGAAATGGATTTTGATGTACATTTTTTTTCTTTCAGCAAGAAATGTAATGAGTTGTTGTGCATGAGAAACACATTCAATGGAATCAAATAAGCGCATGAAAAGTGTGTCCAGATCACATGTTCACAGTGACCTCTTCCACAGGGATAGCCATCCGTGTTATACTCTAAAAGAGAGCAGGCCGATTTCCCTTCCTCACAGTCATTTGGGAGACCAATGGGGATTGTGGGGAGACTGGCAGGCTCCAATTCCCCATTCAGGCTGCAGGTGTGTGGAGGCCATTCTCACCCTCATGGGATGTAAGTCGATTGTTGGTTACGTGTTTGGAGGTAAAAGTGCATGTACCTGGGGAGCTCTGGGCACATCTTATTAGTCACACATACACGCACACAAGCAGGCTCCTCTCTCTCCATCCACATGCCTTCATGACCAGTCAGTGCACTGACCAGGAGCTATTGGGACCGTTGGGCGGATGAATGCCGCCTCAGCACCAGGCATCTTTAGTCTGAACAGAGCGACGCTTGCGCATCTAAGAAACAGATACGCCCGCCCACCGGCGCTTCCTCCGTTCGGCCATCTGTTAGAAGGAGCCCAATAAATCGTTTGGATGAGACGCTGCTGTAGGTTAAGTCAATGCTGTCGATCAAGCAAAGCTCCACGTCTTTATTCCCATCCATGGAAACGTGCGGGACGCTTGAAAACAAGACGTGTATCCTCCGCTCCTGATAGTTCAGTCACGAGCGCAGCTGTGCGCAGGAGCGCGCACAATGGGATCAATGTGGGGGCACGTGCGGCTCGCGAGACCCGGGCTGTCAGCGGCCAATGACAAAGGACTCCTACTGCGCCGCGGCCCGCCACGCACGAGACTGGCGGGCTTGTATTATCTCTGGCACTTATAGTTCAAACTGTGGAAAAGTTTTTCTTTTTGTTGTTGTTGTTGCTTTTTTGGAATGTCTTTCTCTGGGCCAACAGAAGCACTTCGGATTATATAAAAATAATTTGAACAGACATATATAACTGAGTAAAAGAATATAACAATTTAAAACAGTAATTGAAAACATTGTAAGTAGTTAAATGACACATATGCTCGGATTAAACGAAATAAGTGTTGTGGATTCATGACAACAGCCAGCATGTGCATAAGGCCCCCCCATATGGGTTTTCTTTAGGTTCCTGAGAGAGGATTGGCTCACAATTAGCTTTTTCTGTCGAAACCCCCTTGGATTCATTAATGGCAACCCATATCAGCAAAATCAAGTTGGCACTCTACGCAGGTTTTGGCTAGGACATGGGTGTCTCAGAAACATTTTTGAAATTGCATAACATAACTGGCACGGGTATGGGTCAGGGTTGCCCTACGTGGAAGTTATAGGCAAGTTACATGGTGGTATTATGCAACCAGGGGACAATCCCATCTGGAGCCCATTTTCAGCCCATTTCCTTCTCATATAGGTGCCATATGTGAATTCTGGCAGGGATCTGGGTCAGTTTTCCCCTTCTCCAATTTGTAAACCATTTTGTACCTATGAGGTAAACCATATGCCCATGTTCTTAAATTATTGCCAGTAAGGTTAGTATTCATTGCGTTTAAGTGTTTTCATAAAATATTCAAAACCAGTCACAAAATGAACAGCTTTTGCATCTAATTTAATTTAATTGTACAATAATATCAAAAAGTTTTGCCAAGCAATTTTAGTTTTTTGTCCCTTTTTGAGTTAGCTTACTTGGTGGATGGTTTTCGACAATCTCAGTCACGCTCATTATTGGCCTAATGACAAAAGATGCTATTTGTAATAAAAAGAATACACAACAATTTTGATGAGAAAATTTTTTTTACTCCCTAGTGCATTTATGAAACAAAATAGCCACTTACCACTTTGGTGGCAGATGGCTATCATCAAAATGACTAGTTGGTAGTCAAAATGAACACAGTTTGGTCAAAATGTGCAGCATTTTAACTGGTCAAATTTTAAATATAACTCCAACACCATAAAATTTTAATTCTGAGACTTCTTTGTTAAGAAGAAGAAATCTTGATCGTTATTACAACCAGTTTAAGATTTGGCCCAACAAAGCATAATCGCGGAATCCCAGAGGTTTGCTTCTGTCACTTTAAGAGCTATGCGTATTCAGAGATTCTCAGCGATCTGCTGCCTGAATGAAGTACCTGCAACTCCATCACCGAATTAATCGATTAAATAATCAGATTGTCTTCGAGGGCAGAATATGACGCCAAAATGGACCAGTGAAAGACGCACACACCTGCTCATCACGCACAAAGCTGTCATAATCATTTAAATACGCGCGCAAGGAGGAGCGTCTCTTAACACTGAGTTTAACTAAGTGGAAAATTCCTAATCCAACCGACTAATGACGAGATCTGTATTCGGGTGGGGTGACGCAGTCGCAGTATTAAAGAACATAGTAATAATTATTTCATTCTGGATTTTGGAAAACATAGAATATAATATTGCCTTTATTGCAAAGGTTTCCTGTCATTCCTTAACAAAATCATTAAAGAAGCAAGAAAGTCATAGAGAATGTCAATAAAAATAAATTACACATTTGTACATATGTGTAGTTGAGATACAGTAGCAGTTGGGGCAGGTAACAGATCAGATGTATATTGATTTATGTAATTACTTTTGCCCGAGGAAGCGCAATTATAGTGATGTTCAATTTTGGGGGCAATTTGTTAAAAAAAAAAAAAGAAAAACAAAACAAACAAAAAAAAGATTTATTTATGGGAAAAGGTAAAGAGGAAATTAATACACTCACCAAATTATGCTTGTGTTTGAAAGAAAGAATAATCTGAACACACTTTCGATCCGAACTTAAACACAAAGACATCCTTCCGTCACCCTCTCAATGTTTCTGGACCCCTTGACTTGTAAATGAGGGGCTAGAAGTGCCCCCGGGAACGCGCCCCAACTCCCTCTCCAAGAGGGGGGGATTGTGTGGAGGGTGACCCTCCCAGTCACGAGAGCGCCACGCGCTTTTGGATAAGTTTGTTGGTGGGTGGGGCGGAAGAGGGTGGGGCGTACCGGGCTAAAGCCAACGCGCATCAGCCCGATCATGTCATTTGGAGATGAAAGTTCCGAGTGCGTTTATGGCTGCTTGACGTTGGGACAGTGGCGGGTGACAGTGGAGGAGAAGAAAAATAAAACATAAAAAAATCCGCAGCTACTCTGGACTTATTGCCTGAATTTCTCAAAGTGCTCTTCTCATTTGCGTAGTGCCGTCTCCAGACAGGTGAGTTGCGTTTTTTTTTTTTTTTGTTCAAGTTCAGATTATAAAGAAAAAAGAAAGAGGACTGACTTGTCTTATATGACATCTCCTCAGCTGATTTTACAGTTTCAGTTAGAGAAAACATTTTAACAAATGAAATATTTAAATTGTCACGTTAAAGCCAACTGCAAAGTTTAAATACACTTTGGTTTATTCCTAATATGCCCGTTCACCGCACATGTAAGTCCTTTTTACACGACAACAGATTTAAATCTTGTGCAGAAGTGCATCGTTAAAGACACACAGTCATATCACTTAGATTATATAATCTATTCCAAAATCTCATCCAGATATAGTTGCGTGCTTGACATAAATTGCGGAGTAATCTGCCCCACTTTTGCGCATCAGTGTGCAATAATTAGGGCAGTTTTCAGCGAAAACAAAAGCAATATTTTGTGTCCTTAATCCTCCCCCAAACTAACAGCAAATCAGCAATAATCATGCGATTAATTTTGAGAAAGGGCAGTTTCGGTGTGTAGGCCTACATTAATTCTCCCCGAAATATAAAACTTATCAAAGAATAGTCAAGGAGAGGAGGGTTCTCGATACTGGTTTTATTGTCACAAAGACCAAATGCCTTAATGTTTTGTTGATTTGCGTGTTCCCTATTTAATCTTTCAGCTCTTTGTGCTGAGTAAATCCCGACATGTCCCAGATAGACAGCATCTCTGAAGAGAACGGGACAGCGAGAATGGACAAAAATCTAATAAATAAGTAATTTAATCCTAAACATATGAAAATGTTCTGATATATGAACATGTATACTGCATTTTAGTTGTAGAAGAGTTTCGTTTGAAATACACAAAATGACAGAAACAGCAGTTGATTAATGAGCAGAGTGAGCTTTCCACACAGTGGTGCTGAAAACAGAACTTCTTCCCAGATGAGGAGCCATTGGTGAACTTAAAGTGACACAAAAACTAAGATGTAAAATAATTTCAGAAGTTACTTTATGATAATACATAGTACAGAGCAACAAAAGAAGCCTTATTCTGTTCAGTTTAATTTGATAAAAAATCTGCAACATATTGTTAGAGTACAGTTTGCACATTTATAGATGAGCAAGTAACAACTTCTTGCCTGTTCGTCTTCAGATCATCACGATGACCAAACACTTTGGCAAAGGTGGGGATGTGAGTGAGCTGGTGAGCTCCCTCAGCTGGCTTGAGGAGGACGGCAGCTCCCAGGACGGAGACGAAAGCCCAGAGATGAGGAGCCACCACCTCAGTCTGACTCTGGGAGGTCGCATTCGACCCTGCGGAGAATTTGGCAGTGAGGACATGGAGGAGGAAGAAGAGGAAGATGATGACGAGGGGGAGGTTGAACTAAATGGAGACAGCAGCCCCAAAAGGAGAGGCCCCAAGAAGAAGAAGATGACCAAAGCGAGACAGGAGAGGTTCCGAGCCAGAAGGATCAAAGCCAATGCCAGGGAGAGATCTCGGATGCACGGGCTGAACAATGCTTTGGATAACCTGCGCAGAGTGATGCCATGCTACTCCAAAACTCAGAAACTGTCAAAGATCGAGACCCTACGGCTGGCACGCAATTACATCTGGGCTCTTTCTGAGGTGCTAGAGAATGGCCAGTCCACAGAGAGTCACGGGTTTGTGGAGATGCTGTGCAAAGGACTGTCTCAGCCCACCAGTAACCTTGTGGCTGGCTGCCTGCAGCTTGCACCCACCCCTGTGATTCTCAACAAGCTTGAGGACAAGTGTGGAGGTCAGGGAGTTGGCGACTCTGTGGGTGGGCATCCACTCAGCTACCCATCCCCAGGACTTCCCAGCCCACCCTATGGATCTCTGGAAGCATCCCACCTCCTTCACATGAAGGGATTCAAAGCACCTGCGTTCGACAACCCCTCCCCTAACGAGTGCAGCAGCGGCACGCCTCCGTACGACGGACCCCTCACTCCCCCCCTCAGCATCAGCAGTAACTTTGCCCTGAAGCAGGAGCCTTCTCCACAGGAATCAGAGAGGAACTACACACCCCACCCTGGTCAACATGCCCACTACCTCTCAGCCCACCACTTCCCCACTTCCACAGCTGGCAGCCTACCAGGCGGGGCTCAGTCTCACCCGATCTTTCAAGCTTCTCGTTACGAGTTGCCCCTGGATGTGGCCTTTGAGTCTTTCACTCCCTCTCACCTGGTCACTGCGCAGATGGGCACCATCTAAGATGTGATGAAACCAGTAAGTGACTGGTCAGAAACTGTCCACAGAAGTGAATCTGCCACTGTGCTAGTTTTTGGACTGACTGTGTAGAAAAAAAAAAAAAAAAGGTTTACGCTGAACCCACTGGGTTCAGAGAGACTTTTCACCTCAACTGAGTCTACCTGATGCAAACATGCGACCATGTTTATCCTTTTTATTTATTGCTTTACTGTTTGATCTTGCATTGGTGTTTGAACTCTTAATTATTTCCGAACATTTGACCCGCAGTTATGAAAGAGTCAAACTAACCAAAACCAACATATCTTTGCTCATGCAGAAGTAAAATACAACTAGCTGATGTTTGAACTCAAGAGCTCTGAGAATAAATTGATCCAAAAGTCATCCAGCTTAAATCGTGCACAAAGGTCTTGATTTTTAAGAAAGCAACTATTTATATATGTATTTAATATTTATTTTGATAATGTCTTGTCTTCTTTTTTTTATATTCTTCTCTGCACAGTTTATGTATCTCCATCTCTTTGGTTTTTGCCATCCATTGGTAGCTGTACTTAGCTATTTATTTTGAGGTCTTTCAGATGACTTGTTCATATTTGTGTTGCCATTTTTGTCACATGTACTGTTAATATTTTGCTGTTTCGCACTTACTGAAATAAATATTCTTATATTATATGCTATTTCCATAGTAACACTGTGTGACAAGCCTTTTTTTATATTTTTGAATACCATATTTTTCTTTATATTTTTGGAAAAGGCATCGGTTCATGTTACTGTGGAGTTTCTCTCGTAACTTCATTCTTTTCACATTGAATTAGTCAAAGAAATAAGAAATTAGTTTTCTTTCATGCCTTGCTATTAGTAGGTATGTGAAAAATACGTTTGTGACCCCTTGTGGATTTTATTGCAGCCATAAGGGGTCATAAGCCAGTGATTCCAACTACCAGTTCCAGGTCTTCAAATAAATGGAGACGGGTTATGTCAGAAAGGGCATCCAATGTAAAACAGAAGCCAAATCGAATATGAACTCCATACCAGATCGGTCAAGTCCCAGGTTAAAAAAAAGAACATCTCTTGTGCTGTCTTATGGGAGTTGGACTTGTGTCTCTTGAGATAAAGTCAAACAGATCAGAGTGAGATTGTTTCAACGTTTTCAGAGGTGAAGCCATGTTTATTGGCAGTAGGATGAGGGCAAGACCAGAAAAGACCATTTATGAGAAGTGGGGAAAGAGGAAATGAAGCTGGTTGGTGTGAAGGTGGAGGATCCAAAGGATGAAACTAAATTGAAACAATTTGGTGTGGTGACCCCTGAACACAAAAGCCAATGAAAGAGATGCAAGTAGACATTTCTTGCAAAAGTGTTCTTCATTGAGTTTACCACATTACAACCACAACCTTCAATTTAGTTGATAAGAATCTTAATTGATAGACCAAATAAGGTCCTGAATAAATAAAACAGAAAATGATCAATGGTTTTAATTGTTTTTTTATATAAATAAAACCAATCTTTATGATAAATCTTGTTTGCATCCAAGGGAAACTCAATTATTATGATTATTTTTTATCTCGTTTGATCAGAAGACTTTCTTTCACATGTTTACTTTGTCCTCCAGATTGCTGGTTTTGAATCACAGACAGGACTTATTTTAGGTTTCTTTTCACAACTTTCTCAAATTCCATTTGCCAGGCCTCACAAGGGAGACAACCATATCTTGATGTGTTTGCAGGAGGGCCATACTTTGTATTTTGTGAAATATTAAAAGGTTGGAATATTGGTTTTATAACTGCCATGTTCTTTGTTGCACTGGGTTTTGTTTTAGGGTTACTAGAGGAAAGTAAGATAAATTAATATGAACATGTTTTAGACTTTTGTTTATGCAGAATTTTTGAAAACGAGGGGGTCCTTGACTTCCACGTGTAAATTATTTGATGATTCAAACAGCCTACAATCTTTTCAGAAAACACATTTGATTTTATGCTTGCAACTTCAAAAATGCAGACAAATTGGAGTTATAAATGCTTTCAAAAGGGAAGTAGTCCACAGCAATTACTGATTTATCTGCTTTTGGATTTAGTTTTCAACAACTAGATGTGCAGGTTTCTTACTAGCAGAGGAGAAGCTGCTGACTTGTGTCCACAAACCATCTGGTCTGCAATCAGAACAAGGAGTAGTTCCAAAAATAAAATCTGATTCTATTTGATTTGAATCATTTAGTATTTGCTAAACATATAATAAAAGGGAACTGTTGCAGAATATGTGCATCTGTGTGCCAATCTGTGTACGATGTCACCCAGTGACTTGGCTCCAGGCTTTCTCTCAGGTCAGATGGGAGGCTGTTGTTGTGGGCCATGGGAAAAACAGCTTTGGGGAACAGGTGAACATGTCACAAGGGGGTTTTCTGAGCTCCTCTTGTTCATTTTTCTCTCACATGTGCCCCATTTTCCCATCAGGTTCATGCCAAAACACCGTGAGGCGAGAGATCATGTAAAATAAAAATAAAAATAAAAATAAGCGATATAGGTTTGCCAGAGTGTGGGAAAACAAGAAGGCCTGGAAAATGATTATGAATTAAATTGTTGACAGTAAAATGTTGTATCCTATGCTTTTATCAAAATGGAAGAGTATAGTTTTAAGAAGTCTATTTAGAGATCATAATCAGAATATGCTACTAATAACATAATAATTGCCAAATAATTAGTTTTGACTTCAATCATCACCGTAAACACCACAATGAGACTTCAGACAAACAAAAAACAGGAAGCCAAAGTGCAAAAAGAAACGACTAGGAAGAGTATGAGCTGGTGTGTGAATGCATGTTTATTCCTTGTGGCCGGTGGGCAATTGTATGAATGGGAAGTTGTTGTCCAAAAGGACTTTCCACCTCTTCATCTACCTCTCCAAAATGTTTGTCTTTTCCAGTTCTGGCAAAAGTGCCAAGAGGCTTTCAAAGAAAAGGGAATGATTGTTTTAGTGGGCGCCACTGGTCTATTGTCGACGCAGCCTGTTCTTTCTCTTGACCTGTGACCTGTATTGTTGTTAGAATTCTTGTTCGGGGAGAGCAGACAGCTGGGGGAGCCGTAGGGGGGCTGATGGACAGCTGGGGCAATTTTGAAGAGAGGAAGAGAGAAGAGAAGCGAGAGCATGAGGGGAGAAGGACGAGAGAGAGGGAAAATGAAGAGCTTGTTGCGGACAAATAGAAAGGCCAGATGAGGTGACGGAGGTCCTCGCTCCTCATTCACAAGTTTGTCCTCTTTGCTCTTGTGGGTCAGCATTGGCACAGGAGTGACACATAGCTATACAGGCAGACACTCAGCCTGTGAGAAAGTAGCGGCAGAGTTAGCTGGCGCACTCTCTCTTTGTTGCTTTGCTTTTTGTTGTAACAAAAGTGGTAGGAGGGGGCAGGGAATGTGAATTATCCTAGAGTCCAAATACATGGATATGGAAATAATGCCAGTAAACTGACTATGGGTACAAGATTACAAAACACAGAGGCAGATGATGTTATGGGGTGAGGTTTGGAGGACAGTATAACGGTCAAACGACAAGATGTCTGAATAAGTTTTTAAAGTTTCACGTTTTCTCTTAAAACCCAGGGTAACATGGCAATACTTTTACAAGCCATATAGTTGGCTGAGTGCAACAAATTAGCGCAGAGTTTTTATCATCAAGGAAAAACACATTTCAGGGTTTGTGTTTCAGACATGTGTTGACTTAAGGTCCTAAACATGACTTTGTTATGTGATCATTACAGGGAGTAGCTGGTGACACTCTGTTTCTGATACCTGTATTTGTTCACCTGTCGATGACTATGACAACCGCACCCTAACAAGACACGTGACTGGATTTTACATGGCTAGTTTTTTAACAGCACCTGCCTATTTTCTTGTGCAGAGAGTTTTTATTAAGTACATCTAGCTAATACTGGAGTTGAGACTTTATTTGCTTTCTGAAATGACTGAGGTAGCCCTGACAACAGGCCTGTCCTGTTGTAAAATATGCTCCTGAAATACAGTAATCTAAAAATGAGTACAATGTGGTAACAAAGGGATGTACAATACTCTATTAGACTGTAGTGTTCAAGCAATTGAGTCAGCAACAAATATTCAAGGAACTTCTTGCTGATGGATATTTCTTTGACATAACTAAATTTTCTTACAGAAATGTTCAGAATTTCAAAATATTTTATCTGAAATGCTGGATATCAATGTTTTATAACATTCCTATGTCTTTCTTAATTCTGAAAGGAACACTGGATCGACTGGTGGCTTTTCCAAAATGAACCAAAACTGGATCAGGATTTTAAAAAACTCCATATTTAGTTAACCTTACCAAACTTTACATTTTAACACTTTTTAACAGTGCAGTGTAAAGTCAACTCTTTTCTTAGCTCTCGTTCTCTTGTGCTTATATTTCGGTTTTGTGACCAGCACATTTAATCTGCCATGGAAACAGGAGTAGCCCACACTAAAATAAAAAGTTCCTGATCCATAGGAGCTGGATGGAGGGATAAAGCATTGTGATTAAGACTGTATTAATGGGGCCATAGGAGGATGGAAGGCTTTAATCAGTGTCTGTGGCGATAATCCTTCTGCCTTTAGGCTGAGGCAAACAAATGATCCCCCACCCTCTTCGTAGGCCTCAGCCTGCATGCACACTCACAACACACTAGTGTATGTGGGGTCCATGGGGTGAGGGGGACCCAGAGGTTGAGAGATGAATCAACACAAAATGAAGGGAAATGAGAGAAGTAGACAAATAGAAGAACATAGAGTACAGAATCAAACTTTGGTAAACATAATGAAAGCAAAACCTGGTATTTTACAATATACAAAACATCCAAAATATAACCACTTTTTTCTGATATTACCTTGAAAACTTGTCCTAAAATCAACCTGGGTGCAGTTCTCTTTCAAATAAAAAGTACTCTAAATATTTAATAAAAAAAACAGTTGGTATTGACAATCATCAACGGTGATTGTCCTGTAACCGGTGGGTTGCCGGTTCATTCCCCCGCTCTCACTGTCGCTGTTGTTGTGTCCTTAGGCAAGACCCTTCTTCCGCCTTGCCTTCTGCTCATGGTCAGAGGGCCGAGTGGTGCAGGTGCACAGCTTACCCGCTTCTGTCAGACTCCCTCATGACTAAAATCTAGTAGTTTGCCACCATCAGCATAATAACAGACCTGGAGAGCTGTTTTGATTCTTTCATACATCTTTGAGAAATCTTTGAATACCCGTGGCAGCCATTAGGGATGCCTCATGCTTGCTCTCACTAAGCACAATCTATTTCCACAAAGTGAACTGCTTTTCAAAGGACAGCTTTAAATAACTTAATAGATGAGCATTGTTGTGATGACAGAGTGTTGAAACCTGTAGGAGCTTTTCCAACATGTTAAATTGCGAAATCAAATCTCTTTTGTTATGTTTGATGTATACAGGATTTTTGTAACGACTGAAGATAAAGTAGTTAATCGACTGTGCTTAAAGCATGATGTGTCTGGAAAATACTTAATGCTACCCCGTTATTTAAAAAAAAAAAGAGGTAAAAAGACTACATCATTGCTTCATCAGAAACTTATCAAAGAAGAAATCCAGTGGAAAAACTGATGTAGACAATAATAAGGCTGGAAAAAGTATTGGTGGTCATTTACCTTGCTTTCCATTGAGCCCTGAAGTCAGAACTTGGGTCTGGGAGTAATGTCGAAGCCGATTTAAAGGGAATCTCACTCCATAATCATTTGTTTTCTTCTGATAAACTGTCTAAATAGGTTATTTAGGGTTCTATTTGAATGTTTCTGTGCAAATTTTATATTTTTTTAGTTCGACATAAAACCTTTTCCTGAAGGCAATGCATTAACATTAGCAGTGGATTGCAGTGCACCACTCATATTAGCAGTAACCTTTTCCCTATAGCAAGCTTTTTAGCTATTTTGTTTATTTATTAGCAATATTTAGCACACTGAATGGGGGAACTCAATGTCAGACAACATGCTAGTTATAGCCCACATGCCACTAGCAATATTTATCAGCATTTTGGCTCATTTCAGCTTATACACTAATTTTAACACGCTGAGGAGTAAGTCCATTTTGCTCAACATTCTTGTGACTCTCCACCTGCGATAGAGTACATTGTAGCTTACTTTAGCATTGATGCTAATTTTTAGCATCAGAATGCTAGGTTCCGACCAACTGGCACACTTTGTCAGGTTCCGTTTACATTTTTTCAGAAATTTTCTAGTTACACTTTAATCACGTCCCTGGTCCAAAAACCAGTGTGATTTGTTTTCATACAGCTAATGGCAATGTGTTTTCTGTGTTTTAAATGTCTTTTCTAAAAATTTTAAACTAAAATGTCAAAATAAAATCTGTGACCAAAAACATTTTTATTACTATCTTTGAAATGTCTCATTTATTTTTTATATTTTGCACCCCATGTTGGTCAGATATGAGATTAAATTTTCAAAAAATAGCGTTTGTTTCTTCGTGGGATAAAACTTGTTTGCATTTACTATGTCATGTTCAGCATGTTTTCATGTTTGTCTTTCTTAGACCTTTCTGAAACTCGGCGGAAAACCTTAAACATATGAAAATGAATAGATGTATAATATAAAGCAATGTTCAGAAGAGGAGGAAGAAGTCCAACCACCAGGTTCATTACCTATGGAAGTGGGTGTAAAGTGTGTGTAAAGTGTGACATTGTGGGCATGAGGATAAGGGACGGACCTTCTCCTCCCAGAGTTCCCTCCGAGTATGAGGATATAGGAGTTAAAGAGCTTCTAATGGGATCTGGATGCTGTCGTGTTTACCATGGCCCCCCTTTGCACGCCCACTGCATTGTGGAAGTTTCTGGGCTTAGGGATGCCACAAAGGGCTGAGTGAAGGGACAGATGGAGGTCTCTTTGGAAGAAGGAACAGAAAAAAAACAGGCAAGGTAGGAGGGTCAGGGTGTCTGAGAAAGCAGGCAGTCAGAATGCCCAACTGCAGACGTGGGTGAACATTAATGGTGAAGGAGGGTGAGGGGGAAACTTAATCAGGACTTTAGTTGTATTTTTGAATGCAGTTCAGCTCAAGTTGTCTGAATTATTGGTCTACCCCCCTTTATAGTCATGGCTTATGTGTGTCACATTACCTTTGTGTATTTAAAATGGGTTGGCTTGCTGTTCATGAATGCGCTTAATTGAACAAATTCGAGGAGCAAAAAGAATTTGGGGGAGAATTTGCCATCAGATACAAAATTGTTTGTAAATCCACTGATATCATTTAACCTCAAACAATTTGATTTGAATGTGTTTTCACAATGGTCCTTGAGACATTAAAATGTTAATGTTATTTGTTTAGTTTATGCAGGGGTCAGGGGCAGGGGGCTGATGGATGCTGATGAGGATTGTGGACAAGAGCTGGAGGAGGGTCGAGGGAGGTCCGAGTGGTAGAAGCAACAGATGGGGCCTGATGCAAAGCTCGGCATGTGAAGTTTCTGTTGGTAACATCTGTCTGTCCATCTGTTACATTTTGTTGTTTACAGTTTGTGCTGCTGAAACTTGGTAATTAGGAAACTGCACTTGAGGTTCTCAATGTAAACCTTTCCACAGTGAGTTTTAGAATAGAGAATGGCAAAAATATGTGTGTCCTCTAGTTAATTTGAGAAGCTTGAAGATAATGAAGTTAATTTTAGTACATCGGCTCCTTTTAATGGTATTTGGACAGGAAATAGGTATCATTTTACGGCTAACAAATTACCTTTAAGCCAAGCACCTTGGTCTTTGCTTCAAAGAGATATGACTCAAAATTGAAGTGGACTTCAACACAGTTCGAGAACTTCAGAGTCAAAACTGCAGCAGACAATAACATCACACAAAAATGATTTGCTAAACCTTTGGGAAACTTCTGCAAGATAGAGATGGCAAAAGACTATCAACTCATTGGATACTGGCAAACTCTCACTAAATAACATTGAAAGCTGAATTTAAGAAGATGTTTCTTCAAGCATTATTTTCTCTTTTTGTTGATACATTTTGACTCTAGAGAGCCTTTCTATTCAGTTCTTCACAATTGGAATCCAGTCCACTCCCTCACCCCTTTTTTTCTTACAAGGTGTCTTCACAATATGGTAGAACTTGGGAAACAGCATTTACTGAGTTGGCGCTTGATAGAAAACATTTGAAAACCACTGGCTTACATTGAGGACCCCAGGGCTTGTTCCTCCTAAAGAAACTGGTGGGAACCATTCCCATAGATAGGCACATCCATCACATTTGTGCTTCTGTAGATTTGTAATCTTTGTTCATTTCATTTATTCTTCCCCTTTGGAAACCACTCACCAACAGTTTGAAGGCTTTAGAATAACTGCTGCTTTCAATCTGCAAAGTCAAACTTTGACAAAAAAACTGCTGGAAAAAAGGGTTTCACAACAAAATTAGGAATAGATTCCTAAGTCCAATGCATCAGTTTCATTAGAACTGTTACATCACCCAGGGGGTATTTTACTTTTTTTTTGTCTAAAAATACTCTCTTCAATTTGCTCTGCTGTGAGCGGATCAAGGAGAATTAAGCAGCTGATCTGGGCTCAGTGGCCAGAGTGTTACACTAGACATTAATCCAAAACAGTTGAAGGTTGGAGATGGAAAGGCAAATTTAATCCAGAACCCCATCCATTACATACATTTGTAAACTGCAGAGCGAACACTGGTAGTTTGTGCAAGTGCAATCCAGAATTTGCGGCATAAACGGCTTTCCTGCAATTTCCCTTGGCAACGGGAACATCCTCCAATACTTGTCCCACCCAGGTCTCCCTCACAGGGCAAGATAAGTGTCCTGGCAAGGCCTCTTAGTGTGCACTGTCCCCCAATATGTAACAGATGTTACTGGGGCAACAGTTGGTATTGAAAAGGAGGGGCTTCAGGCCATCTGTCCAGGGTCAAGGTTTGAAAGGATGTGGTGGAGATGGTGGTGTGTTCAGGAAAATGGTAAGTATTCGAGGGAAACAGGGGAATATAGCCCACATTGTAATTCTCCTCAAAGTAGGCTTTTATATCAGATGACACGTACAAGGTTTGCCTTTGAGAATTCTGTGAAGTTCTGTTCGACACTGTGCGATTTCAGTCATAAAGCTCTAAGGCCCCACCGTGTGGTCAGAGACAGTACTGCAAACTTAAACTTTTATTAGTTAAAATGCATTTTCACTTGGACACTTTTTTTTTCTGCATTTATACTTTATATTTGTGAGAAAACAGCCATTACATTGTCTCCAGCTGAGATTTTAGGCGATCAAGCACTTTGTCCATGTCGTCACGCAAGTACGCCATCATCTTATGAGAAATCTTCCTCTGAAGAGAAGGAAAAACAATATTCACAACCAAAACTGCAGAAGTATCTGTCAAAGCATATTCCATTCACAATCTCTTACAATGTAGATCTTCAGTCTTTCATCTTCCAGTTGACAGTATTCAGACACGGTCAGCTCAGTGAAATCTGCTTTCTTCATGGACAGGAATCCACAAGTGGGTGAGCGCTTGGTGTGCTCAAACCTGATAAGAAAAACAATGTTTTAGAATAAAGTGTCCATTATTAAGGAATAGCTTCAAAAGAGATGGACAAAGTATGTATTGTTTCACAAGTTCTCTTTTCTTTGTTGCTGGATGATTTTGTGAACTATTTAAATAGCATACAGTTTAATAGATTAAGTTGTTCATCCACAACTTACTTCCTCTCCATTCTTCTCCAAGAGCAAAATTGCTCCTGGAGAAAGTTTCCTCATTCAGTATTCTAGTGGTTTTAGGCCAAGATGCAAGTAAACCAATTTTACTTCATTGCTCAAATATTTTGAGGTCACTTTGGTTTAATATAAACCATCACATTTTCCATCTAAAGAATCATTTTCCCCAGCCGTCTTGAATATTCTGAAAGAGGCTTCATCTGAGAAGGTGACTTTATTTCTGTTTTCTGCTACCTAATTCTGACTAATGTTTCCTGTAGAATATTGCTCTTTTCTCTGGTTTTTCATAGAAAAGAGTTCATTTCTAGATATGTTGAAACAAAGGGCAATCAGTTTTTATGCTTGATTAAGTTTTCATAACTTAATCAAGCATAAGTTTGATCCAAATGGATAAGTTTACATCCATTTGGAAAATTTCATGTGATCCCTCGTCTAAAACTCGGTAACAGAACCGCAGCAGCAAAGTTTACATAAAAGACAAGAGCTCTGTTAGTCTCATCTTTTGCAGCCAGGATAGTAGATTTATAAAACTGCTGGATGATGCGCTTCTTCCTCACCATGGATCATCATCTGGTTCCCAGCCCTCGAGTTCGATCAGACAGAAGAAACAGCAGGCAACATCTGGTTCATTATCACTGGGGCAGTGGACAAAACCAGCTTTAGCCATCTAAACAGACAAAAAAAAAAAAAAAGCTGAAATCATAACTTGACATTAAGAAAAAAAAAAAAAGATCTGCATCCGGATTAGTTTTTGTGGGGATAAAGCAATAATTTTCCTTTGAATGAGTTTGCATGACAGAACGTTACTCATGAAGTGTCAGCAGCTCATCAATCATGTTATGAGCCGTGTGGGCGAAGGGAAGCGTCTGAAACTTCCACCTGCTGAGCTATAAATCAGAAACTGTAAATGGTTTGGATCAAAGGATGGCTCATAATGTGTTAAGTTAGGACATAATCATATTATTGGATTTGGCAGGTTTTTTTTTCTGAAATGCAACTTCCAGTTCACAGCCTGGAAGTTGTATACTGGAAATGTACACAACTTCCAGGTTAAATGTTTTCTTAATTTCATACTTCTACATTATAATTTTTTTCGAGGTCTTTACCCAAAGTCAGTGGGTGGAGTAAACACTGATTGGTTTGCAGTTGAGTTGCTGTCGACTAAACTTTTGCAGCCCGTCTAATGATCCTTTTGTAAAATTGTGAGTTAAGCTATTGACAAGATAATTGTATTTGTTTTCTATTTAATGAATTTACTAAAATGTTATTTAATCACATGAGACTTTTCCAAACTTTCTTCATTGTCCCAAGTAGTTAGGGATTAAGCCACTGATCATCTGTGTTGCACAAGCAAAATGGAGTACGTCTATAGAACATCTAAAAGTACCGGCAGTCACTGCTTCTGCTGATATTTTTCAAATTAGGGTAAATTTACATTTATAAGAATGTAAAATCCATAGACATCGTCCCCTTGTAGTAGTCATCAAAAACTCTGTTTCATTCTTAAATAAATGCAAAGAGCTGCAAACTAATATTTCCACTGTTGTTTTTTTCATAAGGATTAAGACAACCAATACAGAGCAGTCTAAAAAAAACCAAGACCTTCCTACCTTTTCAGGTGTGCAGTTGCATTCCTCTCTAAACGGCCAGTCTATAAAACTCTGCTCCCGCAGATCATGGCAGTACATTTTGTCAAATGCCATATACCTGGTGGTCAGCACGTTTACACTATCCATTATTACAGCAATACAAGGCTCAGTGCAACATAGAATTGACTCTCAAAGTAAGGAGTATTGTGTGTAGATCTTGCTCAAGCCGCCCTGCACAACTCCACAGATGTTTTCAATTTTGGCCTGATAGAATGCTGCTGAGTCTAGCTGTGAGCAGAGAAAACAAAATTCACTCTGCTTCTTGGGCTCTACTGCTTGTAAAAATTTATATAAATGACAGTTTTTAACATTTGTGACATACACATTTGAGCTTGACAAATAAAAAAAATACCATTTCAGTTCAGTTTTGTATGTTTTGGCAAAAATGTGTTTGCGTCTGAACAATTGATTTATGAGTCACTTCATCCCACCTGCATGCAATTCAAAGAGCTGAGCTGTTAACGAATTGGGCCACTTCTGAAGGCAGTTGATTACAGTCAACAAGTCTAACTTTTAGATTTTCTGTTGCACAGAAAAATTATAGACATGTATGGTTCTTTATCCATTTCCCAATATATCACAGTACATTGAAGTTTGTGGGACCAGCGTGACGTGAAAAGGTCTACGGGGTTTCAATGTTTTTGCAAAGGACGTTATTCTTTCTGAAATGGACTTGTCAGGCATGAGCTGCGATTTCCAAATGCTGCTGAAACAACTGCAGGGTAAATATTTACACAAAATCCAAACAGCGAGTGGTTCAACTGTTTTCAGTATAAGCTTTTACAAGCAATTTATTGCTGTGAGAAATGGAGATGACGCGGTCTGCAGCGAGTCTCTGCAACAGCGAGTCTCTGAGTGCTGAAATGTGCTTACAGCTGTATGCTGGTGCCCCATCCACCGCCCCCCTCCCAGACTACAGAGGAGCTGAGACACAGCATGGCTGCAGCGTAAGGCGCTGGGTTGGTGGTATAATGCCTTACTTTGCTCTTACAGGTGATGCTGTGTAGGGCTGAAGTGAGCAGCCGGTTTAGAGTTTGGTCGTCAGGTCAGCAGCCTCCGTGCTTTTTGGACCTCGTGGAAAGTAGCGCTCACTTATGAATTCCTGCATCTCTGTGTCATGACATTTTTCCATAGGTCTCTCAGCGTTGTTCTTGTGTTTGTTTTTTCAAACTTTATGTGAGGCAAACATGTTTATGAGATCAAAGATTTTTGAACCTCTAGATTTTCTTTCATTTTGTCCATCATGTCATTAAAAAAAGGGTAATATTTACAACATTTGAACTGTTCGAGATTCTGTCACAGATCATAGCTACGTAGTTTTCTATTTTTCTCCTCACGATTTTCTTTCTCATTCCCTCACAAGACGTTTGATTTCTGGTCCCCGCAGCCTCCCTGCTTCTGCATTAAACAATCTTCTGACATAACTGCCCTCACCTATTAAGGTCTACTAAGATAAGCTGCTGGAATCTCCTGCACAGGGTTTGTTTTCACACAGAGTCAACACTGAGGGGGAGGGAGAGGATGAAGGGAGGAGGAACGATGCAGAGAGGTGGATGGGAGGTGACGGAAGCTATGTGTATGCCGTCTCTATGTCCACATGTCTTCCTGGACAGCCATCATACCTGCCGTTTGCATGTGCCGATCTGGAAACCTTTGGTATCAACGAGGCCTTGAGCTTTCTTCTTTTGTTTGTAGAGGTCCACACAGTTTTGCTGGTGGGCAGGGATTTATAAACGTTTACCAGCTTTTCCTTGCAAGGATTGGACATTTGATTAAGTCACACAGGACCAGGGGATCACAGGTGTAGCCAATGTGGAGCACAGGTAGGAGATGAACTCTGTCAGCCTCCAATGCTTGTGTGTGTTTACATGTGGTGTCTATATTACATTTCAACTTGTTTTCTCTCTCTGGGGAGTTTTCTTTACTTCATAAAAAAGAAAATCAAGTTTTGAGCGGCAAAATCTGTTTGACGTCGTACAAATTCTCCTGTTCAGACAGGACTCAGAACATTTTGTGTTGTCAAGAAAACATGCCTGAAGTGCTGGCCATAAAGTTGGCAGACCTGGTAAAGTTGTGTTGAAAGAGGTGAAGCAAATTAATCTTTTATTGGAAGAGCAGAAACTCACACTAGTATCATTTTTTTTTTTTTTAATTGCGCTTCCCCGAAGCTCTTGATTTTGATTTGCCACTGGTAACACCTCTAGATTGTAACCGACATTTATTTTTCCATTGTGAGATCATAGGAAATTTCTGAAATTAACTGGAAGAAACTACGATTACCAAGTTTCCGTAATAACCATAAGAACTATGCCAAAAAAAAAAAAAACAACAAAAAACCCTCTTACCCTCACAAACATAAATCTGTGAGGGAACTTTGATTGGTCTGACAAGACAAAGATTGGACTTTTATGAGCAAAAGCTCCAGATGGGAGTGGATGAAAATAAAAAATGATTATTTGGAAAAGTTCACCATGCTCATTGTTAGGTAAGGTGTTGGATCTGTGATGCTATGGGCTTGTATGTCTTACAAAGGTCTCTGCAATGTTGTTGAAGTGCACGGCATCATAAACTCCTTCATTTATCAGAGCATTTTACATAACAATCTCATAGCGTCTGTGAGAAAACTAAAAAGTTTCACTAGCAAGGTCCAAAGCAGCGAGCCGAATCAAGACAGAAATGTGAAAACAAACACAGAATCAGGTTTTTTTCCATGGTCAGGTCAGTTTTCAGACCAAGATTCTTTCAAAGAGCTGAGGGGTGAGGTCAGGAGAAAAATAAAGAAAGGGTTTTCTTAGTGACCTATAGAAGCTTAGAAAGAAAAATGTCATTGCTGCTTGGTCAAATGCTGAAATGTGATAGAAGACTTTGTGCAGCCCAGCTAACGAAAGGGGGCTGTATTAATGTTAGGGTTTAAATAATTGTGCCATTTTTGAAAAGTACCAGCATGCTGAGTTAGTCCCATTAATTTATATTATAGCTTTAACTAATGTATTGTTTTCTAATCACATAGAATTAACCAATATGTAGTTTGAGGCAAGTCTGAAAGAATAAAGACGAAAGTATGACGTAAGAAAAATTGTGATGCTGGTTTTCACTCACGTGAGAAATGTCAGAGCTTTAAAAATACTTGTACTTTAGCTAACTTTCCATGTCTTGCGATCAAAAGTGTTTGAATTATATGAGCGATTTTGCACTAAATGTGTGCTGTGAGTCCATCTGGAAAGAAGGACATGCTGTCCACCAGCAGTGGTGTAAAAATGTCAGGGGTGTGTGAGACCCCTGACAGTCAACATCTACATTCTCCATTTCTGCAGACAAGTGTGGATTCACAGGTCAGCCAAACCCTCCTGTGCACACATATCAGCACATCCTGGGAAATCCCTAAGTCTCCCTACCTGTCTTCATGACTTAAGGTTTACAATGAGGAGAAATTTCATTCAAGAAAAATACAAATCAACTCAGACAAGCAATTGAAGTTATTCTGGTTTATATATGTTTCTTTGTTTTGTTACTTTGTGAGATTCATTTCCTTCCAATCAGTTTGCCAATCAGTCCAGGTCTTTTCAGTCTCCTAGTAATTAATTGTGCCACTTTCATTCACTCCTCGCTCGTTACTCGTTGTGTTTCCTTGCTGGTATTTCCCCTGGATCATTTGTTCTGCTCTGGATCCCTGTGTTCCCTGTGATTTTTCTAAGTGTTCAGTTTTATCATCAAAGAACATTCAATATGATGAGTACTCCCAGCTCCTGTTTGAGTTTTTGGTTCACCCTACAAACACTTCATGACATGACGATTCTCCAACTTACTGTGAATGTTCTCAGAGGGGTACCAACCCAGCAAACTTCAGAAAGTCAATATCCACTTCAGTACCATTCAACAATGCTGAACAGCGCTGCACCGGGTAGTTTTGGATTGCCGGATTTGTTCTTCTTTGTAAATTGAGGAACATCACTCAACTTTTTTTTAAATGCCACAGTGACAGATTTCCAAATTTTCCTCTTTGAATCCCAACTGAGCAGTCACGTCTTCTGCAACACAGTCATTTATTCCTGGGGAAAAGCTGAACATGGATGCAAACGTTTAACCTACTGACTGTGTTTCCGGCACATTTCCACACCTGATCAATAGTCTAAATTTAGTGGGACAATTATCCCTCACTGTGGCAAACTGATATGTCTGTCAGACTTACAGACTCAGGCCAGTTCAAGGGGAATGGAGAGGGGCTTGTTTTCATGCAGAGCTGAGTTACATGTTGCTTGTTCAGCTGACCTTTGACCTTCATGGGCAACCTCTAAATTCATCACAGCAGTGCCCAGAGACACCCAATGCATAACATATGGTCATAGTGCAGACTATGTGTCAGTGTACTATTTAAGAAGAGAAATGAACTAAGAAACATTTGTGGAAAGTCACGTCGTCTTCGGATGTGTAGCTTCTGATATATGAGCAGAATCTATGTTGCGATTTCTCAGGGAAATTAACCTGTTGTGTGGAAATAAGTTAAAACATGTCTTTTGTCTCATTTCTGCTGTTCCCTGTTTCCCCTTAAGAGTGTCAGAAATATTTCTTTGTTTTCATGCTGGGATCAGTCTCACTGGTCTGTGGGAATAATTTGAGGAATCTTGGAATTCCAGAACAGTTATTTACTCCTGTGTTGACCTGATCGGACCAACAGAGGGCAGCAAACTTCAATTCAGCTTGGAAGGCCAGTGTTGCACTTTGCTCGACTTTCCAGGAATAAAACTGGTGGGCAAAAAAACCGGTATTTTACTTTATGTTAAACAATAGATATAAAGGTCAGAGCTTTGTCAACTAAAATTGTTTAAACATGGTGTCCCTGTGGCACTTAACGTCAAAATAGGCATTTCTGGAACATGACTGCGAGTGGGTGGATGAGGAGGTGACTCATTTATCCTGCAGCCCAGGGAGAAATTTAAATAAATGACAGCTAACAACTCTGATACAAAATTTCCCCACCAAACACGAACATGGAATGAAGGATGTACAAAGTAATGTTGATGGTTCAAAAACTGAAGTTGTTCTTCAGATCAGGTGTATAATAACTCACTTCTCTTAAGCATTGTGTTTATGTTGTTCAGGCAGGGAACTGAAAATCTACACTGGTTTAATTCTCACATCAGAGATCTGGAGGGCCTATTGAATGAAAGCAAATCTGATGGTTGGACTAACACCAGTAAATATTTGGAAGAAGAACCTCAATTAATCAATTCTAAAATCCTCAAAAAGTCAACGAGGAGTCCTTAAATTGCAGCTAAATTTTAAATCCTTAAAACTTGTATTTGCTGTTAAATCTAAACTAGTTGGTTCTTAGCCAAAGCTATTGAAAACCATTGTGGCAGGTTGGAGAACCCTGGCATAAACCGTAATATTTAACATAGAAATAAAAATAACGTAAAAATATTTGTAATTATAAATTATGCTATTGAATATTGAATTGTCTGAGCAGTATTTGCCTCAAAATAATTTGATTATGATCACCCGTTTCATTATTTGGTAGTAGTGCACCTTCTTTACTTGATCTCAGTTCGACCAACTTCCTGCTCTTCTACCTGCCCAGTCGTCTCATCTGTCCCCTCCCCAGTGACCCTCACCCTTCCCCTGTCCCTTGACTTTCCTCCCTTGCGTTTTCCTTGCCCGGTTTTCTTGCCTATGGATGATACAGGATACCCATGCTCCAATTTCACCCTCTCATCATGACATCCATTAAAGTGGCGCTCAGTCCTGGGCCCCTGTTGGCCTGACAGCACATTAGCCCTTGGCCCATTGAACACCAACAAGGACCAGCTCTGAATTATTGATACCAACACAACTAATGAAGAAACCCTATCTCAGCTCTTTTTATGTCTCTCTCTTTCTCACACACACACACACACACACAGCTTGAATGCCCAGAGAAACATACACACACAGCTTTATTGATGGCAACTATCATTCCACCTGCTTGCATCCCATCTTGAGAAACGTATATTGTCAGTGGTCAGTCCTGTTTCTGCAGAACACAGAGTGTTTGTGGTTCATCCAAGACCTGAATTCCAGTTCTTTTCAACAAATTGTTGCCCGTAAATCCGGTGAGGGACTTTGTTGATATTTTTCTCTTTTGATTCTAGGTGATATTTGCACATATATCCACAGGTGCTTTGTTTCTAGGAGCTTTTTGTCATTGGATTTTACACAGTCTCTGATTAGCGTGATTGGGTGTTTGTGGCATTAAAGTCTGCCTCTGTTTACATACAAAGTTACACAGCATCTTCTAAAACAATTTAAACCCCCTGAGCCCTGTTACATTTCGTCACATTGCAGTCAAACATCGAATTTCATGAAATTTCATGCCCCAGTCTCATGTCTTCTTGAACTTCTGTAGTTAGAAGGATGTGTCATAATGTTTTAGATTTGTTCCTGGTTCAACACTCCTGAATCAAACGATGGAATATCTCCAAGCCTTTGTAGATCTTGAGTCAGCTGTGTTGGAGCAGGGACCAGAATTAGGTACTGCAACTCACTGATGCATCAGAAGCTGCCCAGCATTTAGCGTGATCATTCTTCTGGTCAAATAACTCAGAGCGTCCTTCCTGTCCATGCTGAAGAATATCATCCTCCTGTATGATTCTGTAAGATCACGTTTATGGGGTGTTCAGGTTTATATGAAGCATTGTCTTTCCATAAAAACAATGTTTTGCAAGAGAAGGTCCACCAAAATTAGTTTAATTCTGCCTGACGATATGCTTGCTTTGTGTTGATCAGAAGGGTAGATGGAGAGAAGCCTGTGGCAGGCTGGGCAGCTGTGGCTAAAATCCAGTGGCTTGCTACTGATCATAAGTGCATGAATGGAAATGACTGGTTTTATTGTAAAGCGTCTTTGAGAACCCTTTGAGGATTGAAAAGTACTATGCAAGTCTGACATCATTTCATTATTTCATTTTCCTTTGGGACAATTAAAGGGAAATTAAATAATTTTTTAATTATTTATTTTTTAATTTGAACTGAATTTGAATCTTCTAATTTGGTGATAAAGTGACTTCTCAAGGGAAATTTCCCTGCACTATTTTGATTTTGGGGTGTCAAAGTAAAATGCACTGAAAGGCATAATTTCCTAAATTTGACAAAAGTTTAAAAATCATACATCATACATTTCGTCCACTCTCTTGCATATCTCGTATAATTTAAACAAAACACTAAAGTTCAAGGGGTACGAACATATTTCCGAGATAGCATGGAGGTATGCAGCGGAGCTCCCTCACAGAGAGGTACTGGAGGTGTCAGCCCATCTCCTTAGTATTCACTCCAACATCCTTTGACTCACAGCCTCAGCCTGAGAGCGTGAGAATGAAAGTGGGAGAATACAGTTAGAAAATAAAAAAAGCAAAAACAGAAAGCAGGACGAGGGGAGACTCCATGAACATCAGACAGCTTTCTGCTGTCGCCCCAGGCTCACGTGGTTATATCTGTTGTGTTTGCAAGCAGGCCTGCCCAAGGGGATTAGTATTTTTGACAGTTTTGTTAAGCCTCCTCTAACGCACCGAGCTACTCGGTAACGCCGGGGCTGTGATTTTAGAAAACGTCTCTCCCAAGCTGTCCTATGATTTTTCCTGCATTAAGGGGAAGCTGGAAGGAGAGCGCAGTCCGGGAACATGACAGCGGACATTTTTCTGAGCGGCTTCTTAGTGTGGTGGAATTGGACCATAAAACAACTGCCTGTGAATCTCCTCTTCAATTAGTGACTGCCTTGCTGAGGTCCTGTTTAATTCCCTCCTGGGTTTGACAGCTTTCCTCTCTCTTTGTCTGCGTTTCCTTCTGGTCGTCTCTTCTTGTCTCTCCACGTCTCTTCATCCCTCTGTCAGTTTGTGTTTAGTTTAATCTCTCCCCCTCCTTTTTCTGCTTCCTCCGCTCTGTCGCTTCCCATTTCATCTCTTCTTCTTTTTTGCCTGGCTCCCTCCCCCCCCCCTCACTGTCTTCCCCACCGCTCTCCCAGTCTGAATTCCAATCCCTCTGACTAAAGCTCAGACAATAAAACGTCTAACTTTGCTTGAAAGGGTCAGGAGATGGAAGGAGAGAAGCACAAATAAAAGGTTAATCCTTTAACAAGTCCACATAGGTGTGGAGTCAAAGGACAGAGAAAGAGGGGAGGGCAGGAGAGGGAAGAGGTGGAGAACAAGTGCTGTGAACAGAAGCGGGAGACGGGGCTCTTACAGGGGGGGTGAATGTGAAAAATGAGAGGGAGATGGCATTTTCAGTCAAGCTCCGTCTCTCCTTCATGACTTCCACTCTGCATGATGACAAGTGTGTGCCGTCGCTCCCATTGGCCAAGTCTGCCACCAATCAGAGCAGAGGCATGTAAGGTGCCTTTAGGTTATACCCAGCCCCAAAAACAAGAAGCAGAGAGAAAATGAGACTGGGAAGAGAGAGTGTGTGTGTGTTTTTTTTCTGAGCGAGACCAAAGCAGGTGCTGACTTTACATAGCAAGGAGGACGTTCCCCAGTTTTCTTTGTTGTTCTTTTTTCTTCTTCTGAAGCCTCCTGTGGTACAGATGAAAGGAAAGTGCTTGTCAGCTGTTTGCTGGAGACCACTGCATTTCCTCTTGGCTGCTGTGGAGTAGAAGATCAGGGCTCTGTAGCCCTCCCCCTTGTGATTGGCTGTCACACTTTAGGCTCAACCCCCCTACCCCCCTCGCTCTCCTCTCTCTTTCTCCCCTTCACCGTCCTCTGCTCCTCACACTGTCCTCAGGCATACCTGAGCCACCGCTGCAGAAACACTGGACCCCCCCCCCTCTCCTCCTCCTCCTCATTCGCGCACTAACATATCCACACACACACACCCACAAGAGACGCACGCTCTCTCTGTTCCACACACCCAGTCTTTCACCTGGAGAGGGCAGGCGCAAGGGACGACATGTGCAGCAGCAGCAGAAGCAGCAGTCTGTCTCCACATCCAGCACTGCCTCTCTGAGTTGCCTCTATCCGGAGAGTGGAGGGGGGGGGGGACGACTCTGAATTTTTTTATTTATTTTTTTTTCTTTGGAGCATTTTTGTTGTCTCTCGGCGAAAGCAGGAGAGACTCGGGCAAGTGGGGGGAAACACCTGCCAACCCCAGGGGATACCAAAGGCAACACAAACCCACACAGCATGATTCTGGGTGAGTTGTCTCTGTCTCTGTCTTTTTTTTTTTTTTTTTTTTTTTCCGGTGCATGGGATTTTTTTTTGGTGAGGTCAGCCACTAATCCCTACTTAAACTTGGCCACCAGCAGCTCCTGATTAATGCCATGTTCTGCTCCGTCTGCTGCGCCTGGATAAATCCTTTAAAGTCACGGTCAGCGTGCGTAATTACGACAGCGGTGTGCCATTACTGAGGCAGGTGTGAGTGATGACAGTGAAGGTCAAAGTGTTTCGGAGCTGTTTGGTCACATGACCAGACTAAACCATTCCTGTGTGCCTGGTGCCAGAAGAGGAGAGCTGACAGGGACGCTTTTCCAAACTTACTGATAAAGAGATGGAAATTTATACAAATGGAGAGGACCACGTGGGGGAGTTTCACCTTTTGGGGGGGGGGACCCAACAAAAAACTAACGCCACCATTGACAGGGATTGAGCCAGTCTCCAGCATTCATGGCCATGTTAGTTTGCAGTTAATCTTGCACTGTTGCTTTGCTTTTGAGTCAGCCTGCCAACACTTTCTTCTTTAGTATGCTGCTCTCATACTGGCCATGCTTGAAGGAGGGACTTCTGTGTGCATTCATACGGAGGATGAGTCCAGCTACTGTTTAAATAGGATAGATATAGGTGTTCTAGAGTATTCTCATTTGTGTATGGCCGTTTCTATGAGACTGTGTGTGTATGTGTGTGTTGGGGGGAACTGAGCATTACGAACGTGTGTGTATGTGTGTTTGTCTGTGTTGCTATGTGCTCTGAAGGAGAGGCCACTTTGTTTTAACGCATGCCTGGGCTGATTCAGGCACCGCTCTGCTTCTCTGCCCACCCGGCAGGCATGTTTTTCATGCAGACATCTTTAATGATTATAGGGAGTCGTGTAGAAGTATGCATGTGGAAGAGTGTGCATGAAGAGTTGGTGAAAGCTATGAAGTATATGTATATATAAAAAGTTGAGCTTTACCGAATTGCACCCTGATTTTTTTCTTTTCTTTTTTTGCAGCTGGTCAAAAGTGAATATTTTGACTTGGCAATTAGACGAGTGCTGTCTTGTTTGGGTTGCAGGTGGTAGCAGCTGCAGTAAATGATATTCGACCTGCATGCGTTAACCGCAGCAAAGCTACGCCACTTTAATGGTTTTAGCTTTAGGTAGTTATTATGCTGTCAGTTTTAACTGTTGAGGAGTCTAGGCAAAACTAATAAAATGTGGAATTTATCTTTGCAAATGAGGGTCTTTGCAGAAACACACTCAGGCCATGTTGCTTTCACTGCAGATTTTTACAGCATATTGACCTAATTTAAATTATAATCCTGTAATTTACTGCAAAATACTTTACCTTCATGTCTGATAGCAAACCAATGCTTCTGCTGATTAAAGGGGTAGATATGAACTTTTGAAGTGAGGTTCTGGTACAATAAACCAGAGTTGATGGAAAATGCACGTTTTACATTATTATGTCAGTTATTAAGGAAAAACATTTTCAAAGTTCATATGTGGAAAAAAAGATCATTTATGATCAAGAAAATAATTTGAAAGAACCTGCATGAATATATGAAACAGGCAAAAAGTTTTCATAAAGCAACACATAATTCCCCAATCTAAAAAATATGAACAGATAAAAAAAAAAAATGTCATCCAAGAAGTCTTTAGATTCCAGAGAAACTTAAAGATAATCCTTACCCACCTGGCCTACCAAAATTACTCCAGGTGCAAATCAATCATGCATGACAACACCTGAAGCATTGAACATTTCACTGGATTTGGTCAAAGTCACCTTTCAGGATTTATCAGTAAGAAGAAGCAAGTCTTGGCAAAGTCCTCAGTGGTAAAACACCAAAATCATAATTAGCTAAGAGCTCAAACACCCATCTCAAATTTTATAAGTGGTATAAATTTGAAATGGATGAGTTTTTGCCAAAATATGTGGGAAAAAAATGTGCATTAAGACAGAACTGGATCTTTTTGAAAGTGTGGATCATGTTGCATGTGGTGTAAAATTAACACATTTCAGAAAAGGTCATCACACCAACAGTGTGATGATCAGAAATGCTTTGTATCTTTGGGATAATTTGGAAAACAAACTCTGTTCTCTACAATTATATCATGTAGTAGGAGAATATCCAGCTAACCTTAAATTTATGCAGAAGCATGATGATCTGAAGCACATCTGAATTGTTCAAGAAAGGTTTTGTAGAGGTCTAGTCAAAGCCTGGACCTAAATCTGAACAAAATCCTTTAGTATGATGTTCTGGGAAGTTTTTCTTTCCTCTCGAAATGAAATCGTCATTTGAAAAATCTATCCTGTTTATTCCTGTTGCATTTGTTTGTTTGATATTAATAGGGTTTTTTATAGCTTGGATTATAAATACTGCCTCAAATGAACAATGCAGATTCCTCTGAAGGAATCTACAGAGGGGAAACATGCTTTTTCACAATGCTATGATAAGTTATTCAACATTTTTGGTTCTTCTCTGCCAAGAAAGGATAATGTCATTGCAATGACCTTTACCTTTTTGTCACAAGTTGATTTCCAGTTCCAGTCAGCAAATTTCCTGATTGGGCTCATTGATATCCACCTTGTAAGAAATAACATTTTTCAAGATAAATGGCATGTACGCCTTGTAAAGAAACAATATAGAGACATTTGCGTGTGATCCCCCGGACGGTGTGAATACGCTTGAATAAACTGCGTGCTTCAACAACTCTGGCCATCAACCTTTTTTGCCCTCCGTTCTTCTGACCTTGAGCAAAAAACGTCCCCATCTACCCTTATACCATGACTGTGGTTGACGAGCACTGCAGCAGTTCTTGGGACCTGGCAGAGGCTTGTAGCAGCTCTGACGGTGACGACAGTGCAGATGCAGATAACATCAGCGGCTATCTGGTGAGCTTAGCCAACTGGTTGACATTCACTCTGCAGCAAGTTCAGCAGCAAGTTGTAGTGTTCGTTGTGTATTAAAAGGTTTGGAGAACTGAGATGAGTTCAGATGCTCTCTTAGGAAATAGAAAAGATAAATGCCATACGGGAGGTTGTGCTATAACACTAACTTTTGGTTGAAACATCGCTCTCTCCGTTATATCGTTCCACTGGCACCAAATGTGCTATCATAAAGCTGTCCAACAATATTCTCCCTCATAAATTTAATTTAAAACCTCTTCACACTGTGTTTTTTATTTTCTTCTTGTTTTGTGGGTGGGAACTGGGGGGGACATCTCCACCATGTCGAGATCAGTTCATGTTTGAATGTTTTTCCCTGTCTCATCTGTCTTGTCTGTTTGAATCAGACTCCGAGTTCAGGGCTTTCCAGTCTATCTGTCTCTTTGTCTTTGTGTTTGTGTGCCCACGCAGGCCTAATCTGTCTTCATGAAGTCTGCCTCTGTGCTGACCTGCATGCATAGCTGTTGCTTCTGCAGTTTACCTATTTTTCTCCACCTCGCCACAGAGGTCAAATTGAGAAAAGCGTCTCTTAGAAAGTCTGCCGTTTTTTTTATTTATTCCTCCCCTCATTTTTGTCACAACATGCTCACTTTTTTGGGCTAAAAGAACAAAGTAGTTATTCAGTATGCATGAAGTGTGGTATAAATTTAAAGTTAAGCAAAAAAAATGCAAACATGATGAATACACCCTGAAGCTAGCACTAGGTCAAGGTAGGAATTTGTTCTGCAGCCAGTTTTAACCCCCAGTTTGTCCATCTCCGGTAAAGCGCTACATATATACATAACATTTACTGTCAAGAGGTTTATTGAAGGTGGAAATAAAGGTGGCAGAGCATATTAGTCTTTCAGTTTAGCGAGACTAAAAAATCTGAAGTTAATATGTCAAATGTTCATATCTGCAGCAGTACCTTTAGTAATACCTGTATTAGAGGTTGGAAAGCTTTCTTGCCATCACATTAATATTTAGCTTAATCTGTAGAATTTCTATCAGATTCAAGTCAGGGCTCTGGCTGAGTCTCTTCAAAAACTGAACATTACTTTCAGTCAGAAACAAATAAAATCAAATTTGGTAAAGAAAATAAGTGAAAAACGTTGTACTTTGCTTAGGAGTTGTGGTACAAGCAGCTTTTTCACGGTTACCACTTTTACTCATGGGTCACAGATGAGACGGTGTAATGTGTTACATTTTTATTTCCTGATGTGAGCTAGATTTTTAAAATCATGGTTAAAAATATAAACATACACAGAATATCATCGCTTACCTTTTACTCCTGTTTGATGCAGAGGTAAACTTATTATTGAGGATTTACTCTGACAAAATCATATTTGTATTTCCTTCCTAAATGATCTGGTTCATTGTTTTCAAAGATAAAAACAGGTTCCAATGCAACAAACCTTTGGATGAATGAATTATAAATAACTTAATTAAGACTCAGTCTCATTACTGTATGTATTTAAAATAAACCTGTTATGGTTTTTCCTTCTCGTGCTCCTTAGGATGTCTATCACAGAATATTATTGTCCCCACTGATGCACCGAGCCGATGTGATTGCATAACCCTCGACTGCTGGCAGACGTCCGTAGAAAGTTGGGGTACAACTGACAGAAAATGCCTCACGCTTTGCATTTGGAAGGATGGCTAGGGAGTATAAATTAGGTTTCAATTTGTACAATGGCGCATTCATCAACCAGAAAAAGAAGGACTTTTTGAGTGATGTGCTGCTTAATCATTGGTCTGGACTGATCGAGTTAAAAATCAGCCAATTTCTGCAACTGCAGTCTCCATGGATCCATTACCCATAAGGCCCTGAATGTAAACATCACTTCAAGTAGTTGTTTTTAAATGGGGCAGTGTTATGTATTTTCCAGGCACCTACTGCCATTGTATAACATAACAGCATGTTACCTTAAGTCATTATAAAAATTCAGTATACAAATATGACTAAATAGAAAAGTACACTTTTTGAATCATGACATTGCTCTTAATCCTTTGACAACACTTTTACCAGCATTTCACTGAGAAATAGCATGAATAATGAGCTCAGCAGGTGTGCAGTTCCAGCAGGTGTTTGCAAATTGCTGCTAGCTAGTCTGAAGGAGCTGAGTGGGGGAGTCGCCTGGGAGGGCTTGCTTTGTGAGGCAGGAGCTGAGAAGCTTGGAAACTGCAACCAGAAGGCACCGCTTGGTCCACAGAGTTGCACAGTTGAATGGCTGCCATAGGAGCTTAAAGAATTTCTCAAAGATGCATAAGAATCAAGGCAACACTCCAGGTATGTTTTCGATAAGGGAGTAGCATGTAAGATGATATAAAGCTTCGTATAATACAGCCCCCATAAAATAACTTACACGTATTAGTTGTGACCTAACATGATAGTTTCGCACGTTAAACAATGGAGGGACAACTCCACTAACCCTCAGGGAGAACAATAATATGTGTTTGTGTTCTGGACGAAGTAGCAGCTCCCGTTCCCCCCATGTTTCTGTGTGGCTCGCTCACTCCATGCTCACAGAGATTTTTTTTCCTCGGCCAAAAAGCCATTATAACAGGTCTTTTTCCCTCCTCCCATCCCGCCTTTGCTCCTAGCTATTCCTCCATTTGTTTATGCTGGAGTGACTATGTGTCAGCAGGCTGTCAATACTGCCTGTAAGGGACTTTAATGAATAGGCCTGTTATTGGACTGGTGGGAAGGTAACCCATTGTGTCTGTTAGAGCATCTGTGCGTGTGTGTGGCCCCTTGGTGTGTGTAGCACTGCAGAGAAGAGGGAGGTGGAGGCTCCACTGGCTCCAACAGCTCCATCACCCTTTCTGCAGTGTCCTCTATCAAAAACCATTTACTAAAGGCAAAGCTAAGGGCACACTGGAGGACTTGATTTCTTAAAACGCCTAACATTAAATGTGCACGGTGCTTTTGGCGCCTGCAAAAGCTTGTGCAAAACAAGCCATGTACTTAGCATGCTGTTCCTTAAAGCAACTGAACGTGATTATGGTGTTGCAGTATGGCATTCACAAGTTATGCATGACACCTGGGCAATAAAGTTTGTAAAAGACTCAGTATGGTTTAATAATGAGAAGCTAAGTACATTTTGCTTGAAACAGCAGTTCGCTGGTGTTTTATATAGTCATTTTTTATTGTAAATAGATGGCATTTAAATACTTTATGCCCCTACAGCTTGGTGGGAAAAGAGCACTGCTCTGTTTTTAGTTAAACAAACCAAAGTCAATAACAGCAACAAGAATACCTGGTGAACATAATCTTTTACCTCAGGAAAATAAAACCAAGTTCATTTCCAGACTGTTTAATTAACTACTGTTAGTGGCATTAGGCAAAAGTCTGACCTCCAAATGTCTGTAGTTAAGATAATAGCAGTCATATCAGATAACATACCCTGCAGCTTATGGTGAGCTTTGTTTGCCAGCTCTGTCTCGTGTCGAGGAAGATGCACTGTGGCTTCTAATAAAACCAATGTTCTCAACCACATCAGTGGATCAGACACTTGTTCTATAATCTTCATAACCTTGTAGCTTTGCCTTGTAAATGTTTCTCCTCCATGAAGAGTTTACTCCTAAGTGTTTTGCTTAACTTCGCTTTGTCTCAGAGTGAGTTGGATGGATTCTTTCAGCACGGCCTGGAAAAATACCAAAACCTCTGTGTCTGCCTTTACAGACTTTTTTGCAGCATGTCCTGTCACAATACTTTATGACTTGCAGCTCTTACGTTGCAGCCGATTTGAAAACAAATCCAGGTGAAAACAGCGATTGAATGTTCAGTGCAGTCTGCTAAGCCGTTTCTGGTTTTGTTATTTTTGTTTAAATGCTTCATTGGCATCTTTGAAATAATCCCGGAATCAGACTGAGACGTTCCTAATGGACAACAAAAGAAATGAAATGAAACGTAGCTATGAGTAACTGAGGATATTAGATAAATGGAAAAAAGTCAAACTTGGTGATGAATCATTTGCTTGGTAAGAAAACAAAACTGAAGTCTTTGTTTATAATACAACAAAATGATGAATGAAAGAAACAAGCTGATTATGAAAGTCACTTGTTTTCGTATATCCTATCCTAACCTATGTGTATCTATTATTATTGTGGGTTCAGGTCTCTGATCTTGAGTGAATCTAATGTTTGTTTTTTCTTCTTGATGAGAATCTGTTTGCCTTTAGTTTCAAGACATTTTAACACACTTTCCTGAAGTCTGTAGCTGGACTCATTTTCAGCCTTGGAGTTTAAAGCGTTTGACCTTTCCACTTTAGTTAAAGAGAATTATTATTAAATCAGCGCAGGATTCTGTAAAGCTTTGTAATTGAGTCTAAAACATTTTCAGTTCTTTGTATATTTATTTCAACATGAAGGCACATCTTAAACACTATTCTTAATAGCACATCCGTTTCAACAATATCGGAATCTACATATTGCTCAAATAAGTGTTTGGAGACATTCAAACCATAAAAGTGATATAAAAGTAAATATGTAAAAAAAATATATAGAGTGTTGCAACTTTTTTTCACTGTAAGCTCTCTTTCCTTAGCTGCAATATGATTCCATCACAGCTGAATTCACAAATTAAAGGGCAAATCTTCAACACTAATCTTTACATCAGAATTTCCTTTTCTGCAATATCAAATATCAAGCAAATTACTGTTCATAGATATCTTAAGAATGAACAAGAGCTTGTCTCTGCAAGTTTGTCATTCTCAGTATGACATAGCTTTCTCATGACCCTATTATCTTTTTTCCCTCTGCATAAAAGTAGTTTTTCAGAAACATGGCCAACCCTGAAACAGTAACGTATATCTGAGGCGTCCACAGGTCTCCGCATCTTTGTTTATCGCAGTGTCATTTTCAGAATATGCGAGAATGTCTTCTTTGCCTCATGTCACTAAATCACATATTAAAATTCTGGTCACTTTAATAAACTGAATCATCAGGCCACCTTTCATAAAAAGCAGTTTTAGGCCAAATCTTCACTATATTACTTACAATAATGTTCACTCAGTGAATAATGATAATTGTCACTCTGAACTTGAGGGCTCATAGCTGCTCGGTGCTCTGTCTTTCTTCTGACTTTAGCAGTTATGAGGCGTTGCATTATAAAAATATTTGAATTAGGCCACATTCTGTTATATGGCACAATGCCACACAATTCATTGACTTGACTGCAAAATTAGTCTCGTCTCTTGTCTTATTTTCTTTTCACTGAACTTATTTGACATTACGAAGCTCGCTTTTTTGAAAAAGTTGCCAATTTTTACACGTTTAACATCTCTCTTTGGAGCTTTTCTCTTTTTATTTTTAGCATTCTTTCTGACACCCTTCTACTTTTACTATCCTTCTTTCCATCTTTTGAACACTTCTGACATAAAGGGAGTGCGCTGGCGGTTTATGTCAGGGTATGTCTCCAAAAAATAAAATAAAATAAAAAGGAGAGCTGCTTGTGGCAGTGGAGGCATCCCAGAAACAGCAGCAGCAGCAGCAGCATATGTGGTCAACCCCGTGCCATGACTGCACACTTGCCTGAATAAAAAAAAAGAAAGTAAAAGAAACAAACCAGCTCTTGCAGCCCAAATGTCCGACGTCGGTGTCAGCTCATAGGGAATTCTTCCAGTCGTCCCGACTAGGCAGTCTTATCTCAGGTGCATATTCTTAGTTGCAAACAAAAAGTACCCCTGTTTGCAGAAACCCTCAGAGCAAACATTGTCAGAGAGAATTATTTAAGTTTGCTGTCCGGGAGATAACAAATGTGGTTGATTGGTTTGATTAATTTATTTATGCATCATCATGTGCTTGTTTTTGATTTTGCTTTGGTTTTTGTTCAAGTAATCAAGCAGTTCAAGTTAAATATTTACATATACTTTAAAAAAAACAACAAATACATTAGCAGGAGGAGACCTGAAGATTCATTCTCTCCCAGACTGGATTTCAATGTAAAAAGGTCCAGCAGAGCTGATGCTTGGCAGTGATGGGTCCCACATTAAATATCCTTGCTCTGTTTGTTTGGCTTCGTGAAGGAAGTTGAGATGAGCAAATGGGAGTTGCGGGGGGAGGGTGGTACCAGTGACAGCAAAATAGGCAGAGGGTAAAATGGAGTGCACAGTGTCATCATGAAAGAAAACTAGCTCCATCCAGCTCAGGGGACTGACTGCTGTTGAGATGGGGTTTCACACAAAGACCGAAAGAAAAATCAATTCTCCTTGAGTTGCTGCAAGGTCAATTCAGGTGGGGTGGAGAGGGGCAACGCAAGTGTCGGAGAACGTTATTAGAAGATAGAATGAGGTTGGAGTGAATCGCGTAGGTGGATGGGGACTCAAAGAGGGGAAATGTGTACAAATGATTGGCTGGTAATATTATGGTTACATTGAGGCTGCAGGCTGCAGCCAATTATGTTTTATGACTGCATGCTTTAAACTGTGGCTTCTTTGGATCATCTGACTCACGAAAAGGGGAAATATGAGCAGCATATCTGAAACCCATTGAGGAATGTCATCCTACCATGCCGCCTTAATTCGTAGCCACAAGGACATCTCTTGGCTGTATTCTCGTATGTCAAAGCGGCTCTACTTTTACTTCAGTTTTACTGCCAGACTCAACAAATTGACTAAATAGTCCAAGGTTTTTTGTCCTTCCAAGAAGCCCTAAGCTTGTAATCCTGGAATGTTACATGACCAACTTAAAATATCTCAGATTGCCACCCCTGGCACCCTTTCGTCTCCAACTAATTCCTCAGAAACTGATTCATAAAGCGCACGTTTGGCTGCTGGGATGCATTAAAAGTCTGCTGATGCAAAGGTGACCGGTCGTCTGTGGGGTTTTGCCCACTGATTGCATTCACGGTATACCATCAGCTTCAGCTCAAGGAATCTCTTTGTTTGGTGTTGGTCGGGAGCCAGCGAAGCCTTTTGCTTGCTCGTAGTTATAGGATCCGTGTGGCACAGGGCTTAACACAGGCGTCTGGTATGCACACCTGTCTCCAAACAAGTCCTCCCCTGAATAAGTGGCCCTACCCCTCAGTTAGCAGGAGCGAGGGAGGAGGTGGGGACAGTGAGGGGGTGGAAGGAGCTCTGCCAGGACTTGCATCACGCCTCCCTTGCCACTGCCTGAAGGGAGGGAGAGAAGACGGGGGAGGAGGGTTGGTTGAAATGCCATAGGTGTGGATTAGAAGGCTGTAAGGGACACAGGGGTGATGAAGTACCTAAGGTCATTTGCTTATCCTTCTCTTTTTTTTTTTCTTATCTACACTTTCCAAAGCCATGCTTTATTACCCATCATAGACAGTTTGATTATTTTTTTTTATGTGTGTCCACATCTCTTTCTATCTAATAAACTCACTTTTATGGAATATTAAACGTTTGCATGCTCCAATATGAACTTGGCACTCGGCTCTCATCCATCTCCTAAGCTCAGGCAGCGTTTGTTAACGGAGTTCAAAGGAGCAGCAATGGAGTGCAGCAAACAGCAGTCACAGGAGAAGGTTCAAGACCAACCATTTCCATAAAATTAGCATAGTCAGGATAAAAACGTTGTCCTGTTGAAACAAGACTAACAGCCCAGACATGACAGACTTCTCGTTGAATTGCTCACATTTGAATAATGCTCGTTAATGTTTGGTGTTGTTCTGCATTTTGCTCATCAAGAGCAGCTGGGAAGCACTGCAGCATATTCTCCTGTCCAAACTGCGAAGTGCAGATGTTTTTGCTTCCCACCCAGAATGTTCTCATTTACACTGTGACGGCTTGTGTAAAATGTGAGAGCTTGTTTATTTACTGTTGCTCTGAAGATGGTTTTTTTGTGCCTGTGCTGGGCCAATAATCACCAGCCAGCAACTGCCACAAATCTTCATTAGAGGATTAGCCTGCTGGGAGACAGCTTGTGTTCTTTTGCTTTCATTGGTGTCCCTGTGTCCTCTGCTTACAGGCCAGGGTTCTCCTCCCTTCTCTTAAATACCCACTAGAGAATCGCACGTGCATAAATGCTCAAACAGATATGGACCCATATGATATGATGCAAATGTTTGGGCACCAACGGTCGACATTTCATTTAGTTTTGTTCAGCTTGGTCTGCATCAAGATTTGCGTTTTCTTTTTGAACAATTTAAATCCCGAGAGACACACAAAGCATTTTTAGGTCAAAAGAGATTGGAGATAAGTTTCAGTTTAGAAAAATGTACTTCAGAAAGCCAGGAGGGAAATAAAAACATCACAAGATGTGGAAACAGTCTTACTCTTTAAATCTTGATCCACCAGCTTTCATGGTCCTTAAGATGGCAAAATGCTAATTAGTAATGGAGCAAAACTTTAAAGGAAGCTCATCATTCATGATGTCTCATACTTTTGAAATTATTACTTTTATTGCTTAACCTCGACCAAAGTTTTGGTAATGCTACAAACACTTTATAAAAGCAACAAATGCAGTGAAAACCTGATGTTCAGAGGGGTTCGGGACCAAAAACTCCCATGAAATTCTAAAAAAATAAGCAAATACTTGAGACCTCCAGTAAAATATGTATATTTTAGTTCAAACACCGAATCCACCTTAATATACATTAATAAGTGCAGTGGAAGCACAATCACAGAGTTAATATCTATAGTTTTCCTTATCGCCAAACATAGAAGATAAGAAAAACCTTCCTTGTTTTTGCAAAAGTATTTTATGTTGTCATGTTACAAATTATGCACTTTATTTGGCTTTTATGTAATAAACCTGCACAGAGTATGATCTAATGGCATTAGAGAAGAAAAGTTATTGATGATTTCCTTTTTTCTTACAAATAAATGACCACAATTGTAGTTTGCATACTCTTCTACTCCTGGATAAAATCCAGTGTAACTAGCCAGCTTCAGAAGACATCAAATTAGCAAATAGTGTATCTGAGTGTCATGTAATCTTGGCACAAATTTACTTGCTCCGTGAAGGACTCAGAAAATATCAAAGAACAAATAGCATCATCTAACCCAAAGAGCACAACAGACAAGTAGGGACGAAACCAACCAACATGCTAAGCTTTGAGCATTTGAGTCCTGATTCACTCATTATCTACAACTTGGAATAGTTTGGAGATCTACCATGATGTGGCCGTCCATCAAAAAGCCCAATGGTAACTCTGGAGCAGCTGCAGAGATCTACAATTCAGGCACGAGCCTGTCAACGAAATAAACTCTTAGTTGTCTGCTCCGCTAATCAGCTCTTTATGGAAGAATGGCAAGAAGAAAGCTGTTGCTAAAATGAAGCAATGAGAGAAGTCCTGTTCTCAGTTTACCCCGAGCCATCTACAGTAGGAGAACAACAAGAAGATGAAAGTACTCATGTCAGATGACAGAAAGTCTTGTAAAACAAAAACCATAAATACTCACAAGACCACAAAAGTTCTTACAATGCGTGCTGATTTAATTTTACATCCAGCAACAGTTGTCTGATGGTGCTTTGGAACAGGTTGTGACAGGCTACGTGTCCTTACCCGTGCGAAGTAGAGAAGGGGGTTGGTCTTGTTTGAAGAAAATGAAAAGCTGAGGCATTACTAATTTGATGCATTTCTGAAAAAGAGAGATCATTTCTCTCACCAGTTTTTGCCTGGAGTAAACAACTATTGGAAAGGTACCGCACCAAAGTCCACTGCGTCCAATCGATCTGAGCCTTTACCCTACTTTTGTGTTTCATTTTTTCAAAGGGATTATCTTTTTTTCTTTTTTGCTTAGATTCCATCTAAGGTGCATCAAATATCTGGTAAAGTTTCACTGAAGAGGGAACAAATTAAAGTCCCATCAGGGAGAGTCGTGGCAGGAAATGACAAGATCTGACAAATATTGTTCATGGTAGTTTGAAAGGGCATGTTTTTCCATCTCATAGACCTCAGAACGGAGGCAGAATACTAAAACGAACCGATAACTATTAGTTTCTGTCTCACTCAAAAAAAAAAAAAAAGAACAGACTTTTATTGGATCGTTTTACGAAATTACCGAGGCTTTTAGACAGCTTTTAATTGAGGAAAAAGCAACATCTATTGTTGAAAGAATTGGCCCTGTGGTGCCTGAGACTTTTGTGTGGTCATAAAAATCTAAAAGCTGCACTTCAGTTTGCATATCATTTCAATTATGTGAAATGAGCTCTTCTGTTGCAAATGTAATCATTAAGAAGACATTTTGTTATAGAAAACATTTTTTCATTTAAAATAAGTTTTTATGCACATACAAAAGCAATAACTAGGGGTGCACAGTGGCGCAGATGGTAGCACTAATACCTTGCAACAACATCCAAATTCCAGCTTTTTTGCATGCATGCATGGATTCTCTGCAGGTATTTTAGCTCCATCCTGCTGTTCAGTAGGATGGAGCTCTCTAAATTGTTCTTAGGAGTGTGTTCAGTGTGTCTTTGTGGATTGCCATCCTGCCCAGGGTGTTTCCAGTCCCTTGCAAAAATGCAAGGAGAAGTGGGTTTAGGCAACGGATGGATGGCAGTCAGCATCCATCCGTTGCGTTCTGATAACAATAATTAAATTGTAGCCAGTGGAGCAAGTATTCAAGGGCAGTCAGTGTTACCATGACCTCTAATTTGTTCCTGGTTGGTCTTTTCAAAAACAGTGGGCAATAAAAAAGACTAAAAAAAAAACAACAATAAAAGGGCTATGTGTAAACTGTAAATTAAACAAACACAATAACACTAAAATTAAAACAATTACTGAGTATTGAAATAATATTTTGGACCAAGGAAATTAACAACACACTCAAGAAAGGAAGACAAAGTCATTAAAACAGGAAATGAGTGCACATTTCTTGAATTATTCTAAAACTGTGGTCGCCATGATAATTTTTTGGATTTTGTGCAGTTTTGTTTTCAGGCTTTAGTCTTAGTCATTTGGCGAAAGGCATATTTACATTCATAGTACCTTCTGGTCCTGGTTGGTCGATGAGGACTTTCTCCGTCGCCTCCAGCTTCAGCGCTCCCCTTGAGGGCAGTGTCATATTCTGCCTTACTCTGCGTCTGTAATCCATAGCTGCAGGGAGGGTGACCTTCACAGCAGGCAGCCTCACAGCGGGCTGTGATGCAGCATGCACTCAGGGAAGAGGACAGGCTGGACAAGAAGGCTGCTGGGGCCGCACATGTTGGTGTCTAGATAATTACACCTTCATACTGCACCGTCTAGCTGTACTTTTCGTCTTAAGGCTATGTTTTAAGGAAATGTGCCAATTTAAATCCTCATTGGCTGAATTTTGTAAAACTATATCTATGTTTTGATATATTTCCCTTCATTTCATTGCTCATTGTTTCTGTGGTTCTGATACTGCTCAGGACATCCTGATGTAATCCAGGTATGTTCCCACCAGAGTTTACCATCTTTTGGATGAATGTGCGGTCTGCATTCAGTCATCCTGCTGCAGAGTCCCAGTGAAGAAACAGTTATTGACAGCGTACAGGAGATGACACAGCTAAATAAGTAAAGTTTTTGCTCATGAATGATGCATTTTTCCTAGCCGGCCTGATGGAAAAAGACAGAGAGGCTGCCTGACAGCCGGGGTGCTGTGTGTGTGCATGGTGCAGAACAAGGTGAGACACTTTATGGTACAATCAAGCATCCTCTCTCTTTCTCTTTCTCTCTCTCTCCCTCTTTTTTTCCTCTTCACTCTCTGCACTTTTTCTAAGACAGACATTCACAAATTGTAAGTCCTCAGCGGGGCTGTTACATTTTCCACTTTTCACCATTTCTGCATGTCGACCTTTGAATATCTTTTCTATTTCCCTGTGCTCCACTGTCCTCCGAGCCTGGCTCACTTTCTCCATCTCCTCTTAAAAGCGTCCCTTTCAATAGCCCCCTCTCTTTAGGTCAGAAAAACGTCACTGTATTTTCTGTCTCACTGCGCTGCGCTGCCGCAGTCTGAGGTTATGATGGCAGGCTATAAAGGGGTTGGGCATAGGAGGTTTGCAGCATGCAGGGCGCTAGCAACAAAGGCTATGTAATAGTTTATTGTCGCCATCGCTGTAGCGTCACATCTGTCTGCATTTAAAACTCCTGCTGGCATACCGGCACCACATCCTGTCTGCAACACATATTAGTGGCTTCACACTCATTTCACACGTGTAAGTACGTAAACAGCATAACGCTTATAATAAATTTAATCCGGCTTAAAAACTGAGCTCAACTATTGAAGCTCAGTTTTAGTCTGTCTTCACAAGCCACTTCCATGAGTTTAATTCTCTCTGGACATTCATGAAATTAATGCAGTATATATATGCTGTAATATTTTGGTGCAGGTGTACAGAACACAAGTAAACATATCTAAAATAATCTAAAATCATCTTTCTTTTGAAAATGATTTTGTTCTCCATGTTTATTTTGAAAAAATAAAATGTTTAAGTCCCTGTCTGAAAGCATTTGTTGTCACGTTGTTCCTTGGCTGAAAGAACAGTCTGCATATTTACTGACACTGAAAGCTTATTGGTGTAATGTTCTTGGTTCATGACACTTGAGAGAGTAGGTAACGCTGTGAGGCTAATTGGTGGTGATAAACTACCTCTTCAAACCTGGCTACCTTGATTTGGATGGAGTGTTTGAGTAAGGGGAAAAGTAACAGTGATGCATCGCAACACTTACGATCAGATCCAGCGGGCACTTGAATAAAACATTTTGCATTGAAACAACATTACAGCAGAAAGTCATTAACTCTTGGATTAGTAGCAAGCGGCTAATGTAGTCAGTCACCGTATAAAGCACTGCAGCCCTGCACAGCTCAAACAAACTCATCAATCTGACTAACGGCGTGTGTCAACATGCTCTGTGATGCTAATTCCAGAGAAGCACAAGAGAGGGGAAAGGAGATCATTACGATCTGAAAAGCATGTTTGTCTGTCAAACACACTTATGGTTTGTTTTTTCTTTTTGAGAATCAGGAAGTTGTTCGTTAGTGCTGAAACTAATGTTTTATATGTGTGCTATTGAGGTGGAATGAAATAAAAAAATCTCTACAGATGTTATTCAGACACAAATTTTACTGCTTGTCAATTGTATCTCTAGCAAAATGTTGTGCGAGTATAAAAAAGTGTCATAGGACACCTTTAAGGGTAGTAGGAGTATGCAAATGTCTAAAGTGCAACATGCAGTATTTAGTTGTCCTGCATGTGTTGTATTGATTTGAGATTATGTCATAAAAGAGTATTTTAATATAATAATATGTTACATTTTATTTGCTATACTAGTCCTGTGTCAAGCTCCAAAAATTGATATAAAGTACAATAAAATTAAAGTGAAAATAAAACACTACAAGTTACTTTCTAGTCACACTGCACAAACACACGCATGCACACACAAAGATTTAATCACTTGCACACACACACACATTCGTGTTGCAGTTCTTGGATGATGAGACGAAAGAAAGAAGGAACCAGTATACCTAAATGCAATGTTACAATTAAGATTTCCTCAATTCAAATAGAAAAAACCCCCAAAAAACTTGTATACCTGAATAACATTACAATCAGGTTTGTGCAACTAATATTCATTTTCCTGCTAATCAAGGAACATTTATTTGAAAGTACAGGACAGGATGAAATGAAGGATGGCAGTTCAGTGGAATCCTGACTCTCGCTGGTCTAAAGAGAAATAATTAGATCAATAGAGCGAAACAATATGAGCTACTTAATATTTTACACGTATTGAAATAAACACAATTAAAAACCATTTTTTCTTCTCAGGAGGAAATCCATGAAATAGTATCTGCCCCTGTGACATAGTTTGATTCCCAATTTTTCAAGGTATCAGTGTGACAACTTGTTCAGCAATGTCACCAGAACAGCCTCCATCCAAACTCACCATGGTAACCAGCTGTTGTATTGACCAGTTGGTGGTGATGCCATCTCTGCCACTGCACATTTGAACTCAGATAATCACCACAGCATCTAGCTAAATACATTTCGCAGACCCACTGCTTTGTCATCTGTGGTTATAATGTAGTTCAGATACTTTGCTATAGAGACAGTTTAATATAAAAACCACAGCAGGATTTTACTTGGAGGTGTAAATGTGTTTGCGGCTGCATATATCCCATGCTGTTATCTGCAGGACAAACTTCTGCCTGCTTCTTGCTGGTCACCTTAAGCCACAGTCTCTTATGTATTCTGTGCAGCTTAACAGGGTTGCCAAAGCTGTTGGCTGTTCTGCTTCTTCTATAATAGTCAACTATTATTGTCCATGCACAATAAAAGTTTATCTTAAATTTAGATTCAATAAATTCCACCCCACAACCCCTAAAAGCCCCTCTCCTACCCTCCAAACAAACAAACAAACAAACAAACAAACAAACAAACAAACAAACAAACAAACAAAAAAACCTATCGGCTGATGCAGTGTAGTATAGAGCATTGAGCAAACATTTTATTTCCTTCACCCGTAGCAAGAGAGACCGGTGAGAATTATATAGATAATCAGGCTTGTGACAAAATTTTATCAGAGATAGAAACACGCCATTATATAAGATGTCACTTTTCCAGATTATAACATTTGTCTTCTCCTGCTGTGGACCTTATTCCGGAATCACTGAAAGACAGGAGATGTTTTTTTTGGGTTTTTTTTTTTTGCTTTTGCTTTTTAGGGCTTCTGTGGGATTGTACTTGCACCTAAATCTCAAATCTCACCTGCAACTGCTAGACCTGAAGGAAGAATGATCTCGCTGTCATTCAACTCACAGTGCTGCGAAAACTTATAGATTTCTTCTGTTTTTTTTTCCTTTAAATTTTTCTGACTTGAAAGTTTCAGATCAAACAAATTTTAATATCAGTACTAGCAATATGGAGTTTGCTAAATGATTTGCTAAGTGAACAAAGCTATCAATATAGTCTCTATTAGACATACATCCATGCTTTGACTAGACCTCTTCAAAACCTTTATTTTGTTTATGTTTAGACATTCTGAGGTGGAATTGCTGCCCAACTCAAGTGCACTGAAGCTTAAAAAGATCACAAACTACAAGTTCAGCTGGAGTCTCCTCCAAGGGGAGCTTTGTGGAAAGCTTGTGGGAGCGAGTGTTTTCTCAAACATGCATGAAGGAATCAAAGCAACACTCCAGATATACTTCTAACATAATACAAAGCATAAAAAAGTACCAAAATAATACATAACACTTATGTTAAATCATGCTTTAATAAATTTAATCATGATTTTAAAACTGCTTAATGTATTTACTTTTTGTTGATGAAATGTATTTGGTGCTCTGAAATATTCAAGAGAAACAAAAAAACAACAACAAAAGAAATGTTTTGTTCTGGAAGTATTCGTAAAAGCCGGTCTGAGGATAAAAGAACAATCTTTAACTTACTGAATGCATTGAATTACTTTTAAAAAATAAACTCCCACAAGATACTTTCAATATTTTCGAAGACTAACAACTTGGGCACTTTTTTCATACATAAAAGGAGACGGGGGGGAGAATAACATCAGAGCTGTAGGTAAGAAGGAAAAACATTCAATGACCTAAATTCACACCAGGGTGGGGTAAACATATTTTTTGATGTGATCAAATAAAAGTCTTATAATAATGCATATCTCCAAAAACTTGCAGTGGTGAGAGAACACATTTCCTGCCTTTGTTTGCATAACCAAAGTTCAGCTCACAGCCAGTAGTGATGGATTAAGCTCTGCTGCTTGACAGTAAAACCTGAAAGCATTAACCTGCCACATTAATTATGTAACCAGTAAATCTATACAGCCTATTTAAAACTGATGCTGTGACATAAGGCGCTTCCCATCTGTCTCATGTTAAAACGGCGTCGCGATGAATCCTAAATTAGAAGTTTCATGTTGACAATATTGAGGTTGAGCTCTGGCAATGATGCACACATTCTGGACATCTGTTTGCTCTTGAAACGCACGCGTCTTCTTTCACCGCTTTGGTTCCTTCAGCTAAATAATATGCTGTGGTTTTCCTTACATCCTCATTCACATGTCTTCAATGAAAAAACTGTGCAGATGTGCTCACCGGAGCACCGTTGTGGAGCCTTCTTATGTTTAACCGCTGCGTGTGCTGCTAACGTTGTGCGATTGCGTTCGTATCTTTTATGTCACAGCAGAGCAAAGGAGAAAGAAAGGGCAGGGAGTCTGTTAATTTGGGATGCACTGCATGTGGAGTTAGGATAACCATCTTTTCTGAAGCTTTCCTCCACCCTTCTATTTGTTCAATTACCATTTACTGCAGAGAAAGAGAGGGAGGCAGCAGCAAGACTGGTGGAGGAAGAGGAGGAGATGTGCTCAGTGATGCAGGGGATGAGGAAGTTAACGTGGAAGAATTGGAGTGAGCGAGTTCATAAAGAAGAAAGGACATGGGGCGAGATTTGAACAGGACGTTCACATAAATATGTCAGGTACAATGTCACGTCCTTCCAGCACGCAGCCACTTAACATTCCTGCGACATGATTGGCTTGTGTTGCATCTTTGTACATGTTATGAAACGCTGCTGCTGTTTGGGCTGAGCTGTGGGTTGTTGGCGCTCTTTGAAGAAAACCATTGAAATAGAAATATTCCCAGTTGAAATATACAAAGCTCTCTCCAACTCCCTGTGCGTCTCTCCGACAGGCGCAAGGTCCACTACATGCAGCAATTAGAGAGATGATATCCACTGTCAGTCAGCGGCTCAAAGATGAAGCCGGGGCCTCTTTAACATGCTAATGGAACGCCAGATTCAATCAAGGCATTGTGTGACAAAAGGGGAGGGCAGCTGTGCTCATTAGAAAATAAATCATAATACCAATTGAGCCCAAGCTGCAAGGGTAAGCAGCACCTAAGCGACTAGATTGAACTCTGGAAAAGAAAAAACAACAACTTGTCTCTGTTCTGAACCTGTCCCTTGTTTACCCTTTGATCATCAGACTCAAGAAGTCGGCGAGGAAGCAGACTTTCTGAATCATCAGGCACACAGAAAGGAGATTATGCAAAATAAGCACTACATCCTTTTGAGCTTTCTCTTCTCGTATACTGTACATATGGGCTGATTGTGTTCCTACCTGGAAGATGGCTCTTCCCGATGATAAAATTAGGTCTTAATGTCTTAATTTAATGAATTAATCAAAGATTGTGACGCAGTCGCATTTTTTTGAGAAAAAGGTTCCGGCTGGAAGCTTTGTATTCACATGTTTCTGGTACGTCCATAAATCTGACGTACCAAGAAATTTGCAAACAACATCAAAAGGTTAAAATCTGAATGGGTATAATACCACTATGCATCAGTCTGATATTTGAAAAACCTAAATAACAGATTAAAAACAATGACTATTTCTCTTGTGCTCATTCAATAATTTAGCAGCAAAATGTTGCTCATTTTGTCGACATAAGGTTTGATAAAAATGCGATTGAGATTAATCACCAATCCCGCAGTTAAGTTAATGAAAGCATCACAGAGCAATTAATGAAACCAACCTCCTCACTGGCATACAGTTTAAGGCTAGATTTAAAAATCTTTTTGCTGCAAGGCGGAGATTTGAAAGCTTAGCTTTTCCCACATTAAAAACGACTGAAAACTGTGCAACAACACAGAGGGACTAACAACTTGAGGCCAATAAACTCACGACGAAGCCAGATTATCTAAGCAGCCCCCTCATTGAAGACGAGGCATCCGGTCACCATCGCTTTCTGATGGTTACGGATTAAAGCTGGTCACATCGACACAAAAGTGTCTTTAAATGTCAACATAAGGTGAGGAAACTCGGAGCCGAACATTTGCATCACAGATCCTCAGCTCTGATGTAATTCAGTAGTCACATTTAACAAGCATATTGCGGCATGTTTACAGTCTCATGTCTTCAGCGCTCTCATTACCATGCTGCTTTGGCGAGCGTTTGAAAAGAAAAGAGCTCCTTTCATCCATGCAGCGCTTTGTTGAGGATTGTTCCGTGGAAGTGTGATTCATGAGTCCTCAGCTACTCTTTATTCAGCATCCATCAGTGCTGGAGACGGCAGGATTGTGTGCGTAACGTAGCCCATATGTCTATAAAGCAGAGTTTCATGGCAGACAAGATCAACTAGAGCGAGCTGAATAATGCATCACTTGTTATCTATGAAAAATGTGCTGAGTGTTCCTCAGCTGGGTTTAAAGGTGTGAGAAAGCGCTATGAGGAAGGACTACCAACTGCAAAAGAAAATCTCTACTTTGACCAATGAGCTCAGTTTTACTTCAGAGGTTTTGTATCCTTATAATAAGGAAAAATAGCATCCACGTAGGAACATTTTGGAACTCCAAAACCATATTTCATTATTCAAGCTCCTTTAGCATTCACGTCACCACAACTCCTTGTTGTCGTTTGTGGTGACACCAATCACAGAGGAGACTCCTCAGCACTGAAAAAGATTAACATATGGAGGAACAGGAGTATTTAATTTCATGTTTAGTCTATCAATGCAATAGATTGCTAGACTAAACAAGTTCAAGCCTGAAATGTGGTACTTTCCCACTCTTAATTAGGTTGCTAGTATGTTCAATCAAAGCAAAAAAGGCCTTTTATTTTCTTATCTAAAATCTCTATCCTTCCCAAATTGCTCAAGCCACCGTGTCACCTGTATTATGGTTTCCTCCAGGCTGGATATCTTATCTCTGAAAGGATCTGGTCCCATTGTTATTGTCCCACAAAGTGTAAATGGGCTGGTTCACCTATTTTTCTGCAGCGTGATAGAGTTCCATACCTGAGGGCTCCGTTCTGTGGGAGGTGCTTGGGAACAAAGTCCCCAGTTATTGTTCTTCCTTAGTGTGTGATCACTGTCTTGAATAAGGGAAGATGAGAAGCAGGTGGGGGTAATGTTTAAGTTTAGGTGGGGTCCGGGTTGCGGGAATCAAATGGGAGCGAATGTGAAGAAGATGCGGGGAGAGATACCATGATCAATCCACAACAGCAGTAAAAAAAAGAAGATTCAGATAGGCTATATCATTCCCATGATTCTGTTTAAAACCTCAATGTGCAGTGATGTAGTTTGTCCCCTTTTTCTGTAGAAGGCTAAGCCCCTACTTCTGCTGCAGCCGCAGTGTTGGATCACTGTTTCTCAGCAGACAAAACAAAGCAGTGTCCTGGTTCCCTCCTCATAGCATTCCAGCAGTCCATCCATCTCTGACTCAGACGTGGCCTGCAGCCATGAAAATTCACAGTGGACAAAAAAAAAAAAACTGTGATCTTTTACTGTAGCCGCCTGTGAATCAAGGGAGGAGCAGTCATTACCAAAAGAAAAAGACATAAAAGATAGGAAACCTGAGACCCAGGGTTTGTAGGGGTTTCAGGACAACACTGTGAAGGTGTTTGTCTTGGAATATCGGGTCTTTGCCATTCCTGTGAGGGTGTGGTTAACAAAGTCATACAGTCACAGTTGAATGAATATCTGTGTCATTTGCAAAGATGCTCACAAGCTATTTTTCTCCAAGTAAAGTTTGAGACTTCAGGGGCAAGTCTCAAGTTTTGCAATATAAACTTTTAATGACTGAAATTAAAGGTTCACAAATCAAAATTTCTTCAAGTTATTAATTCACAAATGTTCACCCTAAAGGCAAATTTAACACAAGCACATGTGACATTGTTATTAAACATATTTACTTGGCATGTAAAACAGCTACCAGCTGCATCCAGTTTGTTTTAAGAACTAATAATGTGTCATTTTACTCTAGCTTGAATACTGTTCTAGTCAGTGGGGCAGTGGTTACCACTTTTGCAAAAATAAAAGTTTTGTTTTGAACTTTATTGAGCAGGAATTTCTCTGCATACTCAGGTTTTACTGAACGTCAAATCTGTCTAAAATTATGCATATAATTTCACCTTAGAGTGTTGACATGATCAAGGCTGTTTGGCTTTGTGATAGAGAATCTCTCAAGTATCTCCTTTTCCTTCAATGTGCCGAAACATACAAATAAATCAAAACAATGTATTTAAAAGTTGATTTAAAGTTTTATGTCCTGATCAGGATTTATTCTATCTTTAATTTTTTTGTGTTGGGTACGAATCTTTTTCTTTTAAGATCAGGCATTTGCCAACATAAATTCTCAGATCAAACTCATTGCTAAACATTAACCCAGAGATACAGCCACATATTGTACTTTGAAGCTGACCTTGCAAATTAAAAATCTGGCAAGGTCATGAGAACCTTGTTTCAACTACATTTTTGTAGACAACAAGAGATACACCAACCTGGATATGTTGTGGTTTTGCACACTTGAAGTTAGATTTAAATAACCTGTTAGAAATGATATATCTATTCTAAAACTCAAGTTTCTTTTTACTGAAGCTGTAGGTGTTAATTAATTATATACTGTATTTTGTTACAGTATAGAGGACACTGCATGTAATTTTAAATGTATGAAGCGCTCATTGTGATGCTCCCTGTGTTAGCGCGGCCTCAGCCATGCATGCCTTGTCTGCAGTGTCTGCTCATGTTGAGAAGTTCAGCCCTGCTCTCTCTGTGTTCTCATCACCCCTGGCTGTCCCCTACCATTAACCCTGGCAGCTATTTATCTGTCATTATTGACCTCAAAACAGTGTAAGCACTTACTGTCACTGCACAGAACACACACACACACACACACACTAACGCACACGAGCGTGTGTTTGCAGAAACGAAAACAGGCCCCACACTTAATTGGCTTTTTACTGCAAAATGGTTTTGCAGTAAAAAAAAATATTTGGGCTCAATATATATTTGAATGATTCAATTTGATAGAAATTCCAATAAGATTTGGATTATATTGGCCTAGTCCTCTTGCCTCTTAGCAATGTTTCCTACTGGTGATGAGGGCGTAAAGGTGTTTGTGTGTCAGCTCTTAATGCCAGCTGAGCATTGCTTAAACCCTTCAGCCACAGCGGAGCATTATGGCTGACGACTCATCATATATTGTGACGACAGCGTGAACATCTTCTCATGGCTATTTGCAGTAGGATATTGCACAAAACTCAATTCACCACAGACTGGTGTTTTAAACATGGCAGCATTCCAGCAGCTTCCACTGTCACCAGGACTCAAACCGACCTGTAAAGCTTTCGGATGTGGTGGAACAGGAGCATGCAGCTAAAATCTGGTGCAAGCGTTCTTTTGCTATTATGGAGCCAAAAATCCCTGAGGAAAAGTTGCAACTCTCTGTTGAATCTCAGAAGGCAAACCTGGTGGGGTGTGCCTAATAAAGTGGACAGTCAGTGTAGATTAGTCAGAAACCTTTGTGAATGAATGCCAGCCCACCCGGAGACAATAAAAACTTCAGTAGAAACAAAGATTCACTTGCTCATTTAGGAGCAGTAGGAGTCTTATTCGAAGGATTAAAGAAACGTTCACTTGCTTCTATTATACAACCATGTGCATTAGTGCTCGTGTGTATTTTAAGGTCGGTGTAAATGGTTGGTTTGCAGAGGAAGGCAAAGGGGAGTAAAGACATCTCTGTTTAGCACATTCCATTCCATTAGTTTTGCATTATGCCTCCCCCCGGCCCTATGGCTCATCTTTCTTCTCTCAATCTTTTGTGGAATACCCGGTCATCCCCCCGAGTGTCGACTGACGAAACAGACAGATAATTAAATCCTCCCAGCCTTGATGCAGCTACTTAGGAGAGATCAAGGTACAACCTTTGGGGGGAGGGGGCTTTTCAGGGCCTGCTACCGTCATATTATCTTACTAGGGTGTCATTACCACCACATCTAGTCTGTCATTAGACAAAATGTTCTCCTTTGGGATGGAAGGAAACATTTAATCTGTTTGATAAGAAAAGCAGATTAATGCAAAGATGAATGTGGCTGCTTCCAGTGGAAAATAGATGTTTTGTGGTCTTGAAGTAAATCAAATTCAGTAAAGGTTTTAACACAAAGAAACTTCCATGATTAGACTGCAAACAAAAATAATCATTGTTTCTGGTGGGTTGCTGGATGTTTGGAAGACAGAGACTGGCTTGAATTTGTTTTCACTTTCACTAAGAAATGTAAACACGGCAAATGAACCATGGATTATCTCCATTTTCGCTTGTTGGAAGCTGTTTTAACTTTGTTTACCACTGTGCTGTGGACCTTTCTTCAACCCATGGAGCAGATTCAAGTTTTAGCTTGTGGTCAGGCTACAGTGCAATGACAAAGGGAACAACAGCTGAGAAAATAAGCATACAGGTCAATGCTGTTCCACTGCAATTAGATGCCTTTAACCACCCCATGACCTTTTACATATCCATTGCCCATTAAGAAACTAAAGGTCAAATAATTAAATATTCAGTGTCATTCCCAAATCCAAAAGCAGATGGGGATCATTCATTTGCAGTACCTGGCCCTATTATCTGGGACAGTCTTCCTTCCCCGCATTAGATGTAAGAAACGTTTGAGATCCCACATTATACAAGGTTCTGGTGGCCTCGTCTATTCATGTTGGACTTTAGTTCTTTTCATAGAATTTCAATTTGATTCAAGTCAAGTAACTGACATTGGAGCAAGTTTATTTTTTTTTTCTCTGAAAATCATTAAAGGGTTCTTTGGCTACATGTTGTCATTCTGTCTTTCATGCTGGTTCTTTCAATTGTTCCAGAAAAACAGCCCAAAACCAGGATACTTCCACTTCCAAACACTACTGATGATATGCTTTTCCAAACATGCTATGCAAGACATCCAGACGTTCTGGTTGGATTTATGTACTATAGTATTTTTTCGGCTTCATACTTCCTTTTTCTTCAGCAGTGGGGTCTTGTGCAATAAATGTGTATAAAGAGGCCATTGCAGTTACATTTTCTAAACATCATGGAAAAATTATATCTGCTGAGATTATGTTCTTCCTGGTTCTCCATAGAGGTCCTTTTGATGCTAAATGGAAAATTCAGATGCTTAACTATACATCTGTATTAAATGCCATCAGTGTGTTTTGGAATAAGGTCTTGAGAACCATTTGCTTTTGCATATCATTAAATGCTTCTTGTGAAATAATTTTGTCATGAGAACCCTTTATAGACCATCAGTAAGATTTAAACTAGCTGATCCTCATTTGAACAGTATGGGACAGAACATCATTCTGAAAACAGGCAGCTGCTGTCGATGGCTTTCTGCACCTCGTCTTGTTTATGAATTTATTACTTTTTAACTTCGTCATTCCCTTTTGTTTCACCTAATTCATCTACTGTTTTTCATTTTCTACGCACTGTATCAGTCGATTTGGGTTGTTATAAATATCTGGTGAGAATTTAATGTTAGTGCAATGAAGAGGTCTTCATTACTGGGATTATTTTCACTTGAATAACTTGTATGGCACTTTAAGAGCGCCTTGTGCACTTTAATAAAACTAGCACTTTATTTCGCACTGCACTTTAAGCATAGATTTGCACATCAATAGCCATTTGCACGCAAGACATTTTAATCATTTATTGAATATGTATTGAGTATTTTCATAATTAACATGTAGCCTTTTGTTCTGGGCTCGACACAGCTGCTCCTCATTGAGAAGTGAGAAGGTTTCCTGTGTGAAGGGAGGATAATTGTTACTCAGAGCAAAGAGCTACTGGCTAGTAAAACTTAAGCAAAAGTTTGTGTAGAAGCTGGTAAAGTGTGGAGGTGCTAAGATGGGGAGACTCTCCTGTCTTTTCTATGTCCTGTCCAGGATGTTTGGACAAATAGGTCCCCAGAGGTCCAGACACCATTTGTAGGTTCTGGGAGAGGCCAGGGAAAAGATGCGTGCAGGGGGGGTTTGTTTGTGGTGTTTTAAATGTGGCATTTACAATTTCCTTATGGTGTAAGGAAATTGTAAATTGGTGAAGTTCCCTGTGAATTAAAGGTGGTTTGGTCCTTCACAGCTGAGTCTATTTAAGGCTGCAATTGTTCTTAATGACTAAACACTCCACCTTTCCACCTTGCTCTGCCTCAACCTTTATCTCTGCTGCAAATCCAGTTGCCAAAGGTCACCATGTTACCTTTAATGTCTTAATTTTGAATACATGTGTGTAAAAAATGTTAACATGTTCAAAACGTTTTCTCATTGAAAATGAAAATGTTTCTAAACCACACATTGCAAACTTCAAGGAGGAAATGGTTTCTTTGTTGGAAATGTATTCCTCAAACTTTCTTTCCCTTCACGGTAACTGAGCTTTCATAACCCTTTAAGACTTTAAACTCAGACTCGCATATGTCTAAAGAGACAGAGATGCACATTCCTTAAGTGCTTAAAATGCAAACGCAGAAGCCACTCATTTGTAGCTTTGAAACAAGGTTTAGCTTTGCCCTGCAGGAGTCTGCTGTTAAAACCCAGCCTCACGCCACGAGTTCAGATAGATTCTTATCTCTCTCCGTTTAACTTGGACGCATGTATTAACATTGTTGGAAGCTTTACATTTTCATAAAGTGATTAAAGAAAGATTTAAGGGAGATAAAGCTTGATGCAAGTTTCCAGTTAATATTAGGTCTAAATCTTCAGGGCTCTGCAGCACACTCTGGTGGTTATTTTCACTCAGATTTTATTTATATATATATATATATATATATATATATATATATATATATATATATAAAATATTTTGTGCAGAATATGCCTGTGCTTTGTTGCATTCACACTTACATTTATTGACGTAGACTACCTCGTGTGAGCTGGAAACCCTGACTGTCATAAATATATTGAAGTAGTTTGAGAAACTGTGTGTCAATATGGAGCTGCTGCCGCAGAGCTCAGAATTAAAGTATGTATTGTAAAGAAGTCAATTAAAGCCAAAGTCACCAGTTAATGATAAAACCTGAGAGATTTGTGAAGCTTGTAACCTTTCATTAAAAGAGATTTAATTAAACACATGCCGGTTTTAGTAAATTAGCACTATTTTCCACTAAGTGGAAATAGCAAAATGTGTAAAATGTTTAAAACTGCTAATTGCTCTCGGTCAGATGACATGGAGACCTTCAGGACTTCTACCAAGGAGGAGACCTGATTGGAAAAGGCTGATATATTCTCTCTACCTCTGTTTTTTGTCCTGACTTATCATCCTACGTCCACAAATGAAAGCAATTGGCTCTTCCTCTGAGCTTCGGCACAGGTGTGTACAGCACAGATTCACTCAGAGCTCATCATGACAAAGGCAAGGAAGACAATCTTTCAGTAACAAAATGGAGAGAATAGAGAGAGAGGACTATAGGCAATTAATCTACTTCTATTAACACTAAATAACAAAAAGAGCAAATTTTTGTACTTCTATTGCTTCTCAAATTGTTTAAAAAGACTACCCAGCTGATTTCTGCCAAAGAAAGTTTTTTGGTGTCTCGAAACATTGCTCTGTTTGTTCTACCTCTAGATATAGTCACTGATATGAAAACTGCACTTCAGTAGCTCCCAGTGAGAAGCCAGACCTTCTTTATACCAACCTTGTGAGGCTGGATCTCCATTTTTATTTTAACTAGTTTTTAAAATATATATTGGGTTAGAGCGATGTGTGTTTTTATTATTCACTTATCAATGGGTTCTTCAACTCATGTTATAGTTTTTCATATACAGTGTTTTCATTTACATGATGTTGTTGTTGTGGCCTTTGCCAGCTCTGATTCGTGCTGGTATCTCTAGAGCCCTGATGTGTTCTCCAGTTACACTCTGGGTTAACACTAAATAGCTTATTTCTTTCTTCATATCTCTTTAGCTTTGTTCTAATTAATCCCTCTTGCCCAGGCTTTCTTGACCTTGCTTTCCTCTATAATACTACCTGATATACCAGTGTGGATCTATAGTATGTTATTTAGAATATTTTTGTTAATAATCAGTATTGGTTTTTGCAGTTTGATCTTATGAATCTAGCTTTATTATATATTGAAATATATGAAATAGTTTATGTTTTGATTAGTGTTCCAGTTTAGCATAGAATATGAATTTAAGAAATGTTGAAGTAACTGGTTACTCATAAATAAAATTCAGCTTAGTGGTGTAGTTTGTTTGGGAGATTGACTGTGTGTGGGTTCATATTCCATTAAACTCTGGAAGAGTTAGTTTATTATTTTCTTCAGTCAACTATGACTTTATTTTTCTTTGAAAAAAAAATTTCTGAAAACTGAGTCTGAGATCTTAAGAAATTCAGCTGATCTTGGTCAGACTAAGCTTGAATTCACATGTATCACTGGAGGAAGAGGAAAACTAACTCAGTCTGCATATTTACATCTTAAATAGGTAAAAGATAAACAGCAGAAAGTATCTTACTATATCTTTTCTCTGCTCTACTCTTTGTTGACCTATTCATAATGCAGTTTAGCTAAAAGTGAATCGTGATTAAATGAAAGTAGCTTATTTATGTTTGAAGACATTCATTTTTCTTTGTGTGAGCAGTCAGCACTTAGTTAATACATTTGAAAACATCTTGACCTTCTGGAGACGTGGAGTACATCTCAGGCTGATAATTCTTCTATGGGGAAAAGAGTTGACAGATAATGGTTGGATTATTCTGAGAGGTTCTCCCTGTGCTGCCTCCTGGCCTCTTTAAATCATTTCACTGACTCAGAGTTCTCTCAATAATGTATACATAAGCCAAAGGCAGGTTTTCTCAGGATTTAGAGGCAGCAATTATTCCGAATCCCCAATGCGCTAAAAACCTTTGGTTGATCAAATAAATTATGAATGGCACGGCGTAAATCAGTAAACCTAAAACCTGCTGCAAAACTCCAAGAGGTATAACGCCGCATTCATTAGACATAGTTTCATTATGCTAATCCTAATAAGGGATTATGAAATGCTATCATCTGTTGATAATATGCCAACCTCAAACAAATCAACATTTAATGATGAGGCTTTTATTTCTTTATGTAACATGTGGCGAACAGGTGCCTGCATCACAGCCCTGCAGAAACACAACTTGGCAGTCATTTCATTCTGTCTGCTTTCGCCGCCAATAACCCTGGCACATCTGTGGCTGCCCAGCATGGCTGGTGCTAGCTACCCAGCTCCCATTGTTTTCTCCTGAATGCACCCACTGCCCATGGGTAAAAAACAGCCTGAACAGATTCTGGTGCAACTCACACATGAAAAGGTTTTCTTAGCCTAGATTCTGTAAACAGCTTTTTTTTTTTTCTTTCTCTCTCTTGTAGCTCCTCAACAAAAATACTCACTGGTGCTTCTTCCAAGTAGAGCAGTAGCCTTAGCAACATTTCAGCAACACTGTACAGTGACTAAGACAAAAAAAAAAAAAAGTTTAACTGCATACTGTACGTACATCATTTTGCTACCTAATACGTGAATTAACTGAATTCACTTCAGCTCAGTTTGTTTATATGGCACAAATTCACAACAAATGTAATCTCAAAATGGAAAAACATGTTCCCAGCTTCTCCAGCCAGACTGCTTTTTGGTGTTGCATAAAAGATGATTCTGAACTCCAAAGGTAGGAACTGCCTGCTCAACACATGGGGAAGATGTAGAAGTTTGTGCCTGGATAGATGATGTTGACGACCCAAATATTCCGTTTGAATATTTGGGTCGAAAGAATAAGTTGAAACGGCCTATAAATCTGTGCTTAAGTGTGTCCAGACAGACAGACATTTTTTTTAACAGGACTATGTAATAAAATGTACTTCGTTCTGTTCTAAGCAATCTGTACCAAAACAGTTTTTTTTCCCCATTTTTTTCCTATCTTCTTGTATGCATGTGGCAGATTGTACACCTGATAACATTGTCAACATGGTTGTCTCATTCGCTTCTATATCATTACCAAACAACAAATGTAAATCCAAATAATTTCTGTCTGTGTATAAGTAAAAGTCTCAAGCAAGTGTGAACTCAAACATAAACTCGGTCATGTTTGAAACAAGATAATAATATCCTCCGATTTAGATTAAATTAAAACCATGAATTTATATGTACTTTTTGTGCCACAGCAGAGGAAAGTTAACATGGGGACAGCTTAAACTACAGCATGTATCGGCTCCAGCAGAAATCTCTTTCTGCCATCATAAGCCACTGTTGGTCTTCAAAAAGCTTTTTTGTCCCAGTGCCACAAACAAATCCTGCAGAAAAGAGAACAAGCTGAAAGAGGAAGCGTTTGCAGATGCGTTTAGGTGCTAATGTCAAGACTCAGTTATAGGTTAAAGTGTCCAGTCTCTCCGAACCAGAAAGAACATCAGATATAGCCTGGGTTGAAGAGAGCAAGGACCAAATGTTGCTTTTCGTTCTGAAATCCTCTTCAGACTAAGGTGAATCTTGTTTTCTCATTTAATTTGGAAGTCAGGAGGAGGAGTGGAGAGGTAGGGTCCAGGTTGCATGAGGTCTGGCATGAAGTGGTGATTTCGGTGCATCATATCATTAAGTTCAAAGAACAACTATCTTTTATCCACAATGCATTTCATACATTATGAATATCTCAGGTTTCATTTCACATCAAGAGCCGACACATGCCTCTGCTGCCAAAAGTATTTATTCTTGCTGTAATGTTTATGTTTTTTATACCTAAGTATGATGTTATGTCCTGCCAAATCAACGGAAGATGGTGAGTAATTAATAGTATTAATCACTCACATGCAAAGTATTAGTGTAAATAATCCTTCAAATGTTACTGGAGAGAATTTGTTTGTGTGCAGCTGGAGTTCACTATAATTGGCCATTAAAAGATTATAAAATCTTGAGTTCGGTCAGTAAAGTCTAATGTTTTTCACCTGCGCTACCAATTCTTCAGTGTGCAGCAAAAAAACACCAAATAAAAGCTCTTTGTGGTTTATTGTACCATATGCCTGTTTTCTCCGCTGTCATAAAATTTTCCTTTCAAACTTCTCACTTTAATGCAACGTATATCACAAATAACGTAGAGAAGCTCTTCGCTCGCCACAGAGTCTATCTCCCACTCTATAAAGCTATTTGTTTGATTTACAGCGTAAGAATATCCCTTAAGAGACATTAAATTAATGGGGTAATTATACACTGTAGCCCAAGTATGATTTATCTAACTGATAAACACGCACACATCCACAAATCACATCTGTCCCTGATGGGACAATCTCTGTCTTTGCCTAGAGAACGTCTGCGTGTCTCGCTCGCGTCTGGTCCCCCTGCCTCAGCCAGATCCTCAGATTCCCCTTCCGCCCGCCGCTGCTGTAGAGACACATTGTGTCCTCCAGTCATCCTGTCTCCCTGTCTGCCTGCCAGACACGGCCTGACCCGCTGCCAGTAGCTGCCTCCGTGCTCAAGCGCAGACTCACAGGGGAGCTGCAAACATCACCGCTTGTGCAAATTCAGCGAACAAAGTGTTGCCCCTCTTCAAGCAGAGCACTAACCGCCTCAACCGGCTTCTGCCAGGAGGCGAATGCAGGCCATGTGTCAAGGCACGACAATGTGTCATGATTAATGCATTCTAGCAGTGCGATATTAGCCTTGTTTTTAGTGGCACGACCTCAGAGAGCGCGCTGCTGTCACCGCTCACCGAGGAGGTTTTGGAGGACAGAGCAGCAGGAGTATCGCCTTTCTGTTGGCATCACTCCCAGTGAATGTTACGGGCTTTAAAGTCCCGAAGCTGTATGTTTACACTCTTCATAAAACTGAACGGTGGAATGAGCAAAACGCTAACAGTTCTGTATCATAGTGATGAGAGGCTAAAAGAGATGAGCTGAAAGTCATCAACAGGCACAAGTCATAAAAAACATAAATATTCAAAGGCGCAGGGTATCTTTTACATTGGAGAAGAGCTTATTGTTGCTAAATCTAATATCTCCAGTGAGGGTCTTTATTAGGGTCTTGCTGAAGGCAGTTGAATGTGTGTCAGTGACTGATGTTGTCTTATTGATGTTTGGGATCTGGTTTTATGCATTGATACATGTGTTTTCTTGTGATTGCTTGCTTTGTGAAGGACTCTTTCATGCTTCATGACTCAGTCCTCCACACCTGCAGGCCTACAGATGTTCAGCAGAAGGCAGACAAGCTTCAGCTGAGGCAGCATTTTCACCTCGTTCGACATTCAATCTCCCCCTCTTTTCCTTACGCTCTCTAATCCAAAACTTCGAGTCTCCATATGGTGACTTCGTAATTTGCCAATGCAGCGATCAAGTTATGTTCTCTGATAGATTTTGGTTGATGGTTGCCTTGGGGAAAAAAAAAGACAAAAAAAAACAGCAAAAAAATGCAGAGGTGTCAAATAATTCCCACATCACTCAGTGGAAACTGGGAGGGCAGCAGAGGGAAATGCATTGCAGTTACAAATGCAGCTAGAGGAGAGCAAGTAACCGAGCAGATGAGTAGCTTAAAGTGATCCCAAAAAGGACTGCAGCAAAGCTTTAAGTCTCAGAGGAATTTAAAAGCCACAGAAATCCAGTTGCGGATATTAAGAGGCTTAATCTAAGAGCATGCTGAGGCTGAGTTTTGCTATGTGGAGCCCATCACTATCATCCTTGACAGAGGTTAGAGAAGGGGAGAGGGGCTAAAGAGAATCAGAAGGAAAATGGGGACATTGGTGAGAAAATGGAGCTGAGTTTCAGTAAGAGGTCGTCTATAGTGTTTGACATCAGTTTAATTCACAATTTGTCGGCTTTCTCTCTGTTACGTTCCATCCATCCATCCATCCATCCATCCATCCATCCATCCATCCATCCATCCATCCATCCATCCATCCATCCATCCATCCATCCATCCATCCATCCATCCATCCATCCATCCATCCATCCATCCATCCATCCATCCATCCATCCATTGGAGGAGCAGCGGCTCTGCTCGGAGCCCCTCCCTCTTTCTCACCCTTTCTCAAAGGAGCAGCCTGAACTCTCTGCGAGAGTGCACAAATCACAGCTACCATACTGTGACTAGACACATCTAGGCTGCAGAAGACACAGCTTTTGTTGATACATAAAGCAGCTTGTGCTGAGATGAAACTCATGATGATCAAGCTGCAGATGTCTCCCAGGATAAGGGAAAAGATGACCTGTCAGGATGGTGCATTACTAAAATCCACATAAAGAAGCTTTGTGGTTGATGAGCATATGATTGATTGATTGCGTCACTCACACAATGACCTTTGTTTTGTATAAAACATGCTCCAGTCACTCTTGATAGCACTGTTGTTTTGCAGCAGAAAGGTCTTGGATGTCAAGGAGATCGCATGTTCTTCCTGTGTATATCTGCCTTCCTACAGCCCAAAAATAAATCTTAGATCATCTGATTAGTGTGTACCTGTTTCGCTGTTTGCCCTGTGATGCACTGGTAACCTGTCCAGGATGTCCGTTGCCACTCGTGCATTGACTGCTGGAAATAGACATTAGTTCTACCTTAGGTCAAGACTAGACTTCTTGACTTCTGCACATCAAGAAGTCAAGTCAATGGACGGATGCGTGTGTATTAATTGGATCCAGGATCAAAACCTTCTTTTGGGAGAAATGTATCGTGTCGCCAGTTGTTAGAAGAAAAAGGGGAAAGTTTACAAACCAAAGAACTTTAAATAGTGTGTTAATATCCGCTTTATAATGTACAAATGTAAGTTAACCAAAGATAGCTGAATGTGCCTGTCTGAATGTAGTTTCATTTCACAGGAAAAAATAACTGCACAGAATACGCTGGAAGAGCTACATCTTTAACCAGTTTTCTGTTTCTCGCCTTAATTTACATGTACAGTAATTTTACAAAATATTAGGCAGCATAAAATCAACATGAAATTGTTTCTTTCACACAAAATAGAACATATAATTATGGTTTCGTGTGTGTTTGTCCTTGTATTTTGTTCAGGAGGCATTAATCGGGCCGGGGCAGCAGTGCCGACGTTCCTGCGGACCCCCACGGTGATCCAGCCCCACCTGGACATGAAGCCCTTCCTACAGTTTCCTATGGAAAGCCCACCTCCTCCACACAGCATGAGTCTCTTCCACAACTTCAACACCGTAAGAGCCGACACGGACCCAGGCAAACACGACGCGCTGCAGTCTTTTCAGACTGCTACAAGCAGAACATAAACCAATTTCTACACAATTACATGGGACTATATTGCTGCAGTACACAGCTGCAGAAATATGTCTTTCAGACGTTAGGTTTTACTCCGTGAAAGTGGATGCACAGCCTGATAGGGTTGTATGTTAGCAGGACTTTCCCAACTCACTAATACCTTATGTGCAAACACTTCGCCTTGCTGCAAAAATGAGAGAGCAATAATTAAAGAGGAGTTCTGAGGTCATCCTTATAGCTGCGCACTTCAAACCCAGCAGTTTGTTTGAAGTGGTGCGTACTCCGAGTGAGCAGAGAGGGATCTTCCCGCTCTCTCTTCCCTCTGGCTCTGACTAGCATCAGTCTGAGAAGGCTGCAGAGAGATTCAGCATCTCACCAGCTCAGCATAATGTGGAGTGTCTGCTCCTTTAGGCTCCAACGAACAATGTCAACAGCTTTCTTGTCAGCAATGTGTAAAATCATTCCTGGGCCATGTCCCCGTGTGTCATCTGGGATATTTGGCTGCAGACTGCAAAAGGGGAAATACAGCAGCGCCCTCTGACAGAATATCAACATGCGCTTTAAACATTCATGCCGACGCCGAGATACATTCTGTGCATTATTTAACGTGCTTTAATAATAAAGTCATTTTAATAGTCCTGGGTGAGCAATAAAAGAAATGGAAGCATGTTCACTGCCAATCTGAACTAAGTCACATGGCCCCTCTATGCAGCAGCAGATGTGAATTTATGGAGACACTGGAATTATGCAAGCACTTCTTCTGCCCTCTTGTTCCTGTTAGCAGAGCCGTTTAATCCCTCTTTCTTTACTCTGACTTACTCCCTCTGGATCCTTCTTTCTCTCTCTCTCTTAAGTTGAGCTTTCTGTTCCATCTTTCTGCTCCCCATCCTCATCTCCTGTGAGTTAAGTACGTCTGAAGGTCCACAGGGATTCAACGGATGTTAATAGCTGTTGCAGCTGACAGCTGAGAGGCAGCACCAGAGGTGTTTTTGAGGTCTGCGGCCAGGAGAGGGAGCCATAAGGAAGGATTGGAGGACACTCTGACCTTAGTATGGCAGACTTGCCAACACAAACACACACAGGACCTTGTCATTCATTTCACATAAAACAACATGAGGAGTTTTCAGGGGCGGGTAGCTGCATACATCACTCAATAACTTGAATAACTGCTTGGAAAAATGCACTTTCAGGAGTAGTTTTGCTTTTCCGAGCTTTTTACTTTGACTTGAGTAATACAAAAGTACGGCTACTCTTACTTGAGTCATACTTATTTATTTAGCCACAATACCATGAGATGCAGAGACACTTGAAGTTAATGTTAAAATGAGCCTTCTTGTAAATACACAAGCTTTGTTGTTCTAATATGATTTTATGTCTGCTAAGTCTCCTGAGACATTTGGAAATCAAAGACTAAATACTTATATATTATCCTCAGAAGTACCCTGTAAATAATAGGACATCATTTTTATAGTAATGCAATTTGTTTTGATCAATTACTTAGTCCTTGAGGAGCATTTATGCAAAGTATTTTTATATGAGTAAAATATGTTGAAGTTGTTCTATTCTTGTGCACAATTTTGTGAACTCTACCCATCTCTAGTGGCTTGTACATTGTTTCCAAATGTACGGTACAATACTACAGAGTACGACTTAAACGTGTTTGGTTTGAATGCTTAGCAGAACACAGTTAATTGCCTGAAGCTTGCGATACTTTTGCATTTACCAGGTGTTTTGTGAGAAGAAAGTCGACATAAAAAAGGAAACTACTGATGTTTTGCTGCGGAGGAAGCCGTAGCCCTTGGCATTCCAAGACTTTTTGTATTTGTGTATTCTGTAGATGAGTACATTTCTACAGCGAGATTAGCATAGGCGAGTATCTGCAGGATTCTTATACAACTTCTTAATGCCCCTCTGCAGCAGCATATGTACAATTTTAGATACAAAGATATTTTTAATGAAGAGGTTGCAGTTTAGCAGAGCAAATTGTTCCCCCTTGATCTAATAGGTACTTCTGTCAGTCCTTTTTTTTTTTTAATATTTGATCTGTGCTGAGTTTGTACAGCTATAATGGGACTCCACTCCACACTGACGGTTATTAGCCTCATAGGCGAGCAGAGAAATGGCGTTTCCTAAAGCCGAATACAGCCTTAATTGTCCTCTAATGGGATTTGTCCTCTAGCTGCTTGTCTCACTCAATGTGCCTGTAGACAGTGATGAGGCTGACTTTTATTGCAGCTCTAGGTTGTCCTGATGTAGATTCGCACTATTTCATTTGGGTCTGAAAGCCCTCCACTCATGTCGGGCTCCTGAAGCAGAGCCATAAAATACTGGTGCTTTAAGGCAAAATAATCATAGAGATTTGACTGAGGAAGAAAAATCTGCTGGAAATGACTTCATTCACTCCTCCAAAGGACTTCTCAGTGACGTAACTCTTTCTTCAAACCTCTGGTGTGACAGTGTGAATCTTGAATATTTTCATTTAACATTTTAGCTCTTAGATGGAGCAATCAAAAGACTCTTCATTTATATTATCTCTCCACCCATGTGTGGTGCAAGTTCATTTTTGAAGTGTTTTCTAGCTAACCGCGAAAATGTGTAAGTTTTATTTATATTTTCCAAAGGGTTTGCTTGCAAAACCTTTTTTTTTTTTTTTTTTTTTTTCTTTTTGCTGTTTGTATATTTCTGTTACATTTGTGCCCCTTATATATATATATATATATATATATATATATATATATATATATATATATATAAAACTGAACAAAGCACAAACAGAACCTGAGAGTATGTTTTTAACAGACACTATTGGAGATCTGAAGAAAGGAATCTAAGCTACGTCAGCTTGTACTGAATGAGTAATGATAATTAAAATGATCATGACCAAACCCAAGCACAGAAGAAAAGGGAGAACAAACTCATTAACTCGTTTAACAGGAAAAACTGAGATGGAGCACAACAAATAAAAGAAGTCGAATTACCAAAATAAAACAACAACTAGGCTCTTTTAAAGCTATGTTAAGGCTAAAACTCACAAAAAAAAAAAAAAAAAAGCATATAAAAACATTTAGTCCAAAAAAAAACAACAAAATTATTGCAAACCCAAAGTTCAGATGATCATGAGACAACTGGTTCGGGAAATGCTAATCTTAAATGTGTGCACATTGCAGATTTTGATATTATTTAAAGATTATGCATTATATTTATAGTATAGATCCCAGAAACGTTATTGATTATACGTGTTTAAGCATTTAAAAGTTTTTTTAATCGATTTTTACAGTTGCAAAACGATTTCTAACATTTGACCGAAATTAGATGAAATAGGTACTTCAAACCATGAACTTCTACAACCTGTTTAGACACAGTTTGTCTTCATTACCTTTTTCTCAACAGCATAAATTAACTCCACTATAGATAATATAGATAATAAAACTACATTTTTAGTGTACCTCATCTGACAGCCCCTTACAAAATCAAAGTGAGGCCCCTGAATTTCGAGATTTCTTTTGTTACACAAAAGTTGACCAAAACAAGATTCACACTTATTGTTCCATTTGTTGTGAAGTCAGCGTTTCCTACTTGGGACTGTGTTTTTGTTTTTTTTTTCCAAGTTAACAAGCAAAATGTCTGAGTTTAAATGTGAGACACCCTGAAATTTGAATCCCTCCGAGTGCCAGAAATGCTTGAGTTTGCCTCAGTAGATTTCCATGAGATTTCCTGAGCTCTCACACGTAAACAGCCAATCAGAGCGAAAAAGAAAAACGCGTCCGAAATATTTCATGAAGATCGTTTTCGAAATACTGATAATATGAACAAAAACTAGGAGATTCATGGACATGTTTTATGTGGCAAATAACAAACTTTTTCTTATTACACAACAGCTAAAATTAGGGGAGCAGGGAAAAAAAAAAAAAAAAGATGACATCTGTGATGTGAACCCAAGGTGGAGGGGGGGGGGGGTGAGGTAAAAGGACAGTTAGAAACTTAATCCGAGCATTTGGCTGGATGAAGAATGCATGAAGGGAAGGAGAGCGAGTGGGAGATGCAGAGGCAGAAGGGGAGGAGAAAACTGGGAAGCAGAAGAAAATACACTGAAGCGTGTCTGTGAGAGGAGTAGTTGAGTTATACAGGAGGAGGAGGCTGAACAACAGATCCAGGCACTTGATAGGACACATGGTGAAGAGAAGGATTTCTGGTGCAGCACCTTGAAGGAAAGCAGAGATGATGTAACAAAAAAAAACAAAACAAAAAAAAAAAACAGGAAAGTTCAGAGCTGGGAATGCATCACTAGGTATTAAGCCTTGTTTTGTGAGAGTTTGTCGGAGCCGGGCATTGACGCACTACCAGCAGGCTGAATGAGTGAAGAAGGTGTACCACACACTTTCTGTCTCACACATGCTGAGACTCAAGCACTCACCACAGAGAGCAGTGCAAACACAGGAGGAACAATGCAGCTTCAAACCTCCAAAGACACAGAGGAGAAGAGGGTGAGTGCCAAACATCCTTTTCTTTCAAACTTTCACCCAACTGTGCTCGGATGTTTTGGATCAATGCAAAGTGTGTCAGAGCCTATGCTTGAAAAGCTGCGTGTTTCCCTTGCTGGCAGAATGGGTCTTGTGATAGTAAACAGTACATTCTTCCTGGAAGAAAGCTAATTCTTTTGTTTTTGTCTTAGTGAGTTGATGACGTGTGGGAGGAAGTTAGAGGAGATGACAGCAAAATTCACACCAAAGTGTAAAAGGTTGATGAGTTTTCTGTTTTTGCGCTGAGCTAGAAGATGATTTATTGCTGGTAAAACTGTTTGAGTCGTGTGGGGTTGTTGATGTCCTGAAACTGGCGGTTTTTGTGGCTTACCCACATCTGGCTGAGCTTTCATGAACTGGGCAAAAACATGTGCAATTTATTAACTTCCATCAGATTCCAGAAATACTACTTCCAAAATTTCTCATAATTGTGTCCAACTGGGGTTTTGGAAAATCCCTCCGCGGTGTTATCATTGTGTTCTGCTCCTATTTCATGAGAACATGCTTTTTGGAGGGCTCTTTGGGTGAGAAAAGACGCAAGCCGCCTTCCAAACAGGCGTGTTGGCAGCTGTGTTTTTAACAGCTGAATAGAGTTGATGGATCGGAGGTGACCCACACCCAGAGAGCCGGCCTGAGCGAGCCGGGGAGAAGCCCGATGATTCATGTGAGACAGGGACCGCGCCTGCTCAGCCTCATGTTCAACTCTGCTCAGGCATGAAAATAATGGGTCAGATCATGACTTCCGGGTTGCAGAGCTCAGACTGATTTCGGTGTGCGGCTCACAAGTGCATTGTCTAACAAGGTGATGCCATTTTATTAAGGGTTGCTCACACATTTGACAGTTTTCTCTACATATCGACTATGGTATTTGTGTGAAGTGGAAGGAAAATGTATTGTGTGCTTTACAATCCTACAAGCTGTCTGTGTCTAAATTCATCAGAGGTTTGTTGGAAAACATTAGAAATGTAAGCAGCATCATGAAGACACAAGAAACACAACTGACAGGTCCGGGAGAAAGTCATGAAAATCTTTAAAATATGGAAAATTATGTCACTATTTGATTCATAATTTCAAACAGAAAGATGATGACATAACTCCAAACCTCTCAACCTATGACAGGACTGCAGCTAAACTGACACGTCAGGCAAGGACGCCATTTATAAGAGGCCCATGGTGGCTCTGGAGGAGCTGCACATATCCGCAGCTCAGCCAGGTGAGGCTGTCAACATGACAAGTTTTAGCCCATCAGAAGTCCTGCAACCAGTTTGCCATAAATCATGTAGGGGACACAGAAGCTGCTCCGATTAGATGAAAGCAAAGTTTGTGCAAAACAAACATCACCTTCAATCACCTGCATGGTCATTGATACTGTTGTTTTGTTGTTTAAAAAAGGAAACGAGTTACTCAGAGCCGAGATCAGTCGAACAACTCAAAGCTACAGGCAAGAACCAGACTGAGGGGGGGGGGATTCTCCGTCCTGCAGGACAACAAGCCTAAACATACAGGAAACGCTACAATGGAATGTTTTGGCTAAAAAATGTTCAGGTGTTTAAATGGTCTAAACTTATATAACATTTCTCCAATCACTTCGACAACGCAAAGCGCTTCAAACTAATATGCAGATCAGTAGGCAATTTGGGGTTGAGTGCTTTACTCAGGGGGACACCGACATGTGGCAGGAGGAAGCTGGAATCAAACCAACAACCTTCCGATCCCAAGATGACTATTCTACTCACAGAGCTACAGTCGCCCCAGCGGCCCAATCAAAGTTCAGACACAAAAATAACTGGGAATTTGTGGTTAGACGTGAAAGTGTCGGTTCATAAATGGTCTCTTTTAATCCATATTCAGAGGTTCCCCCAGAAAACTGGCTAAGCCCGGTGGCCGGGGCACCGAGGCGGTCCACCATGTTTTTGTACTAAAAGTTATGAAGTAGACAGGAAAAGTAAAAATATTACTGGGTAATTATATGTTACAGGAAAACATCACCAGTGAAACAATATTTAAATCCTCAACTAGTCTTAAAAATACAACAAATCAAAAAATACAAATAAAATGAACATCAATTATTTGCACTTCTGTTTAATCCAAATTAAGTCAGCACCTCTGCAACGCGCAGAGGCACCAGCAGTGGGATTGGTCCAGCTTCAAATGCATAAACTATAAACCCATCTTCTATAAACATATCTTTTAAGAATAAATCTGCTCAGCCAAGTGAAACGCTCAGAGCAACACACACGCTTGTAATCTGACTTTAAAAAAAAAAAAAAATTAAAACCGCGTTTCTTTTTTTAGTGTTATTTTCCTAAAAACATAAGAAAGGCTTAGCCTGGCGGTGGGGCTCGTAGAGCAGGTGGGCTGCCAGGCCTATAACATACAGGGGGAAAACCTGATATTGAGATTGAGCTGAAAATAGACAAAGATGTCATTGCCTATACTCTTCTTTTCATATGGACTCAGACAGGCTAAATAGAAAACTATTTCAGAATTGTACATGAGAAAAAGTTTGCAAATTATGATGAAAATCTTAACAAAACACATAGATGTTTGTGATTTTCACATGATTAATTGTGAAAAAGGTTTGGGAACCCTGAGCACTAGTGCAAGGAAGTATCAGTATCTGAATTTACGGCCCGTATGGAGCAGAGCTTGCTTCAGTCCATTTCTGTGGAAGAGAACAAGAGGGAGTCATGGAACTCGCCCGAGAAAGCCAAATGAGATAAGAATGCGTGATGTGAGGATGTCCGCACCAGGCCTCTTTCTCTCTCTTTGTATCTTTGTCTGTCTGTCCCAGTTTTTCTTCAGTTTATTTTTTCAATCTGCTCCAATTAATCTTCCTCTCCCTCTCTCTATCACTCATTCTCTCCTCCAGAAGGAGCATTTGTTGGTTTGTTCCTTTTCACGTAACTGTTCATTTTAAGGAGTTGGAAGTGAAAAGCTCCAAGGAATGTATTGTTTCAATTTAACGCTTTAGAAAACTGATTTGACTGATTTCTCTCAGTGTGACTCCCACAGTTATTGAGGCATTTGTATATAACAGTTAAATGTAAGTTGTTTTTTTTTTTTTTTTAAAAACAGCAGTCCAATTAAATGACAAGCCGAGTTACATGGCATTTATCAGCATCCCCAACACAGCTGATTTTCATCAGACTTGAAACACTGATGGAGCATTCATTATCTTATGACCTAAGACTCATTAAAACACCAAACATCAAAGCAGTTCAGTTCTTCACACCACAAAGTGCAGTTTATTTTTCTTGCTTTCATAAAACCAGACACTTATTTTCATAATATCTCTCGCTTTAGCTGCCGGCTTGCTCCAGACAGTTGTCTGGAGTGGAAATCCAGACTAATGCTAACAATGATTGCTGGATAAATTCAGCTTCAAACACAGATAAACAACTGGAATGGATCCCCTTTTAGATCAATGGAGGCAGGGTCTTTAGTGTTGGGGACAGATTTATTTAGGACGGCTTAAACGCCGACACATTGAAGGTGCTGCTAAGCTAGTTAGTTAAATTTATACAACGCTCTTAGCACCAAACAGATGACTGGCATCCCAGCTGAAATAATTACTGCAGGGACAATGTGTTACTGTATGTGGGTCATGATGCATGGGTTTGGGTTGCAGCAATGGGCTGGATGAAAACACAGGAACGACGCTGTAAACAGTCTTGTGTCATAGTCTTTGCCAGCGGTCGTACTGCCTAGCAACAGTGCTCATACCTTGAAAAATGTCTATTGTTTTAAACTTCTAGAGTTTTAGCCTCTAAAATAAGTGCATCACTTATTTATGAAAGAGAAAGAAAAAGAAAAACTGAAAAGGGAGGCATTTGTATTCACCCCCTTTTGCTCTAAAATGCCCATGGGCAGCCAACCGCCCTTCAGACATAATGAGAAAATAGACCTTTGCATAATTTCGTCTCACTACAGCTGCTTCTGTGAAGGCATCAGAGTTGTCAGAGAACATTAAAGTAGCAGCATTGTGATGACCAAGGAACACCGCAGACACGTTTGGTCTTAAACTGATGGAGAAGTTTTAAATCCGACAACTGCGAAAACTCTTAACAGCTGTTTTTTTGTGCACTTAATAGGTTGTTTTGGAGGAGTGGAAAGAAAGAAAAAACCACTGGAAAAAAAGGGAACCACAATTCAGCTTATTGTTGGTCTATCGCATCAAATTCTAATTAAATATGTGGAGACTTGAGTTGAGAGAGAAAATGTGAAAAGGTTTAAGAGTAGAATCTGTTAATTATGAAAGGCATTAATGATTGATTGATTTTTGAAGTCAAATGAAAATAGTACAAAAGGCAATAGGTAAAAGTAAAAAAAAACCCTTTTCGCATCTCTTGTCATGTCTCTTTGACATGACAAGTTCTGGCTTTTCTTCACCAGACCTGCTTCAATCATCAGAGGCAGAGGTCACAGGTCACATTCATCTTTCACATGATGATGGAAGGCTGACCTATTGACTTATGGCTCTTGAACTTTAGGAATTCACACCTGGAAGATTTGATTACAGCTGACATATTTTTCTCCTCTCTCTCCTCCCCCCCCCTCCTTGTTTTTGTCTTCTCCTGTGCAGATGGACCCCGTGCAGAAGGCTGTGATAAACCACACCTTCGGAGTCCCTCTGGTCAAGACCAAGCGGCCGGTCATCTCCTGCAACGTCTGTCAGATCCGCTTCAACTCAGAGGTAGAGGAACCTACCTCTATGAGGAACATCTGCGATGTTCACAAGAACATCCCATGCCATCGTATGGCATGGGATGGCATACATGGAATATGATACATGTGATATGTCACATGACATACAACCCGTGTGACAGATACGATTGTGATAAAATGTAAAAATATTTTACAATTAGTAAGATTAAGGAAGGTGTATACCTTTACAAATTATTATGAAAATGTATGGTCCTTATCTGGTTTGTTTAATTAGGTAAAAAAAAACAACATAAATATAGAATTAAGCCTTCACTTTTTCTTACCTTTGGCACATTTAGATGTAAAAGGACTTTCTTTCAACAAACATGCCTGTCTCTAGTAAATAATGAGATGGGCATCTGTCAGGAGTTACTACAATTTCATTTAAAAATTGTATGTCAATAAATATTTTTGCAATATTTCATAAGCAATGGAATAATCTTCACTGTGTTACATTAATCAAACCCAGTTTCTTTTTTTCTTTTTTTTCCATGTTTCTACTGTAATTTTTACATCTTTGGAAATGACCTACAAGTTGGCAACTTCCTTGCCATCCCCTTGATATTTAGCTCACTATTAGATTGAGGTCAGTTTTTTGGGAAAACTGTTGCAAACCTTTGATATTACTTCCAGCCAGAAGGAGCATGTTAGTAATCTGAAATATTCATTATAAATCTAAATCTGTAAGCGAATTAATGGTGTGAATAATCATGGGCTTACCTGTAGGAAGGAACTTGCTAGTTTTAAAATATTTGTGAAATTCTTTAGGGCAGTCTGAGTCAAGCCAGGCACGAACCTCATTTACCAGAACATTAAACTGTTAAGTAGTAAATAGCATTTAGGAATGAGACAAATCACCCAACCATCCAAATTACAGAGAACTTGATGAATATCCGTTATTGTTACGCTTCTACAGCCTACTAAATGAAGCTCTTAATGTTTGGAAAATCAGTTATGACTTTTTTTTTTTTTCAGGAAAGAATTTGCACCTCTTACGTTTGCGCTATAATGTCGTGTTTTCTCCACATGTCTCCCATTGGGATATGCTGGACAGCTCTCTGTTTCATTATGCCGTCCCACATAGCAGATAGTGGAGCAGAGGATGTTGTGCATTTCTCTGGTCAATGTTTTGGCTCATTTGACCTCGCTGGAATTTATTTCAAGACGCCATGCCGTTAGCAGAAGCACCAAAGCAGGACGGCATAAACAGCAGGAAGCTTGACTGAGCTCTAAAACATGTTGGGGACACTTTAGATAAACATTTTAAACCTCACACCCCATCACCAACCTGCATATGTGACTGAAAACTGGAGGTGTGTCATAAATAGTGATGCTAAACCATCTATTTTATTTTATTTTATTTTATTTATTTATTTTTTTGTCATGTGGATAATGAGGATGGAAACATGACAACGTCAGTGCAAAATATCATGTTCACACTGTGTAATTTAGGTGTGACTCTACTGATTCTGTGGGGGAGAATTGAGGACCCTGCTGTCCAGCCGTGCACAGTACATAACATTTAGGAGTGGACCGCTGCTATATATACACTGCACATCTACAATCATGGTTTCAGTGTGGTTAGGCAGCAGCAGGGCTGTAATCTTCTCTTTGTAGACTTCTCTTGTTTCCTCATAGGCAACAGGAAGCAGTCAGACATGTTTACATAAGAAATACTTTGAGACCCACTGCTGGAGATCACGCTCTGGAGCCCTTTAGTTTAGAAGTTATGGTAGATGTTGCTGTAGATATAAATCTGTAAAGAAGAGACATTAATGCGGCTACAAAACTCACATGTATGACTGCTTTAACGTTGGTATAGAGCAACTCATTAATCAGGCAGCAAAAACTTGCATGAGAAACAATGGAAATCATGCTCCCTTCTGTTCATGTCTTCAATAATTTCATTTTTCAGTTTTTGTTAATTCTAGGTGTCAGTCTGGCTCATCTTTAAGAGCATGTTGCGCAGGAATGCACTGACTCCTCCCTCACATGATCATTTCAAGTGTGATCAAGGATGAGAGGACAAACTGCACAACAGCTGCAAAGTAATACTTTGTTACTGCGATGCTTTGTTTGTTTTCTCTTTAAGCTGGAGAACAAACCTTATAGAGAAATATCAGCTCTCTGCCCAAAATATTTTGCTTCTGTAAAGAGCCAAATGTTACAGTAAACCTAACTTTCAATTTTAGAACAAATTTTTGTCAGCTTTGCCTCGACTTGACCCCTCCCCGCCTCCCCCCGAGTCCCTCACTCCCACCTGGCATTAGCTTTGCTCTCCACTCTTCCTGTTTTTCGCTTCCTGTTTGAGTGATCTTCACCCCCTCTTTCTATTTTCCTCCCTCTCTCCACACTGCATTATTTACAGTGTGGAAAACCCTAAAATTGCCTGCCTCTGCTTATTATAAGATGCATTCGTCAAGGGCATGGATTAGCGTCTCGCTCCGACAGCAGCTTTGCATCTTGGGAAACTGGTAGAGAGAGGGGACTTGGAGGAGAAGGACAGGAGAAGGAGATGGGAGGGGAAGGTGGGGGGTTTGTCCCCTGTTGTGGGAGCGTTGTGTGGTGGTGTGAGGTGCTAAATGCTGGGTAATGAAGAATAACCTTGGTGGCATGCTGCAATAGTGACATCACAGTCTCTGTGGAGCTGCATTGGCTGACGTCACAGCTGCTGCAGCAGAAGCAGGCTGATGTAGATCTCTTATATTTGTCCTTGTCTCTTCGCTGCGTTTCTTCTTTTCTCATTTGTTCAATGTTTCCAATCATTTTCCCCGTCTTTCTCGTGTGCCAAGCTCAGTAGCCACACTTCAACATCTCCAGATAATCCTGTTGTTTAGACTTTATGATAATGAACAGTAGCATTCACAAATCTGGGCTACTTTTTGCTGTTGTTTCATTTCTATTTTAGTGAAGTTCTATGCAAGAGTGCAGTTGAAATTCTACACTGTTTCTGCATTTTAGTACACTTAGATCTCTTGCAGCTGATTGGCAGCTGATAAAAGAGGATAAAATTGCATTTGTAAACTTCCCTTTCTCCCTATATTCCCTTTTTCCTCTGAGTCATCACTTCTTTCTCTGCAGGTGCCATAACTTTTTCCACCTTAATCTGCAGGCTTTCCCAAAGCGCTTCAGCATGTTCATTTTGACAGGGAATAGTTCAAATCTGAATTTACAGGAAACATGTGTTGCTCAAAAAAGTGCTGCGGAGGTTCAGAAGGGCAGTTTGAGGATTTTGGAGGAGATTTTGTCAAAACATAAAAAGCACTTATTTCACCTGTTAAGATTGCAGGTGTTTGAGTCTTTTCCCAGCTGTAATGTGACATGCACCGTGTTCAAATCAATTTAGAAAAGACATTTAATAATTAAAAACACCTAACTCCGGTCGAATGAGCAAGCACACCTTTAAGCTGATTCTTTGTTGGACCTTTCGTTTTAGAAACAACAGTCAGTGTTTTCTCACCGTTTGCTGCAAAACTGCACCGAAAACAAGCATTTTTAATGAACTGGTTATGAACTTTTAACAGAACTTGTGGCCTATCCCTTTAAGGTTCATCCTGACAGCTCCTGTCTGAGACGCTGTAACACATGAAGCTAACATAAACAACCAGACTTGGTAACATTACTCATCACCCCCTGCCTGCTTTTACCAAGCCAGGCCATCTCCACACTTGAGCCTGTTATCAGCTTGATGTCCTAAGTGTCAGTCAAAGTGTCTAAGCCTTTCAGCGCTCATCGCAGCTGTCAGCTGCTCATCGAGACCAAATCCCTCACTGGCAACTATAAGTAATCCAGCCTCCTGAATCAATACAGACATTGTTGGGCTCTCAGGGAAAATTAACTGGTCGGACCAGCTTCCTTAATGGCGAATCACTTCACTGCACGTACTTGGGGAGTCAAATGCAGACCTGGGATAAGCACCAAATATACCAGCAAGGAGCCCGCTTGTGCTTTTCACTGAATAAAATTAGTACGGATTGACACACAGCAAATAGGTTTACACACATTTGTTGTAGTTTGTGTGCCTCTTGAGGTGATTTCTGTTTTGTTTTACCGTCACCATGTTGTATATTTAGACTTTAGGTGACAGCTCTGCACATGAACCGCATCCCACCCAGCATGTTGTTCCTGACTCGCATGCCTCTATATAGGAACACTGTGGCAAGAGACAGACGGTCTTTAATGTCTGTGTAATCTCCTGACAATTGACTCTCTGAACAAACACATTAGCTGCTGCGTAGTCTGTCATCAAGAGATCATCTTTACTAGCTTCTGGAAATGATCTCTGTGCCATTTATTTCAAGCCGGGATTTACGCCCCAAGTATATTAAAATAACATGACATTGCAATATTATTGTTTAATATTGTGATGATGATATTTAGATTATTTTTATTTTGTTCTCCTTCATCAGGTATTTCATCCTTTTATGCTCAGGCTTGAGCATAAAAGACAGTGAATGTGGAAAGATTTACACTGTTTACAAACGTATTGAGTCATTCATTGAATGAATTCAGCCCAGATCTTAAGCACATACGACTTTTGAGATTAATTAGAGCATAACGAGTAAATCAGGTCTTCTCATCCAACATCAATGTCTGATCTCATAAATATACTACTGGAAGGATGGTAAAAATATACAGAATCTCAATACGAAATCTTGTGTAAATGTATACCAGGAATAGAAAACTAGTCAATTTAAGAATCACGGGGAATGATCAGAGGTGATATATGATTCTAAAACATAGCGATTCAAATCGTCTGTAAAGTGAAATCCAATAAAACCTAATCCCCCAAAATTTAAAACAGCTGCTGAGGGTTCAAAATATGTTATAATCTCAAATCAAAGTGCATCTGAGGAGGTTCTGTGGTTGGAGTAATCACAGCAAAATCTCCACCATAAATATACATGTGGTAGCTACGTCCACATCACAGCAAAACAAAAATCATTCAAAAGGTAGTTAATATCTTACTTTCTTTCATTCATTAAACGAGTCATCCAATCTGAAAAAATAAGCTCTTACAGCAAAACAAACAAACAAGCTCTTATTTATTGACTTTGTTCATAAAGCGCATCTAGATAGTAAAAAGAAAACCTAACAATACCACTTAAAAAGCCACAGATTAAGCATGTTTTCCCTGGCCAGCATGTACTCTTTCTCTGTGTAAGTACTGCTCAGTACAATCTCGTCTGCTACAACTACTCCTTCGTTGTTTGCATTCCAAATATGTCTTAAACTATGTGGCAGGTTTAATAAAAACAGCTGCCACCATGTCTGCTGTTGGACATAACTCAGTGGTATTCCTGCCAAAGAAAACGTCCAGAACAAATGAAATAAAACATACAGCTGACATGTTTACATTTCATACTGCATACTGAGTTCTTTAATGAACTGTTCCTTCTTCCCGTCCTTTCAACAACTGTATGAAACACAAACTCTCCTAGTTGCTGCCGGCTGGGAGTTCTGCTCCCAAGACCGCTAAAGCTAAACCTCGCTGTTATTGAGTTTGCGTTCCAACTTCATAGCCTCTCTCCGAATCTGCTGTTTTTGTCACTTATTCAATTGTAATTTTTTTTTCCTTTTCAGCAGTCTTCAGCTCTGACATCAGAGCTTTGCCTCCGACCTGACTGACGCACGTCTTTTCCTGTTGAAATCATCATCAGTCCTCTCTCAGTCCGTCCGAATCAAACATTCGACAAACGCTTTAGCTGTGAACCCTGTGTGTTTTAGGGAGCTAATTTCAACATGATGAGCTGCTTCATCATAAGCAGCACAGATCCTCTCATCACACTTTGCTTTCACTGGACCTGTCTGCCTGCACTGATCCTTTCATCTTTGAAGTATCAGGTCTGCTTTACTACATAAGGGCTGCTCAACATGTGTGCTAGAACATCTGTGAATTATTGCAGCAATCTTTACACAGTATGTCCTCAAATTTCTGTCTGCCAACAGACACCTTACCATTTCAAAGTTCTGTTTGTTATTGATGGGCTCAGAGAGGCGCTAATGTGTCATGCCTTTGAGCGTTTCTCCACAGCACTGACAGAAACATTGAACACGGTGCTGTTGTCTGACGTAATTCACACAGAAGTAGCGGCAACAAAAACTTTTTAACTTTTCAAATGTGAACAAATATAAAACCTCAGTTCTATCAGTGTACCTGGATCCATTCTTCTGCCTCTACAAAGCTATTCAAATCAGTTGCAAGCAATATATATGTGCATAGTAGAATATAATAGGGATATTGTAGAAATAATATGACAAGATAGTTTCCTAAAATGTTTTTTCCACATTGAAAACTGGGAAACAAAACAACGACAAAAAAATACTGTTGCTCTTTTCAGTTTTTGTGGAGGCAGGTGTACATTACTTATCTACATTACTATATCATCAAAGTATTATTGCATCATTTTATCTCATCTTCCTTGTAAGCTGCCTCCTCCTTATGCCTCCTGTCTGCCTATTGACTTCTCAATGGAGCAATTAAAGTGCTAGCAAACCGCCATGGTTTCACACGCAGGCATGACAGAGAATCTAAAGCTACCTGAACTCAACTTCTTGTTGATGGTGTATTTTTTCTCAACACACAAACTTGCATTCCTTGTTGTCTCACAGAGCCAGGCGGAGGCCCATTACAAGGGGAACCGCCATGCCAGGAGAGTTAAAGGCATTGAGACGTCCAAGAGTCGCCCCCAGGAGGGGGATAAGCCTCATATCCTGACCCAGACCTCATCCCCGTCTCCACCTGGAGCCCCTGGCGTTGCCCAGGATTGCGATCCTGGGAAAGCAGGTGAGAGAGCAGAAGATGTTACCAGACGTTGAAAGAGCCTGTGTGATCCTCTAATTGCAAACATAATCACCTTGTTCCACACAGGAATGTTCCGGGATGGGAGATCATGTTATACATAATGGGAAATATCCAGGAATGACAAAGTATTTTAATCAGAGTGGCTTTGCAGGAACTTGCTTTGACAATAAAAGAAAAAAAAAAAGAAGGTTTTTGTGCGGTTGCATTTGGCTGCAGAAAAACCATCTCACAAAGCCTGGTGATAACAGATTATTATACAGTAAAATATTTTTCTGATTCACAGCTAAGCCCAGTTTCAGTAAATCAAACTGAGCTTGAGAGTCAAGCCAACAAATTATTATAAACATACAGTTGCCTGGATTCACACCACTTGGATATTTTTCTTACCTTTTGTCGCATTCCAACCACCGACGTCAATGTATTCAATTGGCTTTTCATGTGATAGACCAGCACAAGGTAGTTCTATAACTTTGTAGTGGTGGGAAATTGATGCATAGTTTTAAAAAAAAAATTATACATAAAAAGCATTTGTGATCACCCTGTTTACTCTCACACCCTGAAGTAAATCCAGGTCAACCAATTGCCTATAATCATCGAATTAGCGAACAGAGTCCGACTGAGTGAGCATTTATTTTGACAACACAAACTTTATTTATGTTGACAGACACTCTGCATTCAGTCAGACCGAGATGAGGCTCAGAATGGCAGTAATTTCAGCCCTGGTAGAAAAACCCCAAAGGATTTGCAGTTGTGACTCCAGTGAAAGATTAACGTCAATCTATAATACACATCGTATCAATTTCCTTCCACTGCAGAATTGTGCAATACTTTGACATAAAATCCCAATAAAATACATTGAAGTTGTTAGATATGACATGACGACATGTGGAAAGGTCGAAGGGGGAGTGATTTCTTTTTCAAGGTGGTGTACCACTTCTAAATGACCTTCTATAAGGTACTATGTAATTTGTAGCTAAATCAAAATAGAACATGGCTTATTAGTTTAAACATGGTGATAATAGGTGCTAATGCTGATTAAATATAAATAAAGACGAGACTACAACATTAAAAATGGACAGAGTCATAAACGACGGTGACAGCAGCTGATCTGACTTTAATAAGATTTTATTTACTTTTGGCCAGATGATTAATGGTTAGGAGGAACAGTGCATGCTCCTTTCTTAGCAGAACATTTCTGGCTTCACCCCTGCTTTCTTAGTCTTAGCTCTCCTTCCCGTCTTATTATTTCAAGCTATAATTCACAGTACTGTCTGCATTTAGCCCATCTTCTTTTTTGTTGTCAAGCTTTCCGTTCTGTCTGTGTCGCAGACAGTTTGGATCAAACACCAGGCACTGAACAGACCTGCCACGTTTCACTGACATTTGCAAAGGTTTCTGTAGCTGACTGTTTACAAGACATTTTCAGGGTGCTGATGTGGGACCTCAGTGCAAACATTCAAATGAAGAAAAAAAGAAAAGAAAAACTCCTGTTTGATAAAGACCACCAGAGTAAACATCTTAGCATTTCCCTGTCTTTGCCTTGGCACTTTTTTTTACTCTACCTTGTCCCAGAAAAATTGTAGCTCCTGTTCTTTTTAGTCTTTTTTTTCCCCCCTCGGGGATTTATGAGCTCAACCCCTTAAATCAGTCCCCATTACTGAGATTTTCTGAGACAAAAACCAACCTAATGAGAGGCCAAAACAGAGCCTGCCATGATGGAGATCCAAAAGTAGAAACATGTGAAAGAATGCCTTTTTCCATCCAAGCCTTTTTCTCGTGACCCTGGAACCTTGCTTCTTCCTGATTTTGCAGCATGCATGCTGGGTTGTGCGTGTGTGTGTGCATGGGCATGTGTGCGCGCGCGTGTGCGTGTGTGTGTGTGTCTTCAGATTGATCTTCAGCTCAGTGGTGGCTAGACAGATCTCTGGGAGCATGCAGCTGTGCACTTCCTCAACTGGGAAAGCATTGTGTGGGGACAGACAGACACTGTGATGTGGGACGTGGAGCCCACTCTGGGACAGGCATAGGAGGTTACAGCCATAAAGTTGTGTAAACATAAATAAACAATTCGTTCAAGCAAAATATTCAAATGGAAGGGAAAATTTCCCACAGAGGCTTAACTGTCTTTGTTTTTGACCCTGATTATTTTTGCTGCAGAAGATCTTTTTGTTTATATCTGTCTGACTTTAGAGAGAAACAGATATAAAGCAGTAGCGGCCTGGGCTGCCATGTCTACACCGACCTTCATTTTATGTGTGCCATCATTTCTCATTAATACATCAAATGCAGTCAGAAGTGACGACCGCGAACATGACATTTGGGGACCTTGCTGAGGGCTGAAGCTGCGAGAGGTTATGATCTGAATGCTGTCGCCCGCTCTACAGTACAGTTCACAGAGGGAGTTTTACATCCCTCAGAGGCTTTGTGGTTGTTGTTGTCCCTAAAGAGGAGGCCCTTGGCTTTGAGGGATTTGGACGGGGGAGAAGAGGTTTTGGCGAGGCCTGCAGTATAGAGCATGGCAGCTGTTACACTACTGGAGAGAAACTCTGCTCTGCCGGCCGCCCCCTTCCTGCTTCGCCTTTCCTCTTTATCATTGACACTCCTACTTTAATGAAGGACCACGTTAAAACCACCCTCATATTACAGCACACAAACACTCACACACACACCCAAGGTCAGTTAAACAGATGACTTTCATGTGATGGCTTGGGTTGCACAGTGGGGACCTGACAGTAGAATTGGGTTACGCAGATCTGATAGTCTTTCATGCTCTGTTTGTTGAGCCAAAGTCCGTTTATGCATGTTTTGTTTCAGCAGGAGTTTCTTGGGTCAAATCTGACTAAAGCAGTTGCACCTAATAAAACAAGAGACATGTTAGATGCTGGCTGGAATTTCTTGTTGCATGACTCAGAGTTCAAATTAAGAGCAAACTGGGAAAATGCACCCAGATGCATTATAGATGCAAGTCTGATATCGAGTTCCATAGATCTTTAATAATTAATAATGGTTGCAGAATCCACAGTCGCCTGCTGGACAGGTATATTTGCACTGCATATGTATTGATACATCCTGCAATCTTTCTCATTTTCCTTATGATGTAATCATGAACGTTAATGCATTTCTTTGAGGTTTTATAAAATAGTTCAGTACAAAGCAATGCATAGTTTGTAAGGAGAAAGGAAAGTAAAATACTGTTTTGTTTATTTAAACTTTAAAAAAATCTGAAAAGGGTACAATGCATTTATATTTACACTGATACTCTGATGTTTGCTTCACCTAGTACTCTAAACAAGGATTTCAATAATGAGGAATGGCCTTTGACTGGACCATTCCGACATAAATGTACTTTGATCTGAGCCATCCAACTGTTATACTAACTTTATGTTTATGATGACTATTTTGCTGGACGTTTCAAGTGTTTTGCAGCTTGTATCATGTTCCCTGTCAACATCGCTTTTACATGTTTGCATATCCTGCAGCCGGCACGGCTTGTGAAAAACTGCAGACAGAACTTTTCATTGGTTTTATCTCGCCACTCTGTAAATGTCAGCGAGAGCTGTCCTGTCGACAAAGTATTCGATCATGGCTCGCGGTCTCTGTAGCTTCTTTAATGTTAACATGAGTCTCTTGGCTGCTTTTTTCATTTTATTTTATTTTTTTTGATTAATGCTCTGCTTGGCTGGTCTCAGTTTCTGTTGACAGACCATGACTTTGGAGGTTTGGTGTTGTGTTATAAAGATGGAGCGAACAGCGCTCTGTGACAGTTTGGGATGATGTTCATAACCAAATCCTGCTCTGAACGTTTCCATATCCAACAGCTGATTGTTTACTGATGTTTTCTAACAAACATTTGAGGCCTTCACATAACAGCCACATTTATGAGACACAATCACAGAAAGTTGGACTCCATACACTAATTTGGTTACTCGGTTCAAGCAACCGCACAGCATTTAATTTTTCACAAAATAAAATCCCAATATTTTTAACAAATGAGAATAATTTCAAGGGACAACTTTGCTGCCATCCTCTTTATATTCTCTCGGTATTTTCTGGTGATGCAGTATGTTCACTCTCATTAATTATGCATCACTACTTTATGTCTCCGCTTTCCACAAGATTTATTACCACACGGTCTCTCATTTAACACTTGCAATATATACATCAATAACAAACAAATTCTCAATATTACTTGCAATCGTACATTTTTTCCTCAACATTTCCTGTAGTTCAGAACAGATTTGAACACATACTCTGTGTGCAACCTTCATCTGCTGACAACAAATTGCTCTGTGGAATTTGTTTGCATTCAATGAGATGCTTTGGTCAACAAATCCTTTTCCTCCTGGGGCCATCCAATAGGTTGCTTTAATTTCCCGAAGTGGATTAAGGCCAGCATAGACTCACCAGGGTAAGTGTAAAGCATCTGGATTGAGTTATCTCCCCCTTCATGAACTCTCCCCCAATAATAGGAACTTCCTATGCTTGGCCATGAGAGAGCCTCTTTGTAAATGATTAAGTAGACTTACAGAATATCCACAGTTGTAGGAGAGTCAGATAACTCTGGCACAAAGATTGTGCGAAAGAAAAAAAACACAAAAAAAAACCATTCCTTTTGGAGTCTACAGCTTAATATTAATATATCAAACAAAACGGTTTAACTTCACATGGATACATCACCATTTTATATAGAATTTCATGAAAATTGTTCTTTGATTGCTTTCACTGTTGCAGAATGATTTTTTTTGCCCTTGGTGTTGAAAAGCTTGAAAGTGAAGTTGTTTGATTGTAAATATTAATACAAGCCCTTTAGGGTGTGTCTGATTATTGCTGAGGAGAAATGGAGAGATGTTTGTCTGCAATCTCAGACTTGGATTCTAAAATTATTCCTAATTATTTGGCAACACACTCATGTGTTTTTTCCTGACTGGTTTTGAACCAAAACATGCGTTGTGCAGGGCTTGCATGTTCTCTAAAACAACTACTACTATTGAATTTCTCAATGGACTACTCAACATCACATGAGAAGCCAAAGCAGAAAATATATTTCTATTTATATATATATTTATTTTTTTAATTCCTTTTGAATGCACATATGTTGAATAAATATTTATTGCAGTCCTGCAACTGGAAACCAGTATGGAACAAAGGGATTTTGATTCTGGGAAGCAGTGAACAGGAACAAACTTCCAAGAGCTTGGCTGAAGACGGCACCAAAGCACCAATTACAATATAATCACTTCAGCCTATAGATGAAATAAACGTATCAGTTATCATTGTGGTATTTCTGCCACGAAAGGCAATGCTGTATGAGAACACACAGATGTAAATTAGGCATTTAAAGCAAATGATGCCTTCTTTCCAGAAATGCTGTGCAACATTAGTTTTACATGCAAGGAAAGCTTGCTGATCATCAGATTGGTTTCTTTAGAGTTTGGTTACGGGCCACACAGTCTCTGCTCTATTTGAGAGCGTAGGAATACCCCACCCAAATGCAGGGGGGGTATTTTTTCAGCACTCTCTATTTAGTGAATACCAATGGTCTTGATTGTGGGTGTAGCTGACCAGAAACACATGTGTGGAAATGTATACAGCTATTCTGCTTGCTGGTGTCCTTGGTAAAAATGCCTTCAAATACATTAACCTGCTTTTGCAGCCCTTTGATCTAACATTTATACTCTCAGTATAACCCAAACCTTCATTTAAGAGCTTTTATTCAACAAGGGAAAAGGATTTAATCTTAAGAAATCGTAGTTGTATAATATCACCCGCGTTACAGTCATTGGCACCTTGTTGGAGCTGGCAGAGAGAAGGATATATGACCATTCATCTTTGCTTTGTTTGAGTTCTTGTCTCGTTTTCTCTTTTCTTCTGCTCACCCCACAGGTTTCCCTTGACTTTAGGTCTGGTAGAAGGTGTAGTTTGTGTCAGGTGAAGCATTTCTAAGTTGATTTGACCAGATGTTTTGGATCATCGTACCAATAAAGACCACAGTGGTGACCCATTTTCAATTTTCCATTGTCTAGGTTATGTCATACCTCAAGGAACACAGGAATTAGAAGTTGCTGGACAGTCTTCAAAAAAAATAAAAAATACAGAAAGCCCAGATAATGACATCATTGCTTTTTAAAGCTTCTAATTAATTCTCAACATTTAAGTCAAACACCAGAAGATTTAGTTTTTGTTTATTTCTCTATTTTTCTTTTCCTTTCCTGTTTTATGAACTTGGGGGAAAAAAAAGAATATTCAAATATAATTGGGCATACACAAATTAAACTAAATTTTCAGTATCAGAGCATGGATCCAATGCAGGGCTTTATTTTAAGGATTTTTATGCATCATAACTAAGATTGGGGGGACACTGTATATGGTAACTGGTTAAAAACAGAAGCATAGATTCACACAGGCAGAAGCAGGTTTTATGGGGGGCAATATGCCCCAAGATAAGGGAGTTGCACAAATGCTCATAATATAATGTTATCGCTTAATTAGGCCTTGAACAACTTCCCTGTCTCTTGTCTATATAGCCACTGAAATGTTATGGATTCTATAAGGACTGTAGGAAAATAAGTATGACTAGAGAAAAGAGATAACATTTCCAACTCAACACTGAATTAAGGGGCTTTTCCATTAGTTTTAGCTCAAAATCTAAAATATATTTGACTGATTAAACCCAAACTAGAAAATACTGCTCTGAAAACCGATGCAATAAAAAGAAATCTGAGATTTATAAAGCCTTTTTATTAGTGAACACACAAAAGCTTGAATTTTGCATTATTTTAGAGATCCGTATATTGATAGGAGTCCACAAACTTCAACATGTAGACTGGTCAAAAGCCTGGACTGTGCATGAGGAAGTTGTTGCCCAGGGCACCGTTCCTGCGGGAACCACCACTGCACGCACAGGCAAAGATAAAGACTGAAATAAAATGACATCAGCCTTATAAAGTGCTTTATTAGGACTCTCAAAGACGTGTTACAATGAGATCAGTCATTCCCACTCATGATGGCCAGCTACTGGATTGTATCCACAGCAGTCCTGCGGCAGTCTGACAGGAGCAAATCTGCTAAGCTGGCGCCACTGTTTAATAAAATGCTTCTGGAATTTATGAACTGAATTGTCACTCTTTCAGCCAAATTTGAAAAAAAATAAAAAATAACAGGTGTTTTGGCAGAAGCAGAAATATACTGTGGTCTGTGCTTCCTATTTGTCTCTTTGATAAATGTTAACACAACCAGACCACATCAAGGAACGATGCAGCCCTCAGACACGTTAGACGCACGCTCCTTCCTTTACATGCACCAGTTTGGTATTTCCTTCACTTTAATTAAAAGGCCCTTTTCAAACCAATTATGAATTTCCAGCAGAGTAAATAAAAAAAAAAAAACGGCATACAAAAAGCTTTTTGATGGTTTGTTTGATCTACAGAGCGGACCACATCTGCTATATTCAAGAGGGAGTGGTTGACAGTGTGGTTACATTTAATACAATTATATTTCAAGGGAAACATATCTTTAGTTAACTGTTTCAGCTACTCTGTTGGCTCTATAACATCGGGTATTTAACACATTGTTTTCTCATTTTCCCTTTATTTTCCCCAGATGATACCCGACCTCTGTCGCAGTTAAGCGAGCCCCTTCTGGCTTCAGGGCCCCTTCCCTCACTAGCCAATCCACCCACCCCGCCCATGGATTCCCCCCTGACGTCAGTGTGCCCACTTCTTCCAACCCAGACTCCCTCTTTGGTCCCCCCGACCAGCTCCTCCCCCGGCTGCGGCAGCACCAGCTCAGACCAGCCCGGGTCTGGACCACCAGCTTCAGGAGTGTCAGCCACTCCGGCTTCCAGCAGCCCGTCCAACCCAGAGACGGAGGAAGACAAGGCCAAAAAGCTGCTGTACTGCTCACTGTGCAAGGTGGCTGTCAATTCACTCTCACAGCTGGAAGCCCACAACAAAGGTGGGTAATTCTGAATAAAATGAAAACCCCAAAACATGTTTAATATGTGTAGACAGAGAGCAGTTCAGGTGGAAGTTTACAGAAATTACAATTTTACAGCTTTGGAAGTTTAATGAGTCTCTTGAATTGTTTTAAAATACTTGCCTCTTTGTTTTCTTATCAACATATAGAGTTCATCAAGAATTGCAAATATGTTCACGGGCAATTTTGTGATTTTTTTTTAGCATTGAAATCCGCACATGGGAACCGACAAGCAGATAAATCATAGATGCACCATTCTGAATATTTTTTGTAGCCTTTTTGCCATTGAATCTTTATATAATCCACACTGTCTAAAGACAAGACACTGTTTGTGTTGACTCTCATAGGAGGCGTTAAGTGGCTGGCATTACTTACGCCACAATCTATCTCTGTAGGGAACTTGTGGCTCCTAACTTAACTCAAAGATTCCCCAAAAACTTATGCTTTCAAATCTGGCCTGTTTTGACGATAAGATACAGGAGCTTTGCTGTCATACTTCTAGACTTTCTGTTACCCACTGGACCCTGTGTTTTCTTGCAGACTGAATGACCTGCTAACATTATGGAAAATAAAGGTTTCATCAAAACAGCTTCCAGTTACCTGCATATACTTCACTAATGTTGAAAATCGGTGGCCTCAGTTTTATTCCTTCAGTTCCAACTTCAAAGTTTCTATTTCCCACTCACCAATTACAGCTGATTAGGCTAAAAATCAATCAGTTTCTGTCAACAGCTGATTTCTATGTGGATCTGTATTTGAAATTGATTAAGAAAGCTTTAAATGAAGTGTGGAACGTGACACAACAGAGGACACTAAGAACTGCACTGATCAGCAGATAAATGATCTGTTTGACACTGACATTCCTGGCCCATGTAACTGAGAACTTCTTTCTAGGTCTCGAGAGTCGTGTCAAAGTGTCCAACCTTGTGTTCACGCTCGACAGAAAGCTCACTTTCTTCTCTCACATAGGCCTGTAGTGTTTGACATAACCCCAAACCCACTGAACCAAGATTAGTTCTGCCATTTCCACGCGACCTATTATCTGTACTCTCTAAAAGTCCTCCACCTAAATGTTTTCACGATGCCTGGGTTGTGTAACTGCTGCCACAGGGATGTAAATAGGAATATACAATACCACTGGACACGTTGTACCAGACGGCTCTGAAACATGACACATTCTCACTGTTACAATTATCCCTGAGATGCCATTTGCTCACTTTAATCCTTCCAGACCGACTTACAGTAAGTCTGCATGTAAGACGACTGTACGAAAGTTTAAAAAGTTTGTGCAAAGGCATTAATTTCTAATAAATTTTAATGTGCTATATTGGAGTTATGTTTGATAAATAAACATGAACTGCACAATTGCTACATGATACTTTGTTCGAAAGAGTGGTGTGCATTCGTACCTAGCCCCCATTACTCTGATTACTCTTCTCAGTATGTGTGTATCCGAGGGGTAAAAGAGGCCAGGGGTGAAAATACACACCGCACTCTTGAGATTTTTGTTTGAAAAACCACATTGTTCTCACTTCACACTTAGGTAATTGCAACATTAATTGCAAGTACAAAAAAACTTAAAGCTGCACTGAATAGCAGCAAGAGACACAGTACCATAAGAATTGGCAAATTATTGATTGAACTGCACCGTGCTTATCCTGGGCGATTAGACCCAACTTCCTCAGCCAATAAGGCCATTTTAATGTGGGATGTGCAATAGCTATGCGGTCACTACCATCATCATAGCACAATTTTCCTCGATTTTATTTTTCACCCCTTTTTGATTGACTCTTTTTCTCATTTATCTACAGACCTATTTGTGTTGCATTTCTCCACTAGAGCCAGAGAATAGCAGTGTTTCTCATCAAGATGCAGATGCATGTTTAAAGTAAAAGAACACACAGTACTTTAATTTATTAACTCCTAATCACAGGCCTGGGTCTCAGCCTGCTGGGTATTTCTAGAGTTCAGGGCCTGGAAAACTAAAAGTTAAACCAGCTGAAAGTTGGAGGAAGACAATATGGAAACAATTACCCTCACTCATTCTTAAAATAAAAAACTCGTACATTTTCACAGTTTAAAAATAAAGCATGCGTCATGCAGAGACAGATGCTTGAACCAAGTGCGTGGCAGAAGGACTAAGTGCCAAACACGCAAAAAATGGCGAAAAAAAAAAGTAGAAAAGATTGCAAAGTAATTTCATTTCGACATTTTGTTTTCATTCCAAACATTTCCTGTTTTTGATTCTTGGAGTGAAAGCCGTCCACACTTGTGTTTATAAAGTGAGTCAAGTTTACAAAGACAAACGGATCTCCAGGGCCATCCTCAGTGCTCAGACCAAAATAAAACAGAGAGCACATTTTTGGCTTCGAGTAAAACTTATCAGTGCAGTGGCGTCCCTGCAGCGACGCCTCCACGTTCTCCACACCGCACCCCACTCTCATAATTTCTCCTTCCTCTGGGTGACCTTTGCATTGTTCAAAGGGATTTAAAAATTGACTCAAGTTCAATTCAAACTGTGTCAAAGTTACAGCTGATGAGGGTTGAATGGTTTTCTTTCAGTCCTGGAACGTGTAATAGTGTTTATTTCTACTTTTAATTGAATTTTTTCTTGCTTTTAATGTCTAATTCAACATGTTTTCTGTATTTTGACCCAATTTAGTGATTCACTTAGCAGTATTAAAAGCTTATATAATCAAGCAATTTCATGACTAAAATATGTAAGAAATGTTTTAGAAATATCTGCATTTTTTTTTTTTTTACTTTCCTAGTATCTTTGTTTTGTTGCTTTTTGTTGTGGAAATTTTTTTTTTTTTCCTCAAAGCTCAGATGGTACATAATGTACCGTGGTTCCCAATATTTAATTTTTCTATTTTTAATAAGTTACTAATGTATCACCATCAGAGGTTACTTTTATCTGATGTCTCACACTGACAATCTCACAGCTGTCTTCTTACTGCCATCTTGTGGACAAAAGCTTCATCAAACTGAAGAGTTCTGATTTCTGTTCCACTTTAATGGTTATTGATTTATTGATGAAGCCACGCAGTGCTTCACACTCTTCTCAAGTTTCATTATTTTTCTTCTATCTCATTGTTTCTGCATCTGTTATTTGAGCTGAGCAGTGATGCGTCATGTTTGAATTTGTTTTAAAAAGGAAGTAGGCGATATCTACTCATTTTGTGCTAATGGAGATTTAGCTGATCTGCATTATTTTACCCTCTGTGTTAAGATTTTTCTATCCAGAAGACTTTTACGATTTTTTTTGTTGCTTGTTTGTTTGTTTGTGTGTGTTTATCTGCCTGCAGGCACTAAACACAAAACCATACTGGAGGCACGAAGCGGGCTTGGTCCTATTAAGGCGTACCCTCGCCTGGGTCCGAAGCCCAGTGGAGAGCAGGGAGGGGGGCCAGTGGACCCCAACACTCAGGAACGAACCTTCCACTGTGAGATTTGCAACGTGCGGGTGAACTCTGAACTGCAACTCAAACAGGTAGGTGGAAGATTGTTTTTAATCGTCCTTCCCTTTGAGTTTGAGAAGCATGTATAATATTGTTTTCCATAGACTGAATCTAAAAAAAAACATTAATTTCCTGAATTTAAATTCGGACTTCACGACATTAGAAAATCTTGTGGTAGTCGAGTAAAGTACTTTTTTTTAAACACAACTTATAATGGTGAATGAAATATTTTTGAATCAGTACATAATCAAGAAAAGTTCCCAAACCACAAACCTGGTCGCCTTTGTTTTCAGCACATATCAAGCCGGCGGCACCGGGACGGCATGGCAGGAAAGCCTAACCCCCTCCTCAGCCGACATAAGAAGCACAGGGGGGCGGATCTGACGGTAACACTTTGACTTCTGTCCCCTGTCACACATTTCATCAAACAAACATTGATTCTAGAAATTGATAGTTTCAATCTCTAGGAAGATCTTCATAATACCCATATTGGAAGGAGTTTACAGAAAACTGTCGGCCAGTCCGGTTCAAATTGATGTTATGAATTTAATATAACTTGAACCGTTCGACTTGCTTTCTCTCGTGAGACCATTGACTCTTGCCGTTTTGAGATGAACAAGGACGTCACTCTATTCCCAGTGGTGTCGTTCAAGACTGTAACACAAATAACCTAACCCTAAAACTAAAAATATATGTTGGATTTTTACTTTCCACATGGTTGTTATGAAGATATTCCACTCCAACAAGTGCCTTGTAAAAGATGCTATTAGAAAATGGGCTTATTTGATTTGTATTGTCACATTTATTGCAGTAACTGATAAATAATAAATATGTAAAGAAAAAAATTATGATAACATTGAAAGTTCATCTCATTCATTCTTACTGCTAATTTATCGTTCAAATGATGCAAACATTTCAGTTTACTGACAGTAAATTTCTAGAATGCAAAAAAACTAGATTTCTACAAATTCTTGGAGAACATCTGATTATTGATAATGTACTGATGCTTTTGAACTGATCACATCATTTCTGTCCTACTTGTCTCCCTCCCCATCCCTCTGGTTTCTGTTTTCAGTCTTCTTTGACCTTCTCCAAGGATCTCACCAAAGCTTTGGGTGCGGGGCTGTTGCCCAGCCCGTTGGCCGTCGCCGCAGCTATGGCCGCGGCTGCATCCTCGAACCCGCTGGCTCTCCGCGCAGCTGCCCCTGGCCCTCACCCTCACCCCCACCCCCACCACCTCTTGCAAGGCCCACCTCTCAGCCACGCCATCTTGAGACCCGCCCCCGGGCCCATCCGCACCACCCATGGGCCAATCCTCTTCTCTCCTTACTGACACATCGTCCTGTGACTTCATCCCGTCAGAAACATCCACTCCAAAAGCACACTGTGAAGCTAGAAAAAAAAAAAAAAAAGATCAACAAACAGCAATGGTTAAGGGGGGAAACATCTAGTAGTTTAAATGTCTGATAGAATAGCAAGGGAAAGGAACAGTGGGAAGGAGTACAAGTATTACGTGTCTCTTTTTCCCTTTACCTAAACCTCTCCACTCACTCGCCTTCTTTTTCAAAGGACTTCTGATGGCTCTGTAGAAAAGAAGAGTGAAGGAGAGAATTCATTATGCATCGTACTCTCTTGTACATTGCCCATTTTCCCTCGTCCTTCCCTTGCACTGTGGCCAAAACGAGGCCACCTCAATATAGAAAAGAACAAAACAAAAAAAAACTACACAGACTACGCAGACCTTTCTAGAAATGTCAAACCATGCATAGTGTTATCATTACTATTCTGGCGCAGGCGGTCGGTGTTTCTCCTGTTGTTACGGCTCGACTTCTTCTCGTCACCCTATGCACCTCAGAAACCAGGACAATAGTGTTGCGTCAGTAGGGTAGCTGCTTCCTTCGGTTTTTGCTGTATCCGCCGCGGCTCGCTGCGGCGCTCTCCACAACGCTGTACCCTGTCCTTCTCCTCAGCCAGCAGCTCTTCCATGTGTGACACTAGGTCCTCACTAGACGCAACATGTCTTTGTCGGAGAAGGTTAGGAGAACAGAAGTGAGACTGTCGGGGATCGCAGCCTAAGCCCCCTGTCATCGCCAGAGAAGGTGAGGTGAGAGGAGGGGTCGGCGCGGGTCAGCGGACGGATTGACCACAGGAAGCATGCAGACGCGCGCACACACACATATAGTCCAGAAGAAATCTGTGTTTTAAAATAGATCGCACCAACTAACACTGCTGCAGGGCATGTCTGCCAGCTTTCATAACAGTCAGAAAACGTCGTCGAAGAAGACGAAAGGGGAGGGCGGAAACAGCTGGAGTCAAGCTTGTGAACATACTGCACTGCTGTATTCAACACATGACAGTCCTATACAGCTCAAAATATGTTCAAGGAAAGGATTTTCTATCGTGTTGTGGTTTATGTTATCGAAAAGAGCATAGGTTATAGTTGCCGTTCTCTTTTCTGTTTACATCATCACCACGCTCTTTCCTCTCAGGCTGAATTACTGTGTAGGTGGTCAGGCATGACTTAAACCTGACCTTGTGTTCGGATCTATTTATGTTGTTCCTGCATGCGTCCTTACACCGAGGCTCTTCAGGGACAAACTTTAGCATCACTGGGTTGAACCCTTTCATTCCAGCGTAGTCCTCCACCTCCTCACCTGGCTGATACCCAAAGGTTTGTTTGTTCGGGTCAATAAAACATTTTTAAAAAGTGCGTCTGACAACTGACAGACAATAAACTGAAAGGGAACCGGATGAAAAGCATGCTTTCTCAGTTTAAGATGGTATTGAGCTGGAGTCACACGATAAAGGTGCCCAGAAGCAGAAGCCCAGACGTCCAGCTCGAGGCAACTATTGGTAATTCCTGTCTTACAAATGAAAGCCATGACACACACCATGATTTGTTTTCTTTTACAAAGACTGGTGAGCACTTTGTTTTACCTCGGTTGGGACTGTTGCTTTGTGTTTTACTGCACATGAAAAAATGAGCAAAATCGTGGGGGGTGGGGGGGCAAAATACACATTTAATATTTTTGTAGGTAGGAAATGTTTATCAATTCATCCATGAGAAGGAAATTAATAAAAGGGGTTGACATTTTTTTGGTGGATATCATGAACAAGCCTGACACACTTGTGCATTCTGTTTGTTCTCAGAAGTTGGAAGATCTGACTTATCGGTCATCATTTTGAATTAGCAATAATTGTTAGGTAGGATGTCGTAACTATGACTGAAATATCTCATAATCACAGGACAACATTCATTTTTCCCTCTCAGTGTTGAAATTGGGTTTCATCAGAAATGTCTGGAATGTCTTCTTTAGTCCAATTTTGGAAAGTTGGTGTATTCATTAGTTTAAAGCTGTCATTCAGTCAGAACTTGTGTAAATCTTTCATTTGCATTTCTGACAGTTATCTCATTTAATTAGTGGCACATAATACTGTAACAGACATCTTTTAGTGATTAGATGAAGAGAAAAAAAATATATCACTTTTAGCTAGTGCCAAAACATTTGCAAATTTTCTGACTTGCAGCTTTGAAGCATTTCCTTCATACTTGGATGCATGAAGAAATGTTGCATTTCTAAAGTTGGATTGGAAATACAACAAGAGCATCACCTGAAGGGGTCATCGTTACTGGGAAAATGATCTAAAATGACTAAAAATATAAAGGTTAAATTCTCAGCAACATAAAGTAATAACTTCCATCTGCGTCATTCAGTGGCTGCAGGTTATAGGTTGGATATGGCAAATCCTCCTGTAGCTATATTAATACTTTATACAACTGCATCTCTTTGGCATAAATCAAATACTGCTGCAGGCCTCAAGTACAAGTATGAGTATCTCAATTTTAGATGGAAAAACAGGTTTTCCAACTTTTAGCAGTAATATTCCCAACTCGGCTACGACACTATTCCCAGATCAGAGCTCCGACTCCCGAGACAACTGGAATACAGAATTACAAATAGGTAGAGATGAGGAGCCAAATGAAGCTAGCTAAGCAACAACCGGCTCCTGCGCGACAGCTGGAAACTGAAACCCCTTTTTTTGAACAAGATGTACACTGTGCCCTCTCATTGAGAAACAATGAGCTCTAATGTCTTACCTTTGTCTGAATATTGCAATGCAATGAGCAGTTTATATCAAAGTGACTTGTTACCATTGTTACGTCAATGTCTGGAGTTGTTTAGGGTGGGAGCAAGCCAGATCACAGACCTTTCTTTCCCTTCCATAAGAATCTTGGAGCCTCAATGGTATAAGGGAGGAGTAGCAGAAGACAGATGCGTAGCTCAGCACAGAGACCGACCCTTCATATTAAAGGGCCTTTAAACTATGGGAATCTCTGTTTGGGGAACAGGGTACAACACCAGGTGTAAAAGGATTTCAGCTCGACGATCTGTGCTTTTTTTTTTCTTTTTATTCCCTATGTTGCATTGTTTTATTTTTTTCCTGTTTGTGAGTAGCGTACCCAAATGAAAATGCAGAGGAATATTATTAATGCCATTACTTAAAGCAGAAGTTGTCTCAGTGTCAGCTTCCACCATTGTGCTCTTTTTTGTTGTGGAAAGTAATCTTTGAGTTCATTTTGTGAGTGAGATGCTGTTCCAAGATTTGTGCTTGCCTTCCTGTCGGTGTGTGTACCATGTATATTCAAGTGTGCAATGGGATATCCTCACCTCTGACCCTCCACCGGTAGCGTACGGAGGTGACCTGGAGCTAAAAAGTGCCCTGACTTAGTGACGGAGACAAAAATCCTGTTTGATTTGAGGAGACTGACGAATCAGAAAAGATTTTATCATGGAGCTGATCTTATAACTCGGCTATTACAAAGTGTTTGCGTCCCTGTTAGGCCAGTCATTCTAGTAGCGTGACTGAAATGTTCAAATTGTCCTAGATATGTCGACAAAGTGGAAACAGCCATTGAATCATCCTCATTTTTTTCACATTCGGGAAATAAATAACCGATTCCCATTTTCTGGACTTCATGTTAGCTGTGTTTAGGCTCCTAGCCTTAGCCTTATTCTGCCCTCAGTCTCTCTCTGAGCGGAACCAGACAACGAGAGAGCCCGAGAGGCTTCGGTGTAATTTTGTCTTGCCAATAAAATTATTTTTGAACTTCATTATCAGAGGGATAAAGAGTTTGTATGGCAAACTGTAGCAATACCTGACTCATTCTGGCTACTCTTGTTTATTGCAATAAGAAAATGAAACAATAAATGTGTATGTGATTAAAACATAAATGTAATTTAAATAATAATAATTAAAGAAAAAAAACTTTATGGAAAATATTGATATCAAGCAAAACTATTGTGAAAAAAGTAAATGTCAATAAATCATGAAATGATATTGTCTGCAGCATCTTTATGAATCACTCACTGTTGTCTTCTCCCCTTATTTGTTTATTTAGCTCTTCAAAAGTCGCCAACACGTTCATCAAATCACATGCTAGTTTTGACATATAGTGAATTAGCCTATTTTTAGACACATCTGTGCCTCATTAGTTATTTTAACAAAAGATTCAGCCATGCATTTGTGAAGCAATGGACCTTTCTTTCATGGGTCAGGTTGCTATGAAAACATTTGGTCCATTTCAACACCTCATTTTCAGGCAGACATCATAAACCACATTGTTCCCATCATTTCAAGCAGCACCAAAAAGAAGAGAAAAATATCTCAGGAGTGGATGGATTTCAACAAAAAGGAGAAATTCATGCAGGAATATACGCAAATGTGTGAAAGTTCTGAAGATGATCTTTATCACCGTCGCTGTTTCCTTAAACATCCACACCAATGTCCTCTATGAATTTGGTTTCATCGATGTAAAACTCTTAGTAACAATGAGTGAGATGAGAGTCTTGTCTAAAGCACTCCAAATACTTCACTAAAGTTCACAATCAACCTTAGTGAAAAGTTGATTGTCCGTTTTAATATTTACTAATAACTGATCAACTTTGACAATGTGTCTCTTGTGATTTCAACAAACAAATAGGCATAAAGTAGAATCAATAATATTGATTCTATAATATTGCAGTTTTAAATGCAACTGTGCTTAAAAAAAAAAACAAGCAAAACAAAAAATCCTGGGCTGAAAATTTGAATCATGCTACCTAGAGGTGTTTATTCAGTCAGTGGCCTTTTAGTTTAAGAATAATTTACTGGGCCATATCTTTAAATTGTGTTTCTTAAGCAACCATACAGACTCAGCATCAGATTTGTTTTCCAAGATTGTGTGCACAAGCAAGAAATGCATCTTTGTTTTCCAATCCCTCACAGCCTACAGACAGTAACAGATCAACTTCAGAGGAAGTAAACAGTAAACTGCATAAACATACTTAGATGTGTCTGTACAGCTTTTTCTGAAACCAATAATAGGGAGAATGTTAAGGGGAAAGCATACTTTTGTTTTCCCTTGATGTATTTATTTCATTGTGAGGCATTATTTTGCTATTCTTTATTTGATTATCTTCATTTAGCCACAATTTGTGTTTAAATGACGCCAGTTTACACCAGTTTTAGCGGTAGATCAACATACTTTACACGTCAAAAGAAAGAAGTAGAATAAACTATGTACTTTTTCCAGATATTCCCCGTGAAATATCTACTTACTGGCTGCTTGATAGATTTCTCCTTGAGGCTTTTGCGATACTGTCATTGCTACATGTACTCCAGCACTGTGACATAAGTGATAAAATATGTAATTAACACCTCTTTAACACTCACATCACTATCTAGGCAGATGATGTTAGTAGGAACATTTGCTCTACTTTTTCTTTTTGTCTGTGTACTTTTTTTTTTTTTTTTTTTTTACATCTAATACCGAGTGTAATTTTTTTCACATGGTAGGCTATGACAAAATTTCACGAACCGTTTCTTCTTCTCTAGACGGCCTACGTATTTAGTGAGAGGTGAGTAACTAACTTCTGATAATAAATTATACACTGGTGCTATTTCTCTGGGACCCTCCGCTGTCAGCAGGTCATTCCTCCTATTAGCAATACAAAATGAAACCACAAGATGGCTCTGCTGTGATGACCGGGAGATGGATGGGAATGAAACAAAGAGGGCCGTTTGTAGTGAGCTGTGTAACGAAGACTAATGATCCAAAGCCTTACAGACTAATATAAACGGCACACAGAAGAGCAGGACCGAATGCATAGCGTGAATTACAAGCAGCTCCACTTGCATGATCTCTGCGCTGTTCGGTGAGAATGAGCCTTGGATGAACTGGCCAGATGGTTGCTGAGCCATCAAAGGTGTTGTAAAACTAAATGGTGCATATGAGCTGCAACCCTTAAATATTGCCAAAATGTCACCACTCAAAGATGATTGTAAATGTGGTTCTCTCTCACGAAATTATGCAGTGTTGTGTGTTTGTATCCCCTCTATTTGATACGCTGTAATGTTGAGGGTAGTGAATGAAAATATACTGAAATATAAGTGTATTTATTCTTTATCGTTACTTAAAAATATATTTTAAAGAAGATGCATTTAAAGTCTTTCCTAATTATGATGATATTTCCTAATTATACCTTCATGTATTACCAATGTAATTGTTTCTTGATAAATATACAGTGTTTTACGTTGAACATGACAAATGACAGACTAAACACACCTTTCTCTTTCCCCTCATGTTTGCAACCCCTGTTTTCCGTCTGCAAGGCACAACGGCAGGACTTGTCTTGCACTATAAAGAGAGCCTGCAGCTCTTGAGAGCTCGATGCATTGAGATGTGGCAATAATGCCGCGCGATCATCGTCATCGTGAGTGCTCAAATGGAAACTGAAGGGAAAGAGATGTTCTGATGTTTGGCAGAGGTTGCCTCAAAGTAAAAGCCTCTTAGAGGAGCGAACTGGATTTTCCACAACTTCTGTGTCAGTACTTGTGCATAATTAACACTGATCTTTGTAACTTTGATGAAAAAGCATGTACGTTTCCTATAAAATGTAAAAGTTCAGAAGTAGTTCTGTATTACTAACGAATAAAAGCACCTTTTATATATACATATTTACAATTTTTTGATTGAATCCTATCATAAAGCCAGCAACAAAACACATGAACAGAATATTTTAAGGGTCCTGATTGTTTCTGAGACACAATGTAGAGGTCTTTGAAATAATAATCTCCGGGAGAAGTTGCCCTGCTTTTATTCAGCTTTTTGAATGACTCATTCAAAAAGCTGAATATTCAGTTATTACAAACCTTTCGGCACATTATGATGTGTCTCCTAGATATATGACAGGATTGAAAAAAAAAAAAGGGCAGCACAAAACAGGTGAACACAAAGTTGTTTTAGACTTCAATACTTTTTCATGATGCTCCAATATTTGAAGATTTAGATGAGCATTTATGATGAATGTGTGTAACCTAAAAGATGGGTATTTTTCACTTTCTGTTTTTATATTACATTCTAAATATTTGCTTGCACATATTACTGGCATTGTCATTTAAGAAGTAGACAGTAGCCAAACACGAGTTTTCACAGGACTAGCATCCTGAGCGAGGCCCTACCTTTGCCAGCCTCCCGACAAATACAAATCCAGGAGATTTGACAAAATGCAGTACCACAAAAAGAAAACTCACTTAATCCTTTAGATTAAGTGAGGGGATTAACAAGACACAAAAGCATCAGGAAAGATTTTCAGGACTCAACTGATACAGTTATAGTTTTATTTTTATGTGCTTGTACACTTCCCTTTTTTGTGCCACCAACTGGCCTTGGCATCTGCCCAGGGTGGCATCTGGCTAACACCAATCACCTTTATAGCTGATGCTGGCCAATAATCTGCACACCAATAAGAAACCAGATGAAAGTCATTCTGTCTATCTGGAGGTAAACTGTGATTTGACTAAACCGTGTAAACTGTGAATCAGAAGACCTCATACAGGTTTTCACTTCAGCTAAGTCGATTTTAAAATAATTTAAAATTGACTTAGTTGCTGCCAAAGAAGGCAATTGATTTTTTGCAATGTGTGTGCATGAGTCTTTTTGGAAATATTTAGCATTAAAAGTGTGTATTGGGTGGCGCAATGACTAGATTCCAAGTATGTAAGATATTATAGTTAAATTAAACTAAAAGCTACACCTTTTCTGACTTTTTCCCCCCCTTTTCTTCCTGCGACTGAACAGAGATAAATCATACCTGCAGGCTTCATTTATACTCACGTTTTTCAGAATGATGTCGCACTGCTTCAATGGAAAGTTAACTTATATCTACATTAAATTTGCCGCAGCTGTCTGGATGTATTGAAGGAAATGCGTAAGCGGATCGTGTGCCACATAGTGCAGCCTGTGCCTCTGACACAGTGAGCAAGCTTAATCGCGTGATTAAAACGCAGATCGTTAAAACTTGCATCTGACAACACATTAGACACAGAGCGAGGGCGACAGAATCCCCTTTGCACGAAAGCCGATGTTTTAGTGTCGAGGCGGAGGTTATTTTAACTGTGTGCCTCCATAAACAGGAGACGGCAGGTACAGGTGCATCACCGAGGAGATAATTAGTCCGGGAGACAGAACACAGTGGAGAAAAATGTGCCTGTTGTTTTGTTTTCTTGAGTGGTTAAAATTTTTATTTTTTAAACTGACTGTAGCTCTCAGTTTATTCAGTTGAGCTTGACGTGTGGTTCAAATGTTCATCTTGATGAATGTTTATGCCACTGCTTGATTTTTTTTTTTTTTTTTAAAGAAAGAAAACATTGGCATTTCATCTCAGAGGAAAACAGGTGCTTCCATCAGCCTTAGACGATTCACTTCTCTCTTTCGAAGTGAATCACAGCGAACTCAGTTTCATTCATATCCTCTGTTGTTTGGTACCACTTCAGGCAATATCCTGCCACATTTGTCAATGCGGAAACCTCCAGACGCACTGCAGACATAAAGATCGGGGGATGAATCCACCGACTAATATCATGCTCTCTTTAGGGAAATTTAGTCAATTCCAAACAGCAGACTACACAAAATAATCCAATTGCTACAGGATTATAGACAATAAACTTTCTGAGGGAAGGAAAGGAAGCAAGACAGAGAGAAAGAAGAAAGAAGAAAGAGAAAGAAAGGTCACCTTTGAGTCACAAATACATCTGATTGGCAGTTGTCAGGCAAGTTATTTTCTTTGCCACAGCCTGGCATCTCCTGCACCTGATGTCATTGGTAAATTTAGCTTGCAATTTCAAAAGAAGGCACACATTCTGCTGAAACTCTTTATAAAGCTGCTGATATATAGCTGCACAGTCATTTCAGAAACTCGCATTCTCTAAAAGATTTTACGTTACACCGTTCCTCGGGCACGGTCTCGTTTTTGGGGGGGTTTTTTTCTTCCATCACTCAACCCAGACAGGAACTGAAGAATACCTTAGGGCTTCAGAAAGTCCATGCCAAGCCTGGCCGCTTCACCCTTCACTTGGCCCTGAGCGCTGCATTACAGAAATGTTGCCATCCATACTGGACAGAAATGATGCATCAACTATAAAATTTCCAACCACACAAGTGACAAATGAGTGAGAAGTTAGAAGAAGTCCGTCCTGAAATTTAGAACTAAATTTAAATGGAAAAACCCTTTGGAGCCCAAAATTTCTTTACAGCAAACTTTTTGTTTGTACTTATGTTAGTTCCTTGAGATACATTGCCCACACAAAGTGCGACGTGTCCTCAGAAAATGCTATTGTTTAACTGCAGAAAGGACTGCTGGCTAATATGTGAGCAATCACTTTCACTAAACTTTGGAAGAAAGGGCAGGGACACGTGGAGTGTGTTTTCCCCATTAACTATGGCCTGAACTTGCCAAGTTTGTTATCTGCTCATGTGTGAACGTGTGCGATGAAGTGTTTAATGTGTTTGTTGATGTTTGCATCAAACAGCTCATATATCTAGTATACCATAAAGTTATAAAGCACAAACTGTGGATAGATACAGCTTGGTAAAAATTATTTATTTATTGTTTTTTATGCTTATGAATGCAGAACAAAGGAATAATGGAAAGAATCAATGCAAAAGCTGTTCATCATGGTCAGGAGAGATCAATCATTTATAAGCCAAAAGTCATGCTTTACTGGTAACAGGAGTGTGAAGACGTATTATGAAGTGGTAACCCATTTATTTATTTAGCCAAGGTTAAAGCTTTTTATAATCTGTAATAACTTTATCCCATTATTTCAAACATTTCCTAACTAGACAAATTTGGGAAATAGTCACATTTATATATACATTTTATTGTTAGTTGGATAATCATGGATAAATGCTTTTCTGTATGTTTATTTATACATAACAGAATGGAAAGTTTTAACCATTTACTTATGTTAATTATGATTTTCTGCTTCCAGCTGGAGAACGACTAGCATATTACATCAGATTCATTTGACCAATCTCACAACAAGCCTCATCAAAAAGCAAATCGATTATGACCGCTGTAAACACGAGTTCCATATGAACACAATACTTTTAACAGTTTCAAGGAGGACGCTCCTTTTCGTGCCAACAGTTTGAAAGGCTTAACAAAATGCATAACAGCTGTAAATGATCTTTCAACAGGTATTCGTCAGAGCTATAATGGTGACGTTCAGTTGTTGCTGTGTGGCTGGTACTGCTATGTGGAGCGGTACAGCGGCTCTTCTGTTCCAGACGGCACACTTCTCCCAGCTCAGTGTGCCAGTCATTATTCCTGCTCACAGCTGTTACTGAAGCAGAACAGCAATGGCACAAACCCTGAACTGTAGGCTTTAAAGATGCGTTTCATTCAGTTCAGTGTGATTTCTGTGATGCAGTGAAGTTCAACAACTAATTCTGGGGGGTATGTTTATTGTGTTTTAAAAGTTGTTTTTGACTCCATCAAAAATTTAAGTTGTACTTGACCTTCACCCTCGATCATGTCACGAAGACCTTTATGAATAAAGTTTCTGGTTCTGGATGTCACTGGGTTTGAAACCAGCTCCAGATGCCAAGCTGGTGGTAGGGAAGCCTGTCCAGGTTCAACTGTGTATTACAGAATTACAGCAAGCAATGCTGATAAAACATCATTCCTATGTCTCGCTGCCTTAAATACTTTCATTGATATTTTATATTTCAGTTAAACCCATCTGTGTGATGTTTTATTCAGAGGAATTACTGGCTCTCTTCCTGACCTCTGGCAGGAAGTGGCAGAGGCTTACAGCGATTTGGATTCAATGGAAAAGCCACTGATGATAACCATGGAAATGACTAGTGGAAAAAGACAATTTGCTTTATATTGCTTGATCATTTTAAGACTTTGTTTGCCTGTGTAGATGTGCCAAATATGTTGGATTTGTCTTGGGCACTTTCCTTATTTAAAAGGACATCCTGTTAAATAAGGAAATGTTTAGCAGCCCATTTGTGTTTTTGATAGAGTTGCCATTGCTTGTAAAGTCTGCAAGCTGTTCTTATAATTTCCATTAAGATTTTTTTTTCAGGAATATGCTTTCTTAAAAATAAATCAAATTAAAATACTAAACCCAAACTATTTAGTTGTTGTTCAGTTTTGCTGTCAAGTTTTTATAAAAAACAAAAAAAAAAAAAAAAAAACAAGAGCACTAAGAAATGTTTATTTGCCTTCATATTTATTATGAATTTGATAACATGCAATCAGTGCACAACAATAAAAATACAATAAACTGCTTCTGTGAGATCTCATTTCATCTTTAGGCATGTCCATCTGAGAAACCTACTGAACAAGTAACAAGTAAAGAATCATCATCTGATTGTCTGCTGTGATATCTGGTGTGTGTGTGTAGGCGGTGTGTGTGTGTCCTGTGTTTCTCTGTGTTGCTCTGTGATAGAGAAACACAGGTCACCAGTCCTTCTTAACCAGTAAGAAGGACTGGGTAAGAAAGCCTTCTTACCCAGTGACCACCGGAGATAAGTTCCAGCCAGACCTCGCCAGTATGAGACGATGCATGGATTTTTCTTTCGGGGCAGTTTTTAGAAGCAGTAAAGCATCTTACACATTGTGCGATATTTCTTATTTGCATTAAGGAATTCAAAATTTTGGAAGAGTAATCAATAATACAATCAAACAGAAACGGATCCACTTTGCAAAGACTCACAAACCCTTAAGTGAGAGCATGAGAGTGGATATAACTTTGCAAAAATTGCAGTCATGACTGGAAAGTTTTGAGGTGAGACAAGTGCGAGCTTAGTGACCTGTCTGTCAGTAGCTTTTCCGGTGACTGAAATGAATGCAGGAAAGAGTCTCCAGAAACATATTTTCTTTTACTGCAAAACTTCAGAAAGATTGAATCCCTTGCTGTCAGCAGTGAGTTGGCCAAGTAAACTCAAATTTGCAGCGGAGCTCTCAGCTGCTGTAGCACTGCATCATTTTGAGACAGAAAGCTTAGTTGTTGAAGAGTAGTGTGCACTACATCATCACAGGCAGTCAAGTCAAAATGATCTTTACCTTTAGTGGGAATAGATTGAATTCCTTAAATTCATAAACAAAATGACGATTCTTTGCTCTAAGTACTGGTAAAAATGTAGATAAAAATGTAAATGTCATGATTTCCGTGCGTTTCATGCTGCTTCTCTGCCTCTTCTCGGGGCAGACGGTGGCGTTTTAAGGTGAGAAGAGTGTGACCTCGAAGCCCAGAGCTTGTTGCAGATGGAGCTGGATGTAAATGTAAACAACAATCTCTACAACTTCAAATGTCTGACTTGAGTTAGTTTTACAACTTTCCTTTAACAAAATACTAAAACCTTTGATAATCAGGCTCCAACAGTTGGTTTACTGTAACTCCTTCATGTTGTGATTGGCCAAAAGGCACACTGAGTCACAGATGTCTTCCCGTGACTGTTCTATTTAAATCCCCCATAATGCTTGAGTGTAAAGCCTTGCAGCATCTCAGGAAACGAGGGTGATGAAAATGATCATGGGGCGAGTGGGAGATGGGAGAAATGGTGACACCGAGGCTTGACGGTCAGACGCTGGAGATGAAGTGAAAGATGGGGTGCCAGTGTTAATTAGGCGATGGCTTGCTGACTGAAGGAAGTAAATAATGTTGTCATTCAGCAGTATCCTGATCTGACAGACACTCGCTAATTATCTGTCATCCCTTTGCCACATTTGTCTTTCTGTACCTTAAATGTAAAGTGAACCACATGCAACATCTGATTAATTTCCCCTTGCAATGATGCTCAAATGTTTTATTTTGTTTCTTTTTTGTTTATTATTTATTTTCTCTTGTTTCCATGTCACAGCCACAAAACGTAATGTTGCTATTGGGAAAGTTGCATGGGACCTTTTTTTAAAAAAAAAAAAAAATCTGAAGTGAATAAAGGCATGTACAGGTGGCTACTTATAGATGTGATGTGAGACAGATGAAAGTAAATGAAAAAAAATTAGAAGCTGGTAGACTGGACTTAGAGACGATGACAGCCCCAAAAGACAACGACTCAAACATGAAGCACCAGCGAGAGTGGGACGATCATGTTCATCTGTTACAACGGTCCAGTCAAAGTTCAAACCAAAAATCCAATTAAGGATCTGTGACAAGACTTCAAAAATTATGTCCATTAACAATCTCCATCCAGTTTGCTTGGGATGAACAAATCAACAATTGACCTTCCACAAAAAAAGTAAAAACAAAAATGAAATAAAATTCTAGACCCTTAAGTATTTATTTTAAAAAATAAAATAAAAAAAAATTGGATTTGTAGAGGGGGCAAGAGAGAGCGAGAGAGAGACATACATACAGCTAACAGTATCTATAGATCATTTAGGACTTAGAAGGAAAAAAGGAGTAATGAGGACAGATTTTTCAAAAATGTCCATCAGGATGTTCATTTTCATTGACAGACAAAACTATCCAGATTTATAAAAGTATTTCTAAATAGAGGTCAGATTTTTAATAATTCTTTGTAAGCTAGTAGTTGTCATATGACTTAGATGTTATTTTGACAGATATCAAATTTCCTTTAATGTGAAAGATTGATCCATTTTGATTTTTTTTTTTTCATTCTTGTGCTTTTTGGGAAAAAAATAAATAAAGATTCTATTTTTATCTGTTGTCATTACTAATAATCGTGCACACACAAAGTATAAGCACTGCGCATGTATGAGTTGCCAAATTTTCCAGCATTGTAGTAAAATCTTGTTTTAGTTTGTTAATAAATGTTTTCATTCTGCACAGTTTGATGTTGTTGGATGATTCTCAAAGGTATTTCCTCAAAGTTTTGCAACTTACTTTAAGCTTCAATTTCTATTGAGGGAGCTCCGATGGAGAGCAGGGTGCAATTAAACTATATTAGATGTAATCATAGAGGTGGGCCACTGCCACCTTCCACCTACTACCATTGTTGACATTTATGGTTGAATATATAGAACTATACACAGGTAGAATATGGCGCTGTACAAAAAAAGTACTATAACTACTACTATTACTGTTAATAACAGTATTTAACGTGCTGAGGGCTCAACCCTACAAGGCAAGTCACAAAGGAGCAGAGAGGAGAGTTGGAAAGAGCTTTTTTCACGCAAAAATGTTTCTATTTAGTGTCCCCCTCCCAAAAAATGTAATTTGATTTCTGCCCCTGTATGGAGGGCTGTCAATTATAATAAAGAAAGAACTGTTAATATTAAACAAAACATAATATTTTGATGATGGATGTCGTCGATGCAAAGCGTAGCTGCGTCATGGGGTTGAGCAACAAGCGTGTTCATGATTTTGTCCTTGGCCTCTGCGTCACATATCTGCAAAGTTTTCAACAACATTTTTTTTTCCTTATTATTTTTCAGATTTTTTTTTTTTTCCTGGCAAACAAAGAGACGGACTCACAGAAAGAGGCATGAACAGCACCCACTGCCAACCTCCACCTCGACTCTCACCTTGGCGAAGGAATTACAATCTACAGTGACAGCAAGTCAACAGATCGCAGTTTGAAAGCTTGTCAAAGGGCTTTTGGCGCGAGGTGTGAAGTCTTTGAAGAAGAACCTTTAACAGTGAGACGCCGAACACTGAAAATTCTGTTCAACTTAATCCTGCTCAGCTATGAAAAGCTTTTGCACTTGTCTTTTGCCTTTCATCTTTTGAACAGACAGCCTTAGTCAGCCGTCGCTCACCGATGCTTCCAAAGATGTGCTGATCAGTACTTTACTTGAAGTGATGCTGGCTTCCGATTAACAGCGACATAACGTCTAATAAGGTAAAATGATCGAACAGCTGAAAACGGCGCTGCTCCGTACAGCTGTGGGTCTATTTCTGGATGCTTTATTTTCATAAGCAAATCACGGTATGATTGTCATAATCAGGAGATGGCCCCGAGAGATAAAACCGTCATTATCCAGTTGTGCCAGATTTATAATGAATTATAATGTATGTGATTATCAGATAGTCATGTATAATGAGTTTATAATGTCCTAGCTTTGCTCACAATAGACTGTAAGTCTCCTCCTCCTGGTATCTTATCAGTTTTTATCACAGTTAGCTCTCTCTTACATCCTTTCGCTTAGACTTTCTCCAGTAAGTGAGGTGGAATAAAGGTGAAGCCCATCTGCCGTGTCAAGGACACTCCTCCAGCCCCCACCCCCAAGACAAACCTGCAGCATAATCAACAATCCGATATGGATAGAGATATTTGCCTTCGTGTCTACAGACGTGGTGCCAGCTGTATTTACCAGGACATCTTGTATTATGAACTTAATCTCTTTACCAAGCCCTGCCTGTCTGTTATGGATGGCACTTGCCATTTACAGAAGAGAGCCCAAGGCCATCAGTCATGTATTTGTTTGTGTGTGTGTGCGTGGAAGTGGGTGAGTGTGTGTGTTTAGGTGTTACAGGGGCGGCGTTGGTAAAGCTTTTATGTGTCTGTATGTGCCGTCATTGAAACAGAGCAGAGTGATAAAAGTTGCAAAAGAAAACAAAAAGGATCAAATATTCACAAGAAATGTGAAATGAATTGCCAAAAAAAAAGATAAGAGATTGTGATAGGAGATCGTAATGACCAGGTGAAATTGGATTATGTCACTTGTTCCGCTCCGAAAGTGATCAAATCACTTCAAGATGTTTGGCAGCTTTTTGAACAATGTAGATGATCTCTACTTGTGTAGCTCTTTATCAAGTCCAGATGACCCCAAAGTTAGTCATGCAACATTCAGTGATTCCCATTCATGCCGCAAACAATGCACAAGCTCATGGGCTGGCTACTTTATCGTAGCCACAGCTGAATTAAATTCATTTCAAAAACAAATCACAAAGTAGCATCAGCCACATTTGTCCTCCAGTCAAAGTAGCATCTTTCACAAATTGCAATAAATTCTTCTAATGTAATTATTTTTCCAGCTAAACAGAAAGAAAATGGATGAATCTAAATATGTCTATGTTCCCTCCTTTTCCTAAGTGTTTTTAAATAGAGTCTCCATGCACTTCATTATTGCTTAATGAGCATCAACATCATTAGGGTATGCATAAAGCGATGTATAATGGCTCGTTATAAGTTTGCATAATAAGCTGCATCTCGGTAGAGTAATTTGTACAATAAAGCACAGACGCTGTACAGGTTGTCAGTCTGTTGTTGTGAAGCGGAATAATATTGAGATGTGAAACAAATTGGTGTTTACCCATTTTTGATAGGAAAAGATAAAAATTGTCTTTAGAAAAAACACAGTTGTCGTTTAAAACGCAAATCCATTATTAAACGCTTGAAGAATATTCCTCACCACTTATGTTAGTAATTTTGCAATTAATAATTTCCTTCCATTTTTTTTTTTTTTTTTTGCTTTCATTTAATGTTTATTTTGATATCAAGACCTGATCAGGAACTTGATCAGGTCTTGTCAATAACTGTTGCAGCTTCCCTTGTAAAAGAAGTGCTGGAGTGTTGATATGTCAGTATTGATCGAGGGCGGACCCTTCCTTCATTATGAAAGCAACAACAGCAGTTTCTAGGTGACTGCTTCATGAATAATATGTTTCATTGACTTGACTTGGTCTCTTGAGAAACTATGACAAAGTGCAGCAAAAAGGGATTGTTGACAGCAAAGTTTATCATTGCCTTCACGCCAAGCTCACCTTTGGATCTTGCAGCGACGCTGTTTTGTGTCTTTAGTCTGCAGTCAAATGTATACATTTTTAAATGAGCCACATTCAATTTGATTTAAAGGGTGAGAAGTGTAAGCGTGGTTCGTGGTTCATTTGTAAGAAGATTAAGCAAGAGTAAGAACAGTTGCTCTGTTAATGTTACAGCATTTATAGTAATGGTAATTACAGTTTTTCATAGTCACTTTCTTATTGTATTTCTTAAAAAAAATGTACATTCTCATAACTACCATCTTCAAATCATCATGTCACCTGTGCACACCAAAAAAGCAGTTTCTCATGTCTGTGAACACGTTGCAAATACTTTGCATTCTTATGCAAAGCATTTACATTAGAATGCAAAATACTTTACATTCCAGTGCAAAGCATTTGCATACTAATCAATGCAAGTGATTATGTACAATTCTCTGTCTTTTCTTACATTTTCATCTGCTAATGTCATGCTGATCACAATGCATTATATTGGTCTCTGTTAAAGTCTTGTTATAATATGTAAACCATCTCTGAGCATTTTCATTAGATTTTTGTCTAATTCTGTCATTAATTGGTAAATTGCACCTTGGTGAATAAAACTTTATCCAACATGGGTTAATGTGTGAAGCATTAATGATCAACCAATAAGCAAGCTGCTTTCCACTTTTAGCCCATGAGCCAGAAACTTTGTTTCTGAGACCAGAGTAAAACCTTTCATGTGCATCTCACTAATATTGGCTTAAGTTGTAATTATGCTGCTACAGCCTTGAACTGCTGGATAACAAACTGAGTGCTTTTCCTAACTCTGCTATATTCTAATCCTTCTCTCTAATTTTGCATTATATGCGGTTGTTTAAACTTTTAATTAATGTCTTTCAATGTTTAACCCTGTGCCTCAGACAGAGCTATTGGCTGAGTTTTACTTTAATCAACTCAATGTAATGTCTTTCATCCCATAGACTTGAAAAATGGCTCAGAGCTTTTCTGCTTATCTGTGTTTCTGTCCTATATGAAGCCACCCAGTGAGTGATTCGATTAAATCTGCTGGATTTCCTTGGATATCATTTGAAATCACTTTGACTTTGTGAATTGGCACTGCGTGTAAATGAGCTGAGGTGAATTGACTCAGGTAAACTACATTAAACAAGAAGGTAACAAATAACCCTGAAAGTTTATTTTCACTTTACTGATTAACTTTATGGCAACGTAAGGTTTCCGGGCTTTCCCTGAGTTTTACGATGTGGAGAACAGCACCTCTGGTTTGCAGTCAAACTTTTGCCACCAAAGCAAAGAACCTATAAAGCCAAAAGTTTGTTTGATTCAGAACATGATACTGTCTAGTTTTAAAACAATTTCCTATGCGAGTCGTACTGATTGCAACAATTTTATGCACTGAAGTGCAAATAAGAAGGTGGGGAGACAGTAAGAGACACGCTGATTGCGCCTGTGACAACCAGGACAGGAGACTAATGTGTCTTCTAGAGTGTGCTCAGTGGCTGAAAAATAGGCAATACAGTTTCAAAACAGATAAAAAAAAAAAAAAAAAAGGTCACTCATCTAAATAGAGATTCAAAGGTCTCAAAAGCATCAAAGCATTTTTTTTTTCCCCCTGTTGCCAGCTATTGTGGGACTGGAACAAAAGATTTCTTTCCCAGTATGGACCTAAAAAACTCATTTTAACACACAAAAAAACACTATTATGGCTCAGAAGTTACCATTATTTGGTTTTATGCAAAATAATCACCTTATGTAAAATGACTTATCAAAAAAAAACATCAGCATCCATGGCAGCTTTGATAAAGCAGCCTTCAAATTAACATTTAGATGGAAATGACACTTCTGTACCTTGTGAGTCAAAGGTCCCAGAGGAGAGCGAGCAGAAAAAAAACTGCATCCATCACAGTCACTTTGCGTGCCCCCGAGGAGGGGTATAAAGTGGTCTCACAGTTAAAACCCCCCCACTTGATTAGTACCCATTAAGTCAATTATTGTCAGGTGTTTCTTATGATCTACCATGGTATCATGGTGAGGCTTTGAATCAAGATCTGCTTTTTTTTTTTTTTTTGTTCTCACGTCGCCATGAGCAACATGAAGGCTAAAAAAAGCAAGATGGCTCAGAAGAGTGTGACAAACTGTTTTTCTGTGACAAGGTTCACACTTTCAGGATACCCTTTGGAGTTTTTGGCCAGAGATTCTGCACTTTGTACAAAGCACCATATTGTATAGGAATGTAGCTAAATCTGCACTGTGATTTTCGCATCTTTATGGTGTTTTCGCACCTTCACACATGCCTCTTGCTGCGTTGGTTTGCACAGTCTCTTCATACCATTTTCCCACGTAGGGGCCACTACGTTATTTTCTCCTTGGAAGTCCAGACTGGACGTCACTTTATCTTTTCACTCTCGTGCTGCTGAAGTCTGCACCAATGGATGACTGGCAGCTCAATCAGAGAGAGGGATCACGGTGTGGTGGTACTGCAGGCTCTATCTGCTGCTTTAAAGCATCAAATGAAGTGTAACAAAAAGGTTTGAGGGCCTGCTTTCATGGTTGCATTTGCCTGGACTTGCTACTGGCTGCACAGGATTTTAGTTCAGAATATCAACGTAAAAGGGGTCAACTACAGATGTACCGCGATGCCTGTCCTCCAATTCAAATTGGTGTTATCTACAATGTAAATCCAATGAAGTAAAGCTTGAAAAATAAGAAGTTCAAGCTGTTTGTGTGGATTTGCAAGGCACTGCGATTCTAAATTGGAAGCTCAGAAAATGAGAAAATTAATTTTCACCATATTTAATTTGAAGAATCCAGTTATTTGTAATCTCATGCAAATTGTGAAACTCTGATGAGATGAAAATTGTTTTGCTCAGGTTGTGGAACAGCTCTGGTCTATTCCTAAGACCAAAGCTGTAAGATTTTAACATCAATCTATTCCAATAGATACAACAGTGCCTGAAATGGTGAAGGAAAACTGCAGTTCTTCACCTTTGGTAGAGAGACATTAAAGAGTTCTCATTTGATGGCAAGTCATGGTGGAATCACAATAAAATGATGTGGATTGCAATATAAAGAAAGTAGCTTCCTTTTGTAGCGGCAACATGTTTGAAAAAAAAAAATTAAATGTAAGGCTCCGGCATCTCTCTGAGATGAGAACTTTCCAGGGGGATAACCATCTCTGCAGAAAATTACTGATCGGATCTGCATGTATAGCGACCCGTCTGGAGTTCGCCAAACGGCACCAGAATGATTCTCAGACCATGAGAAACAAGATTCTCTGGTCTGATTGAATTCTTTGGTGTTCAGTCAATATGTTTAAAGGAAACCAGGTACAACTCATCACCGATCCTGCAGGAAAGCATAGCGGTGATAGAATCACATGATGGAGATTATATGCAGCAGAATGAACTGGCTGCAGAAGGAAACTTTTATGGAAAATATGTTTTTACATATTTGTTGAAAATATGACAGAATAATCCATCCATTGCCTGATCACCCTTCTCCCTAACGGGGTCGGGAAGTTGCTGGTGCCAATCTCCAGCTGCGTTCCGGGCGAGAGGCGGGGTTCACCCTGGACAGGTCGCCAGTCTGTCGCAGGGCAACACAAAGACAAACAACCATACACACACACACACACTCACACCTAAGGAGAATCTGGAAAGTCCAATCAACCTGACAGTCATGTTTTTGGACTGTGGGAGGAAGCCGGAGTACCCGGAGAGAACCCACGCAGGCACAGGGAGAACATGCAAACTCCGTGCAGAAAGACCCCCAGCCGGGAATCGAACCCAGGCAAGGCAACAGCGCTACCAACTGCGCCACTGTACAGCCCTTGACAGAATAATGTGAGACTGATATTCTGTGACCAAAACGCCTTTGCCTTCTCCCTGTGATCCTACAGCCATCTAGAGAAACACACATCTTGGTCAGAAACAACCCATCAGAGCCAGGAAGTGGATCTTAGTGCTGCCGATCAATATCATGTATGTGCTGCTCACATCCCTCCTCTAACTTTCTACTAAACTATTGCTACTTCCCCCACAACAGAACTTCACGTGAATGCGCAAGCTTTTCAGCGTGATGGCAGAGAGCTGCAGCTTCTCTGCCATCAGCACAGCTGCAGTACTTACACAAGGGTGATTGGCAGTGCTAAGACCTTAGGAAACAGAGACGAGGGAAAGGAGCCTGATTTTTTTACAGATTATCTGTGTTTATAATTAATTGTATCGATTGTGCTGTTACTTCTTGTTTTTGAAGAAATTAAAGTTGTCTAGAAGGGAATATTTAGTGTTAATTATTGTGCTAATTGTGGAGTCCTGAGCAGCTCACAATCTGCTAATTAACCCAACTAATCAATTATAACCTGATAAATTGTTCATGCTTAATGTTTGCTTAATGGATATTTTGCATTTTTTAAATATTTTAGGTGGCAGTGCTCTGATACAGGAATGTATCTTTTAACAGACCTTAAAACCTAAGATAAGACTCCCCACCTAATCTTGACGTCTTCCTGTGTTATTCTATAAGATGCTAATCAAACGAAGTAGACAACACACAATCTTTGTGGAAAAAAATCTGAACCGTCTTTAAACTTCATCAACAGGTTTGTCTTCTCCTATTCCTCTCTACCAATACATCACGGCTGCTGTGAAAGTAGTAAAAACAATCTCATATTGTGCGAGAACAGTGCTTGTTGACCATCCCGCTGACCTGTCAAGGTGAGAGATTGCCCCACAACCTGTTAGGCTGTCTGGGACTCCGAGGGGAATCCATACGCAATACGAGTGCAACAAATGTGATAGTGAGTGAGGTACCAAGAAAAGGTGACATCCAAGCAACATACGAGCGGCGAATTCACGTCATATTGTTCAGACGTCCAGAGGGCAGCTGACAATATCTGTGATGCATTGCAGCACCTCCAGCTCTGTAGCTCATAGTCAATTGTCTTTTGGTTAGATGAAACCGTATGTTGTGGATAAACAGCCACCAGCGCTCTTTCCCCCGTCACTGCGCTCCAACAGGAGAGTCGCTTTGATTGCCACTGGAGATAAAAAAATCTTCATCAATAATGTAAATATGTCATTGATGACTTCACCATTTCCTTTAGATCTCCCCTCCCACACCTCCACACGGCTGTTGTCCCTTCATTTCAACCACACCTTCAGCACCGTTACATGCAGGAGGAAAACAAATGCGGCAAAAGGAAGCCATTGATAAAGCAGTCGTTAACCTTTTCAGTAAAATTACGGATGCGGATTCGCTTCCTGTTTCGCTGTTGGTGTAAATCTCCAAGAGCTGCAGCCAGTTATTTCTGCAACAGAATTCCACCTGGCTGTTATCAAAGTTTGCTTTACTCAAATATTTACACTCATTTGCATTTCCAATGAGTGCACATTCATAAATGCAACTGTAATTGGATGCGTGATTGCAAAAGAAAAAAAAAAATGATGGGTTTGGTTTGAACTCATAATTGTTTGATGGTGTTTTTAGTGTCAATTTTGTCAGTTTCAATATTTAGTTATTTTGAAAACATTAAAATGTATTTTCCATATTTAAATGAGTACTGAGCGTCATTTCCCTGAAAATGATTATTACAAAAGTGATGCCTTTCCGGCAGCGATTACTAAACTCAGTTAATTTTGTTGTGCAAAGTGACCCACAATGAATGATTCCAAAAGATATATGATGTACTTTTCATTTCAGATTTGCCAAGGTGTTTTAGATTCTCAACTATCAAGGAAATACACACAAATATCCTTAAAAATATTTTTTGCCTGTTATTTATTATATCAAATAGTAAACTCCTTTCATCAGGATTTCAAAATAGCAGCGATTAAACTACTACTGTGGAAATACAGGCTAATCTCCAACCTTCCCTTCATAAACAAAATGATTTAAAATATAGTGATTGAACAACTGACTTAACTTAAAGTCAATGAGACAGCTGCAGCTGATCGAGGATGTGTCCTCACTAAGCTAGGAAAATAGAGCACATTGCCCCAGTTCTAAAGTCTAAAGTTCTTCTACTAGAATATAATACTTATTTTGTAAATCACTTTATAAAGAACTGTTGTTGCATCAATCTTCCAGACCACTCAGGTTTTCTGGCTCTGAGCTGCTCTGCATCACCAGAGACAGAATCAAACATAGAGAAGTAGCTCTCGGTTTTTATGCACCATAAACCTGGAACAAACTTCCAGAAAACCGCGAAACGCCCGAAACACTGAGTTTCTTTAAATCCCAGCTAAAATCCGACTTTGATTAATGCTAACTGGAACATTGACTATTATATTTGATGTATATGTGATGATCATTCTTGATTATGGAAACTGGTCAAATGTAATGTTAGTTGCTTGTTTCATAATCTGTCATTATGTTGTGCTCATGTAAAGCTCATTGACTTTGGACGGATGGACGGCCAGACGGAGATGGAGTCAAAACGTACGTCTGCAGGTTCCATTAGCTGCACAGTGACTCACTACCCTCTGACTAGGTTGTCTGTTCATCACAGGACCAACATGCAGAGATACCCAACCAGGCATTCACAAACTCACTCCCAATTTAGAGGTCAAACAACCAAACATACACTTGTTTTGGATTACGCGTCGAAGCCAAAGCACTCAGAGAGAGCTGACAAGTTCACCAGGAAAACATGCAAACTCTGCTGATACAGGCGGGATTCGGACCTCAAACTTCCTGCTGCAAGGCAACAAGTGCTAATAAATGTGGCTTCGTGCAGCCCGCAGTATACCAGCTATTTAGAAGGTAATTTGGTTGCTGAAGCATTACAATAAGTGGCATCATCATCTGCTGTTTAAAATTTAAAACCACTTTGTGTCTTGTCTGTAATGAAAGACTTGCATAAATTAGACTGCATGGTGTAATTGGCAGGTAACAGTATAGACCATAGGAAAGCTGAAAGGAAAATGCATTTCGTTTCAATCTGAGGGCCAACATTCTACAGTGTTTTCACTTAAAGGTCTGGCATGATGCTTATGTTGTCGCCACAGGCCGAAAAGTATGAAAAAATAAAAGTTTTAACTGTTAGGTTAAATATTTTTTAAATTATGTTTCTCAAGGCAGGTAGTAAAATCAGTTAAATCAATTCTATGACAGTAAGATTGTCACTTGCACTAAGAACAACAACAACAACAAAAAATACTACTTCTTCTAAAAATGAAAAGCAAACCTGCAGAGTCTGGATGTGTACTATCAAATATAGTTTTAAGTAACTCCTGAGTCCACTTTCACATCATGAACGATTTCTTAATATTATGTGCCTGGTTTGCAGCTTTTCAAGCACAGTTTCAGATGAAACCCAAACCTCGTTGCTAAAACAAACCCAGTGGCAAAGGTTTTCGAATTTCCCTTGCATCTGAATGAAAATGTATTGTCTCCAGCCATGAATAGCATATAAAAGCAATGAGTGGACAGAAATGAAAATATCTCATATTAATAGCCTACATAAGGATACAGAATGACTAACAGCTACTATTAAAGAAAATAAAAGACGCTTCTAGGGTATTATAATAAATAGAGATGCATCTATTGAGATTCTCTCAACTAATTCCGAATTTACTGAGGACGGCTTAAGGTTGAACTACTTTTTTTTTTTTGCCATCGTCCCAACCCATCAGTCCATACGATTCACCTCACTTTTTTTCCCCCTTTTCTTTGTATTAAACTAAAAAAAGAAAATCTGAACCAGTATACTCAGCCAAAATTGGTATGTGGCCCTATAATGAAATGATGTTGGCATCAAAAGAAACATAGATTTCTATTACTTATCAATTGGACTAATCAGAGGAGAAAAGACATGAATGCTGCATTAGGTGAGCCCCTCATTCTGCTGCTCAGTGTCCACTGAGTGGACCAGAAATAACAAATAGAAATTAACATATTCTTACTTTCTTTTTTGCCTCATGGCCCCCTTGATGCAGGGCACCCTATGGACAGAGAGCTATACTGTGTGGAAAAGCCCCAGAGAACATGCAGCTGTTATGTAACTCAAAGCCAGCCTATTTGCTACCTTGTGTGGCACTAGATCTAAATACTGGCAGGGTACTTGCTATTGGTTAATAAATTAATATGTTGAAAAATGATAGGTCATACTTTTCCAGCATTTAATGAACAAGCAAAGAAAGTTTATTTCCACTCTGCTAATCAACGACCAAAGTCAAATTAAACAAAGTTGGCCAATTCCATATCTGATTTGATCGACATGTGCATCACTGGCTCTGGTGATGCTTCTTGAGAAAAAGAAAACATCTTTTGAATTTGAAGAAGCCAAATTCTTCTAAAAAGTCAAAGATCTAGAGGATGTTGCATAACATGCGAACCCACTTTCATTTAATGCCTCATATGTCCCTACATGTGGTTGCTGGTTGCTCCTAAGCCCATCCCCGTTACCTTACCAACATGTTTTATTATTTCATGTCCAGGGGTGTGGAGGGGCGAAGTGTGCCCAACCATCAAGGAGAAAGCTTTGACGTGACGTAAGACCCGTTACCCTTCCTACGCTCCAGCTGCTGATTGGCTTTACGTAGGTTTCTGGCTAATATTTAATACAGCAAAGCGCGGACGTCTCATTTATCAAGACTGGATCTGAGCGCATATTCCGCTCCACTCCGCACCAGGGCGCACGCAGCTGACGCATTCAACAAATCCGCCAGAGGAAAACACAGGTAAATATCTATTTCTGAATGTTTGAAATGTTTCTTGATAAAGTACAATTTAGATTTGCAGTCTGCTTTATGCTGTTTTTTTTAATACGTCAAAAATAAGCAAACCTGATGAATCATGTCCATGTCAGTTAAACCTTTTTTGCGCTTCTTTACGCAGTAGTTATTCTATTTTTTTTTATCGTAACAATTAGATGTGATCTTTCACTACTATTAAACGAACAAACAAAAGAGTGACTGTGAATATTTTCCTGACAGCTGCTGCTCAGAAAATGAAACGAGGCTTGCTCCTGGTGACTTTGTTCCTCATCATGAAACTTCACTTCAGTCATTCCAGACGCGAAGAAACCGGATCGCGCGCAGCCTCCTCAGACGTAAGGTCTCCCCGAAGCTCGATTTTCACTGATGATTTTATTTATTTATGTATTTATTCCCCCCCATCCTCTCAGGAGAAACTGACTATTTCCATTCCTATATCTTCAGCAGACTGTAAGACTGGAAGACCTGCAGCGCAACATACTGAGGAGACAGTCAGAGCCGGATCCGGACAGCTTTTACGGGATGCTGGGCAAAAGAAACTCTGGTTAGTGAATGTATCTGCTGATTTAAATTTGTATGCATTGTATGCTTTATTGCGTTGTTTGCAGAATGTCATTAGAAACAATGGTAACACTTAAATATCAAATAGTACGTTTTTTTTTTTTTTTTCTTTTTTTGGAAAACTTTTGTCACTGGAAGACCTGAAGCAGAGCATCCTAAGGAGACTGGCAGAGCCGGATCCTGACAGCTTTTACGGGATGCTGGGCAAAAGAGATGCAGGTCAGTCTGTTGTGAATATGTCTGTTGGCTTTATTTATGTGTTCTCTGTTTTATTAGTTTGTTTGCATAATATCATCAAATAAAGATGCAATGGTAGAAAATCAAATAGTACATCTTTTGTTGTTGGAAAACTTTTGCTACTGGAAGACCTGAAGCAGAGCATCCTAAGGAGACTGGCAGAGCCGGATCCTGACAGCTTTTACGGGATGTTGGGCAAAAGAGATGCAGGTTAGTCTGTTGTGAATATGTGTCTGCTGATTTTATTTATGAATTTTCAGTTGTGCTGGTTCATTCATATATATATATATGGTCAATTTCTTTTTGAAAATGTTATTGACAGAGCCTGAGCTTTTCTTGTTTCTGTGTTGACGGCACAAGAAATACTGGCTAGACTGTTGTTAACATGTATTTATGTATTTTCTTTTTTTTTCACTCTTTATTTTTTATAATAACAACTGAAGATAAAATGGTAAAATTGGTCAATCAAATTGTTAACTGTGAAGTTTTGTTTGTTTTTTTTGTTTTTGTTTTTTTTTTGTTTTTTTTGGGGAAGAATTTGTTTCCTGATTTTGTATTTCCTCTTTGGCTTACAGATGAAGATTCGAAAACGGCAGCAAAAAGTGAGATTCATCATAACTCCGACCTTATAATCCAATCATTGTGTTTGTGGAATAAAAACATTAATTTGTTTTCTCTTTATTAGGGGAAACGGATGAGCTGTTTTTTGGTCTTATGGGAAAAAGAAGCTCAGACTCTGGTGAGTGTTAAAGCTCTCAGGAGTACAATAGGTGCTGTTCTGATATTTTTATTGGCCACCTAAGTTCCTCTTTCCAGTTCTAGTATGTAGACAAAATGACACTTGTAATCTGTGCTCCTATAATGAACCTCTTTGTCTCTTTGCTCTCTTAGATAATAGTCCCTGGAGAAGAGAGTATCCAGAACGGAGAGGAATGTTTCTCAACAAGTTCAGACTGAGGCAAGTTCTCGAGAAATTCGGATAGCATATATGTACACATATATGTACACACACATAGTTGGCTAATTTATCATTTCTGCATATGATATCTTTGTTGTTTTTTTTTGTTTGTTTGTCTTTCTCAGGTCACTTCAGGGGCTGTAGGCACACTTTTCAGTTTGGCTTCGATTGAAAATCGCAGAGGAGCACAAACGGCCAACGAGTCTGACGGAAAAGCAGCCAAGCAGCTGGTTGATGAAAGTAGCCATAAGCCAAGCAGATTGTAACTGTTTTACCTGAAAGACAAAGAATAATTACAAGCAGTGGCGGCTCCAGAGATTTTTTTTCTGCAGATGCTTACGGGGGCTAGGCTTTTTTTTACTGAGGGTGCTGCAAAGGTTCATTTGTTCTTTAAGTTTCCCAACACACACAGAAGCAAGCACAAACAGAGGCACACTCAAATCTCAGACATCTTCAACAGTGACCAATAAAGTGGATGGTGAATATGTTAAAGATGCAGTATGTAACTTTTACAAAAAAAATATATTATATATATATTTGTTGAAATTCTCAATATGTCATGACAGTATAATATGAGAGAGACAATCTGTGAAAAAAAGTCAAGCTCCTCTGCCTTTTCCCAGTGCTCCCAGTGCTACCCAGGGACAACCAATAAAAGCCAGGAGGAGGGTCTTAATGCTGTCAATCACCATCTCCCATGGAGCTGCTCATCTCATGGTTATGCATTCATGGATGAACTCCTTCTTGTTGCTACTGCAACTGCTTCCAGATATCAGAGTTTGTTGTGAATGTTTATGTTAGCTAGCATAGCCACTAATGATGGCAGATGCACAATTTTCTTGTAGTGGTAAGTTGTTTCTCCACCATTCAGAGCATTGAGAAGCAAGTATATGAAGTCATCAGAGCTATGACCCTCCTCGCTGCTCTCATTGGCTGTTTTTGGTCAGGAGCATTGACAGCAATAGTAGCTCAGGGAGAAGGTGGAAGGGATTGTCCTTTTCAGATCATGTCATTTTAAACTGTCACAACATGCTGATAGTTTTAACAAATATGCAAAATACACATTTTTTTTTATTAAACTTACATGCTGCAGCTTTAATTAAAGCATGCATGACAACACTGCTGAGAAACATGTCATGATATCTTAACAGTCTTTATCAATAAGTTTTTTTTTGTTTTGTTTTAAATATCTAAAATACTGCCAAATTGGTAATGTGACCTTCCCTGTTTTCTCCACAGTTTCCTCTTGGTCCCATCTTTGGAAAATTGGGCAGTAGAAAACAATCCATTTTTGCATCTCTTGCTCCTTTCAGTTGTTTACCGGGAGTGAACATAGCCGTACAAGTTCATTTTCTGTTGCAAGATGGGATTTATTTTATTTATTAATGTATTTTTACTCAATATAATCACTGGTTGTTGTTTTTATTAATTAGTTTTGTTTTATGAGGTAAATATCACAACAACCACATACTAAAGAATAGTGACATAGATGAAAAAGAAAAATGGTAACCTGATATTTCCTTGGGGGTGCTATGACTTCTCCAGGGGGAGCTATAGCACCCCGATGGGCCCCCCTGGTGCCGCCACTGATTACAAGTCATATTTTCAGTTTTTATTGTTCTCTCTTTTATTGTTCAAAGTTGAAAATAAACATAAATTTCACATATTTTCTAGAGGGCTGTCAACATTAACCTGATAACATGCGATTGATCTAAAAAAAAAAAAAAAATGTGTTACAATAATAATCTCATAAACACAGATTAATGATGCTGACCTAAAAGCGTCTCTCTCACGGAGGGTTACCTTGCTCACAGCAGCGCGGAGCAAAGGTTGAACTTTGTTCAACTTTCTTGTGTCGCGTCGCTTCACCACCCACCACCTCGAAATTTCACATTCACATTTCTAAATTACCACTTACAACAAAATGACTTAAACCTCCCTGAATACCAACACCTGGGAAACTGAGAGTCTTCGGGCGAGTTTGGTTTGAGAAAATAAGACATTAACTTTCTTTTACTACACGCATACAGTGGTGTTTTTTGATATGGCCTAGATGGACAGTTGCCCAGGGCGACATCAATAACTGATGAGGAAGCCAAGAAACTAGAAAATAAAATATATACTATCTCCAGGTTGTCCCCTAAATATATTTGCTGAAACTTGTTTGCATGTGTAGTGAAGTAAGTTAGTTGCTGTTAAGTGCTGGAAGAAATTACATTTTTAAAAAAACGAGAAAATTGCTTGCATTTTAATTGGTTGGAGATCCACAACTGCATGCGTAATGTACTTCAGGCTTACAATGTTCATCATCGTGGTTAATCACAGCGTTAGAGTGTATTTAATCCGATTACATTTTTAATCCATTGGCAGTACTACTTTTTTAAAAAATTATTTAATAATGGTGAATCTTTCTGCAGGCTTGCGATTTGGAAATTCAAACAATATGGCATCACATGATGGGATTCACAGAAAATGTGTAATTATGTTTATCACCACTCTGAAACAGAACAGCTTGCTTTTAAATGCACATCAGGACTTTAGAGCTTTGCATCAGAGTCAAAAAGCATCTCTGCAGCACAGTTGCTGCTGTATCAAACATTATCGCTCTGCACATGTTAAATATTTACCTGCTAATGAAAACAAACTAAAATTCAAGTCAGAAAGATGACCAGGATCTCATAATATTTCAAAAGTTTATTTGTGCATGTGGTTTAAAAGGTTAAAATAGTACAAGAAGTTGAGCATTAATTAAAATCAAAGTGTCCATAAAAAAAAGTTTCACAATGTACTGCTTATCTATTTATTTTAATAAGAAAAATTTAATAAAATGAATGATGGCATAAGTGAAAATGTTTCTGCGTCACTACAAAAATCGCTGATTGGGTCACAAACCCAGGTGCAGTCAAACATGATTAGGCAAAAAGCATGTTTTTACATTAGGTAAAAATATACCCAGGCAATACGCAGCTGCCACTGAGCCATAATTAATTTGTCTCCACTCCCACTGGGAGCGCTGTCTGAGAAATACTGTGAAATATTCTGAGATTATATCCAAGGGGGTATTATAATATTACCGTGGCCAATATATTTCACAGAGCAGCAAACCTTTTGAGGGCAAAAAAATCTCCATCCTGGCTTTGATCACCTTGTCATGGTGTGGAAGAAGCTGCAACCAGATCTGATAAACAGCACTTGAAGATTCTTCAGCAGCGTCTGTAATCAGTGATGGCTGCCTTGTGCGCTTACAGTCTTATTAAAATCACCATCTTCTTTCCTGCCCCTCTCTGCTAGTGTCTGTTCTATGGTTTGGTTTCTGTTGACGAGCAGAGCAGGGGCTGTGCGATTGGTTGCGTCCATCGCCTCCTGAGACACTTTAGCGCCCACAGCAGCGGCCACCTTCGTCTGCAGTCTCGGCCTGCGGTGTGCGGAGGGCAGGTAGCGTGGTACGTAGCCATAAGCTCTCAGGTGGTAGGTGTAATACTCCAGAGCATACATCAGCTGTGCTTCCACATAATGGAATGACACGGCCAGGTCCGAGCAGCACTGTGGACCCTGGAAAAACACAAGAAAAACGCATACCAAACATATAGAATACAGAAGAAATATCATGCTTAGCATTTTGATATCAGCCAATCTCACCTGAGAACAGCAATTTATGAGCAAGATGCAAAAGTGAGCAATGACGTTCTCCTATTAGGAAAACTTTGGTATGCTGCTCTACAATAGGCTTACAATTATTGCACGAAATGAATATTCTGTGGGGGTTTATGTTCATGTTACTGCACTTTTAGTTTGAAGAAAACTGAAAAATTGACTCACATGACTGAACAGCTTGTTCTTTTCCATTCGTCAAAAACAAATCTGACTTTTCACCGAAAATAACTGGAGTGAAACCTAGACCAAGAATGTCAGCCTATAATCAAATGAATTCATGAAGTCTTTCTATTTCTCCATGCAGTGTCTCATCCGCATGGCTTCTTCACCCGAAATGCCCTTTTCTAATAAGGCTAATCCACTCAGAGGATGTCTGCCTAATGAGAACTATCAGTAATTGGCTTTCATGTTGATTAGTTATACTAAGAGTTACTGCCACAGTTCCACTTTACAGGGCTGAACCCTAGTACCGAATATAGCACATGAAGGGACTTACCTCAACAATCGGGTAGAAACAGTAACTCCAGTACCAGAAGCTCTTGGAGAACTTTGTGGTGAGATGGTGCTCCGGCACAAACGGGTGAAACGTTTCCCGATGCAACGTGTCTCTAGAGTCCCCTGCCAGAACACCCATCTTCTCCAAACACTGCCCCAAGGCCAGATCTTCAACAGGGGTGGTGTGTGTGCAAGCCTTGGTCCGGAAACCTTCGACAAACCTTCTGAGGGCCTCCTTGCTGAGCACGTACCCTGCACCTCCACTCATATAACCTTGTTTGGTGTACGGCTTAAAGCGTTTACCAAAATAGATGGGCTCTTCAGGAGTGTGGTTGGACAGAAGCCAACGCAGGTTATCGACCACCACAAAGGTGTCATCGTCAGCTTTAAGGAACCAGTCTGCTTCATTCAAGTGATGCTCGTAGACGTACTGGAAGGCTCGGATGGTTTTCCAGTAGAGCTGGTCGCGGCCCTCTTTGGTGCCCAGCCCCACAGTGGGAAAGGAGGGGTCTTCCACGGAGCTCATGAACACCACAACGTTGCAGTGCCGACTCCAGGTGGCTCGGACATGGCTGGCCCTGCTCTGGAGGTTATATGGCCTTGTCATTACCCAGCAGAGAATGCGAACCCTCTGGAACAGCATGTCTGCCACCTTGCTGTCTTCATCTAGATACAGAGAACAGGACACCAGAGTCACAATCTGCTTAGGAACATTCTTTATTGTTTTGATAAAGAGAGATACGCTCCCTTTATTAATCAGAGAAATGCATGCACACCACCTGCTTGGTGAGGATGGACCAAGTTGATGAGTGCGCCTCCTTCTCTCCTCCAAATGCTTGGCTGCTCCCCTGCTACTGTGGCTGTCTCCTGAGTCTCAGAGAGCACAGGGTAGCTTTGCTCGAACCACACCTGATGCAGGAAGAAGTACATGCTGCAGGTTCCCACCACGAAGCCCAGTGAGAAGGCCCATTTGGAGCTGGGGCCCTTCATGGTGAAAATCTCTCCTGTTCTGCAAAGTCCCAACTTATAGTTTGCCTGCATGGACCAAAAGCACACTTTAATCAGATTGATAAGCATCTTATTATTTCAGCAGTATCAAAGACAAATCTCTATTCCATAAAGAGTTTAATAGACAATATGATATGGTGATGCGTCTTTAGAGCATTCTGTAGCCTCCTGAGTGATCCAAACACCTGGATGCCTTTGGTTGGAACTCTGGGTAGAACTATGAAATAAGATTAGTTGTTTATCAAGCCATGTTCAGGTGCAACTCAGGATTTCCAGTATTAAAAAGAAGGTTAACTTTTTGTCTCGGTCTGACACAATTGTAACTTACGTTGGACACCTAAGCTCTAGAGAATAAAATTAAAATAAACATGAAAAGATCATTGGTGTGTAAGCAATGTCTCATTGTCCCAAGGTGTATTAGCAATGGATGGCTATTTCTTTAGGTCAAACAGACAAACAATAAAGACAAAAGAAAGAAAGTGAAAACGAGTAATGAAGCCCATTGGTGTGCAATTTAATATCATTTGTTAAAGAAAAAAAAAACATGTAGAAGATACCAGATATTATAATTTCCTGCCCTTCTCATACTCACCAACTTACAAACATTTAAATCTACCCACACCAGATAAACTCTTAAATTGTTTCCACAAATTGCCCCTTTAGAAAGCGCTGAATCAGCCTCCGGATCTTCTCTGATCGGATAGTCGCCGAAAATCTACACGAACGACTATGATGCTTATCTCATCGTTACAGGTCGGGGTCAAAACGTAGACCGACTGGTAAATTGTGAGGAAGCTCTTTCTTCGCCAGGACAGCCTGGAGCAGCTGATCTGAGAGCAGACCAAGCTAAAATCCATTTACCCACCCCCCACTCCATCCAAACCTGGCTCAACAAGTAAGTTCAACAATGCCTTTAACTTCTGTAATCTTGATCACTACCCTCACTGCCCCCACGTCAAGATAGGCTAGAGGTGAGAAAAATGTTCTACTCAACCTGGGTTTTCTTGTTTCACCCGCTGCACTTTCCCACATTGCGAAATTGGACTTAAAGTTATGTAATTTTGGCTATTAGAGTTTGGAAAGGGTCAAATGGTCATGCCAGATGTCTGGATCATTTCCAAGTCGAACTTCTCCACAACCACAGCTTTACTGGAGTCCTCTTGATCTGCAGTGATCACAGTGACTATCAAAAGTAACCCATGGAAAAAAATTGCAATCCAGCCAAAGCAATTGGCTATGTGAAAAAAAAAAAAAGTGCAATTGGCCTTACGACTTATAAGACTTGATATGCAAGAGCGTCTTCACCTTTAATAAAGCTACTTTAACTTGAGTACCAATGACTTATTACATTTTACAGGTTTAATCAGTTACATTTATATCACAGAACTAATGGTAAAGCAACAATTCATCCCAAATGTCAAATCCCATCTGCACTTACATGATAGTTATGAGAAGTTTAAAAGTTTCTGCTGCAAGCATCTTGCTGTCATTTACGCTTCACCTTCAGGGACCCAGTGAAGTTTTGTCTTAAGGACTCCTGGCCTCATCGGTGTAAAACTACATATTGCCCTCTGAAAGAAAGGGACTCATTTACAAAGAGATTTAAAAAAAATCTTTGAAAAAAGTGTTTTAAGTCTTTCAGTTTCACTTATGATGCTTCTTGAGTTAAAAATGTTAGGACTTACAGTCAACTAAGCACATAATGGACTTAATTATTATTTTCTCCTTGGAATGGAAGAATTTATTTTTGCATTATTGTCTTTTACTTTAATCCTCCCACAGAAAAACACACACACACACACACATAGTGAGTAATCTGACATGCTGGTATGAGCTCACAAAAGAAACAAGAACTCCGCATTTCACCGTACATCATCAGAAAAAAAAGTATCATGTTTGCACAGACGGTTAAAGACCAACATAAATCCAGAGTGTGTGTGTGCTTGTTACCTTCGCTGTGGCATCAGTCATTTTTGGACACGGACTGCTCAGCACCTCCTAAAGCTTGTGAGCGTTTCCTCGAATGGGCACATAATGCATCGGTAAATGCTGCACACGCTCAGCCCACGAACGGTTCTGCATGGCTGAGGTTCTCTGCGTGTTTGTTTGCTAGTTTTTTTTTTTTCTTGCTTGGCTGAATAAGATGATTACAGAGCGAGAAGCCACACAAACGTCCAGATTTACACCATTCAACCCCACACGGCTTAGCTCTGCTTATGCGGTCTCCTATTGGCTATCAGACAGTGACGCATACGGAAGAAGGCTTCAAGGTTTTAGATATGTACATAAAAAATATATATATATATATATATATATATTTATATATATTTATATATATGTATATATATATATATATATATTTTTATATATTTTATATATTTTATTTATATATATATATATATATTTTTTCGTTTTTACTTTAGATATACAATATTTTTGTTTAATGTAAACAAGACACGTTTTATTAGAAATGCAGGATGCAAAAGGGAAAGAAATGGAGGCAAACATGTAGATGTACAACTCTACCACTGGAGGTCGCCCTAACGCTCTTATGCATCAACACGAATTGATGTTTGGATCCAGAAAGAGGCAGTCTTAAGACTTTCAGCGAAATTAAAAATTATTTAAAAAAATAAATAAATAAATACAAATAAAAAAATAAATAGAATACATGTAACATTGAGGATCGCCTGTCAGGTTTTAAAAACCTTTCTTAATAACAACTTTTAAGATAATATATTTATGTATTATTTTCAATGGCCTGATAAAAGTCTTGCGTGTAGGCAGAAGATAATCACAGAAAAAAAACACATTGACAAAAGGTTGCAAACATCAACTAATCGATACATTAAGGTTAATAAACCTTAACGTTAAGTTTAAATAATATTCCGATGTGTTGAATATGACAATTGGTTTCACCTGTCAGACATTATAGTAGAAGTGAAGTTTCTTAAATGATTTATTTCTTTTTTTTTTATTTTTATTTTTTTACATTGAGCTCCATGTAAAACGGGTCTCAGGTCAGACTCTGAGCTATTTACATTATTTGAGGAGTGTTCCTGGAGCGCCTGAGGCCGCCTCGTTACTTCCTCACGCCGAGAGCGATTGTGCGTAAAGTTGCACTATCGCAACTTTACGCGATTGTGCAACACAGAAAATCACCGGACCGCTCTAAACTGAATTAAGAGGACGTGTGTACTGGAGAAGAATCACAGTAAGATTTCAACTCTTTTTTTTTTTTTTAATGTTCGAGCTTTATTTAGAGAGGTGGCCTTTGAAAACATGCTTAAGAATGACGCGAATCGTATTCGGATAAATTTCGTCTGATAGACGAACTCGAGGATGTGGTTGCATTTGTTTCTGCAATAGACAGGTGCAGATATAATTTAGCCAATCTATGAGACTTCTCTTCTTTTTTTTAATTTAATTTAATTTTTTATTTTTTATTTTGTTATGCTATCAAACAAACATGGCCTTATCCAAACATAATTAACTATTGTAATCGCTTCCCATCAACAAGCGAGGCAGTTTTCTTAAACTCGCGAGATTTTATTTTTGACGACCACAGCTGTTCTGGAACAGACATTTTACAAATCGCAGGGTTAGTGTCAGTGTCTTTATGACATATGATGTAGACACATATTTTTCATCTCATTGTGTTTTCACTCTGAAGCTCGTCACATTTCTGTATGTTCTGTGTTTCAATAAAAAATTAAGTTTGCAGAGATGTTTTTTATTAGTTTTTTTTTTTTTTATCTATTTATTTTTATCAGGGTCACACCCTGGAAACTATAACGTGTGTGTGTTGTGGGTTCTCTGTGGAGGTCTGCCATCTTTTCTGCTGATGGCTGCTTCTTCCATCCAGGAGCCACTTGAACACAGATTGCCATTAGAAGTTATCTATTTTAATGCCAAAATGCATTTAGCATGTTTTGCACTTAACCAAACAATAATATCAAAAGGTGATCAACAGACGAGTTGAAACTTTATCTGCATCATTTGCTACTTTTTACAAATATATTTTCACTGAACAGCTATGGTGAAGTCTTATTTGTGGTCCATTCACTGATCAGAAAAACAGAGAGAGATTTTTGTTTACCAGATCCACTGCAGGCTACGTTGGCTGAAAATCTTTTACTTCCCCATAGCAGATTTCCTGCTATTATGTCCAGCTCTTTTTTACAGTAACACAGTTAGCTTACTGATGCTTCCACACTGATGGCAGAAATACATGCACACAGGGCACATAAAGTTTCAATTTACATGTGACTGAAGCATTTCCATCAATTACTCCCTATAAAGAGAGCACCTTCCTCTTTATAGGGAGGGACGTTGCAGTCCTGCGTTGTAAAACAATATGTCATCTATCTCCATTGATGTATTTCTGTCATGTCATTTTGATATTCCTGTCATTTTTCTCCAGATGCGTTTCCACTGCAGATGGGGTCTTAAAGTGATTCAGTTTCTTGCTTTGTTGCTAATTGTCCTGCTAGCTGTCCTCTTTTACTTCTGGAGCCCGACAAACACTTCAGGAGTCAATATACAACCAAGACAAGGCAGCCGAATCCAAAAGCTGCTCATTGAGAAAAGTCAACTCATCATGACTGATTATTCTGACATTCCCTACAAGATCAAAGAAAATGTGGCAAGGTGTCAATGCTAGTACTTTTTCCTTTAACTGTAAATTCATCTTTTCATCCTTGCTAATTTTCTTCAACTTCTCCCACAGTCAGTTGCCTCAGAACGCATGTGTGTGCCAGGCTGGAGAGGAAGCCTTTCATTTACCATTCTCCAATCTACTCTTCCCTCGTGTTTGGGCTCACAACCTTCAGCAGGCGTTCTTAGAAATGCAATCTGATCCCGAGGCTGTACAGCAACAGAGAGCAGACGAGTACCTCCAGTTTTTGAGAAGGTAAAAATAAAAGACAAGAGGACTGTGACCACACCTTTCCTGTAATCTCATTGCGCAATGGGTGCGCTGAAGAATTTGGGATTCTGTTTAAACTTGTTTAAACTAATATGCGGCAGCTGAGGTTGTGGAAAAATATTAACAGTTTGGTCTGTTAATATCAAACTGTCAACAGAGCATTAGGGACTGTCAGATCAATATGCCTAGACTGTCTGACACATAAGACGGTGAGTCAGACACTGTCTGACTTACAGATAGTGTCTGACTCTATGGAAGTCCCACACAGTGTGTGTGACTTCCTGTTAGAGAAAGCCGCACGCAGGTGAATAGCATCAATAAGTCGATGCACATCTTCTTGTCTTTCAAATTGCAGCTTCCTATGAAACACTGCCTGGCTTTGCGGCAAGCAGCTACTCTCAGAATGAAAGCTACAAGTTTTTTCAGAGCTACCTAAAACTTTCCTCTAATACCACAGGATGAGCGCTGAGCTATGAAGCTCACACAAATAGCTCTTAACCACAGCGACATGAAAACTCAAACATTTACATTTACATTTAAGTAAATGTTGTTTCTATCTAAAAAAAAAAAAAAAAAAAATAGGATATTCAAGGTCAAATTATGACAAAATAATGAAGAAAGTAGAAAATTATTCTTAAATGTATCATTTTAGAAAAAGGAACTTTATTGCATGTCATTATTAATCTGAACAGTTAATAGTATTGCTTTGCACTAGTAATTGATGGAAATGCTTGAGTCACATGAGAATTGAAACTTTCTGTGCCCTGTGTGGATGTATTTCTGCTATCAGTGTGGAAGCATGAGTAAGCTAACTGTGTTACTGTAAAAACAGAGCTGAACATGTTGTTCAACCTGTTTTTTTTCCCCTGTTTGTCTTTGCGTTCAGGTCCCACACTCCAGCAGACATGCTCGTCATTGCCGAGGCTGGCAATCCTCTTCAGTATCCTACCCAAGGTGTGAAGGTGCAACCCCTCAAAACAATAATCATCCCAGGTAATAATACTAAGTTACATGTGATAGTGTCAGAAACTGCGGTATAAACAGTGCGCCTTAATATCCAATCTTGAGTTCACTGGTGAATTTATTTCCATCTTCTGCTCCATTAATGCGTTCCATCCACATCACCACTCTCTCCACAGGTCTGGGTCTCAGGCTGGAAGGCAGAGAGAGCTATATAGTAACTATTTTTTTTTTACTTTTGATTTTTTTACACAGATTATGTGGCTTATACTTATTTAAAAAATCTTGTCTAAAAACAGGTAAATTTGACAGCGACAATGGGGACTTTTGACGTTGCTGCCACAGTGGACAGGGTCTCTGTAAAAGGAATGGGTGAAAAGCACATTTCACTGTCGAGTCCGGCTCTCAATGCTCTGAACAGGCAGCTCCAGTTTGTCACTTTTACCAACACCATATTTCATCCGATGACATCAGACCTAGGTAAAGTTCACGTTTCAACATCATTGACACTGTGTCAGGAGCGATTTTTTTTAAAAAACAAAATGTAAAGATTCCAAATTTTCCAAAATTTACTTTGACATGCGCAGCATTGCGGCTTTCGCTAAGATTCTGCACTTGACATGTGTGAAACTCTAATAGAAATTGCTTTGTGTTTATTTCAAATGTAATTGACATGGACATGGTTTGTTAATGTAGAGGGAAACGTGTGCAGAAACGTTTCACCGTAGCTAGGATGATAATCTGATTGGTTAGAAGATTTTGAGGTGCGTACACTTTGCTCTAAATTCTTGACCATCGTGCTAACTATGCAGGAAATATGAGTAAGAATAATTCGTTGTGCCTTCAATTCTTTAATAAGCTCATTGCCTCTTATGAGCTTTTGCTTCATCCGGCAGTTCAGTTGGCGACTGAAGGCCACCAGTCATTTTTCACCATCAAGGTTGGACACAAAGTTGTTCCAAAACTTTACAACTCTGGACAAAGTAAAGGTTTGTGAGCACATATTAACATATTTCATTAGCAATTTTTATTTTTTTTTCTAGTAGAATGCATTTAATCATGTTTATTATCTGCTTTGTTTCTGTTGTCACTCAGGGTACAACATTACCTCTCTGGTTACCATAGCTACCAAGACCTTTTTGCGCTACGACAAACTCAAAGATCTCATCGCCAGCATAAGGGAGTTTTATCCCACCATCCTCATAATTATAGCGGACGATAGCGAACACCCCCAACCAGTGACCGGCGCTCATATTGAGCAATACATTATGCCATTTGGAAAGGTAAAATGTTTGCTTGATCCAATGTGTAATGATTCAGTCAGAGTAACTCAATTTCTCTGTGTAGGGTTGGTTTGCAGGGAGAAATCTGGCAGTGTCCCAAGTGACTACCAAGTATGTGCTCTGGGTGGACGACGATTTTATCTTTACTGCAAACACCAAACTGGAGAAGATGGTGGACATCCTGGAGAAAACCACACTGGATCTGGTGAGCTGGTCAAAACAAATCGGCTGCTCTGATTTGGTCATTTGTTACATTTATTATCGCATATTTTTCAAAGCCTTCTTTCAACCCTTCAAACCTGGGCAATACAACCTCAAACTGTCAGGAGGCCAAGAGTCAAGTCACAACTTTCCTTTTAATCTTTGACTAGCTAACCATCTAGGCATGAACACTTCTTCAGATGTTGTTAATGATTTTCTCCTTGAATTAAAATACAAACTTCCACATTCCCACACTCAGCTACAGCTTCCTGCTGTGGAACATAGAAATTTCCACACCATAATGCGAGTTATTTACAGGAAAATAAACTTGACTTGACAGGTATGGCTTGTTGTTGGGTATCTGAAAGTTATGACTCAAGTCAAACGGTTTAAAATTCTAACGAAATGGATGTAAATTTCTGAAATTTTAGAAGTTGGTATAAAAGTGTCATATACAAGCCTATACATGCCTATACAAAATCAAGAATATCGCAAATAAATGCGATATTCAGATAGTGTGCAGATTTAAATAGCACTGACCCTACCAGACTGTCTACCTTTTCTTGCTATTTTTTTCTTTTTTTTATTTTGAGAATAAAAGAACAAAATTTAAAAAGTGAACTTATCTATCTCTTTTTTTTTTTGCATAAACGTCAGGTCGGTGGTGCAGTCAGAGAAGTTACTGGTTACACTTCCACATTCCGTCACACCGTTTCAGTGGAAGAAGGTGGAAAGGAAGGCGACTGTTTAAATATGAGGAACGGATACCACCATGCTATTGAGGGATTTTCCAACTGTGTGGTCGCAGACGCCGTCATCAACTTCTTCTTGGCTCGAACGGACAAAGTTCGGCAGGTTGGCTTTGACCCGCGCCTGTCAAGAACAGGCCATCTAGGTTAGAGGCCTTTAAATGTGTTAACATCTTGGAATAAAGCTCTAAATACACGCATAGCTTATTTTTGCCTTTTGTTTCTGCAGAGTTTTTTGTAGATGCCCTGGGCACCATGCACATCGGCTCCTGCAGCGATGTCATCATTAACCACGCGTCAAAGATCAAGCTGCCATGGACTAAAACAGAAACGCAGAAGGCCTATGAGCAGTTTCGATACTCTTCTAGAAAAACGGGTGTTGACCAGAATGAGATCTTTTACTTTAAGAACAGATTCAAGTGCATGACCAGTCAATAAAAACACACTTGCACTGGTTTCATGAAAACAAATAGTTGTCGCTCTTGATTGAGAGATATTTTGGGGTTTTTTTCTTATTTTTTTCTTATTTATTTATGTTTTTTTAAACCACCTGTTGTGATGTTAACAATCCAGTCGGTTCTTGTTGTTTGAAACCATCCTCATTTTTAGCAATTTGTTAACCGTTTTCACATGTTTTCTTTTGAAGTATACATTTGAATTTGGAAGGTAATTTTGATGCTAATTGCTGAGTTAGTCATTTGAATTTCATACCAGCTTTCTGTTGTTAATATGTATTTTGTGCGTAAATATGGGCTATTATAAGTTGTCATGACACATTGATCCTCTACAGGAGAGAATTTATTTAATTTGTGTACCAAAAAAATGAATAAAGAAAACACTGACTTTGTTTTTATGTTAATGCAAGTTACAGATTTTTGGTATAGCGTCTGAGGTTGCAACACTTCATTTCTGGAAAAAAATTGTAATAATAATTGCAATGTTTCTCCACCAGAGGGAAACATAAGATCAGGTAAAATGTCTGCAGTATATTTGGACAAATTGTTTGGAGGAACATTTAAGAAGATTTGCTTATTTTATCTTCCTTTTTGTCACTTTGTGGTAGAAAACATTGGCTGCAATTCTGATATCTTCATTTCTCCCGTCATATATGCGGCCATTTGGTGATTTTTAAGTATATCTCTATATATAGATGCTGTTGGGCTTTTGCCTGCCAGAGTTTATTTAAATGACAACTCAAGTGTTCACTCTTCAAGTCGTGAGATTTGCTGAGGATTTTGCAGGGTTATTTTTTTAAAATTCCCCTCCATGTGTGTTCACGCCAGTAGGTCTTACTGTCGAATCTGGCTTAAGAAACATTTGGCCAGATACTCGTGCATCATGTCCTAATTGAAGTGGACTACTTCCTGCCAATTAGTGAAATACTCCTTGAGCTTTAAAGGGAAAACCCCAGCGGGTACAGCGTCAGGAGGATTACTTAAAATATGCCGAGGAGAGAGAAAAAAAAAAAAAAGAAATAATGTGGTCAACTTAGTTATCAAACACACCTCAAGGACATAATTATTTATTTGCTTGCTTTATTTATTTTTTATTTTTACCATGGTTTTGAACTGGATGTAGTTTTATCAGGGTTCAGCGGGATCAGATGTTGGCCAGCAGAGGGCAGCAACGTGGCAAGAAAAAGTCCTTCCATCGTGGAAAGGTTTTTGACATGATTTGACCAACTTTTGAGAAAATAACAGTTGGAAGGAAATCAGATTCTTGTGACTCTTTTTACAATGTATCTTTAATCAGATACAGTTTGGATGTAATTACTCTGTTTTCGTCTCTGTCAGATGGTGAACAACTCTCCCGTCATTGTCCCATATTCAAACCAGTTTTCTTTTGTTCTTCATTTTTCAAATCCGAGGCATATATTTTTTTTTATCTTTATTTACCCAAGTGCGTACAAAGACACCTCCTCCTCCCTCTTCAAAATTTGACAAGGCTGGCATGGTTCACATTCCACACCACCCTCCATTTCAATCTCCTGAGGAAAAAAAAGTTTTCCAGGGGAAAATATATATTCCTAAATTTCTTCCAAAATATAGAAAGAAATCCTCCTTTGGTTATGTACTGACTGTAATTCCTGTGTGAAGATAAAAGAACAATCACTGGCTACTGGATGGTTATTCAAAGATCGTATATGAAGTGCGGTGTGTTTGTATTGAACTCTCCCTTTTTCTGCAATTTCCTGGATGAAAAAGGGCGAAAAAAAATAAATTTTTCTGCAACCCTAAAAGCTGACTCTGCCAGCTTTGCACATAGAGACAATACATATTTTTCCCATTTATTTTTTGTCCAAAATAGATTCTAGAGTGGATTTAAGTGCAGACGTGGACTAGCCCTTTCTAACACATGAATATGTTTTATTGGGACCATTTAATTCTGTCGCTGTTCAAGGTTATTGTCCTGTTAAAAAGGGTAAGCTCCACCAAAGTATCTTAAAAAGATGGGTCTTCAAAAGGGCCTTAAAATCATTCAAAGTATTAGCCATCATTCTAATAAGGAGATTATTCCAGAGTGTGAAAGGATGCTTGTGTAAAACCTCTGTTACATAAATGGGGTGTCAGACTATTTAAACATTTAAAGACCAAAATAAAAATCAACCCTAAAACATACATGCATCCAGGAACTGTAATGCTCTCGGGTCGTCACCTATAAGCAGGCGGGCAGCAGCGTCTTGGATTAACAAACACGGAACAAATTCTTCAGTGCACTTGGTATTTTATTACATAAAGGTAGCTAACAACAAACACATATAAATATTACAATGCCAAAATACAGAATACATATGACTGTAAAAATGAAATCTTAAAGAAGAGAAAGTCCAGGAGAGTTCCACAGTGTTGAGGAACTGCATCTCCTTTAGCTAAATCCAGCTTGGATCGATTAAAGTGTGCCAGCAGGGAGTGTGATATCTGAAAAAGAACGGCCAATGCTGAAATATAACCATTAAAAATACTACATGCTGCTCCAACAGGCCGCTGTGTCTTTGAATTACTCCCCTGCTGTAAAGTCCGAACCAGCTGCTCTTCTGCTCCAGCCGATGACTCAGGTCACAGAAACTGGTCTCTTGGCTCATACCCAAACCGTTGTGGTGTTCTCTGGAGCTTTTTCCTATGGCAGAGGACAACGTTGTTATTTGAACATGAAAATAATTGATTCTCTGGTTATATTGGAAGCGATTACGATTTGTACCCTCGCCTGCTGAATGTGCATTACGGCATCGTGAACGGTGACGAAAATGTGCTGAGGATTCATGTGACTCATCAGGCCGCTTGATGTCAAGATCTTTAAGACGCTCTCTAGAGGGAACAAGATAAATCCACACACACTTAACGCATTTAACCCAACCTGTGCTGGAGTATAACCGGAAAAGAAATGTACGACAGAAATATCTGACATTAAAAAAGGTTTACCATTGCAATTTGCCAAATAGACGTGAACTCCAATTTTCTGGCACTCGGTGCACATCTGCAGGAAGAAAATCACATTGCGTGACCGAATCACGGGAGGGAGCCGTGTCCTTTTGTTGAAGGCTGACCTGTGTGAAGAGCCTCGCTCCAGCCACATCAACAAATATGACTCTGCTGCAGTCAATTAGCACAGCCTGGACCTCTTTCTCTGATGCTTCTGTAGGGTGTAAACGCACAGTTTCATAATGTCTCCTGTGCGAGCACATCCAAACTGAGTGACTTCACAAAGCAACTGCGAACCTGATTCGAAGAACTCATTTACTGAAGAAAACGATGTGTTTGCTATGCCTCTCTCCTGAACAACAGCATGGGGAGAAAACAAGAAGACGGCCGAATTAAGTTGCATTTCACAGTTTATAAATACGTCGCATTTGTCCCATCTAAGGGTTATTGATGACTCGTACCACAGTGCTGACAGAGGCCTCTCGCTCTCGTTTCTCCAACGCTTTCCTGGCCTTTTCCCGACTGCGGATCTCTTCGGGCGTCAGACCCAACACCCTGCTCATTTTCTCCCTGAAGAAGCTGCGATTGCCGTAGTAGATGGGCCCATTGTATGTCAAGATTTTCACACCAGGCACTTCATAGCACTGGATAAGAAAAAAAACAACAAAAACAAAACAAACATTGCCTCTTCTTTATTGTTTCGATAAAATCCTGTCCGATCATCATTCAGATTAAGGGTTAAGGTGCCAGAATTGATTCCTTTTAATGGAATTTTTTCAGACACGTTCACCTCAACCTTTAGTGCACTGACCATTTGTAATAAGTGAAAGAATTACAAGCTCTACTCACCTTGCTGTGGCTCTCCAGAGGTCTGTATATTTCTGTGTTGCTCGCCCGCCCAAGAACTGAGCAATCAGCCCTGTTAAAAAAAGTCCAACTTTTTCAGTTTGTCACAGTTTTAAAGGGACTTCTTATGGTTATCTTCTCCTAAGTTTTTTGATTCTCCATTCGCCTGTGATCCATCCCCTTCTTTTTCCATTTTTGGTGGGTGGCCATGTTTTACCCCTTTTTTTGTACAGATGTTCAAAGCTTTTTATATTGCTTTACAACCTAACCCTGCACACAAGTGGACTCTATTTAATAGGTGATTTGTGGAGGCAGCTGCTTGAACTGGACTTTATTTGGGAGACTCATAGCAAAGGTGCTCAACAGAAATTAATTTCATGTTATTCCAAATAGCAATTTTTGAAAAAAACAAGTCACCATACCTTTAGCAACATGGAAAATCTCAACAGAATACATCAGAGGTTGCAGTTCTAGCTAGATTGAAACAAGCACTGAGCCTGAGTTCCTGGAATTAACAATGATACTTTCTGACAGAAAAAAAAGCACCTTTGTGTTCGACAGATGACGGTCATCATGGAGAAAACCACGCCGATGGCCAGGCCAAGGTCCACGTTCAGTACCACCACAGACAGCCAGGTTACAACCCAAACCATCTAAAGACAGAGCCAACATCACCACAAAGCTTGAACAGGTCAGTCTAAGAAAATACAACTTGATTTAATTACCAAAACATAATTATTGAACAAATATTCTGTGGAGGAACTTGAATCAAAGAAATGTGAAAACGGTGACGTTGCAGTTAAAGATGCGCCCACCAGTTCGCCAGCAGCCAAACAAGCCACAGTATTAAACCTGTCTGTTTTCTTTCTCCGTTTTCTTCTGAACAAAAATATCTATTAAGCAGACTTACAAAGTCGAGCTTGCTGATCCTCCAAAGCTCGGGTAAGTCTTGGAACTGCAGGAACATTTGCCTGAGGCTGGTAACATTGATGCATGCCAGCACAGCCTGCGGGGAAGAGGCAACGAGGAAGATAAGCGGAGATATCCTCCTTCCTTTTTCTTCATGTACAGAGACAGTCACGAGAGCAAACCTTAGGCAGGAAGTAGAACAGGGGTCCGATCAGCAGCAGGACGATCAATACAACCAGGCTGGTGAAAAGGCCTGAGAGCTGCAAGGACACACACATATAAATGTAATCATGATGCTAAAGAAACCCAAAGACTTAATTGGCTTTGAATGATTAAAATTATTGTAGATGGTCTGGATTCTTGGATCATGACTATCTAACCAAGTGCAAAATTTATTTTCATCTCAGACGACGACTTTGGACAAATGAGAAACAACCCAGTATTTTTTTTTTCCTTTGTCCAGGTGAGACACTTCTGATGTTGCCTCTGGTTCAAGGATGGCTCATAGCATAGCAGTAGTGATTAAAAGCCTCGCTATATATGAGGCTTGCACACAGTTGTCCCTTGAGTATGGAGTTCTAAGCCTGAAGATTTGAACAAGCACACCTTACAGGTCCACCCATCTGTATCTCCCAAACTCCTGAACATCCATTTTGCTTGTGCATCTCTCTAGCTTCACTTTTTCATTCCACTTAACTTTCTGTTGAGATGTTTGCATCCATCTCTGTGTGTAATGAATCAATAACTGAATTTCATTTTTTTCTGATTATGTGCTAAAATATTTATTAGCTGTTCAAAGCAGGGTTTGTATTTAAAAATAGATGTTAGCTTAGAAGGAATCAAACGCAGTATTATCCTTTTAGTGTAACTCTTCTGTCCTGGGCCAAAGGATCTCAGTCCAGACGTGAAAAAAACAACATTGTTGTTATGGTTATGATACCTGTGTGTATCCTCCAGCACTCTCCAGTATGTTGGTGGTGGCCAGAGTGGCTGAGCTGGGGAAACAAGTGAAAAACGAAGACACGGTGTTGGAGATCCCATGAGCTAGCAGCTCCTGAAAAACAAAAATACGTTGATTCGACACGATGTTGACAGATCGGCTGGGCTCAGAGCAAATGGTTCAGGAAGCAGGTATATCATTCATGGGTTCTACCTGGTTAGGATGTATAGAATATCCATGTTTGTCAGCATAAATCATCGCCAGTGAGACCGAAACGGCGTATCCAACAAAAGTTATGGCAATCGTGTCTCCAGCAATGGCGGGAAAAGTGTGGAAAGCAGGCAACTGTGGCTTTGGGAATCTAAACATAGAAAATGTGTTTGATTTTATTTGAAATAAAAAAGGCTTGTAAGATTTATATATATATATATATATATATATATATATATATATATATATATATATATATATATATAAACTTTTTGTCATTTAAAGTTTTACCCAGCAGGGATATGGCCAACTATCTCGATGCTGTAGTTGGAATCGAGCGAGGAGAAATAGGCTACACATGTAGCGATAATCACCTGAAGAGCAGAACATAAAATCATTGTTCATTCATCAGCAAGTGACAAGTCTTATCCATTAGAAGCCAACTGACTGACCGTGATGATCTCCACGGGGATGGGCGTGTGCAAGTGGTGCCGGCAACGTGTGTTGATCTCCTTAACTGGGACCAGTACGGCCAGACAGACCACCGAGATCAGCAACTCAGCCATGTTGGTGTGAGGAAGGTTTTCCAACACTAAAGCTAAAGTCTGAGCCCACAAAGAAGTGATAAACTTGAAACCGCTTGAACGTATTTATTTTTTTTAGAACAATATGAGAATAAGGTCACCTTGAAGAGAGAGAAGGTCCCCGTGTGGCGAGGGAGTCTCAGGCCCAGCATGCTTTGCAGCTGTGAAACGGTGACATGGAAGGCAGCGGCACTGGTGAAAGCCTTAACAATCGGCTCTGACAGATAGGTGGAGAGGAAGCCCAGCTGAAGACCAAACATGCAGAGCTGGGACGAAGCCGGACAAAACACGAGATAACACGAGGTAATCAAGCCAGATCCGCACCAAGACAAAGCGTTCACGCGAGACGCGAAATGCAACACAGTCTGTGTCTCACAAACCATAACGATTCCTGAAAGTAGCGCGACAGCAGAAGCCACTCCAATCCGCTGGGCCTCAAAGTTGGCTGCTTCAGATGAGCTGGAGTTGAAGACCAGAGGAGTAGGAACCAGCTGCTCCACCACAGAACCAGTCATCAGACTCACTACAGCAAAGGTACCTGTGCAGACAAAGTCTTCTCAGCAAATGCCTACTGGACTTTGTCACATTTTCTTATGTCAGAAGTGAAAACTTGCAAGCCAATTATTAGTTATTGATTGACAAACATAAGGTATTGCGTAGTTGAAGAGTGAAAGGATTTTTCAAAATTTAATTCTAAAAATATTGCCTCACAACATTTAGAAGGCAGAACAACCAAAATGTTTGAGACGTCACCTAGTATCACCATAAACACGTCCGTTAACTTTAACGAAAAAGAGTTAACCACTGCTTTGTATTTGTCTATTACAACAAAAATTAAAAAAATAAAATAAAATATTTTTTAGGTTTGTGCTTGTAATGTTACAAAATGTAACATTTTGGACTTTAGCAAAGCATAAAAGGTGGACAGAGATTTTACCTGTGGACACATGGCGCCCAGTGCCAAAAATCATATACAGGACGACTGGGAAGAAGGAGGTGTAGAGGCCAAAAATTGGAGCCACGGATGTCAGCAAAGCAAAGGCCATACCTGTTTGGAAAGAAAAGTAAATAAATACAATTTTAAGAACATTTCATTTGCCCCATTTTTAATGTCACCACTTCCTTCTTAAATCAAAGTAAGCACATGAGAGTTAAGAAAAAGAAACGTATGTCTAAGGTGAAATTTCAACGTAAGCACATGCATTGCACATTTGCTGCTGGATTATCATAACAGTTCAAAAGGTGATCATAAAGGAGAGTAACAATATGCATTTGAATAGAACTTTCTGCAAAACATGAGGACAAAATTATGACAATTATAGAGCAGACGAACAAGTTCAAACCAGGATAACCCTGTAAATTACAGAGTTATGACTGCAAATCTCACAAATTCGCACATTAAATACATTTTCATAAGATCAAAACTACTTCGTAAGGAGCTTGGGGCCATTGTTTGTTTATTTTTGTTGTTGTCCACAGGTCAAGTTGACTCCATGTTATCCTGCAAGAGTTTTTTATTATTTATTTTTTTTATTTATATTTTTTTAAACAGGGTTATGTATGTGATCCTAAGAGTGTGACTCGTTTTGCTGTGGATAAGACAAACAGACTTGCATTAAACAACTTCACCTGAACTATTTTTGAGGAAAAAAATAAATGTATTTAATGAATAATTACACAGCTAATGTTATTCTCATACTAATACACAATTATTATTATTATTATTATTATTATTATTATTATTATTATTATTATTATTATTATTATTATTATTATTATTATATTGAGTAGACTGCACATACCCTGAGGAATATGAAGAATACCAACAGTCAGTCCAGCGATGGCGTCTCCTACTATCCATTTCCTCAGTCTGTACCTCGGCAGCCAGCTGAAGAGCGGGACTCTCTCGCTGAGCAGGTGAAGGCAGGCTCGTGTTGAACACCTGCACTTCCCGGCCAGTTTCTCCCGCAGCCGCAGACTCCCAGGCGCGTCGCCGTCGGAGCCGTAGGCCTGCTTGAAGCGGTCCTCGGTGTAAATGCTCCTGTACACGGCCACGGAGACGCTCATGTCGAGCTGAGGAGGGCGGCTTGTCTCTTCAGACGCTGCAGCCGAATTGGTCAAGGTGTGTATGTCAAGTTGCAATACATATAAGGGCAGACAAGTCCTCACATAGGAGCCATTGCATTTTCCTGTCCGGCTCTTCTCAGCCAATGGCAAGGCAGAAAGCTCAACTTTTTTTTTTTTTTTTTTTGTTACAGTACTGACCAACTTTTTTCCCCATCTTGGACCCTGCCTCAGACAACATAAAGGTGTACCCGTTCAATTTTTGCCTGCAGAGATTCTCTGGGTCCTACTGCTAAAGGGATTTTTTTTTAATCATCCAGGAGCAAAAAAAAAAAAGTCAAACACACTCCCCACACGCACACTTTCCAATGCACAGCTAAGTGGTGGGTACCAGCCCAGAGCAGGCACAGTTGAGACATTGTGTAGGACTGTGAGACGCCCCAAAAGGATCAAAGTTGTATTGTATGTGGAGGTGAGGTGTAACCTCAAACCTTGCCTTATGTTCATTTCCGAGAGGGATGGATGTCTGTAATGGGGGGGCACGTTTAAACTGTGTAGCCATGAGGCAAAAGGAAAGTCATAGGTACCTATGAGACCTCTGTGAAACTCAATCACACATGGAAACCTGGTTCACGGATCAAAACACAACTAGACTATGAACAGAGACTGGATTTGGTGAGTGAGATGTCCTTTGTTGGGGATGAGTGAAAACATGAGAGCTCTGAACAAATACAAGGTTGAAGAAGATAAATATACGTGCATATTTGAGTCGTTATGGCGGCCTTTCTGGAGAACTTTTAAAAAGTCTGTCTTATCTCCAAAAACTTCATTGTTTTATGTTATTTTATGTGACAGACCAATACAAAGTGAGACACACAGTCATTAACTTCTGCTGAGTGTTGAATGCATTGTAGCTGCACTGAAGCAGCTTCGCTTCAGATTTTCAGTTTCGTCACTGATTATCAGTTGGATTTAGGTTGAGACTTTGACTAGGACATCCTAACACTCCTTAAATTAAAATTTTTGCTTCGGAGTATGCTTGATAATTAGATTGCATCTATTCGTTTGAAAGAATGGTTTTGAAAAGCATGGGTGCCTCGATGTCAGCACGTTTGGATCAAAACATTTCTGTGTGTAAGGGTGGTCCAGTCAAAGTTCTCACCAAAATTCAAGGGAGAACTTGGTTCAAATCGTCAAAATTAAATCCTTGACGTCTAATTTTACTGTGCCTGAGCTCTCTTTTAAAGGCTAATGAGCAAGAATGTATTTAGATGTGCAAAGCTCATGGACAGTTTTACTCTTGCAGCTCAACATTTTTGTGTTTGAAGTTGTTTCTACAAAATAATAATATAGGGGGAACCTAATGCTCTCCATCCTTCTTAGAGTTTCTCAGAGTTGCATTGTCCCAGAATGTGCATAAAAGTTTGTGATTGTAATATGGGAAACTGTGAAAAAGCTTAAGTGGTGTCGCTACTTTTGGAAAGCAGTGTACTTGCAAAATGAATGTTGGAACTGTGAAAACAAACAGTTTGTGGACAGACTGCACATGCTCCTTTTGAAACCATTAGGAAGGATTAATCGCAAGGAAATCGCAAACAAAAGAAAGTTTAATTTTGGCTGGTGAAAATAAAGCAAAAGGAAGTGAGAATTTATGTCTGATGCAGACGCTGTTTGTCCACGCTGCGACCAAATCAACGCCGTCTCACCAGTGCCGTCTGTCATCCCAGGAGGCTACGTGAGGAAGGGCAGGCAGTGGCTATTTTTTTAATCCGTTGCACTGGACACCACCCAAAGATTTTAACCTGAAAGGACCCCTGGCTCAAAGGGAAGAAAATTTAGAGATAAGAAATCAAGAAAAGCGCCGTAATACATGTTCAGTTAGCAGTAAGAACAGAAAAAGGCACACTCCCTTTGTTGAGGTCCACATACAGTACGCCATGCAAGTATCATTTCAGGCAGTGTTTTTAGCATATGAGTGGTATTTGTATTAGAAAACATAAACCAATCCAAACAGAGAGAAGAAGAAAAGTACAAGATTTGAACTTTTGTAGTTTTTGTAATATATTTCTTTTCTGGTATTTTTAATCAGCAGCACTGTGCAGCTTCATTGAAATATTATTATGACCACCCTACTTTTATTTACTGGCAAACATGCTTAGCTTACCTGCTAACTGCAGACAACACTAGAAGATCATCTGGTGAACCTTATAGACTATACTAAGGGAATGTCCATAAAATCTGCAGAATATAAATATGTTTTAAGAATCGATTATTAAAGAGGCTTGAATCTGGATAGCCTACTTTCTAACATAAAATCACCTTAATGCAAAAGTAATATTGGATTGACAGCATTTATATTCTCACCTACTGTGGTCTTCATCATGTTTTCTTTTTTCGTCTCAATGTCGCCGCATTTTATTGAAAATTTTGTTTTCCAAGTCAGTTTTTTTAACCACAGCCGTCCGAACATACGAATGCAAGACAAGTCAAAGACTCTAAAATGATCGAGAAAGTGCAAGTGTGGAATTGAACAAGGTATTTGCACTCTGTCTTTCTGTTGTTCCTGTTGCAGAGTAGAAACACGTCTTTACCCAGCCTGTAACGGTGCACACACCAGCAGTCTCGAGGACCCACCCGCAATATCACATTCTGATTACTTGTCTATTTTCATTCACTTAGAAATCCAAAAACAGAAAACATGAGCCAATTTGCACTTATTCCTCTCTGTGTGTGCTGGTGTTATTCCACAAATTCAGCAGCGGAGTCAAACGGGGGGTGTGGGTGAAAGGTTCACGGATGTGTTGGCGCAAAGAGCAGCTAAAACTCCGGGACTGTCAGAAAGCCGAAGCACCCCCCGCCTTTGAAAACGCAATGCAATGAGCAGACATTCATGCGCTGCGTTGTTTTTGTTCCTGAGTCATATTCCTAGAATCTTTATGTCTCTGGTGGAGAGCAGACGCTGTGATATAAGGGACTTCCTTTAAATCCCAAGAATGTGGGCCATTGTGTTGATTAGCTCCAGAGCATTTATAAACACACCAACAGAGTGATGTGTCTGCAGACTGTTTAAACAAGATATTAATCGGTTGTTAAAGGAACAATGTGCCGGATGGAAAAGGATATATGGAGTGTCAGCCCAAAACTAGATTAAATCCCGATCACTTTGGGAATCCATTTACACAAAAAGGGCTACTTGTATGAAATAGACCTTATAAAACAAAATAAGTGATTGGCAAACTTAGACAAACCTTTAATTTCACGATTAAGGGCATTTTCAGAAAACTTGCCAGCAGTACCAAACAAAAGGGAAATGAACTAAGAAGAGTTCTTAAACGCTTAAGCTCTTTGATTATATAGGAGAAAATCATCTGTCTGATTTTCTCCTATATATTCAAACACTTGAGGTGAAACACCTTTAAAGCTTGGCCATTTGTCATACAGATCTGCTTGCACAACTTACGCAGAGACTTTTTATGTTTCCATTTTTAGAGTTGTTGATGTTTCTACAGTGCCTCACCGGAGAAAACATTGCAATATTGTTTATATATATATAAAAAAAAGACGTCTCGAAATGTTGCAAGGCTATTAAAACCACACACTTTGATGGTAATTGTTATCATGTTTGGCAGCCGACCCAACGATCCCACTTTCTTCATTGCATTAGCTTTAATCACATTATATAAATATCTTATCCACCCTGTCTCCTTCATGCTGAGTGTGTGTCCTGGTCTTACAGGGTCTTTCAATTATTCTCTTCCACAGAGAGTCTCCAGTTACTTTGTGGCCTATAGTTCCTGTTATTGTTCTTTATCTGCTTTATGGGATGCTTGTCCCGACCCCCCATAGAAAGTTGCTTTGGGAGTGACCTTGTCCACGAGGCCAACTGCTGGATGCCAAACCTCTCCTCGTGTCTCCCGGCCCTTTCCGCTTGGTGCTCGTCTCTATCCATTAGTGTCTCTCCTTGTATTGTTTGCCTTTTCACCGAATAATAACTCCTGGAGTTATGAATGTTTTTTTGTTGTTTTTTTTTTTTGTCTGCCAGGGCAAAGTGCCTTAGATATCTCATCATAAATTTGTTTCATCAAGCAGCTTGTCAGGATTTAGCTTTTCAGCAACACATAAAGTAAAGCATTTTATGATAATGCATGTTTTTGGCCCCTTACTACTTATTCAGTGAGTCCTGCGTCGACTGAACGTTGTGTTGGGATTTCCATTTTGTGCTTTTAAATCTATAAAAACTTTTGTTATTATTACTATTTCATTTATTTATTTTTATCTAAGCTTTGCGTGAGTACAGTAGATTTCAAGCTAAGTTGCTTGTTTCCTGTTCATGCCTGATGAACGTCTTCTGACCTCCACCACACCTACACAGGCAGGTCAATTCAGCAAACATCTGGGTCATGCATCTCCTGGGCGTGGACGCGAAGTGGCCGCTCACATCAACAGGGTCCCAAAAGGACCTGAGAATGCGTTCTAACAGGCATCCTTTACAATTCAATTTTATGTTCTCATACATTTGCCTCTTACTGTAAATCGGTGGTGCTCAGGGCCACCCCGAACCGCCTGGATGATTCTGGTTTCAGCTGGTTTGTGCTCACTCGCTCCAGTCTGCTCTTTTGTTTTAAACCGTGCTCTCAGGTTGGAGACATGCCCTCCATGTTTTGATCTTCTATTAGTCAAAATGCAAAGCCATAAAATTCTGAAATGAAAAATGTGCATTCACTATATAAAGAACTACAGCCATTTTATGTGCATCACCCTTGTGTTGACTCCAGTCAACTCCTCACCACCCGTGATTTCTAAATCGGTGATTCAGGAATTGTCCGGTGGCTATTTAAAGAGTGCTAAACTCTTTAGCACTCTTTGAATTAAAGAATGCTACATTTTTTTTAATATTAGAGAATAGCCATAGCAAAATAGACCTAAAAAAAATGGTTATGCCATATTTATGTGACCTGAAATCTGAGCAGAATAAAAGACGGGTTTCCCAAATGACCTTCCATTTTCCACTGATAGTCCCTGTTACACAGGATTGAAGAAAAAAAAAAGTGCATTCATATGAGCAATTTCTGTATTTCAGTTAAAACTGGTCATGCAATAAAAAAATTAAAAAAAATTATTATTCATTTTGTCTTCCAATCAGCCAGGAGCCGTTTTAGCACTTCGTAGCAGCAGAACAAAAGAAGCCAGAGCATGTCAACAAACTGTTTTGATCCTTTGAGTGCTTCAGGTTCCTGGAGAGTCCAGAGTTTTGGGATATGTCCCTTCCCAGACCGAGCCAGAGCATTGTGCAGCTGAAGTACACAGTGGCGACACAGCCTTGAACCACATTGTAACCATTGTCTGCTTCACCTCAACACTTTCTGTCAACACTGGATTCACTTTCAGGAGCAGGGCACAACATTTCCTCATGTTGTCATTTCTCCTGTTGGTCACCAGAGACTAATAATTACTCCCATATGCATGAAAGATAAAATTAATGACAAATAAACTGTTCTCTTAGCACTTATGAGTTTAAAAAGAAATTTGATTAGTTTTGCAAAGACATGGGGTTATTTTACAGAAATCAGGCTACTCATTGTAAAGTTTGCCACAGTGATAAGCATACAGCGGATGGGATTTTGCATTGCATTAGTTCGGTGTATCTTGTGCATGGGGCTTTAATGGAGTGGGTGCTTGAGAATCACAAGTGCAGTTAAGCTTCCGTCAAGCTTAACCGTTGACTCAACAGTTTTTAGAGGTTTGACTAAAATACTATAAAGAAGAAACAGGTTTTTTGTTGTCATATTTTGGTTTGGTTCAAATTGTTCAAGATAAGTTGAAAAAGAAAAGGTTAAATTTGTGTCATGTTCTTGATTGAAAGTGCAGATCAATCAAGAAAGATCATAAAGAAATGTTTTCCTCATTCTTCATGATCATTGAGTTTCCTCAAATGTTTTCCTTAAAAATTGAATCCAGGGAAGTGATACTAAAGACAAAATGGTGCAAAAATAACTCGCATAAAGCAAAGAAAAGCCCTACTCAATAAATCATCTGTAATCAATGATTTAACAAAAACAAACACATTGTGATAAAGTTGCATTTCAAAAATAGCAGAGGTATTAACTGGTAACCAGGGGCTAAACAGTGGATGTAAAAGTTTGAGCATCATTTTATTATTTTCACTTCTAAACCATTTTTTTCCCCCTGCTGTGCTATTTCCAGGATCCTTTCTGATTCTTGGTCCACATACAATACACAAAAAGTTTTTGGACCTGGATGTGTCATGCAGCTACAAGCCCAAAAATATACTGGGAAACTCAACATAAACTAATCTGATACCTGTTGGTCGTGTACTGTGTTGATGTTTTTGCAGTCACCCTCAAAAACTATTAGTCACACAGATATTAGTATCCATAAAAATATCTTTAAAACAAGTGTCACCAAAGCATTTCTTTTGTTTAACGCTATGTAACAGGTTGACAAGAATTTAATGGAACTTCTTTTTCTTTTTCTGTAGAGTTAATAAGAACGGGGCACAGAGATCTGTTCCTTTTATACACTCATCTATAAGCCAGATGTACAGTAAGGAAAAAAAAAAAAAAAAAAACCCTGAAAGCTTACTATAAGAAAGCTGACAGCCAGTGCAATCTGTAGCTTCAGAGTAGATAACTTTCTATTGTAAAATCATAATAAGTTTACTTCTTCACACATAAATGTTAGGATTATGTTTTTCTTTTTTTTTCTGTCTTATTCTCCTCTTATTACACTTTTTGCTTTGTTTTCACTGCTTATCATGTCCTCATCACCTTTACCTTTCTCCCAACTCTACTTATTCAGCATCAAAGGGGCTCGTGGCTCCAACTGGGTGGCTACCAGCCTCTCATTTCCTCTAAGGCTCTGCAGCCATTCAACGTTGGCGTGCTCCATCAGGGCTGAGCGGACCCCTGGGAGTCCACCAGAAGCCTCCGCTCGCGTTCACTGTTGCTTCCTGCTCATTTAAGTGACTCCTTCAGAATGGAGCGCCATTGTCCTGACTGTTATCTGATGGCTCCAATCCACAGACAGACAAAGCAGCGGGCCTGCCCCCATCTACCACATTATAGTGACCATTATATTCTTCTTCTCTCTTTCTTTCTTTCTCTCTTTCTTTTGTTCTTTCTTTCTTTCTCTTTTTTCTTTTTCCTTCTTAAAATATTTGCTGTAACATACGTTAATGCCAACATAATAAATAAATCGCGACTGGAAGAGCCGTCAATTTCTCCACAAGAAATCACAAAATGGTACTTTTTATCCTTAAGAAATATTACTCAAGTTTGTCTTTCACATAGTAATATTTCAACGCAATACATTTCTAAAGCAAACAACTTATTTCGCACTTCGGCTGCCATGGTGGAGTAAAGCGAGCAAAGAGTATTTTTATAGACCACGAGCAAAAAAAAGGGCAAAAAAAGGGCAAAACAAAACAGCCAATTTGATTACTCTGTAAGATAACGTCTTCTCAATAAAAATGGATAAAAATAAAACTTTAGAGAAAAATGCTAGAAATGAGTATTTGAAAAGTATTGAAAAACTCTATCAGCTGGATTGATTATGTCAACTTCATGTAGGAAGCAGCAGCTGCAGTGAAGTGGTTTGATTGGGTATTTTGTAAAAACTTAGAAACAGAAAAATACATAGAAATAATCTGGAGTAGCAGTAGGGTGAATTTGTGTTGACTTTTGTATGCAGATGAACATTTGCTTTGTGGCCTTTGCTTTAAAAATAATAATTCAGTTCATGCTTTCGGTGTTCAAATTTTCACTGTTTGTCTTAAAGCATTAACTTGAAGGACTAAAAACAGAACTTTCTGGGGTCACTTTTTCTGAATGTAATGTGGGAGCAGTGTCCTCTAGTGGTGAGAGACTGACAAGCAAAAGCCTCTTTTTTTTTTGTTGTTGTTTTTTATAAGTAACCATCTTCCCAGCCTGTTTGAGACTTCATGCCCCACACAGACATACCTAAAAGGTTTTTCCATAGGGAACCCATTGTGACCTTTGTATCAAAGGGAGAGCTGCAAAAGGAGCTTTGGTGTGCTGTGATATCACCCACATCAGTCAGGATTACCTGTGCAGGTGCTTTGCAACCAGGTGGGGCTGAGGCCTTGACTGGGCAAGCTGCCTGCTCTAATTTCATATCCTCCTAACCAAACAGGAAGGCCTGTAAGGATAGAAGGGAGGGAATAAAGGAGGGATGTTTTGGGTCTAAGCAGCCTTTGAATAAATGTGTGTGTCCTCGACTGTTTCAGTAGCTGTCGCCACTTCCTCAACAGCTCTTTCTTGTTGGATGAAATGTTTTTTTTTTTTTTACCTAAGTCTGCTCTGCTGTTCCTCATCGTTACATAAAATAAAATTCTGCCATTATTTAGAGCGCATTCAGACATGTTAAATTTCTCTGTAGTGAAAGTAGCTAAGGAAACATATTCATCTGTGAGACCTTTCTTCATGAAATTAATCAAGTTGATATTTAAAGCGCTTTGCATGAATGTGTGCTATATTTATTATATGGACCGAAGCGACAAAATCTACTATAATATTGAAAGAGCAACACTTGGTTCTCAAAATGTTTTACAAATAAAAGTCTGAGAATGTAGCAGCACACAGCGGTATCCGTCACCCTATTTCCCCCAAAATAAAAAGTAATCCAACAAATGACCTTCAGAAGTCATCCGACTGGTGAACAGAGTGAAACTGTGTGTCAGTAAAAATACCTCAGTCGTGTTTGACAACAAAAGTGAACAATTATCTGCCACGGTGCACAACAAAATCCCAACTGTTGATGTTAAAAAGTGCAGCGTCAATAATAATAGACAATTACCACAAGAACAAAAAGACATTTTGAAGTGAGAAAAATGAAAATGATGCTAATCTCACTTAAGCTGCTGTAAGCTGATTTCTCATGTGAAACCAAATCAAACCCAGTGCAGGTCAGACATATTTACATTCCTGCTCTTTCTCTGACAATCTTCTCTTTTTTTTCTCTCTCTCAACTTTTCAGCACCATTTTTATATCTTGCAGTTTACTTTGGCTGCTTCATCTTCACAGCTAATGTGAACCTATTTACTGTTGCGCATAGCACCAGTGACTGACAGATAATGCTCCATGGAAGCATGAGATGACGACAAAGCTGGCCCAAGGCATAGCGAACTCAGCAGCTGTTTAGGCCCCCAGACTTCTAATAACTTCTATTGACTCTTTAGCAATGTTTTTCATCAGCAGTTCCACTATATGTTTGCTAATTTCTGCTGGCTAGTTTGAAGGAGCTTAGTGGGGGAGTCGCGGGGAGGGGTGATCAACTTGGAAACTGCAGCTTGAGCTGCACCTCGATGACGAACCCCAGGTACACCTTGGCATTTTGGACGGATGAATGGTTGCCACGGGAGATTAAAGGATTTCTCAAACATGCATGGACGAATCAAAGAAAAACTCCAGGTATGTTTTTGATAAGGGAATAACATTGTAGCATGATGAAAAGCTCACAAAAGTAATTTAGAGTCATTTTGAGCTGAATTTTTTTAATTATTCAAGACAAAAACCAGGTTCATATTAATATTAAAGAACACAGTACCAATGTTTAGAGGAATAACATTGATTTCAGTCACATCAAGACAGAGAGGGGGATTTAGTTTTTTTTAAGCATGCTTTGGAGAAGTCTTTGTAACATTTCCCCGCAAAGTGAAGAAAAAAAAAAAAACCTGCTCTGAGACATTAAAGTCGAGTAAAACACGCTGGATGAGGAATTTAACACTCCTAAAACAACTGAAGAAACACTCCAACTAAAACTCCTTCATCCTTCTAAGATTTCCCCTACTTTCCCCACGCTTCTTTTCTGAAGATCAAGCCATGGCAAAAAGTTGAAAAATTCTACCTCTTTGATCTGCACACTCAAGTGAGAGTTCATTTCCATTTTTGATTTTCTCGCTCTCTCTCTCTCTCTCTCTCTCTCTTTCTCTCTTCCTTTCTGTAAGAGTGCCAGCATCAAGATTTACCTTGGTGTGCAAATGTGCTGGAATAGGTTAAAAGGAAATCTCGCAGCTCTCTCAAAGCACAAGTGCAGATGTTATGAAGTTAATTAAAAATTTAGCAATTCGTTTCTCCCCGTCCCAATTTAGGCTGCATCAAATGGAAGAAAACAGACGGGTGGAAAAAAAAAAATACTTATGAGAGGAGTCCACACAGTCTGTAGATTTTACATGTGTGGCATCGTTGACAACAAGGACTAGTTCAGAGATGTAAAATTCCCCTCATCCACCTTTTTTTTTTCAGTTCTTGTATCATCAGGGCATATGTAAAGCTGTAATTTCTGCATTATGCTAAAAGTTATCCTTAACTCTGAATGCAAGTGTGTTGGGTTCGTAGGCTCAGCCTGACTTTGCTCAAACGAGCCGATATCGCTCCACACATTTCCCTCCGTCTGCTTCGTTTAGAAGACAACGGAGATAAACATGTTCGTGGGCCTCCCTCTTCCATCAGTCTTCCCAACAGCCAACCCAGCTTTACCCGTGTTTACTCAAATTGCATCAGTATGTTGACACCGGCCCCATACCTTCTCCCAGCTCTTCCTTCTCCTCCCAGATAATAGTGCCATCCTCAGAAAGGGTGTCAAGTCTCAAGATGCTTGCCCACCCTTCTCCACTCCCCTGTCTTCCTCCCCCCCCCTGTTGCGGGTGGAGTGGGTGATGCTCTGGGAGCGTGAGCAGAGGGAGGGCTTGCAGAGGGTGGTGTCTTTTTTTTTTCTTCTGTTTTTTTTCTTTTTGCACAGGTGCTTGCAGTTGCATTCGTCCCTTAATTCCTTTCGGTGCTCTGTGTTATAGCCTCTTTGTGCTGCCCCCTCTCCACCACCACACCCCAGCCCACCCCAATGGGACCCCCAAACACCCCCCAAGCCCCCCTCACTCTCCCTCCACTGAGTGATATTACAAGCGGCAGCCGCGCGCCTCTGATCTACATGCGCCGGGCTCCCTCCTGGTCCTGGGTGAATAGCGCTTGACTTGTTCAATTTGTTTAGAAGCCGCGTTGGATGCTTTGAAGCCACACATTTTAGCATAAATCATAACCTGTCTCCTTGCTCACAACAGCTTTGAAATGCAACATCTGCTTTTGAATCTCCGCTTTACAATTAGTCAGGCAACATCAATAGAATGACTCCCTGTAATTCTTCTTTATAATGAACTGCTTTGTGCACATGCAAGGGCATCGGTGGGCCCCATTTTTCAGGCTTTTTTTTTTTTTTGGTGCATTTTTCCCAAGGCCAACATCTTGAGACGGGTCAGTCGGTATCAGCAGGTCTGTTTTTTTTGGGGGGGGGATGGAGAGGGCTGTGAACTCCCTAAACTTTTGAGCGTAATTAGACTCGCGTGTTAAATTGGGTTACCCTCTGCAATAACCTACTTAGGAAGTGTCATGGTTGTGGGGCATGTTACCGGGCCGTGTTGTTTACTCTTTCATCATCACTCTTCAGGATTCCTGTTTGTTGGTTTGTTTTGCAAAGCACCAGCCTTCTGTTCAGCTGTGGGAAAAGTGCGGAATCAAAGTCCCAGAGAGCAGCCTGACGGTGACGTTGATAAGCTTGGCCTGTCACTATCCGTTTGTCTGAATGACACTGATGTTCAGGTTGGATCTCTGGAGGAAGCGGCGCAGCGCCGAGAAACCAGGTGCACAAGCTGCAGCTGTGCTGTGAGGAGGAAAAGCTCGGCTTCCTTCAAGTTCGCGTTATGAATTTTGTACAAATTTCAAGACGATGCGAGGGATAAACGTACAACACTTTGGCATAAGTTTCTGTTATTTTCTGAGCTGTGCCGAAGTTCAAAAACTCTCCGAAAGGGATCCATCACCGATGGAGGCCCCTCTCACCGGGTGCATTAAGAATTCCTTTTGCAGGTTGAAGGGGAAAATAACAATCCCAAAGATTTTTTTTTTTAATTATTATTATTTTCAAAGGCAAGCATTTGATCAGTAGTCATCAATTAAACTTACTGAGGTGCAAATTACGCCGCAAGGATTAGATGAAAGAGTCTCGTGTCATTTCCTCCCCTCCTCCTCAAAGCTTGGCTTGATTCGCGGCACACAAACAGCGGGCTGATCCCTGGCATGGCGGTGACAGGGTGACACTTCCCTTCACATTACGCAGGCTGAGCTGACTGAGGGGCTTAACATATAGTGGCATCGCAGGCGCACGTTTACAAATAAACCCACCGCTCTGGCTGTGTGGCACTCCCCTGCACATGTAGCCCTTGTATCTGCGATCCTGCTTTGCATTTATGATTTTAGCAGGAGTCCCGCCATGAGATCAGGTAACCACGATGGCAACATCTATATATATATATATATATATATATATATATATATATATATATATAATTTTTTTAAATTATTGTTTCTTTTTGCCACATGGCATTTTAAGACTTGTTGACTAAAATTAATATGACTTATTTTAGTTTTATTTCATTACTTTTTTTTTTATTTTTTTTATAAACAACAGTGTTTTTCTGATCTTCTCACCTGAAATGAATTGTGAGGATGGAAGTAATTGGAAACAATTGCAGCAGTGATTGGCTGATGTTACTCAACCTAGAAACAACTCCATATTTGTGGACACAAATATGGAGTTGCTTCCTGTTAGGCAACTGCAATCACAAACTGTTATTATTATTTTTTTTTTACATTTAAATTTCACTTGGCGTCCATCAAAAACAATTACAGTACAAGAAACAGTTTTGAGAAAACCCATCCCCCTGCAATTGTTTATCAGTTTTCAGTCGTCTTTGTTATTCTTGCAAGCAGCCCAGGCCAGTCATGAGGGCAAAGGCTCCTTCAAAAGAGAGAGCTGAGAAGCAAGTTGGCTGTCTGAGCTGACTACTGAGAGCCTGAGATCAAGAAAGCAAGAAGCTAATATTTCCAGTGAGGTGGGAAAATTCTGTCTTGGTTGATAAAAATTGATGTGGAAGAGAAAACTTCAAGCCCTGCTTTCCCTTTCTCTTAGATCAGATAAGGTGTTATCATCCCGATTGCAGATGTGTAATCTCATCTATTTACTTATACAATCTCATGCATTTGTATTAAAAGAAATCTCAGTTCAAACTGAGCTTACCTTAAAGGTCAGATAAAGTGATATCAGTTTGAACTGAGATCTTTTCATAAAAGGTTTCATTAGCGTCCCTACTAGCTAGACATGTACATATGCTAGATAGAGAACCAAAAATTTCACACTTTGATCCTATTTGTACGTCATGGTGATAGCTTTTGGATGAGCGGTACACATAAATAAATTAAACTCCTCGTCTTTTTTCACGGCTTTTTATTGAAAGACATATTGGTTTGCAAATCAATACATCATCCATTGGTTTGACTCAGTGCAAAATGATTGATTAATTCTGTTCAGTTAATATGGATCTTTCACTCAAGACATGCTTTATGCATTTCAGGATGTTTAATATTCAATTTTTGGCAGATGTCGATGATAAATTTCAATTTAAATATTAGAGATGTTAAATATCTTATCTTATCTTATCTTATCTTATCTTATCTTATCTTATCTTTTCAGAAACTGATATTTATGATTTAATTATTCAGTCGCTCTCTCCCACATAGAAAATGTCCCTGCAAGCGACAATACCCAGATGAACTTGATGGCTGTAAATTATAATGTCGAGTGTTACAGCTAATTATTTACCAATGTTCCTATAGGCTTCACAGCTGATAGGCCCATTGTTGTCTTGCTTCTTTTGTCTCTGCTTTTTTATTATTCATTTCATGTGCCAATTACACCGACAGGCAATTGTAGGGAATTCGTCTTTTTGGGGAATTTACACAGCAAACCCTATGAATAAACAATTCACACTTTCCGGATAAATTAGTTATCATTAATTTTAAATGCTGTGTTGGGGAAATGAATTACCATAAACTTTGCACGCTTGAAGAAAGGGCGCCAGTGTGGATACTTTAGACACCAACAGGAAATTCACAGAGGAAGTCGCTGAACTGGCAGCGGCAGAGACGTCTCAATCCAGTTTTCACTGGTCATGAATGCTGGGATGGAGGAAGAAATGAACGTTTTCTCAACTAACAGGCAGGAAATTTAGACATCTGTTGAAAAATCACACAGTTTTATGTAAAATAAACGTCACAGACACCCAACAATAAATATTGGGGGGGGTGATCTGGAAAATAGTGTATTTTACACAAGGCAGCATATTTTAGAGATCAAACACCTTAGGTTTTTTTTTGTTTGTTTTACTTGATAAAATAATAAGGCATGTAACACTCCACTTAAATTTTCATCTGTGCTTGGCCATATTTATTCATTTTTTTTGCTTCATTTTCAGCACTAAATATACCAAAAAATATTCACACTGCAATCAGCAGTTCCTGTTCGGAAGAATTTTACATTTTAATTCTAAAAAGGCAGATTTTTCTTTTCTCCTTGGTCTTACAGGAATAAATTCAGGTTCTCAGAGTACAACATTTGTATTCTTCTTCATTTCTATTCGCATGAATATTTATCTTCTTTTTTCCATTAATTCCTTTTTCTGCAGGTGATTTATTTGTTGACTATCAATGTTTTCTTGACTTACACAACAAATTCTTATTTTATTTTTTTTTTTTATGTAGAGGTGCTGATTATTCCCTCTGCAGTTCTTCACTGAGATCCACAGCATTGGTTTCTTTTCCAAATCAGTGATTTCCTCTAATCTTTTCCTGTTTTTTTTTTTTGTTGTTGTTTTTATTTTTTTTTTTAAATCATTTACATATTAGCCCACATAATCTTTCCCAGTATTGAATCCCTCCCCACTTTGACTTTTGACAGATTTTGCAGTATGTTTTGTGAATACCAAATCTGCTACTAACTTCTTATTAAGCTTCAAAACCAGAGCATTCAAAAATCTGCAAGGAAGCATCTCTTTTTTTTTTTTGTTCCCCCCCATCTATGCGTTGCTTTCGTTTTAAAACGGTACCTTTATTTTACTTCACTTTCTTCTGATTTACAATCAACATGACTCAATTCATTTCAGTATGAAAGTCTGCTCCTATAGAATAGGCTCCTATTTAAATATTTCTTGAATCAGTTGTTTACTTTTTTGACAATATGACATATAATTTGGCAACATGCAGATGATGAAATGATTATGAAGAGCCATGAAAGTGAGACTCGGCAGGTGGACTGAATTCATCCTCAGCCTGAAGATAAAATAAGAGTTTCTGCACCATTTTCCTTTGATAAAACATGAAACACTCGCTCTGCTCCAGCTCTTAGCCTGTGACAAGTGTTTTAGTGCTTCAATATGAGTGATATTTTTTGTAAGTCCTGCACGTTTATGTTTTAAATGTGATTGTGTTTAGTTTGATTTTCTGACAGATTCTGATGTATAACGAAACCATCAGCCCCTCTGGCTGTACAGATTGTAGTGCTTTGGATTTTTATCAAACAGGTAATCTCTGTTCGGTTTATATAACATTTCTCCAAAGGTGAGTAAGGCAGAGATTTCTTCAATCCGTTTCTTTTACTGTACTGCTCAAAGCCCGTCAGCCTCTGCTGGATCTCTCTTTGCACTCTCCCCTTTCGTCTTCGTCTCTGGGAGTATGGGTGCATGTCAAGTGATTGTTGAATTGAAATATTGATGTGGAGTATCAAAGCGTGGCGTAGCACTCCTGTGTTTCCAGAACTAACCACGAAGCGCTTTGATCAGATACTCCTGTGATCTGACTTCTGAAGTTGTTAAGAGTGCTGGAAAACAAAATGCAAACAAACTTCAAGTGCTCTTGGTATTGATAAAAGTTTTCTTTGACAAGTGGAGATGCGTGCTGTCTGCATGCGTCTGCCCAAGACTAGAGATTTTGGGGGGTGAGGGGGGCTTGTACATGCTAATGGACATGAGATGAGGGAATTATTGTAGTTTTCTGTTTCTCGCACACCTTGCAGTGTAAACTGCAGCGGAGGGCTGGGAACCCGCACACAATCGAGCAACACTGCAAAAATCGATTCTAATTATATGATTTCTGTGTCATTTAACTGTAATTGTGCATCTTCGAACGCAACGTTTTATTTTTGCACCGGATAAAGACCTAATGTAAGAAATCTTAGAGTGGTAACGTCAAAGGATGCCAAATTAAAATCCTTATGGGCCAAAATTTGATTTCTACATTCTTTGGGAGCTATATTTTTTTATCCAGTGGTTCTATTATATAACAATAAATAATGTAAGTGGATGACAAATCAGGTCAAAATGTGAGCCTGAATATTAACAGAGGAGGTTTTAAACGGTGAAGACAGAGGCAAAGACCAGTTTGTGCTTTAAACTGGCTGAACTGGGGAAAATGTTGCAGTGCAATTTGTACCTCATCCACCATTTGGTACATATTTTATTAGATTTTTTTTGTAACACACATATATTTTGAAAGCAGGTCAAATTACATAGTGGCTTGTATTTCTAAAATCGGGCACAACATCTATATTTCTATACTTGAATACTTGTATATGTATAAAATGTATATTTTGAAAGTCTACTATTTGGCTCCTTTGACTTTTATTGTCAACCCATTTGCAGAGAAGTAGTCCAGTGACACGTCCTCCAAGTCCAACTGTTTATCATATTACCATATACTTTTGCAGTCATTGAGTATGTTTGTATTTGTCAAAGGATCAGGCATTGTACAGCTTAATTTTTACAAGACAGAAGTCATTGTTTTGGTCCCAAAATACAAATATAGAAATCAGCACTTGTCTTGAATTAAAGCTTATGCCAGAAATCTAGACGCAGTAACGAGTACAGACAGAAACATGAGCCAGAGGTCAATTATTTGGTCTATTTATGTCTTAAAAAATAACTTTGCAATCATTAAGGAGCCTGTGTCAAAACAGCTCACCAGAGATCACAAAGAAAGCCTAAGTTCAGCCATTTCTGAACCACTATAGTGGCTTTTCTTTGGTAATAATGATGGCCTTTGGTCATGATATATTTCAAATAACCTTTACCAATTGATTAAAATATTACTCTCTACTGCAACCTTTTTATAAAGGCAAAACATGGTTTATAATTATTCAGTTTGCTATAAAGGAGCCGGAACATAGTGGCATTTCATGGCTCAATCAGGTAAGTATATTACTTTCAGTTATTAAAATACTCAATATATCAAAACTAACCTAAAGACAAAAAGGTGACTTTGCATCAAAGCAAGCTGTGTCTCTGTCTTTTTAAAATCTACTACTGTTTCCGACGCTTCAGCATCGGAAGCATCGGTTTACCGTACTCTAAAGTGTTGTTTTTCTTTGCAAAGGAACAAGAAAATAAAGGCTAACGTACCACCTTGCCAGCATCAGCTTTGAGAACGGTCGCTCATTGAGTCCTACAGTTAACAGAAGGCTTTTACATGCTGTCTGTCTGTCTGATCCATTAGGCCGCATTTGTCACACAAGGGTCATTCAGTTAGCGCAGCGCTGTAAAACCGGCTTTTTGACATGGCCACCAGCACAAAGGCTGCTCTCCACTGAGGCGGCCCGTTTTCAAGTGCAGATGGTCAAGACAGCTGGGACAATTTAGTGATGTGAGGCTTTTAAACTGCCCCCCAGGCATGATAAAAAAGAAAAAGAAAAGAAAAAAAAAAACAGCTTGAGTACCCTCTTGCATATTCTACACCACAAGTTTAAGATTGCGTCTGGAACACAAACACCATTTGTTCTCCGTATTTAGACAAAAAAGGAAACCCGCTTCAAGACTCCGGGAACATTAATCGCAGACCCTCTTCCAAAGTTTTAGAATCACTCGTCTTGTTTTCCTGAATGCATTTTGCTGTCTAGAAATGGGTACACAAGAACATCTGCATCATCTTGTTGGGATTCGGGTTTTTGAAGTTGCTGGTAGCCGCTCAGTCAGAGAGGAACGGCGCGGCAGCACATGACGGAGCGGCTCTGATTACCAGCAGTCTAACCAGCTGTTTAATGAACACAGGGACCTCTTTCTCTGGAAATTAGTTTTCCCTTGAATACTGTGGAAGCCTTATCCAGGTCTATTTAAATGAGGTAACATGGGGAAGGTAAGCACCACCACATGAGCATTGTTTTCACAGTTCAAAGTGAGGAGAGAGTACTTTGCACTTCAAAGACACTCTTCTGGGAGGCAGTACAGTGGGGGTGGAGTGGGGTGGTGGGGAGAGGGGACAGGAAATAAGAATCGGGGTAATTAACAACTTCTGCTCAGTAATAAACCGCAGACACGGTACACTTCTGCCTCCAAAATGCACTCCTTTAACGCTGTTCCATTGCATCAAAGATGTTTCCCCTCAGTTTGGAATTACACCGTTCATTTTGAGCTTATAAATCAGAATTCACTTTATTGGCCCAAACAGGGAATTTAACCTCAATTTCAAGTATTAAGGCAATGGTAAAAAAAAAAAAAAAAATGCATTTGTATGGGGAAAAAGGATTTTGCCAACACTTGATTTACAGGAAAACATGTAAAAGTGGGCGCAGCTTACGTTGGGTGTTGTCTGTTGACACTAGCCTAAAACTGTCAGTCGAAGTGCCCTAGGATTAACGGTTTCAAATTCGTTTTAATGCATGCGTCTTTTTATAGTTCAAATCCTAATTTCAGGTGGCTTCTCCTTCTCCTGAGGTCGTGTTTATTTAAGGATCACACAGTGGAAAACAGTGAGGAGCAGATCAGGGAGAAGCGGGGTGATGGGAGCGAGGGGGAGATGTGGGGGGGGGGATTTACATGAGAACAGGTTCCCAGCCTGGATTTAAACTCTTAACATTGTAATGGTGAGCAGACTTACAGAATGAGATTAAGCCTCCCGATCTGCATTTAATGGAGCAGATCTGAAGTGGCCTCTACTTGAACTCTGAAATGTGAGAATGTCACACGGGGCGGCCTATTTGACATGTCGCCTACTGGTGAGAACTTGGAAAGGCTTTGATTGAGTTTTATCAATTAACTCTGTGAGGGGGTGGGGGGGGGGGGGGGTCACTGTGACTTTCCTGGGAGTGTTTGAGCCCCATGCCGGCCAATCGTGACCACTGTTTGCCTCCGAGAGGCACAAAAATACTTATCTGGATAATCTAATTAGACACAATTCACAACAAAACTAAAACAAAAATATTCGTTTATTTATTAATTCATGCTGTAACTGCCGTAACAAGATTAAGTTTCAGTTTTCAAAATGTTCCTTTTTCAATAAATGGCTTAAAATGAGAGAAATGTAGCTAATGTGACCGAATAAGATCATAGTTGGTGATTTTGCAAGCATCACTGATACTTGATAAAAATACTTTTCTTGTATTTCCTATGTTTTTCACATATCCCACCAGAGGCTTGATGTCGTATGCAAATGTTTTGTTCCCAGTGTGAGCAAATTATTTCACTGAGGTGGCTCTAGAAATCTTAGAACTTTCACCAGAGTAAGCATTTTGTTCATCCACAACACGCTATATGTAGACATGAACAAAAATGCAGATAAGCAAACTCTTGAGATCACTTGAGATTCTACCCTGATGAAGCAAACTGCTGAAATTTAACCAATAAAATCAGTTTGACAATCAGCATGCATTTTTATTTTCATGAATTAATAAGACTGGAGTAGAAGTCACGAAGCACGACGCAGGGCTGTGCACAAGATATGAGAAAAATATCAAATGCATTCCTGTTTACGTTTAGATTCACACATTTACAAGAAGCATAGCTTTGTTTTTAATTTGCTCCACACGCATACAGAAGTGAGATTTAGTGTTTGTGCCTAAGTCACAAGCTTCGAGACTCTTTCAGCAGCTGCAAATTTTCATTTATTCACTTTTTGGGGAACCACATTTTGATTTTGAGTTAAAATAAGATATCAAATAATTTAGGCTCATTTCTGATCCCGAGGAAGACCGCAAGAGAAAATCCGCCATCATACTAATAAAGTTGATTTAATTTCTAAAACGACTTTACAAAGAAGTCGCATTTGCAAAAATACTGTAGACGGTGACGTTGCCTCTCCTTATTCTTTTATATTATCTGTCATAAAAGTTCATAATGTTTTAAAATTCATCCTTGTGTTGCAATAACAGACTTGTTGAATATATCCCAGGACTCAGTAAAATGAGTCTAGGATCTCTGGCGAAAAAAAAACATAAAAATATTTCAGTTTAACGTTTCAAAGAAACTTAACACACTAGCAAAACTGAAACCTGTAAACTAACATATAGTGATTAATTATTATTATTTTGTCTTCCCATGTTACAAAGGTAAAAAAAAATGTTAATAGCGAAGGCATGAGATGTAATATAAATATTAGTGATAAAATTGTCTAAATGTAATCTAACATGCTGGAAATGCCTGATGTTAGCTTGCTAATAAGTGTGATGTTGACATTGGCACTGTGATGAAACCAGTTGAAGTTGGATATTTTTCAAAAATAAAGGAAAGAAATGTTAAGAACATTTAGACAAACACAGCTAAGACGTGTCATGCATTAGAAACAGCTGCTTGAAAGGTTCAAAAGCTCAATTTACATGCAGATTTAGCATTAGCATTGTCGCTTAAGCTAGCTAACGCTGGATTAAAAACTCAAATTCTTTCTCCAAAACAGGAATTTTATCAAGCGTGTCATTTTTTGTTTTGCTTCACTTTAGAACGAAGAACATCTTCATCTGATTCGTAATACAAATACCTGCTGGATTTACTGCTAAACCTGAAATTAAATCATCAATAAGCCTTGCATTACTTTCTAAAATTCATTCAGTGTGTGTGGGGCCTACATGTGTGGGCTACTTCCTCTTTTCTTCTTCCTAAGATGAGAGCAGCCACAACGTGTCCAGTGAAGACAAACACCGTGGAGGAGAAGATATTCAGTAAGATGTTTTTTGTTTTTTTTTGTCAAAGTCTTTTTGTCAGAACAATTGGAGGAGGAGTCAGTTCTCGGGGTCAGCATTTGGTTGAAATTGAGTGAAATTATGAGTAGCCCACCCCTTCACCTAACAAGACCCCCTCTCAGCCCCTCTCAGCCCCTCCGCCTCCTGCTTCCTCCGTCTCATCCCCACTCTATTGATGGGCTCGCCCGCATCATACCGGAGACCCCGTTGAGAGGATCTTTTTTCTCTCTATAAAGAGAAGATGCGGCTCGCGCGTCTTTGAGTTGCTCGCTCTGGATTTTTGCAGCGCGCGCGCCTCTTTGGGTAACTTCGACTGGTTCAACCGACCGCGAACCAGAAAACACTTTTTTTTTTTCTATTTTTATTTTTTATTATTTATTTATTTATTTATTTTTTGTTTTTACCCGGAACATTTGAATGAAACGGGATTTCCCACAATCGGAGTGTTTTTTGTTTTTGTTTTTTTTTTTCTTTTTAAATAAATAAATAAAATAAAAATAAAAAATCTTGATGCGCGCGTTCTGCCGCATCTCCGGCGACAGTTTCGTATTCCGTGCGTTCTCGAAGCAGTTTGCGCCGCGGGTGGGGAACAGGAGCGCGAGGACAGATGGCTGCGCTCACGATACAGAGGACTGACAACTTTTTACACACCTTCCTGCAGGTTTGCTTCTTTTGTCTTTAACTGGTATCACTTTATGTTTGATTTCCTCTGCATTATATATATATAGTGAAAATGTCGATTTTTGCTTTTGAATTGAATTGTTCCAACTTTTTGGAAGTATTTATATATAAAAAGAAAATGGAAATATAATAAGGCAAAACAACATAACTTTTCCTAATGGTGATGCGTTTGTGTGTCGCCGCACAGGACCGGACGCCCAGCTCCTCTCCGGAGGGCGCGCCCAACGCCCTCTCCTTCCTGGCCACCACCTGCAGCCAGGCCTGGCAGGTGGGCAGCGCCATGGGCTCGGATGGCTCCCAGTTCCCCTACGAAGGCACGGTCAGCTCCACGTCTGGAATGTTTCAGCTATGGAGCAACGACATGGCGCCCAGCACTGCCCTCAGCACGCACCAGATGACTTTCACGGTGCCCAAGGTGCAGTTTCCCGGGCACATGCAGTCCGGCCTGGGTCACCACCACCACCATCACCACCACCATCCCCATCACCACCACCACCACGAGCTGCCTCTGACCCCACCGGCCGAGCCTGCGTCCTCCTACTCCTTCGAACTGTCCCCTGTTAAGGTGCTGTCTTCGCAGGCGCAGTCCAGCAGCCCCTATTACCCCCAGCACAACGGCGTGGGGCAAAACTTCCCCAGCTTTCTGCAGAATTCCTCCGCCAGGCATCACCTTTCGGGCGGCCACGTGGAGGACGGCCAGCAGTGGTGGAGCCTCCCACAGACCAACAGCGCTCCAGCCAGCCACCCCTTCTCCCTGGGCAGGCAGCTGGTTTTGGGTCACCAGCCGCAGATAGCCGCTCTCCTCCAGGGCACCTCCAAGGGTCTGCTGAGCTCCACGCGCCGCTGCCGGCGGTGCAAATGTCCGAACTGCCAGACGAACAGCGGGGGGCTGGAGTTCGGCAAGAAGAGGCTGCACATCTGCCACATCCCGGAGTGCGGCAAAGTGTACAAGAAGACCTCCCACCTGAAGGCGCACCTGCGCTGGCACGCCGGGGAGAGGCCCTTCATCTGCAACTGGCTCTTCTGCGGCAAGAGCTTCACGCGCTCCGACGAGCTGCAGCGGCACCTCCGCACGCACACCGGGGAGAAGAGGTTCGGGTGCCAGCAGTGCGGCAAGAGGTTCATGAGGAGCGACCACCTGTCCAAGCACGTCAAAACCCACCAGAGCAGGAAGGGTCGGTCCGGGCAGCCCCCTCAGGGCACAGACCCAATGCTCGCTAGTATTAAAAGAGAGTGACCTGCTTCATGCAGATTCAAATAAAGCAAGACAGACAAAATATATATATATATATATATAACTGTGGGAATCACATTTACTGCCATAGATTTGCACTACAGGGTGAGCGCTCCCTGAATGTCATTCTTCCTTGTCAGATTCCTGCTTTTGAACCAACCTGGACTCTTGTGAAAAGACTGTGGTTGAGTGAAATCCTGATTGTTTTGTTTGTTTGTTTGTTTTTTTGACCCCAAGATGAAGCTTTTGCAGTGATCTTGTGAAAGTTCGGCGCGAATGACTGAAGAGCCTTTGATATTCATGATGTAAATCTTATTTAAATTTCAACTGGTGTGAAAGTCTATTTTTTCAGACTTTATTGTGTAAATATTTGACTGTGTTAAACAGCTGATGATAGGGTTCTACCTTAATATGTGCTCTGAAGAATTAAGTTGAACATAAATGTATGCCTTAGCTGGAAAACTGCAATTATCTCTGAAATTATTGGGGGGAAAAAAATAATAATAATTGCAAATCGTAACTCGGTTTTCATTCTGCATTTGCTCAGAAATTGTTTGGAAAGTTCAACTCTTTGATTTGTCTGTTTTTTTTTAAGAGGCAAAGTGATAAAATACGCTTCAGATCAATCTGTTTAAACTTCAAATTGTTTGTAAGTTATGTAAAACTATTCTGACCGGTTTTATTTGGGTTTTGGCAGCATGTAAATTTGAATAAACACTGTCATGGGAAAAAAAAAAACAAGAAAAATAAGTTTCTTATTGCATCATTCCTGTGTTTTGCAGAGTTTAACTTTCTCGCCAGTTTGTCCATTCGGAAAGCGTTTTGTTTCTATGGTAATTTGATTGCTCTCAGAATACAAATGCTGTCCATTGTGATGCCAGTTGTGAAGGAAGAAGCTCCTAAAAAAAAAAAAAAAAAAAAAAACATCCAACATGCTGGGGCTGTTCAAAGATTTCCACACCTCAAAGTAAATACCCATGCTATTGATGGGGGGCCGTTTGCGGACGCCTGCTGCAATCAAGTTCACAGTCATGTGGCTTTTTAATGAGTGTTTTTTTTTTGTTGTTTTTTTTTCCCCAATAGAGGATTGAGTCAACAGCTGCATCACAGGGGCAGTGAAGAGGAATTCCCTGTGAATGGGACCCCTGTTGCCTGAGATCCCTCTTTGGTGACAGGAACTCCCTTTGATTTTGCACCCTTGTGAAAGTTAATACTCCCCTTCCCCCCGCCCCCTTCCCATCCCTTCTCCCACCCGAGACCTCCATATATCACTGCCGTGTTACGATGGGCTCTGCTTTTACGGCCTAGAATGAGGCTTTATTCAGATGGCCAGCCAACCAGATGTCTGATCATCCAGGGGTTTCTTCTCTTTGTTTCAACTTCCTCTGGTGGAACGCGAAAATAAGTGAAATATGTCGTCTTTGTTGGGGGTCCCACAGAGGAGGCCGAGTGACTCCGAAGCGGCATTTGTACTTTGTTGCTGCCGTCGGGTTATTTTCATGCAATCCGAGAGAGAATCACCTGTGCAGATAACCTGAAATTTATCCCAGATAGAAAAAAAAAAACATGGCCTGTAGTTAAATCAATTCTGTGAGTGAGAAACATTTCTTTTTCTTTAGCTTAGTCACCCCTCAGGTTAGGCTTCTTGAAAAATTTCTCCTGAAAGAGAAACTAATTTACCTACCCGGTTGTTTGTTGTGTTTTTTTTTTGGCCACAGGATCCAAAGCCAGACCAGTTTACGTACATTATGTCCACAGGTTCTGAGCCGCTTCTCCTCCCACAGGGTTGCTGGTGAAATACATAGAGCTCTGTCCACTGCAACAGCAGAGTCCACAATGTGACTGAGAGCAGAGCGGTCAGAACGGTGCTGCACAGATATCAAAAAGTCAAGTACTGTCAATCCAAACTTTGTGGAAATTAGCTCTATTTTTATTAATGAAAGCAGTCATTTCCAGCAGTGGCAACATAACCGATGTCACGTTGACGAGTCGACATGTTAAAAGTTATTTAGAGTCATTCCAGTTGCTGGAAGAGAGACTCACTGCCGATGTAGACATTGAGAGTTCTTGCGACATTCAGACTTACAGTCTGCAGAGCTTGTTGTTAATGCAAATCTGACCGTCTGACTTCATTAACGTCTTTGAAAGGTAAAGCTATGAACAGACGAGTTCAAACATTAAAGCGGAGATAGCAGCACTCAGAAAAGCCATTTAAGGGATAGCATTAATTAGTAAGTATCTGTGAATGTTACACATATATAAAAAATGGTGTTTTTTATACACAAGTGTGTATAAAAAACACATTTGAGTTCACAAATAAATTCAGAGTTCACAAGTAAACAAACAAGCGAAAAAAAAAGTAAACTCGCTGCATGACAAATTCCTTGTATTATTTTTGGAAGAAACTGAAGAGACTCTGACACATAAAGCCACACATTTTGCTGAGTTTCAAAAAGACACTTTTATTTTATACGATACGACTCTTTCTAGTCGCTCAAATGTGACATCAGCCAGCCTCCTCTCTGTGTTACACCTGTTACTTTTGGTTCTCTGTAGAGGTATTACTTTGTGTGTTTCATGCAAAAACTGATCGATCAGTCATTCCAATGAGAGCTTTGTAAAATAAACCGAAGTTAAAATCAGCCAATGACCTATCATCCTGGATTGTTGTTTTTTTTTCAAAGTGAATGATAATGGTAGTTTGTTTTGTAGTGTCTGTGAAGAGATTTCCAAGTGTCTCTCTGAAATGTGAGGCCTTTTGATCTTTGGTGCAGCTGTATGATCTAACTGAACTGGAGGCGAAAGTCTTTAGGGTCCCCTAGTGGCCACAAATAGGTGAGCTCCTCTCCTGTTTTTAATGCTAACAGTAATTAATATCTTTGATTCCTTTTTTTTGAAAGAGGAATGGCAAGCCGAACCCTATAGTAAGGACACAAAACATCCTAATTGCTGAGCTGCGGTTGTTTTTGGCACTTTTTAGGTTGAAGAATCATGCAAACAACCAGCTGGATTGATGAGAGTTCTTGGCATACCGGGGTCATAGTTCATCCTTCAAGTGGCCGTGTTAAAGTACGCTTTCTTTATGGTATGTACAGCATATAATCCATGAGGGCAAAAGTTATAGAACGAGGCTCTTGACATGACAAGAACTGGCTTATAGTAACTTACAATTTGCTTTTAAATCAATTCTTACTGAAGGATCACAAAAGTTGGGTGTAATGTGGCATTGCTCCTCTCAGTGACCTAGGAGATGTTGCATGCAACACTTTTGGGTGAGTCTCTACGGATGCGTTTTCAACTCTTGAGGAGTTGCCCAAAGAGGGGAAAAAGAAATATGGGGTGACGTCATACCCACAGAGAACCTCCAGAGGGCTCCCTTAAGCCTTCTTGTCCAGATCAAAGGGAGGCCGGTCAAACAGAATATTGGAGCGCCCCTCAACACTGTTGCAACAAAGAAAGTTCCCCATTTTTCAATGAAATTTGAGAAAACAAAGTTCTTGCGATGACCACGTCAAATGTCCCGGCTTTCCCGTTCTTGTCGACATAAACAGCAAACTCGGATGTCAGCAGGGAAATAAAAAAAAAAAAACAAAACAACAAAAAAAAAAACATGAAAATAAAGGGGGTTGTCTCCATTGCAGGGTATCCGAAAGAAACTTAAAGAAATTTGCCAGAGGAAACAAGAAGAGGCGCTCCTTGCCCGCTCTCACGTACACTCGACATATCCGCAAGTCATTTTCACAAACACACATTCAGGCACACACTTAGCTCCAGTGATTGCCCCAATTAGGAATGGAATCATCCAAGATTTCGCTCCATCCCTTTCAAAGAGAGGAATACAGACTCTTCAAAAGAAAACAAACAAACAGCAACAACAAAAAAAAGAGAAGGTAGAAAGCAGAAATTGTCAAATCACGGAGTGTTTTATAATTCTGAGCCGAGCAGCATCGCGCCGGATGCTCTCGCTGTTCACTGTAGGTGATCAAGGCCACATCACCTCCCTTTTAAGTGGCTCTCTAAAAAGGGAGTCAAGCAGTTTATATATATAGTTATATATAGATATATATGTGCCTATATATATCTATATATATCTATATATATATAGATATATAGCCCACCTCTCCTTTATACTTCTTCTTCCTAGGAAGTCCCACAACAAGCATACACCTCAGGTGTGCGAACAAGTACACAAGTGGTGTCTTCACAGCATTAGTTAGCTGTTGTCCTCCTGACTCAGAAGAGTTCACAGGTCGTCTTCGGCCAGCTGGGCGAGGTTGCTGGGACGTCGTCCGGCTGAGGGGCCTGACAGAGGAGCCTGGGTCACCACATCCGAAGCAGAGCCTCTGCGGAAACTCTCTACTGCTCTCTGCTGGGGGGAAAGGGAACACTGATCAAAGCGCTGAGAGACCCGAATGGAGCCAGAATGAAAGACAAATCACTTTTTCTGTATTTGTGACACATCTTTGAAATCCTTCCTCATTCGCGCCTGTAAGGGGAACTCATGTGCATTAAAATCATGTGCATGTAAGGCATTTTGAAAACTTGTTTAACGTTGCCACGTAACAGCCAGATACTTCAGTAGATCATAACAGGATTTCACCTGGTAGAACAACAGCAGTGCATAATTTTAACGTGGGCAGGAGACTTTTTCTTTAAATAAAACACTTGAGAATTACAGCATAAGCAATACTTCAGCTCTTTTTCACCATGATATCCCACACCAAACTTTAGTGATAACAGAGTCCACCCACAGATAATTTATTGTCAGCATAAATAAGTTTCTTTAAGAATATTAGAGAATCAACAGCATCACAAAGACCCAGGGATACAACTATGACGACTATGAATAGGGCATAGTTACAGTATCACCAGGAAATAACCATTCTTAATTGACAGGCTACGAATAAAGAGTATGATGAGAAAAGCAGCCAACAGTCATATGATGACTCATGCACTCTGCAGCTCCAAAGTCTCATTTTTGTTTGCAGGTTGCACTAAACACATATAAGAAGGTGCTCTGGGCAAACGAAATCAGAATTGAGCTCTTTGGCCTACAGTCAAATCTCTATCTATGTGGCAGTGAAGAAATACTCCCGCATCAGCTCTCAGAGTTAGCTTTGCAAAACGAATGGACGGAAAATTCAGTTTCTCAACGTATGAAGCATGAAAGCTAAATTTTCAGATTCATTTTTCCTTAAAAAAAAAAAAAAGTGGAAACTCTTCATCCTTTCTCTTTGTCTCTGCAGTTATTCACATTTTGTTGGTAGTGTACATAAGATACAATAAGGTTTGTGACAAAACGTAGAAAAGTTTAAGGATTATGAATACTTTCCAGAACGCTGTGGATGGATCTGACACCCCATCAGACTGGGAAACTATTATGCATATTTGATAGGCATCTCGTGGACGGGAAGTAGCTCAGGCCTACCTCCTGTCTGCTTAGCATAATCTGTCAGTCCTCTTAGGACAAAAGCCCAAAGATGGAAGATGTACATCTTCTTGATGATAACAAAAAACAACTTTACAGAATGCTGCTAACAGGACTTCTTCAAACTCATTAACTTATTATTTGCATTTTTTTAAATAATCTTCTGATTGATTTGTCTTAATAATCTGCAGCAGATTTGGTCGATGCACTTGTTCTCCAACAGGGGGAGGTGTAACTCTTTTTATCTGTCTCTACAGAAGGAGTTGCAGTTACAGTTTAATTAGCATTAAACAGAAAATTGGATCTGTTGTTAGATCTGTGTAAACAGATCCCCACAGGCCTGTTTTCTGCGGTGTGTAATTCCGCAGCTCGTTCGGTCATCCTGCTTGTTGACTGCACAGATCAGTGGTCATAATCAATTGCATATACACTACCTGTGCACCCTGAGCGGCCGGGGTGTACAGCCCATTTGATACAGCTGGACAGTTTGACTGATCAGAGAGACACAGTCGGACGTGCGATGGTGAAGCAGTGTGGGAGTCAGCAGGGCATGGCTGGACCGGAGTGGCCTGCAGATGTAGGTAAAGAAAAGGTGAATCACTCACTACTGAAGGTCATGCGCAAAGCAGTTTGCTGTTTTTTTTTTGTTTGTTTGTTTTTTCTTCTTTCTACATTTCAGATATGCAGCCACAAAAGCTTGAAAAACCGAGTTTCTGGCGCAGCATGCACTGAAACAGTATGCAACGGTTTAACGGCAGTGGCGTTTCCCACAGAGCGACACAAGCTTAAGATACCTACACCCCTCGACAAGGACGTCTCGCTCGGCCCCGGGTTCTGGCTTTGGCTCGGCATGTAGATCGCTGGCAGAGAGGTGTTGTGAGAGTGGAGGGAGGGAAGCTTGTCGCGGTCGATGGAGGCAGACGAGTGGGGCCTCAGGGGGCTCGCGGCAGACAGAGGGGGCCTCATGCTGCGGCCCAGGCTATTGGACTTGCTCTCTCGTCGCTGATACTCAATTGGTGATTGTAAGGCTGAGAGAAAAATAGAGCGCAGTCAGTTTTTGGCAAATTTCCGCAAGCGTGCTAAAGAGCGTCGCATGAGGCAGATGCGTGCTTTTATTTTGTGAGAGGATAAAAGCCCAATCATGTTAATTATCTGGCAACGTTTGTTCTCGCTCTGTTTGATGTTACAGTGTTATGACAGGCAGTAATCCATTATTTATTGGTCCAGATTCACACACAGAAGCTCATTGATGTTAACATCACCTACAAAATAAACAATTCTAGGGTGTTTATGAGCACTTATTAAATATTTGGTAACCCTGTCCATGAGGTGGCAATGACTAAAAACATGTTCTCAATTCATGTTATCCGCGTCCACAAATCACTGAGACTTTAAACATTTGTTTCATTTTGCAGAAATCTGTCAAAAAGTCTTTGATAGCTTATTTCATGAAAACAAAATGCATCTAAAACACTTAATGCAAGATGTTTGTGGGTTCGCAAAGCTTTACACCTCCATGGCAATGTGTGAAGAGTGTTTAATGAGTGTTATGTTTAGACAGAATCTGTCCTGTGAAAAGCTTTGCATTAAAAAGTGTTATGACTGTGAAGTCGATATTAAACCCCGGGCAGCTCTAAAAGTTTCAGTCAGGGAAGTGTTTGTCGGTGTATTTGCAAACACAGAAAACTCTCCCTTTTTCCAAAAATAATCAACCTAAAGTCTTTGTGAGTGATCAATGAAGGGACCGTTTGAATCACAATGATCTATACAGTCACATCATTCTGAACTATTCTTTTCAGTGAGCGCTTTGAGTTTCAGTATTTGCCTGAACAGGCGAACATGGCTCTTTCGCACAAATGGAAATTGAAAACCTGGGATTTTGCGTTTGAGGTGCGTAAATTTAGAACATCTTCACAGACTTACCTCAGTTCAACTTAAAATGCTGTGAAAAAAGGCATGATGTGATCTCCAAGGTTATTACAAATCATTGAAAAGTTTAGGACTATTATTGAATGTAAACCTATAATTTAATTAAAAAAATAATTTTGATAATTCTTATCGACTTGATGTTTGGATGATTTAAAGTCAGACACCAAAAAAAAACAAAAAAACGATTGCATGTCGTTTTATACGGTGTACGTTTTGTCATTGTGTTTAAATAATGCCAAAAAATCCCCCCAAACATTTAACTACATATCGACATAATGACATGCTCAGGGATCGATGAATAAATCAACGATTTATTACTTTCAGAGATAAATAACTGTCATTCAAACACAGGCAGCTCATACCATTTAGAAAGTTGCGCTGACTTTCCAGGATCTGAACCACGTCGTTGATCCAAGCTTTGCAGACCTCGGCGGAGGAGCCCTGCAGCTGGTACCGCACCGTGGTCCCATCTGGGTTTCGTGAGGTCAGTACAAAACGCGTATCGTCGCTATCAACATTGGGCTCCACCCCCAGGCAGCTAACCTGCAAAACAACACATCTGACTAACACTTGGGAGGATAACATCCTGCCGAATCGCTTGTTAAATAACTCGCACGATTCTCTGGAGACTTCATAATGAGGAGTTACACAACATGCTAATTCGGGGGGGAAGAATTAGTGTGATACAAATCTGTTGTGTAACTCACAACCTGGGTGGGTGTTGCAATTTCTTACTTCTAGGTTTTTTTTTGTTTTGTTTTTTTTTTATACATCCTGTATGGCTGAACAGAAAAGGACAGAAAAGCACCTTGATGCTGTTTTTAAAGATGTATCCAGGGATGGAGAAGTCTTTCTTCTTGTCAATGGGCTCGCTGAAGATTACCAGCTGCTCAAACAGGAAGACCCGTCTCTCCTTGGCTCGAGACAGAAAGCCGCTGTCCTGCTCTGTGACAGTGAAAGTTCCCTGCTGAAGCAGCTTGCCCTGGGCTGTGATCTTTCCCTGGTACACAAACATAAAACGAAACAAAAAAGAAACAAAAAAAAAAAACAGATGTAAAGTGTTGCTTTTCTTGCACTGTGCGCAGGGAAAAAGCTGCTGTAAAGACGAACCTCGAAGCCTTGTAATCTGCCCACATTCATCATGTCATCGCAACGTTTTGGCACCAAGCACATCACCTCCACCGCTTTCTGTGTGCGAGACAAGAATAAGAGTTGTTCTCTTGGTGTCACTCGCATTCACAAAATATCTCCAAATCATGAACGTTTCCATCAGGACTCTCACCTGTAACTCTTCGGTGTCCTTCCCAGCTTTGATAGAATACGTCAGAAAGTCCTGCAGAAATAAACACGGCGCGGTCACCGGAGCGTTCCAGGTTTACTACCCAGAGAAAAGCGAGGACATCTGGTGGTCTGTTTATGGGTGTTTAATTCATTCACTCATTAGAGTAAAGTTTTAAAGAAGCAAGAGCTTTATACAACTGACCAGAAAAGACATTTACATGTTATTGTTTGAATCATCTGGCAGGGAGGGAGTCTCATTCTGCAATTTGCCTCTTCCTCTGTTAGTGGAAAGCAGCCTGACAGACAATATGCTCAGTGTGTGTCTTGGATGTTTTAGGCACACGATGTTTACATAAGCCCCCCATGCCAGGGCTGTGTGTGTTCTGACAGCTGCTCTGTGCATGTGTTTGGGCTGCTGGTGTGTTGGTCAGCGGCGAAGCAATGACCCATTTGTCACCTTCAGCAGAAGCTGGTACTTCATGATCCTCTGCACAGGTTTGATGAGCAGGTCGTTGAGCTGCAGTCTTTGTCCCAACTGCTGTCGGAGCTCCTAGAAAGAAAAACAGCAATTCGCACCTCAAAACACGACCTGCGTAATCGAACTCACAAGCGATTAAGGTTTAGACACCAAAAATGAAGTGGCAGCTCTTAAGGGATCCACGCGAACATGTGTCAAACATAGCCGAGACATCGGCGCATGCTAAAATTTAGGATGCGACAGTGAACTGCTGCTGAGACAAAACAAACAGATTAAATTGTTGTTCATTTTTCAGGAGAAAAAGACGATTTTTCTCACCTCAAAGTAGGTCTCGATGTACTCTGAGACAATATGTTCTGACTTGGGCTTGTTCTGGCAGTAGACAACGTACATATGGAGACGTCGCTCCTGGAAACCAAGACCAAAAGAAAAAAAAAAATAAAAAAACTCTCAAAATCAATCTTGGTATACTACTGTTGGCTTTCAAAATACAATAAAATTATTGTTTCTCTTATTTTATCACAGCATTTTGAGTATTTTGTGAATCAAGTCGTCATATGCATATATATGTATGTATTGCTCATTATGCATCTCTGTTTTGTGGCTTGAACTTATTTATATTTACCTTAATATGCTACTGCCAAAAGAAATGAAGGTCTATGCAATGGTAATGATAAGCAGTGATCAGCTTGTGGGTGTGAAATGTCAACACGTCATTATGAAATGTGGTGAGAATTAGCAAAAGGGGTTATTTACTCTAAGCTTTCCTGAGTTTTTTCAGACTAATTCCTTTTTTCTTAAGCTTCAGCAATGAATTGTATGTTACCCTTTTAAATATTTTGTAAATGGAAATATTTTTTTACCACCGCTTTGTTCTCAAAATTAATTAAAAGTCATGTATGTCATTTTATTGCTGTGTTTCTGTAATTATGTATTCCTAATATTTGACCACTTTGAGTCCCGGTGGGGGGAACAACGTTTCTTTGATAGCAGCACAACCATGTGAAATGCCTCCAAAAGTGAAGAGAAAAGCAAGCCGTTTTTCAATGTGTGGTTAGTCTGGCTGCTGTTTGGGATGAAAGGCAGGCAGAACAACAATGATTTGTCTGCAAGTGCAGCCGCCTTTGAAGCTGACTCTGTCTGGTAGTGCCTACTCTTCTGTAACTAATTGGCATGGGAGAGCAGATATGGCAGCGCTGAGAGAACTAATGGCTTTACATGTAAATGAGCACCAGGTTATGTATAATTTACCCAAGCCACCCTTCAGTGTAACCGGAGCCATCACAGCCTTTCGATGTATAACAGCACCTAGCAACCAGCTCGCCCAGATCCGCAGACTATGGACCGCATGTAAACAGCCGCCGTCCACACATGAACGACTGTTCTGTGTGTCTGGCTTCCAGTACACAGTATAAATCTGTTTTCACACGTGTTGCAGGCTGCTTGTGTGCGAGTGAGCACACATGGCGCATATCGGTGACACGGATCTTGTTAAAAGCGGCTCGAGCTTTCTGCTTTTCATTAGGGCCTTGTTCTCAGTCTGCTTGTTTTCACAGTTTGACACAGTGCTTAGGTTTAGTTGGAGCTTTTTTTTTTTTTTTTTAATCCCCCACCGGCCTTTTAAGTTGATTTTCCGGTGGGCTAAGTCTCTCTGGATTCCAAAAGGAAGCTTCAATAAGAGAACGAGTGAACGAAGCGGGAAAGAGGAAGAGATCTTTGACTTAATTATGTTTGAAGCAGAAGCAAAGCCGAGCTAGTTGAATTGGCCGTTCGAGTCTGCATGTGCCACTACTTGACCAATACACATTAATCTAATTTTACTCCCCGTGTGACCCCATTGACTGAAGATCATCTCTTCTGCCTCCCAATGGTTCTCAGTTTAAGACAGAGGATTTTGCGTCAACACAGCGGTCCTCCCCAGCGAAGGAACGTTTGGTCTTCTTCTTTTTACGTTAATCTGTTTCCACTTAATAACAATACTCCAAAAATGTAATTTATTCTTTTACTTTTAATGATGAGTACTACCAAGTTAATTTTCCCTCTGGAACACGTTGGTGACTGCTCATTTCAGCAAATGCCTGTCATGTTGTGTAATGATCCCTCCTCATTTGTTAAAAAAAAAAAAGAGATCGTGATACATTTCAGTGATATGTGGAAGACAATGGACAACTGTCACCTTTTTTGGTATTGTGCAGGACAGCAGTATTATTTGTATGTAGGTTTTATGGGTGAGGTTATGGGTGAGATTTAAGAATTTTTGACTAATTCTCCATAATTCAAGTTTTACATCGAAAAGCTTTCTTTTCTTTCCCACCAGTCCAGGCCGGACTGTTAGATCAGCCGGTGAGTCATTTCACTGAGTACTGTTGCTGAAAGCCCAACCTGACGGAGAAGTATCAGTGAGAGGGAAGTGGAAAGAGCCAGGCTGGGAGTGGAGCGAGGAAAGGAAAGAGCCATGTCTGTTTTCTTTCCTTTCTTTTCCATCACACCCAACGCAACAAGGAAGCAGACACAGACCCACCTACTCCTCTAACGTGCATGTATATATATGCCTACATGATGTGCAAATGTACTCACATGTCTAATAAAGAGCTGAGCCAGCCTTTCTGGCTCCTCCAAGCACTTCTCCAGCTCTTCCAGGAAGAAGCTGCACAAAAGAGAAACACGCACACATTCAGGCACACACACACACAGACAAACACAATCATCCTCCCAAAACGGAAGTTCGGATTTGCTTCATGAACTTTTGTTCCTTCGTTTTCCACTGAGACACAAACACATTACGGCGCCGTTTTCCTTTCACTTTGTCTGCTTTGAAACACGGAGCTTTCAACATTCTTTAAAAGGGAAAAAAAAAAAAATCAAAAATCCTTAAATGCTTGCAACTCACTCTTTGTGCCAGTCATATATTTGGTGAATGTTTCCAAAAATAATCTTGTCCTTTCCTTTCATAGCCTCTGGAACACCTTTGGAACTCATTGTATCCATGTAGCCCTGCAAAAGAAAGACCAAGCAAACCAAACAAACAAAAACAAAAGCTGATCATACCAGCAGTGCATAGCTAAGTCATTACAGCAAAGAGCAGCAATCCCCACACCAGATAATACTAAGCTTTTATTAACTTTCAGATGGCAAGAATTCCTCTCTAAACCGAAATATCTGCTGCTATTTAAGGCAACGGGAGATGGATTGCACTGTAATATAATACTCCTTAGGCTTATAATTCATAAAATCTGCTTAGGACTGGAGACGGTGGGATGGAAGCAGACCAAAGCGTGGAGTGAAGTGAAGGGATTGCGATGATTAGGATTTGGACCTCTCTTTGATAGACTGGGTGGATGAATGTCAGTGCAGACTGTGAGGTTTACCTCCACTATGAGCCCCAGGTCTGCCACATAGTCCTTCTCCGTCTCTATAAGCTCATTCAGCACATACCTGGAGGAGCAGACAGAGGAGACGATTAGTGTTTCTGAAGTTGTTTCACATCTTAAAGCACATGACGGCACTTTAACAATTTGAAGAATTTTCTTTTTGCCTTTCAAAAAAACAACAAAAAAAAACACCCAGTTGCCAGCTTTCTGGACGCCGCAAAGAAAAACACAGACGCTTTTCAGCTGGTGCATTTTCACTGGAATGAATCTAATTTAGCAGAACATCCTGCAAAGGTTTTGAAGTCAGCAAACAGGAAATCAGCTGTGCACACACAAAAAAACGTGGACACTCGCAGGTTTTTGATCCCTTTTCGGTGTCTCCTAAAGAACAGCGACAAGCCTCAAATGTCACTTGAAAGAGTTCAGCATAAAACATTTAACACATGATAGTGTGTTAAAGAGAATTAGTCAGGAAAGAAGCTCGGAGGGATATCAGGTGTATAGACATAAGTGCATTTGCAATTCAGACGCATTTTTTTTTATTGTATTTTTTATTTTATTTTATTTTTTGCATGCCTGTCAGTTTATGTAAAGTAAACTCTGCTTGCATTAAGTATTTAAAAATGTCAACAGCAGAAACATTACCAGAAGTTATGGGGACTACCATCACCTAATGGCCAGAGAATCCGCTGGTTACCATGGAGACTGACCCACAGTATTTTCTTAAGTGAGTGCTCTTGATGCTTAGGTTACCAAAACATAAAAAAATATTACTTCATTGATATTTTCTGGACAGGAGAATTAGACTTTTTTTTTTTTTTCCCTCGTGTTTCCTGAAATGATGCCATTTGCTTGCTGCTTGTGAGGACAATAACAACTAACACCAAAAAAATGTAGACAATAATGTTATTATTGCATTTTCATGCAATGCGAACAAGCAGTTTAGTCATGCTAAATGTTGTAGTCAGATTGTGTGCAGGCAACATGATCTAAATCCACAAGTAGGTGGTGCTCACTTCTCTCCTGAAAACAGCTTGGATTTCACTATCATCCTTTTTCCAGCTAAGCAATATATATTCGCTCCTTTAGAACAGTTTATCTCAGATTATTCTTCCTCCTGCCACATCCACCCATTAATCATTAATTACCTCATCGGGCCAGGATATTTGTATTTTTGTATTTTTGGTAGCCCCGCAAAAAAACTGACGTACAAGAAACATCTGCAAACAGCAGCGATGGATGACAAAGCCCCATCTTTTGGCTCACCGGAGGTTAGTGTCATAGTTTATAAAGACGTAACATGAATGGTTATAACACCTTGCATCAATCCGGTGGCTGAAAAACAGATAAAAAAAACAATAAATATCTTTGCTGTTGAGCTCATCTGTCTAGCTGCTCAATAATTTAGCAATTACTTACGAGTAATTAATTACAGACCCTGCAATAAACTTGATTAAAGATTTTAAGAGTCCCACCACTAACTGAAATAAATTAAAGTCTGCTATTTTAACGTCACAAAATGTTAAAACGTTCAGGGGAAATGAAAAAAAAAAATTCTAATTTTCTCGTGTTTTGGTAAAACGGGACTCCAGCTACTATCCTTCCACAGGGGGTAAAACATAATAAAATAAAGTTTATTTTATTATAAATAAACTTTATAATGAAGTAATTACTTCATCCAGAATTACTTCTGGATGAAGTAATTCTGCAATGTTGTAATCCCAATAGTTATCTTCTTATTCATGAGAATCACATTGGGGAAAACCCAGTTAACCGAGTGCAAAATGCGTATTCCGTCATTGTAGAATTGAAAGAAGAGTATTTCATGACATTTTCCACCCTACTTATACATTATCCAACATTACTAAACTATGGGTTATTGGTTTGTAGCCTGACTCAGATAATGTGCCTGTCGAGCAACTGTCATCATTTGATTATTTCTTGGCGTCTTGTTTTAAAGCGCTCATCAAGTCAAAAGGTTCCTCATTCATTCCAATAAGAGCCAGCGAGACAGGCGAAGCCTCCGGGGTTAAATCTTGGCCTAAGTGACGTTCAGCAGCTGTTTGCGCCGGGCCACGTTTAACGTACGACTGCAATATTCCGACGGCAACTGCCGTGCCATGCATAATGTGTGGACATTCATCCTGATAAAACACGTACGTGCTTTTCTCGATGGCACTTCTCCTCTCCTCTTCGGTGTCAGCCACAGCGGACCATTGGCTGGAGGTATCGTCCATCGAGACGGACTCGCCGTCCTCGGGCGGAAGACCGGCAGACTGAGTGTCCTGAGGAGGCAGAGACAGATAGACAGACGGATTGTTTATCAGCAGCCTTGTGCCAGTAATGCGGATCATGCCAGGAATAAAACAAACAAAGGGAGATAAAGAGCAGAAGAGCAATGGTAATGATGCAGGTTGCCAAGGGGACCGGTGGTGGGGGGGGAGGGGAGCAGACGGGTATGAGGAGCAGAGATTGAAAGATAAAGAGATTGGAATCAGATTGCTGCTGTTAATGATCGGCGCCGAGCCACACATTACAGAAGATAAATCAAGAGTCAGAACTCGACAGGCGAAACAGCTGTGGGATCTAATAAAACTGTAAAGACTCTTGATAAAGTTGTTGCTCCAGGGGAAGTGGAATTACAGCCGTGGCAGACTGGGCTCAGCGTTTTCAACATGTGAAACAGAAACAAACAGAATACGCTAAGAAATATTTAGATGTTTTTTTGTTTTGTTTTTTATGGGGGGGTCTTTCTTCTCACTTTCTTTGTGTACCATCTCTCCGACTGCATCTATGTCAGCATCTCTAAGTGTGGCCTGTGTGGCTGCAAAGCAAACAGGCAAACAGGATAAACACAACGTTACCTCAACCTAATCAATTGTGTTCATGCGTTGTAAACGCGACCTCATTTTTTTTCTTGTTTTTTTCCTGGAATTGATGTCATTTCCTTGCGTGGGGCTCTCATGGAAAAAAAATATGGACGCTGCACACAAGGCTTCGCCTAAACAAGCTGAAACCTTCGCCAGCGCCGTGAATTCACATTTACCCACTAACTATTTATTTATTTGGCGCAAAGCCTCCCCTAAAACAAACTGACGGAGCGGATACAATGCCTTGCAAAAATATTCTCGCCCCTTGAACCTTTTCACATTTTTATCACATTACAACCACAAACTCCATGTGTTTCGCCGGGACTTTGCGTAATGCATGAAGATGAACGTAATTGTGAAGTGAAAGGAAAATAAGGATAGGTCAAATGTTTTAACATTGAACTTCTACAAATGAAAATGATATTTTTTTGGGTCTTTTTAAGTTGATGAAAAAATCCAGTGCAAGTCTGAGGTGTGGCTTTCATATGAATTCATTTTATTTTTCTGCAGGTAGAGAAGCCGTTTGGAGTATCTCTCCGCCATCTTTGCGCAGCAGAGAGGTGAAATTTGTGTCCATTTGCCAGTAAGTTGGCTGAACGTGCACAATAATGCAGTCTTTAAGTTTCTATATCCAAAGAATGTCAAAAACATTCTTTCGATTTGTTAGACCACCTCATAAAATCACAGTGTGCTATATATGTGCTAATAAAATGACTCACAGTAATATGTTTTGAAAATGAGTTAATTTTAGCCCTTTTTTTCCCCTCGAGCCGCATGTTTCCTTTTCACGCTCTCCTGACAAAGTAAACGTACAAACGCGACCGTCCGTCTCCACGTAAAATTCTCTGCGTCTCCTTGTCCTGCACAGGCATTGCTTTCGCACCTTAGACGCACACACCACAGTCGTTTCTCTCGCTGCCCGCGCAGACGGGACCCTCACAGATGGGCGGACACTTGCACACAATCCAGCTGAAGGCAGCAGAGCGGTTTGTGCTTTTCTTCCCCGGTCCAGTTCGACTTGTTCACCTGTCGTCTCTTTGATAAACTCATTTGCGAAGTGTTGGAACTTTCTGTGGTGTCACGGGGAATGAGACAGAGCAAAGTGAAAGGGGGGGAGACAGAGAGGCTCTGTTTGGACCCCCCGCTCCCACTGGCTCCCATCTCTCCCTGCTTTTAGAGCCCAGGCCTGGCTGACAGGTCTCCCTGGCTCCCTGATCATTTCCAGATGTGCTGTGGCAAAGACCCACAGGAAAAATTCCCATCTGCCTCTCTTCTAAATTTTGTTTTTTAATATTCAGAAAGCACAGGAGTGGAGGGGGGTTGGGGGAGAAAACAGGACAACAATTTTAGAATAATCTGATTTAATGATTTTAAGGAGTATTTTTCCAATAGCTATCCTAACAGGTTAGTTAGTTTGGAGTTGTATGATAAACATTGGGGTCCAAAAAGGTTCAGACTGTACATTTATTGCAAAAGTGATCACAAAGCTATACTGGACGTACTTTGTCTGATTCAAGCTAAGACGTTAAAAATAACTCAAATCTCTCTCTCTTTTTCTCTATTTAAATTAGATGTACAAAATCTAAACGACACATTGCGCATGGTTTGGTAAAATAACTGATCATCCAACATATCAAATATGCTTAGTTTTGCTTTGAGACCATTCAAACATTTGCAAAAGTTGAGCATAAGAACATAAAAAAATATATATGTCAAAGCAAAGTTTGATATCACATAACCTAAAGATGTATCGTCTTAAAAATGTCTGTAGATGTAGAGGAGAGAGCTGAAAAGCGAACGTGAATGCCTGTGAGCTGAGACAGCACTGCATTAAAACCAGACAGAAGCCTTTTGTGGAAATTACAGCTTGTGCTCGAGACCATTTCCGACGGGTAAAACTATAAACACCGCAGATTCCACCGTGTCATTATTAATTAAACAAGTCATTCTGGAGAAAAAGTTTGCGCATCCCAAAACACACACACACACACACACACACACACGCACACACACGCCTACACACACACACGCTGACATAGCTAAAGAAAATATCTAAAAAAAATAAAGACGTTTTTGAGTCTTCATATGATTTCACCCCAATCTCCTCTGAGATGATCTTACTTAGTCCAGCAAAAATAATCCAGTGTTATTCTGATTAACTAAGCAGCACTCAACTCATTTGTTTTGGCATTTCAGTTAGTGGCTCAATATTGCAAAACTAATATAAATGCATATCGAGTTTGTAGGTACTTTACATCACAGTTTCAGTCATTTTGAAAAAAAAAAAAAAAGTATATGCCCCTTCAGTTGTAGTATTCTTCAAAAGAACATTATGAGACTAATTTTGTCTTTCCCGAGTGCTACCCTTTTTTAAATCGAACCTTGAATCTAAAAAAAACACAGCAAATTCCTGGACTGTCACTATTTGTAAAGTAAAGATGAATCCAGTAGTTCGCATCCTGTCCTATGTGTGTCAGTGATTTGGAAAACCACCATCAGTACCTTAAAGTACCCATAGTTTCTGTTCACCTTTAGCAGTGTTTTGTAGTGGAATTTTAATCCACACTTTTACTCAAACCTGCTTCACTTCCTGATCTGTGGACAGCTTTACATCTTTCAGGTCTGAACGCAACAACTCATGATGCTCCAACGTGGGACATCAATTTATGTTTTTTTTCAGTCGTTCTGTTTGGTCGTTTTGCTGTCTGACTCCACTGCAGGAAAGCTCTTCTAGTTAAAGAGATGGCCTCACCATTTGACTCCAGAATACAGCTGACCACTAAATTTTAAGCCTAAAACCATAGCACTGCAACAGACTGAATGCTCTGCTCTTTGTGTGGGAAATATTTGAGTGATTTTTGTTGAGGGGGGGTTTTTTGTTGTTTTTTTAGGGTAGTTGTTGTCGGTTGCTATGGCAACGAGTCTGCGCGTAGCCTGGCCAACTCATAGGGAAAGACTGTGGGTTTGAGTTGCACTCCAACGAGGGTTTTTCCCCCTTTGCTGTGCAGCACAGCACGAAATTAACAACGCCTACATTTCCCAAGTTTCATTGAGTAAACGGGATTAATCCACGGCTACGCATGGGGGAAAAAAAAAAAAAACAATCGTCTTTTTGCCCTCCAGCGTTGTCCGCATGCGCGAGATGTCCTCACGTAAACAATAACATGCAGGTGGTCTACATTTGTACGTCTGCTTATGATTGAGTCAGAGCCTCACCAGTTTTGCGCCTCACCGCACGTCACTGGTGTCGAGGCCGAGCGGCCGCCCCATTTCAGGAGGATGTGGGACTTCCGCCTTTCGGGGTTCCGGGTCGGTCCGGTTCGCAACCAGTGACGTCAGCGGCGCGTTACTTAGTAACTTAGTAAGTGCTATTTGCTGTTTTATAAATAATTCATGTATTTTTCCTCAAATTCATTTTGTTTTAGTTAAAGTATACCAAAAAAAAAAAATAAATAAATAAATAAAATGTTTATGATGGTACAAATAACTTGCAGTTACTGGAATTTTTTTTTTTTGTTTTATATTCAGTGAAAAAATAACACTGGTCAGTGGGCGGGTAGGGGGGGGGGGGGGGTAGTGCTCATTTGGCTGATCTCTGATCTCTCTCTCTAAAACCCATTATTTATTTTTTTTTCAAAACATGATTTTTAAAATATATATTGGCATGTTACATTAACCGAGACGCACGGATGTTTCCATTTCTTGATTTTCTCCAAAAACGTGCTTTGCGTTATATGAAAATCTTTGAGATAGACACAAAATGCACCGAATTCAGAGAATGACCCATCTACCATCATAAAACCAGGTTATTTTACTTTTTTTTTTTTGTCCTAATTCATTAAATAGAAGCAAGAATACTTTTTTCCCCCCCAATATTTGACAAATGTCTAGCATTTAGAAATGAGTTTGGTTGATCGCGTGTGTGAAGAGATTCACCATTGATGAATGAACGGTGAGCTAAGTCCATAAAACAAATGTGCAAGAAAGCAAGTTTACATGATTTTACAGCCCGCTCTCTGTCTCTCTTCCCTTGTTTAGTTTTAACTCTGTCTTCAAAGCCCAGCAATAAAAACACCAAAGAACTGACCTCATCCTACTGATGTAATCCCCTTTTGATGTGCTGGGGCGGGGGGGAGAAATTTTGATTCAGGTGTTGATTCCTAAACAGGAGATGCTCCATGCCACTCAGACATCCGTGTTGTTGTTTCATTCTGACTCGCCTCGGGCACGGCTGATTAATGCAACGTTTTCGCTTTGCAAGCAGCTTCGCCGTCTGGCAAGCTTTTATTTGCAGCCGAGAGGCAACATATGAACACCCAACCTGGGATGCTCCTTTCCCTCGAGCAGATGACTCCGAGAGCTTAATGGAGAAGCGGAAACTCGTGTGTTTTATGTGCCGTTCTTTCATCTCATCTGCCATGCAGCGCTGTTTCCTCTTTGTCTCCCGGGGCTGGTCCTTTTGTAATGTTTTAAACGCGAGTCATGAATCACACAGGTTGCTGTCAGACTCTTCACCTCTAATCCTTCTTACATCATTCTGCTGTGAGACAACCTTGCACCCATCTGCACAGTCCTGAGATGTAGACGGGTGCGCTCCATGAAACAGCAGTAGCCCACAGCCGTGTGCATGTATAAGAATGGGGCTTTCCTATATTTCCATTGCTTGGTCACTGAGCTATACTTCAGCAGCAGCAGGATTAGCCATTTCCAGACAGTAATGGAGGACAGTGGATGCACACCAGGGTAGGAAATTATTTCTGCTTGTTCTCAGAGGAGCTATGTGAATATAGATGTTTTAGTCTGCAGTATAGTTACACCATTTCGATGAGGGTATCAGCTCCTTGGCTCCATCAATAATCGTTAACCCTGTTGAACATCAATATCTTCTGACTTCCTCTCAACAAGAGTCTACTTGTTGTTGTATAGGCTTGTTCAGTGAATGACCAGTTGTTCTCCTGTTGACCGTTTTCGCCCACTTCAGGTTTACGATAAGCGTTACGGTAGTTTTGGTATGTTTATTATTTTCTAGCGATGCTTTGGACTATACCCGGTGAGATTATCTAAGCTTTTTGTCCTGCTTTAGAACTCAACTCTGCTTTAAACGTCTCCCAAGTCTTCATCTCTGACCTGTGTGCTTTGCCAATTGCTCTTCATAATCCACTTCAATAAATCAGAAAAACCAGAAGGTAATGAGCTGATCTGCAATAGTATCAGCATAAAGGACTGATTCCACTGCGGGAAAGTTACTGTAGTTCATTTTAACTCAACTTTAAAATGTAGGCCAAGAGTACATTTGGGAAAATGTGCAAAAGTTCAAGGTCGATGGATTAAAATGGAGTGTTTGACAGACCTGTGTGTTTGGCAGTGCTGTGAAATCCACTGGCAAGGCGGTCATGAAACCAGATGGTTGCAAGGATTGTGGCGACAGGTCCTCAGGGCTGGCCAGGCCATCTTTCCACTCCTTAAACCCAAACACACACGTATATATATATATATATATATATATATATATATATATATATATATATATATATATATATATAGAGAGAGAGAGAGAGAGAGAGAGAGAGAGAGAGAGAGAGAGAGAGAGAGAGAGAGAGATCAAAATGATGGAAATCACCATGTGGAACTGAAACACAGTCAATCTAATGCAGAAAACAAAAAAAGGGGAGCATGAGTCAGAAATTGTTCCATTAAGAAGAGCTGAGTCAGCTGCTGTCCAGTGGAAGACTGAAAATGTCAAACTTTTATCTCTGCTTACATTCTTTACCTACCTAAAGTCAACAAGAAGCAGCTCACCATGAACATGGCCAGGATTTCTGTTTATTCAAGGCAGAAACTTTGGATATTTACTTCAGAACCAGTTTTAATAGCACCGTCTCATGAGAAGTTCTGGGTCTAATTTGGATCTCTGAGTTTACTTACGAGGAGGATCAAATCACCTGCATAAGGTAAAACCCAGACTGCAAACTCAAGACTCGCCCGACTGGCTCATGTGAGCACAAATTAAAGAAAACATCCTGGTGGTAAGTGATACTGCTCGTTCTCACTTGTTCTCTGTGGGTGACAGGTAGAATGGTAAAGGCTTCATCGGGCCTCACGGGACTGAAAAGGTCCTGGCTCTGGTTCTGGCTCTGGGATGAAAGAGGCGGAGTTTTTCCCTCGAGTTTCCGGACCTGGCGGTCCCCCTTGGCGGTGGATCCGGCGCTGAGTTTGCGCACGGGGTTGGTGAGCCACTTGGTCAGGGCGCTAACGGAGCGCCTGGAGCTCGGTGAGCTGGGGGCCGAGCTGCCTGAGGGCTGCGGCGGCAGCGACGCCACAGAGGTGGAAATGCTGCCCTCGCTGCCCGCTGCCGAGTACGAGTCTGCAGAGAGGACACAGGCAGAGAGAAATCAATGCGATAACTGCAAGATAAGGAGCAACTGCATCACGGGGCAGAGTACGCTCTCTGTTAATCAATAAAATTGTCAAAAGTGCAAAGAGATTTTTGTCTGGGAAAGATAACGTTTGATAATTGAACTGCAGATCTGGTGATGAGTGAGGTGAGTGGACATTGTAAAAACTGCTCAGCAGAAACACAACAGCTTTTTTTTAAGCACACTCTTCTTTGTTTAGCCTTTTTTATGATTCACAAAATATTTGGCCGGTCTATGTGTATATCATGGTATTTTGCCTGCCTGTAATAAAGTAGCTTTATCACACACACAAAAAAAAAAACTCCTACAACTCTGAAGTCCTATTTATGTGTCAAATAGAGAAAGAGTTAATCAAATGTTTTGAGGAATCTCTGTTTCATAGTAGAATAATCAATTCCAAATTATCCTATTAGATGTTGTCCAGATTCCCTACAGACAGTGGAAAAGCAGAAGGCTCCAATCTCACACCTCTTTCATCATCCTTTGTAATGCTGTAATGCATCGTCACCTTCCGATTGACTGGACATACAAACATCATGAAATATTCCTGAGATAAAGTTCATGGTTTCACACCACGTGCCATTTGCCGACCTTGAACTTGATGATACTCTGGGCAGTGAACCATTGAGCGTTCACCAAAAACTGCACTCGGGAAAAGGCAGAGCTTAGGGCAATTTGTAGAAACCAAAATACCTCGTTGTGGGAAGAGTACTTCCACAACGTCATTCCAAAAGACTCCAGCTTTGACAAAAAACTAGAATCTTCTTGCTACGACGCAGCAGTAATAACGTTTATATTTGTAATTCGACAAGATTAAAGAGAATCCGTTTTTAAAGAAATAAAGATGAAAATAAGACAACCTCATAAGTTTTATAACTGATATTTTATAACAGTTTTACTATTAAGGTCAACGTGTAAATGCTAATCACTATCATTAGCATTTGCTGACTACTTCACAGCTAAGAGACTGAAGTTATCCTACATAAACAGACACATTTTCTAGTCACTGTAAAGTCAATAACACAACCTGCTAGCATTAGCGTCATGATAGAGCACATATTTGTAGTGAATCGTTGTTATTTTATCTCATCGGGTCTTTGTGTAGGTGAAGATGGGCCATTTGTGAGGAACGATGCATACGGCATCTTCTCTACCCCCAACAAACTGGGTCACACAATTTTTCTTTTGTTGTTTTTTTTTTAATCCAGTTTAGATTAGTTAGCACCGCCTCACCTGGCGTGACAACATAAACACAGTATTTGAGTGAATACCGCAGACCCAGCAGTTTTTAGGCTGAACAAAAGTGGAAAAATCTAAAAATAAAAGTCTGCTTTGACTTCAAAATCAACCTCACATAAAAAGGAAGCAAAAGTGTACATTTTACATTATTGCCGTACATGTGTCATCAACGCATATCTCCACTCCAAGGCAGGAAAGACAACCGGAGTGAGGACGGCTGACATCTGGGATTTAAAAAAAAAAAAATACACTAGAGGATTTATAGAATCTGTGCTGCACAGCGATGTCAAACGCACATGGGAAGAGAGCAGGAGGTTTAGTTGAGACCGGACATCCACTTTAATCTTTTTGTGGAGATGACGGGTTGCTAGGAGGGGGCTGGGAGTCCTTGCCTGTGTCTGTTTGTTTTTTCTGTATTGTCCTCAGTTCCCATCCTGCCTCATCCTCTTCCCCCAACATCCTACCGCAAATTCTGTTCAGCGGTCCTCAGTCCTGCGATTGCCTTCTAAAGTGTGTGTTCATTTCCAGTTCAGTCATGCTTGCCATCCATCTTTATGCTTTTAGACCTCTGACCCTCAATCACCCACAGTAGAGGGATTCATTTCTCATGCTGTTAGCTTGCAATCTGGTCTAATACATCATCTACTTCACCTCAGGTTTCGACCTGCTGTGGCTGCTGAATTAACTGTTTTTTTGCTTTTGAGTAAGCACTCTGCGGCGGAAGTTTCTACTAGGTTTGTAAATCTGTTGCAGTTTTGTTTATAAGGAGATAACAGTGTTTATTATGAGGGCCTCAAAGTGAGATCTTATCCTGGCCCTGAGCAAAGTGGACCCAGACTGCAAACAAAGTGCAAACCATTCTGAGTAGGACTGCACTTAAAGCTCTCCTCAGTCCTGTAAACACTTTTTTATTTTTTCTCTCAAACAAAAACGCACTACTAGCCGGTGTATTACAGATGCAAAAAACCTTTATCTTAATGGGGGAAACCAGCAGTAGCTTTGCTGATGTTTCAGACCCGTCAAAACACAAAAATGTTGGTTGAAAATGTTGTTTTTTTTTTCCCTATTATTGTCTGACCTGTTCCAGACACTGGGGCATCACGTGCATGTTGCTGGTATAACTAATTGGCGTCTCCCCTTTCGACAAACTCCACCCTGCTTTATTAAGTTGGAGGCAGTAAGGAAATCTGAGCATACCATAACAAGTAGCTGGGCAGACGGAAGAGATAAGAAACATGGCATACAGACTTGTGGGATCTACGAAAAGACAAAACAAAGAATGAATCATCTGTGAGTTTTGCAAGATAGAGAGGACATAACAATCTGGTTGACTCTTTTCGCTCTCCTGTGTCAAGTTCTCTGATCTTCCACAGGGCACCAAACCATAAAGTTTGCATTTCCCTGCTCAGTGTTTACAGACTGAAATCCACAAAGATGCATGGAGGCAATTTGTGCGTTGATGAGCCATGGTTGTTGGTGCTAGACAGACCGTCCTCACAAACCCCTGATCCAGACACAGCCATCCAATGGGTTTACATCAGGGTCAGAAGCAGAAAAATATCCATTAGACAGCAGATTTGTGGATATTGGTCAGAACAGAATGATCTGAATGGTTTGAGATGATAAAGAAGCAACAATAACTAGTTATTATAGCCATCTTGTGGTTAACTTTCAGCTGGGCAGTGAACCCCTAGGATATTGTGGAATGGCAGACTATCAACATGGATATGAGGCCAACATCTGCAACAACTGAGTCATAATAACACATCAATGTTAACCAAAATCACTGAAGGATGCTAGTGGCTTCTTCATGACTGCGCCACAAAGAATTTCTGGAGGCAAAGAGCGAGTCCAGTCGAGCAGCAGAAGAAAAAAAAAAAAAAAAGTGTGCCTAATAATGTGGCCAGTCAGTGTGGAAATTCGCTCCGACGGTGATGCAGTTAAAAGTACAGTTAGGAATCACAGAGCATACATCATCCACAGGGTTTATAATGACCATCCTTTCGATCTGTCTCCATGGCGATGCTGCATTAACACTGTGCTCACGCTATGGATGAGCTTCCCTGCTGACCCTGCAAAGTTTACTCACAAGAGCTTAAGTACCGTCTCAGAAGGAGCTATTAGAGAGATTTTTATAGTGAACGAGCAAAAACTGATAAGTAGGGAAAATGATGAGCCTCCCCACAGAAAAAAAAAAAGAAACACTCCTCTGTTTCCTTCCCCCCACACACACACACACACACACAGCCAGATGTGTAACACTGGTATTGTTCTACACCTACAAAAGAGGAAAAAAGGAAAACATTCCTCCCACTTGCTGTGTGCTGATAGAATCTGATGATATTCACCTCCGTAATGGTCCTACTGAGCAAAAGATTACCCGGGCTGATTTTCTTAATGCAACTTGAATGTTGTTTAGGTGCTCGCAAAATTAACAGTCAAAGGCGCAGGGCGACGAGACCGCATCACGCCGCCCCCTTTGCTCTGTGGTGATTTGTTAATGCTGGGCTTTCACCGGTTCGCCCACTCATCGTCTGAGAAGCTCTGCTGTGCCTCCTGGGGCAGCAGGGCAGGCTCATCCAAAAGTGCCGCACTCTGTGACTTCAGATCCAGCAAGAGGAGATGTTGTGCAGTAGTTCCAGATTTTTCTCTGATGTTTTTTCACCCAACTCATATCTGATCTCATGAGGCAAATAAATGCCTCGTGAGAAATTGTTCTTTGTAAGAACAATTAAAAATATATATATATTACTCCCTTGCAGGCGTGTTCATTTCCATTGAGTTCTCAAATTTTCTGCACATACAGATAGCTTGACTTGATGTACTTTACTCAAAATTTACCCATTAGATTCTCAAATAAACACAAAGTGGTGATCAATTTTACATTAAAGACTTTCAAATACACATTTTTACAAGTGCAAATCTATAATCTCCGAAATGTATTGGATTTGACCTGCATGAGCCAATATCTTTATAGACGCGAATGCAAAAGTCCCAGCTTTTCACATCTAAAGAAATTTTTTGCTTATTCTTCTTTGCAAAATGTTCCGTCAGGCTATATTGAGACAGTTTATGACCAGACTCTCTGTTTTATTGGCTCTTGCTGTACGCTCAGTGTTGCTGAACTCCACTCTGGGAGTTTCATGCTGAAAATCAAATCAAATCAAATCAGCTCCATCCATCTTCCCTGACGAAGAAGCCCATCTCACAGCATGATGCTGCCACCACCATGTCGAACAGTGGCAGTTAACGTTCTCCACTGCTTTATTTCCCCTCTATTGTAAGTGTTTTCTAGAATAAAGGTGGGTGAAAACGAATGTGCTGCACACTTTCTAACTTTTTATTTGAAGAAAAAACATTTGACTGTTATACATTTATAATATCTATACCATAAAATCCTCATCAAATACATCAAATTTTGTGTTTTAAATGTGAGTGTGAAAAATGTAAAACTGTGAATACGTTACCATTCTACTTTAAGTAGCAACATTTCCTCTTACACTGAATATGACCTCATTTGTTTCTGTAACCATTTCCAAGCTTTAAAATCACACTATCTAATCAACAGCTTTTTTTTATTTTTATTTTCATTCAACAGAAGTTTAAGACCAATTAATTTATGAAAACTGAGTCATGTGATGCATCCTTTCAAACTGAATCAGCATGGAGTCTTGAGTTTTCACCCAGACCGGTTTGAACTTTGAACTACCGGCGTCCATCTTTTCCATCGTGCTTCAGGGTGAGTCGACTCTGAGTTTGATCGCAGGCGACTGGAATGATGAACAGGGAAACCTAACGTTACAGTACTCTCTCACAAAGACTATAAAAAATATATTTGAATAGAAACTGAACTTCAAATGAGAATCCCTAACATTATTGAATCACAAAAAGTAGAGATGTTTAGGACAATGAAGGTGATTTATGAGCTTTCACTGATGATCCACCGGAAGTCGTCTCCTCCAACTTCCCCGCATCGATCGGCTGCTGAGTGAGAGCTGCTGAGCCGGCAAATCAGCCTAAAAGCGTTGGCTGTAATGGAGCAAACTTGTTTCGCAGCCCTTGCTTTGCGCGGTGGAGCTCTTTGTCGAGCCTGCGTGGTCTCTCAGGACCAAAGGCAATTTAGGCATTGCGGCACTCCTCTGATAAACACAAACATGCAGACGTGCAGATGCCCAGAAACGTGCACGTATTAAGACGAACTGCTCAAGGACATTTTTATTTTATTTTATTTTAGTTTATTTTATTCCTACAACCCAGCTGGTGCGTGTCTGCAGTGTGGCCACCTGTGAAGTGGAAAACGTGTCAAACGCCCTGCTGAGTATGAGATGGAGCCGCCAGTCGTTGTCAGCACCTCACAGATAATAAGTGCAAGGTATTAGAGCTGTAATTTCACAGCTCTGCCCTCACTGACTCGAGGAACTCTCAAAGCAACGTGAAGCATAGTAACTTTCTCAAGTGAATCCCTCTTTTGTAAGAGAAAGAGCTTTCTTCTCCAGCAAAATTACACTTTATCCCCTCAGAGCAAATATCCCGGCAGGCCGAGGCTGCAGACAGACACTGTGTGCACTCAAGCATGCGAGAGTACTTTAAGCATTCATCTCCAGGAGGTTCGTGGCATAAAATTTAAAATCTTGCTTTATACTGATCCCTAATACAGAGATTTTTCTCTCATATTTCTGTCCTTAAAAAACATTTATTTTTTCATTATCGCACATCCTGTTGGCCCCAGGCATGCCTTTTTTTTTTTCTCTTTGTGCTCTGCTCCTGATTTATGAAACCTTCAATATGCCTCTTTTTTGTACTTCTCACCTCCACCTGTCCCTCTTTTCTGCCCTCTAATCTTCTGTTCTATGTATTGAAGCATTATTTATTTATTTTTTTCCAAAATGGAACCGCTTCCTGTTCTTTAGAGCGCAAGCTCTTTGCTCTGATGCAATGTCCTCCGCTGCTGTGAGCCAAAGCTGCTGAGACCAGCACAGCTTCTGACATGCAAAACCATCCGGCAGAGGAAGCAGTGACACAGGAGGAAAGGGAAAAGTGTCTGCAATGTCTCCTGGGCATTCCTTTTCCATTTCACATTAAGACTTTGGACGAGCATGAAGTGTTTATACCTCTTTAGCTTTCTCACATTTTGCGACGTCCCAGCCACTAATTGCTGAAACATTTTATTGGGATTTTGTGTGACGAACCAGCACATAGCTGGGAATCAGAAGAAAAACGAGGCCTGGTTTTTAACCTTTCCGGATCTGGAAAGTGTGTTTGCATATGAATACGTTTCATAACCACCTTTCCACTTTAATCTTATGAAGTGTTATGCAGCCTCAAGCAGGCTTCCTTCAAGAACTACTCTGAATTTAGCTCCATCCGTCTTCCCATCAACTGCCTTTGCAGGAAAACATCCTGACGGTGGTGTGTTCAGGTGCTCCAAGGTATTAGTTTTTAACCGTGCATTCGTTAATTTGGGTCAAACGGTTCCGCTCTGGTGACATGTTAACAAGAACGCCTTCTTCTATATGTGTGGAGTCCTTAGCATTGCTGGAGGAATGCTACAAAAATAAAATAAAAACAGCTTTCTTCTATAAAGATGGTGTTTATGGTCTTCTAATCGAATTGGCAGGTTTTCCAACCTGATCTATTGATCTCCCCAGATGATTTAGAGACATCAGAGTGAAGGTCCCTGAAAACACAACAACAACAACAACAACAACAACAAAAAAAGAAACTAAAACCTACCACACTTTTCAAAATCGTTTGAAAACGTAGATTTTTTTTTCTTAAACTTCGTCTGGGTATTTTAGGGTAGCCAAAATAAGAAGTTGAATCTTGGGCCAATGGAAAACGCAGGGATTTTTCTTCGATTTGTAGCATAATTATGAAATATTACAAAGTAGACAGAGGTCAACACTTGCCAGAAGGACTAAGGAGAAAATTAAAGCGCACAGAGAGCAAACGCCGGGAGAATTGGCATCATCTTACTGTGTTTAGCAGAAGACAGGAGGAAGGGCAGCTCCACGATTGTTGCTGTTCCTGTGTGTGCCATATGCGAGTGTTTTTATGTCCATAAAGTCACACACCGCGCTCAGACAAGTGAGCAGTGGTTTCCTGTCCTCCTGTTGACCTACTTTAAGCAGACACACACACGCGCGCCCGCGCATGCAAGTGCACTCACTGCTGTGATTCCCAGAGCACAGAAGGAAATACGTGGTAGACACATCAAGCGGCGCACAAACAAGTCGCCAGGGTCGGCTTCCTGCTGTCAGCACTCACACTCACATTCTGTGGCAGATTTTTATTTTTTTTTTTTTTTTAACGGGATCAAAGCCATGTCATTCTCCAGCAACAACAACAAAAAAAATCATGCTTTCGTTAATCCTGCCATCTTCGTAGGGAAGTGCAAAAACAATAGATGGAGAGGCTCCTCATTATGAGCTTTAAACTGCTTTAATTATTAGACAGATATCAAGCATGCCGAGTGTCACCCAGAACCAGGTCAACAGCAGAATGGTGATGCGTCTGGATTTGTGAAGGGTGCATGTTTACGTCAGAGATGTTGCTCCCTGCTGAAATAATCCTCCTGACATTTCAGATGAGCTTTCGATTGTTCTTTCAGAGCTCACTTTGCATCTGAATTGGATCTTTTCATGGGGAAAAAAATAAAAAATAAAAAAAAAGACAAGGGAGGCAGAAAGATACAGAGACAGAGTGACGGAGAAAATCTAACCACAGGCCCTGGTTTTCCTCAGACCAGAGCGGGAGACGGGAATCGTGCTTGTGGCCTGAAAGCTCCACAAACTTTCAGGCTCCAGAAACTCAGCCTTCAGGATGAGTTCCTGGTTCTACTGTTTTTTTTTTAATTTATTATAAGCCCTTGAAAAACATATCCACTCATTCACACAGAGTAGGTGCTGACTATTTTTCTCTCTTGGATTACTTTCACAAAAAATCAGGTGCTGTGATTTTAACTGAACTCTCTCCAATGAATCAACACCTCCCGCTGGAGTATCAAACGTACGCTGGCCGATCTCTAAAATACCGCAAAATCCTACATTTCCCATAATGAATCTAGCATTGTTTTATGCTTTTCTCATTTAAGCTTCATCCTGTGTTATGCTATGTTCATCAGAAACACACCAGAAAATTCTGATTGGTGATTTTTTAATTTTTTTTTTTTATTTATAATCCGAATATCATGAAGTGAAACGTACACTTTCTACCAAAATAATGCCGGATATGTGTTAAGAACACCGGATGCTCAAAGATATGTATAAATCTGTCTGGCGGACATCCTTAGTTTTGGGCATTTTGTACGTTTAAATTCCTTACAATAAATGCAGGGAAAATAATGAGATTACAAATCATTTTATTGAGTTTAACAGTGTATTTATGTCTCTGTATGTGTGTCCTGGTTATTACAGCAGAGGTCTTCTCTGCATCACAGAGGGTTGATTATCACAGCAGCTGAAGACACACACAGAGTAAAAGACTAAGAACAACACCCCCCAAAGAACGGCGAGAACGCACTTATTTCTCGGGGCAAACAAAGGCTGTGGTTAGGGCCTGTGGTGCCCGAGAACACACAGCAAATTAAAAGCGATTATGATTTCGCTTGGCAGCTGTGGCAGTGCCAAGGCAAGGAGGCCTGAAAGGAGAGCCGGGCACAAAAAGTGCAGTTTCCTGCTGGGGCTGCAAAGACGTGGAGCTTCTCCAACTGGCCCCGACCTGGATTGCACACGCTCTCCAGAAGATCACATCTGTCAACTGCAAGATTTAGATACACACACACACACACACACACACACAAAGTTGAAGTAGAAGTTTATCCCTCATTCTGCTCTGGTACACAGTCTTGGCCTCCAGACATGGTGGTATAATGAGCCTCAGTTAGACTTGATGGTATTTCCAGACACATATTTTCATTCCTTTCCACAGCTCTGCATTTCTCCCCATACTCATTGCCATAGCAACTAAACCCAGTAGAAGAGGGAGAGAGGGACAGCAGCACAAGAGATTAGCCATCAAAAAAAAAAAAAAAGAGCTCAACCTACACATGTGGGCACGTACAATAAATTCATGTTATACATAGCTCCATACGTGGCGCTCGCACACGCTTTCTCACGCATTCACACGAAGTGACTCATTAGCGTGGACTGGTGTAAACGCTTCTGCAGTAACCCGGCTATTTGGATATTTGTGAAACAACACGATGCGTGCAGAGAGGATGCATCTGAAGAGCTAATTCCACATTCAGGAAAACCATCTGCACCTGTCAGGCTTTGTGTGCTTCAGATCAGATCCTCTCCATATGGCCATTCGCAGGACGTCTTATGAATAATCAAAATCTATTCAAGTGTTGCAGGGCGAGATTCAACACTCACCCCCACATTTGTATCCCAGGCCACAGCCACGCTCTGGATCTTCACTCGAGGCTTAGTCAGGTTAGTCAGACTCAATCAAAAGCTGTCGCAGCTTTATTAAGGCTCAATATTTTTATCAGCTGGTCCCATTTGATTCTTTGGAGGCGTGGGTGGGAATGTTCCTTTCCTCTCAAGTGTTGCAGCTGTGTTTTTGGTCAAGCTGATAACAATTAATTTGGAGGGGAAAAAAAAGGAAATCTCGTTGTTTGAAACCTTGAAACCGGCTCAAGTGTTGATCACCTGGTCCGTCGGGGCAGCTGTTGGGCCAAACTATTAGCTGCAGTGAGGTTTCTCGAGGCTATCTTTAAAGTGAAAGCTCTTGTCAATTGCAGTGATCAATAGTACGTATGGATCAGTGACAGTCGCTGCGTCGCCTGATGACAAACAGGAGACGAGTCAGTGTGCGGCGTTCTGATGATACATTGATCGGGCAGAATACGGAGGAAAATATTTACAGAAAGGTTATTTTGTGGCTAATACTGTAATATCAATGAATCAAGAATCACTAAAAACCTAAAATAGTAAACCAGTAGGATTTGTTTTAAGATTAAGGGCTTTATATGGACTCAATTATGTATTAACATTTATAAAATCAAGCCAAATGAAAACAACTTAATATCTTTCAAACTGTATAACAATGTATTTTTCAGCACCTAATCATTTTGCAGTTCATAATGTTCAAGAGTCTTGTTCTGAAAATCTGTAAGTTCAAAGAAAATGTGTTCATTTAGAGCTTTGTGCCCCGAAATCCCTTCAGATGAAACTGCTGCGTCTAGTTGAGATTGCACCAAAGTTCACTCTCAATAATGTCTCTTTCCATTGTTTGCTTTGCTTCGTGTACTGTTTTGGAAAGTTTCTCAATTGAGTATTCTCTGGAGAGAGCTGCAGAGGATGCAGAGGAGAGCCACCGGGATGTGAAACCCCCCTCTGGTCTGTCAGCCACACTGATGCGTTGTCAGTCTGCAGTCTCAGGGAAAAATGCAATAGTGACACTGACAAATAAAAAGATACTTTAATAGCTGCAATACCCTAGAGTCTGATTTCAGATCCAGATTAAGTAAAGAGTCTCAATTAACCTTTAAATTGGCAGATGATGTTCTTTTATAAGAAAAAAAAAATCCTTTTAGGTCACTTCCACTGAAACATAAAGTCACTGCCATATATGCATGACAAGTCTGTCCCTTTCTGGTCTTCAAAGAAAAGATTGGCCTTATTAAAGATCATGCAAGCCGATTATTGCTTAAACATAAAAGGGATGAAATGAGCACTTTTACAGAAATGATTCTCATTCCTCACCAGCAAAAACTTTTCTCACTTGGAAACACATGCCTGCGAGATTATAGATCAATTATAATCATAAAATTAAGAGAAGGAGCCATCGAAGTTGAGGAATGATGACAAAACGTGATTCGTGCGACCCCATCCAGGCGAGGTGTTGTTGGACTTTTTGATAATGAGTCTTTAGAATTCTCTTCCATTCTTCACATGTGTGGCATTGGCTTGAAATGGATTTTTAAGGCCAACCGACATGTTGTTGAATAAAACTAGCAATAAAGAAACTTTAAAAATAAGGTTTTAACAGATTCTTTATTCACTCATGGTATTCTGATGACCCGGTTGTTTGGACCAACTGCTTCTCACGTCAGTAAAAATGTGAGAAGTTGCTAGAACTTATCAAACTTTAGTTTTTCTTGAAAAAGAGAAATATGTAGTATACCGGTTTGCTAGGTTTCCATCCACTGCTCTAAGAGAACTGTTTATTTGACTTCCCCCTGGTCATTGAACAAATCCCTATTTAAATCTTTGATATATAAACTAAGAGTCAGGTTTGATCTGGAAATTTTCCCATCACTACTTTGGACTTGGGTGGCCCATTGTGTTACTGTACGCACTGATGCCTGAATTCAGTGCTCTAAAACTAATCGCATTACACTTTGGCTGTCGTGACCTCGCCTTTTCTGTCTCTTTATGCATTTTGCGACTTTCTTCATTTCTGACATGGAGACAGGGACATCTTTTGCGAGCTAAAAAGCTGATTGAAAAGGAAAGACCTGTGAAATGACCAAAAACCGTACACCTGCTAAAGTCACAGCACCGATTAATAATTAGTATTTTACCAGAACGCAACGAGTAGATAAGACAACGCGACAACTGGGTACACAAAGAACCATTTTCATAAATTTCCCTGATGGCCGCATGCGTAAAATGAGCCATAAGGGCCAAACGAGGGGCTAGTGTTGCCGGGGTAAAGTGGTTGCTCTCCCCCTCTGCACTGTTGGAGAATTCTTTCTAAACAAGGTATGGAATGCACTCCTGTGTTTCATAATTTGTTCCCTCATTCTTCTCCTCCGCACGTTTACAAACAGAGTTCTGAGGAAGAAGGAAAAAAGAGGGAGAAAGATTGTGGGAGACGGTGGAGCCGACATAGATGGAAGCCCTGGAAACATGTCAGGGCAAGGCGATTGAGTGGAGGAAAAGGGAAGGAAGAAGGAAAAGTGAAAATAATGAAGAAGAAGGAAAAAAAAAAAAAGAAGGAAAGGTGGGAGGGTCAAGATATGATTAATGACTGGATGACTGACTGTGTGCTGACCAGAATGAAAGAGAGCGAGCTGCGGGGAAAACAAAGAAAAGAGAAAATGAGAGTGACCCAGGAGGGGATCCTAATGTTCAAGTTGGCAGATCAACCTAAAATTCTGACCAGCAAATCTCTTCATGCAGCAGGAGAACAATTGGTCCACTCCTTCAACACCCCCCTTCTACATTTCACATGTCACACACACGCGCGCGCTAGACGCACGCGCTCAGATTGCAGTCCTATCCGTCGCTACTTTCCTCTGTGCAAAGATCAACAGTGTAAGGAACATCTCAGCTGCACGAATACAGAGGAGGCAGGGGGGGGGGCTGGGGGTAGGAGGGGGGCGAGGTGGAGAGAGGGGGTGGGGAGGGGGCTCGGGGTGCAAAGTTTAAAAATATCCCCGAAACACAAGGCAAGGGCCACAGCCGGCCAGCATACCTTCAATTTCAGCTATTTTGGTTGCTTTTTTCCATACTGTCTGAAGTCTGCCTTATAAGCTGATGACAGCAAAGACGATTCCTCCAGCTGAGACATAAAAAGACTGTCACAGAAACTTTTCCCCCCAGCATTTGCCAGCAGGGCTGTTTTCTGTCAAAAGTGGCCCCGGCTTGTTATCAACGCGTATTCATGGGTCTCCGGGGTCGCAGGTTAGAAATCGAAAACTTTGGAGTGGGGGGGTGTGGGGTGGGGGGGTACTGAAACTGAAAGCAGACATAGTTAATGCAAGACACTGAACTCTTCTACCTCTGTGTCTGTAACACATCACCACTAATCTCCAAAGGGCCAAATGGACAAAAAGAATGTAAAAAATTTTCATGTTATTTTTTTGTTTTTTTTTTCCCCTTTCTAACCAATGAGTCATGTGTTCTAATCACTGTCTGTGCAGTGCATGCTCCCTGCATGTTTGGTTGGTTTTTGGGGGGATAAGGGGGGAATCTAATTGCGCCCTCTTATGTGCAGCAGGTTGATGATTTGCCTCGAAGGCAAGTGGGTCATTCTAGATTTGGAGATTTGGCTTTCATAATCAGACCCACACACGCAGCAAAACTGTGTCATAATATAATGAAACGCAAAGTCTGATCAAACATTTGCAGCATTTTTTGATTATTATCGTTATTATTTAGCAGCGTTTCATATAAGCCTTTGTTCTCCCTCGCTTCGCAATTCAGCCGCGTAACTGTGTGTGCGGTCGCGTGTGTGTGCGTGTGTGTCATTGCTGTGGGGGATCCTTGTTCTCGCTGCATGCATGAGTCAACATCAGTCCCCCTTACTCACAAACAAGCTCAGATGGGAAAAGGAACATGTACAGTTTAGACGCAAGAGGAAGACTTGAAAGAGGCATTTTAGAGACGAACGAGAGACAAACTTCAGAAAAGATTGAGAAAGATTAAAGCCGCAGAGTTCAGTCTATAGATTGTAACCTGCCACCACCCCCCTATGTAAAGTCACTTTTCTTCCAGTCGCTCAGAGCTCAGGTGAAGCAGTTTGCTATGTTCATTAGCAGAATGAGTCAAATGTCAAGATTCTTCATCTGAAAGTGTTACTTCCTGGTTTGGGTTCATAGAGCATTGGAAAATCTTGTTCCTGACTGTCGGTTTTATTGATTCATCCATCCATCCATCCATCCATCCATCCATCCATCCATCCATCCATCCATCCATCCATCCATCCATCCATCCATCCATCCATCCATCCAGCCATCCATCCAGCCAGCCAGCCAGCCAGCCAGCCAGCCAGTCAATCATGACTGCAGCTTTTTGGGAATTTTTCCCGATGTTTACAGCGCTGAGATCTTTTTGCTATGACGGGCCTTTGAGTTTTCTTTTACTTTCACAAAATACTACTATTGTCCTCCATTCTCTCACATGACAAAAGAAGCGTTATCCAAATCTGTTTCATTATTAAATCGGCAGCTTGGATTTCCAGTCTCTGGCCCATGAGTCTAATTGACTGTGGGCATCATAAGCACGCCATTTTCCAAATGGTTTGTCAACAGTCTTTGCTGGGAAGCAGGTCTCCCTAATGGCCCTCTGGTAGGTAGCCCGCTAATGTGTTGCGCAGAGTTAAAGTGGAACGTGCTTTTGCCTCTCATTTTACCATCCCTCTACCTGTGTACAGTGTCCTCTGGGCTGTCTCCATCACATTGACGACTCAGTCAATAGTCCTTTCCATGCGGTGTTGTCATTAAGTCACGTAAAGTAGTGTGCAAAAGTCTCGAGTCTTTCCCCACACATTTCTGTGTTGGATCTAAGGATTAAAGACGAGTTTCCCCGGGATGTGAATATTTTTTGATAAATCTCTTGTTTAGTTGCCTTGTTAGGAATTTTAACTCTGAGCGACGTGTAAGAAGACTCTAAAACTCGGGGGGACAAGCTCCTGTTTGTGTTTACCCACAACAGACAGCTAGCATGCAAACGTCTCTCAAAGACAGTTCACCTCCCTGTTGTATAACTGAAGCGTTTGAAACGCCAAACACGATTATGACGCATATTTACGGAGAGCTCTTTGCAGAAAACTTGCTGAAAACAATATTAAAGTCTTTGTCAACACTCCACTTGTTCACGCCGATGCTGCCACAGCGTCAGTGACAAAGTCCATAGAAAACGTTGAAAGACCTTCAGAAGGCCTGGAGAACCATCGATCAAAACAACTTCTTACTCCCCGAAACAAATTGTGTGAATGAATCAGCTGTGGTTTAAAACTTTTGCCCAGTGCCATGTTTAGGGTAAGCATTATTCTTTCTAAATTGTCTCAGTCATGCAAGCCGTCACACACACACACACACACACACACACACTGCCGTGCTTTCCAAATAAGTACCGCTTGTATTTCATGTCATATTGATTAAAACGTGGAAACAATTTGTGGCAAGGGTGTCTGTGTATGAAGCCACAGAAAGACTCTGATTAGCCCCACAAACTTCTGAGGAAAAGCGAACGGGTTACACGCAGGAACGACGGCCATCTAGCAAGGCATTCAGTCTCGATGGCAGCAGCTGAAATCACACAAGTTTCTCTTTTTTTCTCTCTCTCTCTGATAAGTGTGAGAGGAGTTGATTCCTCTCTGCATGCATGCATCAAGAAGGCAAATGCATTCGTGTCATCATTTAGCACATAAATGATGTGCTAATTCCATGATAGGTAGGAAATGAATCATCCTGCTCTCTGACTTTTCCTCCGGAGTCCACTGAGAAGCCTCTTCAGAATAGATGACTCACATTTTTCATTGACAGATTTGTCCAGGACAACCAAACAAGAGCAGCGACGATGATGACGATGATGATGGTCACATCAGTAATCTGGCTGCTCGCACGTCTTTGTCACTCCTTTGAAAAAGTATTTGCCCCATTATGTATTTTCAAAATTTTCTAAATTAAATGTTTCTGTTTATATGAGACACAAAGAAAATCTGAGTAAATACAAAAAGCTATTTTCAAGTAAAACGCAATTAAGTTATATGGCGCCTTTCAAAATTTAAGATTAGTAAACGCTTCACCACTGCAAGCAATGTACAAAAAAAAAAAAAAAAATCAAGAGAAATTATTCAAAATAATATTTAAGAAATATGTTTCCACTAAAACAAGTTCAAAAGCAGAGAGTTTCAGAGTCTCGGGGTCAGTGAACAGAAAGCTCTGTCTCCCTTTGTGGTCATCTTAGTACCATCGGTAGAACCTGAGCATGGGACTGAAAGGTGAAGAAGCCTTCTGAGAAAATCTGGTGCCTCTCTGTGAAGAGCTCTCCAAGTCAGTAAAAGAATTGCAGTCTGAAATAAACTTGAAGCCAGATGTACTCGCATCCAGATTGGAGTCACATGTGGAAACCTGGAGGATTTTAATAGAAGCCTGGCAGCAGGCTTTTGAACAACAACATAACTTGCAGCTATTCTAAGGAGACCTATGTGTAGCAATAATCTAGTCACGGGGAAGCAAAAACATGAATAATCATGTTTAGGATGAGAGATTTAGATTGGCAATATTTCTCAGATGATAAGAACAGGAATAAACTAAAGACTTGACATGCATCTGAAGTAAAAACCAGAATCAAAGTGCATCCCAGGGTTTCTTATAGAGAATTTTGGCAAAAGAACTAAAAGGTCCAAAGGTCTCATTTGTCCCAAATAAATTTTCCTGATGTAAAGATAATCATTTCAGTTTTATTTTCACTTAATTGAAGAAAGAAGTTTGCCATCTACTCTTCACTAAAGGCTAAGCAATTTACCAAACAGTAGAGTTCAGACATTTCATCTGGGTAAACCAAATGAATATCTTCTGCATAACCATGTAGTCAAAGGTTGACAGGCACAAGGGAGAGCAGATACTATAAAAACACAACAGGTCCAAAAACAGAACATGGAGGTTCACCAAACAGAATTGAATAAATGGACGATCTGTATTTACATCATTGTTACTTTTAGCTACTGATTTCACTTAACAAAACAGGATAACCAAATAACCCACGAAACTTTGTGAAAAGGCAGAATTGCTAAATCCTGAGTAAATTGTGATTAATCTGTTGAGTTTCACCACTCAAACCCAGAGAACTAAATCACCAAAAATCAAGAAATCACTTCAGTAGAACATAGTAACACATGAAGTAGGAAAGAAATTTGGAAAACATGGTCAATTGTGGAGACTTCCAGCGCCCATTTTATCCTCAGTTCTGATGTCGATGCCACATGAAAGCAGAAAAGGTATTCGCAGAGGAGTTTGAAGACCAAAACCGCTGTTGACGGTAAAGAACTGGAAAACCCATCTCAGATTTCCCCCCCCAAAAAACATTTTTATAGCTTTTCAGAATTTTGTCGAAATCGAAAATACTATTTTTTTGAAAGTGGTGTCCAGTTACATGTGGCTTAAAACTAAACCCAGCATTTAAGAAAAAACAAAAACAAAACACAACTACAGTCAAACATTAAACATGTTTGAGATCGTCACCAACAGCTCTGCAATCCCACTCTAAATCAGCTCAGAACAAAAACAGAGTAAATATTTTTTAGAACGGTCTAATCAAAGTTTGAACTTACAACTAAGATGCTGTCGTGTCTGTAAGCGTTCCCATGCAACCCTGCAACGTCGTTCAAAATAAGGAGTGAGTCAAAATGTATCCACAACAATACAAAAAGACTCTTTGTCAGTAGCTCGTAGTATAATTAGTTACGTGCATTTGGTGTTAACTCAGATTATGACAAGACTAGTGTTGTGACCTGAAACATTTAAGCGTCCAAAAACCAAAGAAAACTGCTGGTGGGTTGTTTTTTTGTTTTGTTTTTTAATGGGATTGTTTGTCATTCAACCTCAACTATTCCAGTTCAGATTTCCAGACAGTGTTTCAGCTAATGTTTGTTAGAGACACTCTTCCAGAGACAAAAAGAGACATTATGTGCTGCAGTGACATGCCTGACCTATGAGAACAATGGTGAGGGCTGAGGAACTACAAGTCCAGCCTGTATTGTTCAGTGTTTCCTATAAACAACACAACAGCGCCCAAAAGTTATTGCAGAGGTCACTGTTCCTTTCACGTTATGTGCTGTATTAAGAGTTCTGACCAACGTCAGCGTTAAACAAAAAAAAAAAAAAAGTTATTCCCTTTCCTCACCTCTTGGCCTTGGTTCATTAGATACTGGTAGGTAGTATTCACGTAACCCAGCTGACAGAGAAGACGCTGAAAACAGCAGCGCATCCAGATCTAACCTGGGAGAAGAAACAGTGAGGTCCTCTGTGTTGTACTACCAGAGGGCATGTTCCAGTAAACAAGTTTACATTTATTATGCAATGTCAGAAGAAACAAAGCAAGTAATGAGATTTTAATGGTGGTGATTAAAAACAGTTGTAGAGCACAACCCCTGCTAATATTTTCCGCCTGAAATGATGTTCAGCACATAAAGATGTTGCAGACAGTTCCTCCGCGTAGTAAGAAAAATGTGCAAGGGAGTAGTACGATAGGACATAAGTAATTGTCATAGTTGACTTCATGTGGGAGACTAACAGAATTAAAAGATATTTTCAAAATAAAATACGTTTTGTTTTTCTTCCAGCTTTGCACATCAAAAGACGGAAGTGGCTTCTCTAAAATGTCTCAAAGTGACCCACGTTGGACAAAGAGCATCTGTGAACATAAATGTTCAGGTCTTGAGTCTGGTTATGAGTGGGAGGTAGGTCTGGACTTTGACTAGGCCACTGTAGCATATAAAGTCACTCTGATCAAAGCTCTGGCTGAATGTTTAGGGTGGTTGTCTTTCAGAGCTGTCAGCACAGTTATGCTCTTTGTCGCATTGTTTCATCAAATAAAATTACCCCCCAAAAAATGTATTAATTAAAGCTTGTGGAAAACCGTGTGAATTTAAAGTCAGCACTTGGTCGGTCCTGCCTCGCTGTTCTGGAGCCGGCGTCGGCTGTGTTTAGACTGAAGTGGTTGAGCTTGGTGCTTAGTGTTAAAAACTGGAAGCACGCAAATATTTTCCAAGTGCCTGATTGCTGTTTTATTTTTCAGACAGACTGTCAGCACAGATAATCAGCTGATCCAAGTGCTTAAAAAAATGCAACATGTCAAGAGAGAAGCTAAGTATTTATTAATGTCAGTTCTCTAAAGCTGGAGGCGATTTGGAGTCAGACTCCAGCCGCTATTAGAGGTTTGGGTTTTGCATTCCAGCATTGTCATCATGTTCGTCTTTTAATAATAATGTAGTCATGAAACTTCACATTTTATAGTACGAAAGAATATCTTTCTTGAGCTGTTAATGGGCGTTGACGATATTCAGTTTACCAAGCGTAGCTGTGCATGGCTCACGGTCAAAAAAAAAAAAAAAAAAAGTGCTTATTTGCAGAGACTGAAGTGCCTCCAACTAACAGACTCGAGCTCAGACCATGAACTCCAGCTCTCGTTCTGAAGGAGCACAAACTGTTCAACCGCCGTTGATATTCTTGCTCCAAACAAATAATTTTTGCGGCCAATCCCGCTGACAGTTCCCAAGGCTGAAAGGCGTCAACTAGCAACGCACTGTTGTCTTTGGCAGATGTCTGAGCACCTTGAGTGCCCATTGTTTTGCTTGACGTGGCTCATTGAGAGACAACAGAGTGCTTAGCTCTGTTCAGAACGAGAGCAGGCTGTTGATCCTTAACATGTTGTACTTGACTGCCGATACAGTCCTGAAACACTGCGGGTTGTTTAAAATTGGGAAAACTGTGTTTATTAAGGCGCCTTTTAATAGCCTGAAATGTTTCATACCTCCAATCCCCCACATGTTTACATATTACGAGTTAAGCGTTGTGTGTATTTGCCGTAACGCGTGTAGAAGGTGTAATAGGGGAGCAGCAGACGATGGAAAAGGAGAATATCCATTACATAAGAGATTAAAAACCAAAGGAATGTTAGGTATGTGACCAAGAACCCTGGCCAATAATGTGAAAGTCAACTCCAGGAAGCCCCCCCCCCTGAGTACGGAGGCTCGGTGGGCAGCTCCACTGTACGTGCCTTTGATGTAAAAGGGAACAAACGCACAGCAGGGCCACCGAGGCACAAACTCATATCATGCAATTAGACACCACTGTTGTTTTAACTTTGCTTTGGGCCACAGCAGCAGAGGTCATACTCTACGAGAGTGCGAAGCAACAGCAAGGGCAGTGAGGCGACTGGCAACACAGCTAGCGACAACCAAGCAGAACTTTCGGCTCTACGGCAGTTTAAGCTGCTTTTCTTCACGACGAGAAAGCACGATTCGGAGACAACGAAGGCAAGGAGGCTGAGTTGGACAAAGATAGCTCCAAGTCATTGCTTTGCAAGCGACCGGTGAAGTTCCAGCCTTTCCACTCAACTGGAGTGAATAATCAAATCAAATCCCAAAGAAAGAGATGCTGAAGTTAAAACACCGTGGCAAAACCCAGGGACAAGCTCCCAGAGCAGGAACAGGGGGAAAAGGCTAAAATCATAACTTTTGAAAAAAAAATACTCATTTTAGTTGTTTTTTTTTTTGCTAAATATACTGGAGAAGTCATGAACAAACCAGGGTCTGTTTTAAATAGCAGTTTCCGAAAGTTTTAAATAGTAAACTTTGTGTTTTAATGATTGGCTGTTCACACACTTTTGTCATTGGTTCCGGCCAACAATCTGCACTTTTGAAAGGATCATACGATCCTTTCAACTCGCCGCTACCACAACAAGATCTGTAACTTCGACGGTGAACTCGACAAGAGAAGAAAAGGTAATTAACTCTCCACTTGGCACACCGATGCTGGATTCTATAGCAGCCGAAGGAAAGTGGAAGGACATGAGAATGATTCGAAGTTAACAGGAGTCGTCCTTACTTTGGTTAATACTGTAAACATTTGAGTTAACTTCCACTCCTCAACACATTTGCATAAAACACTTAGAAATGTGTCTTTTCTCCTTTTCAGCACAAACATACTGTAGCTCTACAGAGAGTGATGCAGGGCAGCAACGTGCTCCCCACCCTGCAGCACCCTGCAGCACCCCGCAGTCTTTGGGGGGGGGCTGAAAACTTAAATGTCTGAAGCGAAGTCAGTCAGTTGGCCTCAGGCAAAACAACCCCTTGTTGTCTGGATTGGTGGGTGTATCTGTGGCTTCACATCAATCTGATCCAAGCATGTGGTCAGTAGAGGCTCTGATTTAAATTTTGAAATAAGTTTGCCCAATCCCTGGTGGCACTTTGCACCGTTTTAGGGCGCTTTTCCAAATCTGTAACTTGAATAATTAATAAAGAAACCCACTGACACAAAACAAAACATAAGCGTTATCTGCATTGATAAAAAATGGCTGTGATGACAGGCGCACAATGTTAGATTGTAAAGCAGGCTAGTTATGAAACAGTTTAGTAATTTTATAAGAAATTATTAAATCACCTTCTGCAAGCTCTGTATAAACCTTGGATGCACTGCACAGCTGCTACATTGCATTTGCTGTGTATGCTAGTGGAGGTGATGCTTTGTGTTTAGTGCATCACAAAATGTATTAAGATGTCCATGCTGCTTTGAGGTGTCAGTGAGTCACCAACAGAATAGTGTCTGCACAAAACCACGCTGTTGGAATGGCATTATCGTATTTACTTGTCTGTGTTTAACATGACCATAACATGAAAGCTATTATGTTTTCCTGCTAATAATGTACTGCTCGGGTTTCAGATGAGGTTTTGCGGATGGAGACCGAGCTCCAAATGCAGCAATTAGTAGAAATTATTCAGGTTCAGCGAAGGGGTCGTGTAATACACAACTTGATTGGATGTGGAGATTGTGCAAGATGGCCGCAAATTCGTAAAGCCGAGTGAGGTTCACTCGGGTAATTCTTCGTGTAAACACTTTTTCACAATGTCATATTTTCTAATCAAAAAGTTCCAAGTGACGTCATGGGTCATTCAGGCTGAAACCATTAATCTTCCAAGTCTGCTGTGATGCATCGAATTCAGTCCAAAGTCATAACATAGTTTGCGTTGAGTCCGATTCGAGGCCACGTCTTCTAGTGTCAGTGGGAACAGAAAAACCAGTTGTTTCGGACCGGTTCTGCCTTTCACGTGCAACACATCATCTACTGGCGCACACTCGTCACAGTGACGAGGCCCACTTTCCAAATCCTACTCCTCACAAACAAACTTGTGTTCCCCTCTCTTCCTTGAAGGGGGAGAGTGTGTGATGCACTTTGTCCTTCCTGTTTCCCACTGTGCAGTCTACTAAGGGGAAGGACGTGCTTTGCCTGCTTGGATCTGGACGTGTATCACACACACTCAAACACATGTGCACACACGCACACACACACACACACATCTGTTGCTTTAGATAGAGCTGCAAAGTGAAGTCCACATTTTCAAACTCTGCATATATTTGGAAAAACGACTCAGAAAACAGCCTATCTAAACATGCAGGTACTGCTTTAAGTTTAGTGGTTGACAACAACAACTCAAGGAAGATTTGTTGTTTTTTTTTATGTGTTGGTATGAGCATAATACTGACCTCTGACTCTGGCATAGCAGCAGCCACACTTAACTAGGATTTTTCGGAACAAGTGCTGGCAGCCACAGCCTCTGTGGTGGCGATGGTGATGGTGGTGGCCCCCTTTCATGCTGTTGAAGCATGAGCAGAGGTGGGCATGGGGCCCAGCAGTCAGTCTCTATCCCCCCCACCTCTTTTTTTTCAGCTTTACTCCAGCAAAAGTGTAAATCTCCAAAAAAGGTGTCAGCTGATCCTCTTCTTCTTCTTCTTCTTCTTCTTCTTCTCCTTCTTCCTCCTCCTCCTTCTCCCCCTTTTTCTCCTCAGTTGACTATTAACAGTGCTGGAGCCCACATCCAAGACACTGGCAGTCCTCAAAAGAAGCAGGCAAGAGGAAATCCACACCAACAGGGGATTTGTTTTTTGTTTTGTTCTTTTCTTTTTAAAAGGCGGTGAAATGTTCCTGTGAGCTCATCATTACACTGAACATGTACTCTCCTCTCTCTGTCTCTCCGGGGGGTTTTTTGGATTTTTTTCCCCTGCCTCTGCTTTCTCTCTGGTGCTGAGCTCTCGCCTCTGTGAACTGCCTGGTCAAATGACAGACGGGGAGACTGTTTCAGAGAGAGAGAGAGTGAGCGAGACGGAGATAGCAGGGGAGAGATAGAAAGAGAGAGAGAGAGAGTAAGGGGAGGGGTGAGAAGGGTGGAGTCTACGGATCTTGTTGTCGGCTATTCCAGTATAAGGTTCCCACTCCCTTGCCTTTTCTTTTTTTTTTCTCCTGTCCTCCGTGCCTTTCTCCCACTCTCCTACTTGATTTTTCTAGCTGCCTCTGTTCCATTTCCTCTCTTGTCGGCGACCCCCTCTGCCGTGTCTGTTATCCTCTTTCCTATATGCTTGAGTCTCATGGTGGCAATCCTGACATGGGGAGCCTTAGACAGGACTAGATTAAATGTGTTCTCCTATGTCTCCTCACTTCTGACTCTGTAAATAGAGACATCCGGGTCTGCAGTGATACCGGTTGCTATTTAAAGGCCATATGCAGCTTTAGATTGGGTGTCATGCATTTTTCAATAAGTTAAGACACGGGTTCAGTTTCTTTAAGACGTGTTTTCGGGTTCCGGGTCACACCTCTTCATAGAGAGACGTGTTCATTTATGATCCTTAAGGTAGCCATTTTATTTCTCTGTGTCTCCATGGAGAAAATAAGCAGACTCATGTTTCATAATGTTGCTACTCCTGCACAGTGTGTGTGTGTGTGCGTGTGTGGGCGCATGTGTCTGTGTGTGTAACTCTCCACATGCAGACTTCTAACTCTTTGTCTGACATGGAGTAACATACTTACAGGAAAACATAAGCAGAGGAGTAGCGCAAGGAGTCCAGGGAAGAACCCTGTGCGTCTGTGGTTAAATATTAATTGTTTTTAATGATGAATCATTTATGGAACAGATAAGGGCTTCCTAATACGCAGAGTTGCCCATCTGCACATTAATTGAACTACTGATGTTCAAGATCCATCACAACTTCTGCGTTCGAGGGTTATTTCGAAAATCCTTCATTCATATCAGAAAAGACAAAAGAGGTCAATGAATTCAGAATATGGGGCATGAAAGACCTCTAATGTTATATTGTGTTTTTTTCCTTCTATAATGTATGCAAACTATTTCCTGCTAATGAATGTCCATATTATTGATTGTTTAAAAAAGTTAGCACGAATTAATGCACATTCATAATTATACTCTTAATCATTGCCAGATAATTGTTACCTCTTCACCGAGCTTGGCCATTTGCCTTCATGCGCAATTGTGCTCAATTCTCATCTCCGTGCAGTGCTACGTTTGAGATTTCTCCCATTGAATTTGATTTCACTTACAGAGCCGCTCAGCATACAGAAGCAGTGCTGAACAATGATGTTGATTTTCTGCATACAATTGTATTCTGCCTATAATTTTAGCTGTGGCGGCAGAGGAAGTGAACAAAGTCACTCAATTCCAAATATTGAATTAACATTATCAGGTATCTTATTTGGCTATATACTTTTGTCTTCATAGGGTTCTAGTAGGGTGGTTTGATTATAGTGCAATTTCTGGTAAGCTTCATAATGTCGAACTGGTGCATTACATATGTCATGGCCAAACGTTAGCAAGTCAGTAAAATCGAAAACAATCGTTTCTCAATAGCTTCTTCCCTCTGTAAGAAGCGAAGCATAGAAGCGTGTGAAGGTTACTGTAATAGTGCTTAAGGGTAGAACCTTACCCCACCTTCCAGAAAATGAATTTCAATATTCTGAGAAAATAAGATGTAACATCATGGACAGTAAGCAGTAATATCCAGTCCTGCACTGTCCCACTGTAAATTCCAGGACAATATCCTGAACCTCTTGAGAGTATAACCTCTTCTGGAAAAGCAAAGGTCTGAGAAAGTGACCTCTATTTTCAAGAAGACTTACCTCAAAGTTCTGAGAAAACAACAAATAAGTTCAAAAATGGTAAACTGCATAGTCCTGAGAGACAGCTCATAAATTCCAGAACAGCAACATACAAGTTTCTGGAAACGTTGGAAATGTGGTAAGGCAATCTCTATGTTTTGGCAAAAAATAAAATAAAAAATAAAAAAATCACGGAGTTCCAGAGATTTCACATGGAAACTTGTAAGTCATGGAGAATGCAGCTTGTTAGTTCCAGTTAAGTAATCACCAAAAGTTCGGGAAAACAATGTGTCAGAGCTATAAAAAGCAACCTCTAAGTTTTAAGACTGCAACATGTTGGTTTTAACCAAACAGAGTTGGTTTCTATGACGTTCCCCATACGTTTGGGCCCAGTAACCTGCAAGTACATGGACTTACAGGTTACCGTAATGTCTCAGCTCTGGGATACTAATCTCTACTTTCTGGGAAACTAACATGTTTCCAGTATTATATAATGTCTTTAATGATTTGTTCGCTTCAACAGTTTTCAATGTTTCTGCCGAAGCATCTCTATGTACATAAGAGATTAAGCTATGCATTGTCTCTGTGGATTTGACCGCTTTAATACATGGGTTGACAATCGCTTCTCTAAAAACAGCCTCACAAATAATTAGAATATTAAATACAATCTATTTTACTTCTAATAATTCAATGCCTATCAGAGTTACTGAAGGGTTTGCATGGTTCGTAGAAATTCACCAGGCACAGCAATGCTGAACAACTGAAGGAAATGTTTTGAACCAAAATACTCATGAATGTTGATCAGCCTTATTGGTGAACCTGCTGAAATTTGTTCACGAGTACAGAATCTTTGCTCCACTCATCTGCATCTTCACTTTTCCCAACTCTTAGAAACGTTCAGGGTTCGATTAGCGGTTGTGCACTGGACATTCTGGAGCCAGAAACATGTGCACACCTAGCATTGCAGTCCTACGTCTCAAAAAAAAAAGAAAAAAAGCAGTTTCCAACACTGTGGAACAAACAAAGCAAACCATATTTAGATGTGAACATCAAAACACCAGAAGCACAGTTTACATTTTTAGCCTTTCTTACAGATGAAATCAGAGCGGGCCCATAAAGTAAAACACGTTCTCTTGAGTAAATAACTCCAGACAGAGCCGGCGCAGGAAGAAAAATGAAAAAAAAAAAAAAAAAGTTTTTATGAAATGCTGTGACATTCTGGCCTGGAAACGGCAATCTCAGTCTCGAAGCTGCTCAGATCGTGAATTAAAGTCATAATATGACTTTAATTTCGCTGCACTTCTCTTCCTTCGCGTAAATCACCAGCTAATTCCTGGAATAGCATCGAGACAGGTGAGGCTCAGCAGCAATCCAGCCACCACACACGCTCCAGAGCAACACCGTCGAGTGCCTCCATCTCGTCGCGGCGACAGGGCGCGGGGCAGACCGCTGTCACGTCGTCTCTGTCACCTATAGGTGACAAAGCAAACGGAGAGGCCTCGCCCATCAGCCTCTCAAAACCAGGATGCACACGCACATCCGTTACACAGCTCGCCGACCGTGTCTTCGTTTACAAACACAGAGAGCCCGACGCAGCTGCAGCGTAAAAGAAAGAGAAGGAAAGTTCTGCAGAGGAGAAAAATAAGTCATCTATTCTCAGACTCGGTTGGCACGCTGGTTTCTCCCACTCTGCACTTTCGCTCTTCTCGGACACAAAAGGCTCGCGCTCTTTCTGACCGTGCCGCTGCATCTCTTTGCTCAGAAGAGAGTCTTTAAGCATCTGTGACTGAGGGGCTGATACTCCTCAGGGTTATTGAGCAGAGCTGTTGAACAGCATGGCTTCTCACCGACGTGGGTCTTAAATGATGTCAAGTTGCAGGAGATTCAAAGAAGCCATGCGAAGCAACAGATTTGGCAGAAATGCTAAAAAAATATATCGAGTGAAAAGGTATATGAAAAAAAATCGCTTTCAATGTAGAGTCTATTAAAAGTATGTTTAAGGGAGAGTAATCCTAATTATAAAATACATTTTCATTCTGTGCTACTTTTACATCCGCTTATTTTACTCTCGGAGGAAAACACGTGTATTAGTCAGGCTTAATGACTTGTTACCGCAAGTGTAATAACGCTTTAAAATACCTCCATGCTGAGAGATTAATCAAATAACTTCATACCTTTTCATCCCAGAGAGTGCTGGTGACACACATCAGATTTTAACTCTGAAAGAGTCGAGTTTAAAATCAAACTCGACTCTTTTGATTTCTGTTTTAATGAATCTTTGCCTTTTCTTGATTAGTCAAAAAAGAAAAAAAAAAGGGTCATGATTACCTAAAGCAACTTTCACTCAGGCTAAAAGGGTAAACTATCAATGCAACTAGATAGGAAATTATTTTATAAACTTAGAATTGATCACAGCTGCAGCCGGTAACTTTTATTTTTGAAAAGTTTTGTTTTGTTGCATATTTGTCTTGACAGTAAGACATGAGACAGATAACATACTGCAGCATGAAGTTGACTTATCAGGTTAGGGTTATGCGTTCCATAATCCTCTAGTGGTGACGACTTCACAAACATTATTTCTTGCATTTTATACATAATTTTATTTTCACTAGTTGATACTACATGATATCCGCCATCTACAATTGGCAAATTTACCTCAGCAGTTTAAACGTCAGCTGTTGAACCAAATTCGTGTTCATCTTCACTAAGTTCTTTGATGTTTTCAACGACTGCTTCTTAAATGGTGGCTATTTTTACATAATGCTGTTCCCCTTTGAAGCTAATGAATCTTTTAATTTACTTGAAAACATAAGCAATTTGGACTATTACAGACCTACAATGAATCGTTTGTTCCAAATTTAAAAATTGGAACAAAATTAAACGAATTAAAGCTTTGTGAGACTGGATTAGACATCACTAAGTCACAGAAACAGCACTGGCGATAATTACCAATCACCTCTTCCTCGTCCTCCACAATAGACTTGCATCTATGCTTGTCCTGTCGGAGCTTCGCTTGATACCATGTGTTACAAAATGACATTCAAATATTCAATTAAAGAGGAGTTAAAGTGGTATTTTGATGAAAGGAAAAGAAGAGTCAGACTGATTTAAGCTTCAAACGTCTCACAGAGTCCAATTAGTTTTGTAATCCCAGAATCTTCCCTCAACAGAACGCTCAGTGTTTTGGTTCATGTTGACTCTGTAAATGGTGATTTTGAGAAACACAAGAGATCTACTGCCAACATGTTCATTTTTATTTTGCTTTTTGGGCTTGAAGACCAAACAGCACCACAAATCTTTTGTTGTTGACAGGTGACCAGTTTGAAGGAATTGTAAACCAAATCAAAGAAAGCACGTCACAACGTTTTGGGGACAATTTTTAGTATTTGCTACCTGAGGAAGATCGCAGTTATTGCCATCTACTGGCACACCCAGGGTAGTTCAGCCTTTTTGTTAGAAATTCTCCTTCCAAGGACTTTATAAAAAAAAACAAAACAACAACAGCAACAAAAAACCAGATTAGACTCCAAGCCAACAACCTAAAGAGCAGAATCACTTTATTAATGTGCTTCAAATGGCGGCATTTGTCTTTGAGCCTGCGCACCAAAGACAAAAACGGCAAGGCGTTTTTAAAAATAACATGTCCTTTCTGTCATTTAGAAATGAAATTTCTATCAACTCCTTCCATGTAAGTCATTACAAATAAAGAAGTAAAGAGACAAGACAAGAAATGGCCACACCCGTGATGTAGCTCTGTGTTCTGCATCAAACATTTCGTGACTCGGATCGCTGTTCCCGTGCTGACATTTAGCACCAATCCAGTATCTCTTCTGCCATGCGGAGCGGAGTCTTTTAATAAATAAACACTAAAATTAGACCCTGCAGACATGACAGTGTTCTGAGAAATATGGAAAAAATGTTCCGCCGCTAGCGTGCAGGGAGGAGCGGGGGATGTGAGGTGATACTTGCATTAGCACACATTCATCTTGCTTCTTTTTTATCTCTCCTTTGCTCCTTCTTCTTCCTGCATCCAACCCAGAAACACTCTCTCAAATGCATTCGATGCGACTCGCATGTAGGCGAGTGCAGACGCAGGCAGCTGAAGAAAAGCTATAAATATGCATTTGGTGAGGACTTCTCTTAAACACTTATCTGTGGGTCAGAAATATAATCCATTCAATAGTTTCGGTAATTTTCTACCTAAATGCCAAGCAGCTGAGCATGGATTTATAGGGTCCTGATAGGAAGTGATTCATGATTTCAGTCCACTCCTGCAACCCAATATGTTCTCCTAATCTTCATTTGATGTGACACTCTCGGAATGCATTTGAAAAGTTATTCTTAACCTGCAGTTAGGAAGTTCAGACTTCAAGGTTTGGATGTCGGGATACCGATTCTCACTTCAGCGGAGTTTGCAGTTACTTATTTCGTGTGTTCACCAACCCCCTATTGACATTAGCCTCTCCTCACCCCATCAAGCAGCTGAAACCCAGCCAAAGTATACTCACTTACACTTCACTCTCCAAGCTGCTTCTCCATTGCTTTTCCTCTTTAGTTCCTTTCCCTCCCTTTTCCTTTCGCCCTCCCCCCCTATTTCTAAACTGAGCTCCAATTAAGGCAAACTGGCATTCTGAACAAGCTGTTTTTAGGAAGATCTCTCTCTCTCTCTCTCTCTCTCTCTCTCTCTCTCTCTCTCTCTCTATCTCTCTCTGTCTCTCTCTCTGTCTCTCTCTCTCAATGTTTTTTGGCTCTGGTTCCATTACAGAACAGAAGAAGTTCGGGTAAATATCTAGTCCTTATTTGCACTGTGCTGCAGAGAGATGTGGGGATTTTTGTTTTATCCATGAGGCCACAGTTACAGTGTAAGCATAAACCATGGAGACAGGCAGGTGTGTCGACGGTGTACTTTATGTGCGCGCAGGCAAGCGTGAGAGCGTCTCATCATGAGTGCTTCTCAGAAGCTCCCTCATCAAGCACTGCTTCTCTGACAGTGTGAGCTCTGCACCACACAGAGGGGATGTGCAGCCGCCGTGCAGACTTGTTTCCTATAACGTAAACAGCTCTCATATGACACTGCTGCATTAAAGCATGCGCGCTGAGAGCCGCTCTGGAAGAAATATGCTCTCTTTTTAAAAAAAATAAAAATAAAATAAAAAAGTCTGGAAATGACTTGAGCTGGAGTTATAAAAAATACTCTTCCTGAAACCCCCCTACTTCACCTCTGCACACATTTCTTCATATCTTCATGCTCTGGTAGCAGAATGAGAGTGTGGGACTGCTGCTGGCTCCGTCCAGAGGTTTTGGTTTAATGTTTAAAAAACAATTACTTCATTAAACACACTGAAAAGCCCAGGACTGAAGATTATTACAGAAATGCCATGTCGTAACATGAGTGATTCATTTTTCAAATTTTAGTATCACTACAAAGGTTAATATTTGTGCAATTGCAATTCGCATGATTGTCACAATCATATATTTTAGAGCAAACTTTGTTGTTTTTCTTTCCAGGGTGTAATGATTTTACACCAAACAACTCAAATGAAGTTTCAATATATTTTGGAACTTCATTCCAAATCCCCACAGGGTCGGGTTAATGCACACAGCCTCAAATCTATACATACAGCACCACCAATATTCACACCAGCTATTAATAAGGCTCTGGAATAATGGCTGCATATTTGAGAAGAGTTCTTGTCAAAAATGATAGAAATTGTTGTTTTAATCGACTTTTTGACACCGATAAAAGTCCATCAGTGACCTGTACTGAAAAGGTCGTCTCGTTCCTCTTTCTACATCTTATTTTGTGAGACGAAAAATGTTCACGATAATTAACTATGAAAACAGTACTGTTTAATAAATATGATCATTTGGAACGTGCAAGTGATTTTTTTTTTATTTTTTGTAATGCGCCTCAAGGTGACATTGGTTGTGAATCGGAGGATTATAAATAAGCTGAGCTGAAAAGCACAGTGACCTGCAAGGTTTCTGTGTGCTCAAACTAACTCAGTCAATTCAACCTAGTCCCACTAAATAAAATATTTTTATTTGACATTATTTTTACAGAAATCAATTTTCGCCTTGACATTCGAGAATCTCTTTGTCAAAAAGCCACATTTTGCTGATCATGATTCAATTTGTAAACGCAACAAAAAAGGGTAAAACATGCAAAGGGATGATTTTTTCTGGAGGTGGAAAACGGCTGAGTTGACTCAGTTCTTCAGTAATTCACCTTACGGGTCATTTTACTACTCAGTTGCATCCAGTTCTTCCTGATCGAGTTATAAAAGCATAAAAAAGGGTAAAACATCCAGGGGGGTTGAATACTTTTGGTCGACACAAGTTCTTAAAAAAAAAAAAGAACTCACTGACTCACTTAGTTATACAACTAAAAAGAAATCTAACACAAGCATTTGCTGTGGAATAACTTATTTATTTGAAGCAGGAATGAAAAGCATCTTTTTTTTTTTTTTTTTTCCCAATATTTTGCTGAGCTTCGAGTAACTGTTACTGTCCGTACTTTGCTGTTGTGGCCCACTTCCATCCCTCACGTAGAGTAATTTTTAGCCACAGCAGGAGGCGGCTTGTTCTAAAAAAAAACAAAAAAAAAAACAGCAATTCGCCTGCACTGCTGTCTGTTCTGGAGAACAAAAACATACTTTCAATGATCTGCTGCCCAGCAGCTAAAAGGCATTGGATTTCCTACTAGAGTAAAAAAGAAAGAGAGAGAGAAAAGAAAATATGAAGCAAAGTTGAGTGGCTAAAGTGTCATGTAAAAGCAGTTAAAACCAAGCTTTTTTATTAATATTATTTGTAATCTATGCAAAAAAAAAATAAAAAATGTATCGTTAGTTCTACTAGTCACGGAAACAGCTCTCGAAAATCTATTGTTGCCTGTGAAACAATACATTTAGAAACCTAATCAATGTCACCGGTTTAAATGGATTTAAATGTATGTAATTAGAGGGTAATGGCCACAAGGAGCTCCTTAAAAACAAACTGATTAACGTCAAAGAAGCAGGTAATTCAATAGAGATAATTAGGGTATTTTTTTTTCCAACTAATTGTTAATATCAATCAGCTTAATTCAAACAGGAAAAGCAGCACTTACATTTGTCACGTTAAGGATTGATTGGAATCAGATCGTCCTGTTGCAAGCCATAACTTAAAAAAAACATTCATTTTATATACAGTACACCAGTCACTCCTATCAATATTAATTAATCTATTTAATGCTTAATCAAAGGCAAAAAAAAATCTTTTAGAATTAGATTACATACCAAGATTTATGAAGATTACAAACGTTTTTTTCTGGCCTCTGTGCAAGGCAGGACAGCGCTGCACACACATAATCGAGTCAGTCACCTGAGTGAGGCGAATGCTATCTAATCTCAGGCTCTGGTAACCCGATGTGATGCAGCTTCAGGTTGATCTTTGTCCTTTTAAGGTCACGCACAGTCAGGCAGTGTAGTCCCAGAGTCCTCTGTATCTCCTTCTCTCCCTGGAGGACACGCGCTCCCAGAAAAACCTGATATGGACAAAGCCCGGGACGTCCGCCGCAGCTCGCATCGTCATTGCTTACGCTCGCGCTCCTTAGAGTAGAAAACTGAACGGTTGCGTTTGAAGCAAGGATGAAGTAAACGTCAAACTTTGCTCCTAAAAGGACAAGTTTGTCTGTTATTTCCAAGCACATTGAGAGCAGTAGGTGTCTTCCCACCTCTGACGGCTACTACAAACAGTTTTGCTGTTCTGTTCTTGACAGCGATGTCCCGGTAGTAAAAGAGAAGACAGAAAAGAAAAAAAAAAGACATGACCAGAGGACAGCGAGTAAAACAAATATACGACATCTGCTGATTGAATAAAAGAAATGCTGCCAGTGTTAAAAAAAAAAGTTGTCTTGCTGCTTCGTTTAAAGAAAAGACGCATGTGAATGTGGAAGAAGCAGGACTAGATGAGAGAAAGTGTGATTCAGTGATCTGAAAGTCAGAGGAAAGCAAACCTTCTGCCGACTCTGAAGAATATCAGACACTGTCAACATGCAGGTTGTCTTATTTCTAAGGTCTTCCATCTACTCATTTGTTATGTAAACCATCCATACATGTATTATCTGTTAACCCTTGTCCCTATTGGAGTCGGGAGGTGCTGGTGTCTATCTCCAGCTGCGTTCCGGGCGAGAGGCGGGGTTCACTCTGGACAGGTCTCCAGTCTGTCACAGGGAACAAACAGGACAAACAACCACACACACACACACACACACACACACACACACACACACACACACTCACACCTAGGGAGAATTTCGAAAGACCAATTAACCTGACAGTCATGTTTTCGGACTGTGGAGTATTGGAGAACCCGGAGAGAACCCGCGCAGGCACAGGGAGAACATGCAAACTCCGTGCACAAAGACCCCGGGCCGGGAATCGAACCCAGGACCTTCTTGCTGCAAGGCAACAGCGCTACCAGCTGCACCACCGTGCAGCCCTATTATTAAAATATTAAAGACACTAAACTTGTCTCAAATCCAGTACTCATACAAAATAGTACGTTATGTTGTTTTTATTGTCTAGATGTTGAACATGTTTCACCGACTTTCCATTTGGCAATCAGAAAGCCCAATGCTAAATAAAATAAACAATTTCCATTAACCTTACCATCCCATTAGCCAGCCCTCAGTGAAACCTATAACAACTTTATTTTATTCTTCTTTAGGACCGGAAACTGTGACCAAAAACAATATTTTGGCTGCATTAGCAACCGAGTGAGACTGTTACAGATAAGCATCGCTAACAGCTTCCTCTGGCCTCACTCGCACTCTTTTGTGCACCTTATACTGTTCTGCACAACAGTTAGTGGACCACTCACATCACCCATGCATACACACACACAGACACACACACACACACACACCCCCACACACACACACACACACACACACACACACACACACACAACACACACACACACACACACACACACACACACACACACACACAGTCCATCTAACCCAAACCCAGATCCAGCTACAAAGCTCCTTTTGTTCCATTTCACTCCAGGAAAAGTCACAACACACAAAGCCCGCTGCAGCGAAATGAAAAGACGTTGCACCACCACTGATAGGGCAGAAAGGGGAAGGGAGGCAGCAGAGTGTGTTTTCTTGCCCCATCTGGAAAGAATTGCTCGTGTATGCGTACACACACGGGAACTCTCTCTCCCTCTATCGCTCGCACATACTTATGGATTGTAAATTATACCTAAGCAATTTACTGCCATTTCTCTACTAGACCAAGAGGGGAGAGCTTAATAAAAGTGAACTTCTAACTCTCAGGTGTCTCCAATCTGATACGTTCCCCCTGAAGTTATTATCAACTAGTGACCTCCATCAGATATGGCAGACGGGATTTGGGTCTGTTTCGACTCTCACGTATAGGCAGCACGCAGAAAGTCTGGCTGCTACGTCACGTTGCACAACCACACTGGCATGTTTATCCCCCCGACTCCCGTTGGAAACACATCAGTGTTGTATGTTTGATTGCTGCTATGTAAATCATTGTCACTGCCCCCATTTCTTTTTTTCTTTTTTTTTTTTGACGTTGCTGCAGAGAAATCAAAGATGTGTCCAACAATGACTCAAAGTTGAATCTTGAAGTTTGCGTTTCGGGACATGGCTTTGCTCTGACCGGTTTGTTGAGGGTTTGATGTTTAAGCAGCGTTGACAAAAGTGCAACTACTTCAGGTCTTACCTGTTCGTTCCCTCCCGTTTGGGTTCTGCGTGGCCGCGGCCTGTTGCTCCCACCCTGGCCCATCCGGGTCCCACTGGCCCTGCGCAGGTCCCTTTTCCTCCTCGCTTGATGGGAGGTCCGCCTCGCCTCCCTCAGGGAGCTGCTGCACACAGAGATGCCATTGTCAGCATGGGAGCTCTGCTCTCAAGGAGGAAGCAATTGTAAGATTGCACCGGGCGCTTATGGCCACATAACCGCAGAACAATATACCAGTGGCTGATTTTTATTTTTTTTTCTTTTCCCCCCACAATTCCCTGCATCTTTTTCATCCAGTTCTCCATTACACACAGAACAGGAATGCGATGGAAATGAGGCCCTGCTTTTTGCCACAGAGAAAGCAGTTCCACTCTGTATTTAAAGCCCAGCAGCACCAAAGTGCAGCTTAGCGAAGGAGGGCTGAGTTATCTCCATTTTTCAGACAGGCAAACAGATCAGATTCCCTCTCGTGGTTGTTTTTTTTGTTGTTGTTTTTTTTTTTTTCGGACTGTCTGTCAGGAGGGGGGAGAAATGATTTATGATGATAAACAGTTTTCAAAGAGACCTTCAAAGAGAAACGCACTGGATGTTCTGGTACACTGTGACCTCTGAATGTCTGATTTCTGCTGCCAGATGTGGTCGAATGTACAGGCTTTACTTTCAGTCCTGCAGCCTCTACTTCTTAACATATAATCTGCATCAGGAAGACAAGAGGTTCCTGTCTTGTCACTTAACAGATACAAATCTGCACGAACAAAAATCTGCATGGCTCGGTCTTAATGCCACTTTTATTCAATGTCTAGGTCCACTCGCCCCCCAAGAAAACTCAAATTACTCAAATTACGTCTCTCACCATAATGCCACGGTACCGACAACTTTATATTCCTGTTTCACATCAATATAGTCTCTGAATGATGCAGGCATTGAGCAAGTTCATACATCAGTGTTAATAAGAATTAAACATTATTATTTTTGCTTTACTGATGGTTTTACATGACGATAAATTATTTCATAGATATTTTTTTATCCATATTAAGATGTCCAAATGAGGATTTCCTTTTTTTTTATAATGCTTACATTTTTTTTTTTTAATGCATTTCCAATTTTTAACCTCACTTTCTATTCTTATAGTTCTTTATTTTATCATAAAGTAACTTAAATTAGCTTGCGTATTAACAGTGCCACACACATGACCCCCAGGCAAGGATCCATAAACATGATTGACATCCCAAATATTATAGAGGAACCAATAAGTTTCCATCTCTTATTAGAGTCTCGGATGAAGGCAAAGATCAGAGAGAGTAAAGTTGAGGTAGAAAAGCTACGTGAGAGTTTGAGAGGGAAACTAACGCAGCATGACTTTGTTTATGGTCACGTGTTTTGTTCGTCTCCACTCTGCTTCCTCTTCCACAGAAACATCCAAAATTCCTCCGGAGCGCTGAACAGGGACAAGGCATCTCCCCGCTTGTCTGCTTTGACCATTTTAGGCGGAAAAAAAAACAAAAAAAAAAAACAACTTATGGAAAATAAATTAAAATAACCCCGAGATGAAATGGACTGAGCCAAAGATAAGATGCAATGCCGTGCTCTGCCGAGCCCAGAAAAGCGCCTCCATATGTGTGGGCTTCCTCTGTGAATTTGTGCTAACTACGCTTTCACATAAACACAAATCATAAGCACACAAAGTGATCCACAACAGAGTTGTAACTCACCCACTGCGGATTGGGCATTGCCACGGAAGTCAGCACGTCAGCCATGGCTCCCAACATCTGGTCGGTGCGTCCCTGATTCTTCTGCAGAGACTTCATCTTTTCCCTCAGCTCCCCCTAACAACCTTCACTCCTCTCAGGCTGTGCCACAGTGTGGGGCTGAGCCCACCTCGTCCCACACTGGAGCCCACAGCATAAGAGCAGCTTATCCAGGAAGAGGAGGGGTGCTTACGTTTGTCCGGACCTGGGAGTGCGCACTTCCACAGAAGCCTTCAGAAGTTGTCCCTTTCTCATTCCAGAGAGGTGAGTCTGTTTCTGCCTGAGTCCAGTGAACATCTGGCTCGTCCTGTCAGTGGGAGCTTTTACCGGTGAGGCCGCTACATTTGAAAGGGCCTCCTTGTGAGAATCCAGAGTCCTCTTTGTCAGCTCCCTTTAAGAGGACACTTTTCATTATTGAGAAATGATGTCTGGGAGGCTACCCTTTATTTTGACTTCACTGAAGTCGGAAAATGAAAATGGTGACTTTTCACATCTCCCTCCCTGAAATCCTTCTTACTTATCCTCCATTGGTCAAAGAAGATCACCTCCCTCCCAAAAACCTCACCTCCTGCCATCATTCTCCCTCTCCTCTCCTCTCATCCTCCGTCCCTCTTGTCTTTACTTCCTGAACTCTGCCCTCAATCACAGAAAATCAATCTCTTTTTTAAATATCTCTCTGTTCCGGGCTTCATTTTAACTACGTCACGGTGAGGTGCACCGTCAACAAATGATCAACTGTGTGAACTCTTCAGCGGTAACGCCACGCGCATGAAACTTACTGAACTGAATGTGACCGACTACACCCATATTATTACTCAGCCGTGTTTACATCAAAACAGCTCATAATTCTCGCATGATTCTAGACCGAAGACAGTTCTTGCCACGGAATTAAAAAAGTTATGATTTCTGCCGAGGAATAAATTATGTGCCACATCCAAATGGCAAAAATCACACTCACGACACACTGGTGCATACGATTAGAGCTTTATCGCTCAGCATTTTGAAGGCGGCTTGGAGAACTAAAGCTGTCCGGAGACAGAGGGACATCATGGGTCAGCAGTCGTATTTCCCAAATATCATCAAAAACCACAGGAGGCATGAAGTGCTGGTCTGATTTTAAAGTTTCAATAAATATTTTTGCCGTCTGTAAGAGGTGAGCAGTGAGTAGCGAAAGATTCAACAAGAGAATATGTTAATTTACATCATAGGCAAACTCTTAACTCTCTGTTCATATTGAGCTTCATGGATTTGGGGATTTCAAAAATAAGCACCTTTTTGACTCGTTTTACTCTTAGATATATATTAATGTTACCAGATCATTGCTTACAAAAAAAAAGACTTTATTTTAGCTTTGAGAGTCATTGTTTGCACATTTGCATAGGCCATGTTGTTGACAGCAAATTGAGGTTATCAGTTTGTTGTTTTTTAATGAAATCAAATCAAATTATCTGAAGTGAAAGAGTCTACATTGACAATAGGGCGAGAAATCTGAGAAGCACAATGTGCACAAATTTATACAATAGTTTTACATTTAAAGACAAAGGTAACCGCACAGTGCTCATGAAATTACTTTCTCCTGAAAAAATGCTGAAAACCAACATTTCTGAGTACTTAGCTTATTTCTGAAGTTTCTGTGGGCATGGAGAAGATGCAGAAAATAATCCTGGCTGCCAGCAGAGTGTTTCATAATAACATGTTTTAAATTTAGGGGTAAGAAGCGAGCAGTTTCAACTTCTTAGAAATATGCGTTTGCAGCAAAATTAGACATTCTCAGTTTCAACCTTTAGAATGTCTTAGATTATTTTCAGCAAGAGGCAAACGCAAGATTTTTTATGAACAGTGGCACGTTTAGCTTTTTTTTGTTGTTGTTGTTTTACCAGACACCCTGTTTATATAACATAAAACTATTTCTCTAAAACATGTTCTAAATGTATTTTTATCTTGCCAGTGAAAGTCTTCGGTATCGTGTGAGTCTGGGCAGGAAGTCAAGCACTCCCCGGATTGGCTGCTGTGTCAGTCAAAGACAATCAGGTACACACACCAACAAACACACACACACACCCACAGATAGCATGTCTTTCTATCGTCACAAGGACTTTGCATTAGTCCAGGACAAACCAGCCACTTGTCATGCGCTTTGCTTTTACAGAGGGGTCTGTATTGTATTGTATTAACTTTGCATTTCCTGCAATTCATTTTTCATTCAGTTCAGTAACCAGATCTTTACCCTAAGCCATTCCTAGTACATGCCTAACCCCAGAGCTAACCCAAGCTTAATTCACACCTTAGTCCTAAACCTAACCTGTAATCCCCAAATATCCTTTCTTCTTATGGGACTCGGGCTTTGGACCCCATAAGGAGCATTCAGTCCTCTCAACAAAGTATGTTAGAAAAATGCTTTGTAGATAAAGGATGGATGTTTGACGCTCAGTTCTGGGTTTGCCCCCCCCCCCTGTCTTTCTGCAGTTCTAGAAGAAGACTTTTATGGTGTCTTATCTCCTTTTTCCTTTAAATGTCCCCCCCAACTTTCTCCCTTTCTTTTTCCTATTTGTTTTCCTGTCAATGTGTCCATCGCATTTGAAATAAACCCAAGCTGACAGACAGGACACGTAAAAAAAAAGAGCTATCTTGTTGAGTTCAGCTAGTAATATGGAATATGCTCTCTATAATAATAAATACTGAAACTCTGATGTTGAATAGTATCTTTGTGCTTGATTTTGAAAGAATAATTTTAGTCTTGACTGCTTTAGCTCAATCAGTCATTTGAAATCTACTTTTTCTGCAGTAAATACTGAAACATTTATTTTGAGGACACCAAAATAAAGCTGTTTTTTTCATTAATATAGTTAGTAATATGGGATCTTCTTTTGCAGTGTTATGCTCTTGGTATATTTTCAGACTTGCTACAAACTTTCCAGACAGCCTGAACAAAGCACAAGCCAGCAACATCAATTTCTCCTTATTAAACCCTCCCACACATCAGCCCAGACCTCCTCGTCCTACATGAGCGACTTCAGCTCTGCTTCCTTCCTGCTTCCTTTCATTCACTTGATTCCTTTTGGATGGTTTCAGAAAACACAGCATGAAGAGGGTCTGCCGTCAGTCACATAGACGGAAATGATATAGCCCCCAAGAGTCTGAGCGATTCACTGCTAAGACCGGCCCCGCAGAGACTGCCAACAGCCTAATATTAGCCGAGCACATGTGTGTCCATACAATCAGTCACTAAGCTGGCTAAACTTAGTTCACTTTGTCCCAAGCCTCTTTCAAAGTTCTTTTGCTCCGCATCTGACTTCAGCTGGGTACCCGGCGTGTCTGGGGAGAAGAAAAGCAGCCTTTTAAAGTGATGAGTGAACGTCTCTGAGAATAATTTAAAGGATAAAGAAAACAAAGCTCAAGACCCTAAAAAGGAAATCGGATTACTTTCATTAGGTGCATCCCAGAATAAAATGCCGTCTAACAGATACAAATGTTACAAATGATACAAATGATTAATTTTTTGGTTAAAAAAAAAAAATAAAACAAAAAAATACAGCTAAAGCTTTTGTGCTCTGGGGTCAACAAACACAGCGTGCGCAGAATGAGCAATGCTGCCCTCATCTGGTTGGGTCAGCCTGCCTGTTGAGGCATGTCTAAAAGGTTCTCAATGGAGGAAAAACATCTCAAATCCCCGCCCTGCTACGCCAAACAGACTCCCCTGATATTTCCTGTCAATTTTATCTCTGCTTTGGTCCCTCGTGATGTAATCTATGCGCCCCCTCGGCGTCCCCGCTTTTCACTCTTCCTGAGTTTCATATCAGCAAGGACGCAGCAGAGGCTCTTGTGTCTAAACATAGATCGTCACCTTTTGAGTAATGGATCGGTTGGTATGATGGTGTAGAGGCAGCCAATAGGGTAGCGTTCTGGGTGATTAAAAAAAAACATAATAATTGCATGCAGCTTTCCAAGCTTAGAGAACTTAGTCTGTGTAACCATTGGATGGATGTGATCAAAAATACTCATAAAGACTCAAACTACTACTATATGAGGCGATGCGTTATCTTTTTAGCTGGATACATTGCAAAGATGGCTTTACACTTCTGAGTTTATATGTTCATTAAAGGTGATACAGAACAGTTAAAATTCAGCAAACAAACAAGGCATCTGAAATATTTTGACGTGTCAACATATGTCAATGGATGCTTGTCCGCTAAGTATCCATTTCCTGTTGCACCACATTCTAAAGATCTGCATTAGCATTTAGATTTGATGACTGTGCAGGCCACCGAAGTGCAGTGAACCCAGGAAACTTGTTTGGGATGATCTGAGATTTGCTCTATTATGCTGGAAATAGACATGAGAAAATGGACACTTTGTGGTCATGAAGGGACGCACATGGTCAGGGTAGCAGTGAGGTAAGACACACTAATACTCTCCTCCCACCTTTATGAACCACCAATACATGGCAGGACGGAGTCTTGCTTTCATGTTTGCACCAAGTTCTGACTGCATCTGAAATCAAAACTCGTCAAACCAGGTGATCCGTCCATCCGTTGTCTGTACCGCTTTATCCTTGCAGGGCTGCCAAGGGGTGACACTAACGCTTATCTCCAGCTGTCATTGGGTGACTCAAACCAGGTGATGTATTTCTAAATTGTTGCTGCCTAGTATTTAGAGGCCCACTTTCAAATGTAGCTTCAGTTTCCTTTTTTTTGCAGCCATTGTCTTTTAAAGCGGCAGCTCATCTGCTTCGAGGTTAGACACAGTGTTGTAGCTCCGAGTTGATGTTGCTTTTCGATCGTCTTTCGACCTTTCTCTTGTTCCCCAACAAGCAATTGAAAAGAAGCACTTCATAAATTGGCCCTTGAGCGTATTTGTGAAAACTGGGCTCATGCACAAGCACTGCATTCTCTAGTTTGATCAGGAGGGGGCAGTCACATTCCCTCAAACGGAGACAAGGTATTGAATCACACAGACTATGATAACATACACAAGCAGTCTAGTTTGGCCTTGTTCCCTTTCAATATAAGGGTTAATCTCTCTACATGAAAGAGTCATCGATGCTGTGAATAAACTTGTTAGTGCAAGCTTTCTCTCCGCATGGCTTCAGACCACATATTAATCCTAATCCTTTCAAAAGCACAAAAGGAAAGCTTAAGTTAAATAATTGTTTTAAAAGGTATAAATATCACAGAAAGCTGCAAAGGTTTAACTAAAGCTTTTACCTTCATGTAAGGATCTGGACTCTGCAGCGTGCACACAGACTGCATCATCCCTGCTATGGGAGCATTTACCTCTGAGGCCCTCTGGCTGACTGACTTTTGTTGCCCCAGCAAATTGATTTTAATCAGAAAATATTTTTTCCCCTCCTATTTCTCTGAATAAACCTGTATTTTTCTGGTTGGTGGGGCTATTCGGTAGATCGTTTTCTTTTGTTTTGTTTTCTTTTACAGACCCATAGCCTTAATGATTCAGTCAGAACACTTTTTTTTTTTTTTTTGGACACCAAGCAAGGTTTTCTGTCACACAACAGACGGGCAGCTCAGAGCTGTGGACAGGCAGAGTCTGTGAGCGAGTCAAGAAGATGAGCGAAAGAGCAGAATAACTCAACAAACTGATAGCAGGGGAAGCAAGGTTGGCTTCTGTCTGTTTCTTTCTCTTAATCCGCAAATCTTCTGTAATCAGGATGAGAGGGAGAGAGCACGTTGCCTGACTTAGGACAGCGGAGTCTATGTTAGGACCGGGCTGATGAGGCAACCTAAGTGGCCGGCAGGAGAAATGGAGGGAGGGAGGAGGCAGAAGTTGAGTTCTGGTTGGGGAACGTAACCTTAACCAGTCACTGCTGTGCACAAACAACAAGAGTGGGCAGAAGATGGTTTAACGCCCGAGGAAAAAAATAAAAATCTACGACAAAAGAAGAAGAAGAGGACTGAACCATGGCTGGGATCCTTTAGGTGAGATCTTAATTTTTTTTTTTTGTCTTATAAAGTTTTAATTCTTGTTTGGTTTATGCAGTATTTTGCATTTTGAAAGCGACTGATTATTAAGGTGTTTATTAAGATGCAGGGGCACAGGTTTGGTCCGACTGTGTTGCTCAGCAGGAAGTTGAGTCAGAGTTAAAGTACAATAATTTTCATGAACTTACGCCGGTGAAAACTGGACGCCGAGAAGCTCTATTCAGGCAGAGTCTCGGCCAGGAATGGTCTTTATAAGCCAGCAGTTAAAAGGCAAGCTTATTCATCAATGAACCATTGACTTTTGGGGACTTTACTTGTTTTGTCTTTCCTTCAGAATACCCCCGATTGCAAATTGATCGCACATACAAGCAAAAGCAACAATCACAACGTCTTGTTGTGCAGAGCTGTGTGACTCTGTTAAGAGACAATGACACATGCTGTTACTAAACTGGCCTCCCATTGCTTCCAGCTCCATATGGCCTTTTTCATCCCAGTTCCCTCCTCCCACTGAGCCTTCATTCACATTGGTTTCACGGGCGAAATGTCCTCGGGTCTACATTATTCTTTCCATTCACGCTTCAGTTAATGTTTAAGTACAGACATCAATGATTTTTTTTTTTTTTTTTTTTCTTTGCTGTACAGAAAACAAACAGATATGCATTTCATGCTATGCTCGGTATAAATCAGAGACTTACAGATCAGCCACTGTGACAGGAGGGCTAAGGTGAGCTAAAGCTCCTCATCCTCTTTAGCCATCATATCTTCAGGTCAACAGATCTATTTAACATAGTAGGTGTGAGTCTTACAGTGCGAGATGTCTATTCTTAGTACGGCACACCAACATCAAACACCAGGCAAGAGGAAATTGAATGATTACTATTATTAGATGACAGCAGCACCACTTGAGATGTGCAGAAATTGTTTTTCCCTTCATGTAAGAACTATCAGTTCTTTTCTTCTTATTGGTCATTATTATTTAGTGGGACAATTTTATTTGCACTCCAGAACTTCCTTGCCATATCCATGGGTGCATTTCCGTATTTTTTTTTTTTTCTGCAAACCAAATGCGGATAGAAGTCTATCCTGAAAACAACTCTTCTAAGCAAACATGACTTTTAGCATTTCTTAGCTGTTTGATTCCCTCAGCATTTTGCTTCGTTTTTATCCGAGTTTATTTGGTTCTGCCGGTCATGCTTTTCCGATCAACCTTAAACTATGTGATTTTTGTATTTTTACATTTTAACCCAGCCATCCATGATTCCCTCTCATTTTCTTGCATTGGCAGGGAATGAGAGGGAAGCAAATGAACTCCTACATTTGTCAGTATCTAGTCTGAAAGACAGCTAAAAAGTTACAACTGGTCAAAAAAAAAAATTAAACAGCTGAAACTGTGAAAAGGAGCAAAAGAGAAGGCACGGAAATAAGTTCCCTTTAGCGGGATTATATATTATTTTGCCACTGCTCCAACAGAAAAACACAATTTAAAACTTTTCAAATATCTTTGTCTTTTCTCCTGGGTTGGGAATCCTGTACAAAACGATGGCAGCTCCTATTGATGCTCTTTTCCTTTCTCTGTGGCATTATCTGAACTGAAATGAAAATGAAAAAAGATGTGACCAAAACAAAAAAAAAAACATACAAAAATAACAAAATAATATTACGTACTTCCTTTTTGGTGTCAAGCTGTTTGATAAAAATGTCTTATATCAGTGTTGTAATTGTATAAGCCGTACAACATTTGCGCGTTTAGGTTTTGCAAAGAACATTTCCTGTTACGGGGATGAAGTCATACTGTAGCTATCTCATGTCTTTCTTGTAGCATGTGGTTGTGGTGAAAAAAAAAAAACATCCGAGCTTATATAGAATTTTCTTTAAGGGATAGCTGATGTGCAGCGGGCTTCACCCCCAGGCGTAATCCCTTGACAGAAGGGGCCAAGATGGCAGCTGCAGCCGATGACCCACACCTGGGTCCTGGCCCATCGAATGACGAAGAGATCCTCCTGGATGACTCTGACTCAGGCAGCATTCTCTCTGATGACTCGGTGCTTCCCGACTACGAACAGGGTAGGGTCTATAGGGAGCCACCGAAAACGCTGTATGAGGCCTGTGCCAGGAACGACCCCACATCCCTGATCAGCATCCTGGAGAGAGGGGTCACCAAAGAGGAGGCCATGGAGCTAGACATCAATGGCAGAGTGAGTAAGCAAGCGACAAAGAAATTATGTATTACTATAGCGTGCAATAAGATAAATATTTTTGATTTATCTTTCCTCTGCAACAGAATGGACTCATGCTGGCCGTGTCCAAGGGTTTTGTGGACATCGTCACCCTCCTGCACAAATGCTCATTCGTAGACATCAACCACCAAGACAATGACGGCAACACTGCTCTCATGATAGCTGCACAGGCCGGTACATGTGAAAATCCCAGTCACACACGATTAACCCGAGGCCTTTAATCCTTTTGAGAATACAAACAAAAATCATCCTTTTGTCTCTCACCTTAGGATTCATCACCATCCTTAACTACATCCTGAACTACTATCCTGGTGTGGAGACTGAGCTCAGAGACCCTCGTGGCTTCACGGCCCTCATCAAGGCAGGCCTGCAGGGGCGAGAGGACTGTGTGACGGCCCTGCTGATGCACGGCAAGTCTAGCAATGCGATACCCGAGCTAGACTCTAGATCGGCCTTACCCGTATGCGCCGAGAGAGCAGAGAGAGTCAAAATTAACTTTAAATGGACTGTATAAAAACAAAACCCAAAAAAAATGATAGTAGGAGGCTTAAAATGTGCACTCTGCCATAAAAGACAGCTAAGATTAAAATGCTGTGTTTCATTGGATACGCAGGTCAAACCAGTTTACCTGATCTGGGAACTAATCTGTACTGTTTGCAGGCTGCAGGGATTAGATTAGTCTGACCTGCATGGACACATTTAGAATAGGACAGTAATACATTTCTATTTGCATTCTATTTAAGATAACACTGACTGAAAAGTTTAGAAAGAAAATATTACTCCACAGAACTGGCTGCATGAAAAATGCAAAACAAACAACCTGTGACAGGCCAATTCAACAAAACACAATGGAAGGAAGATTGTTTTAGTATATTTTGTAACAGAAAATCTGAAATTTGTGGTGTGCCATTTACTCTGACGCCCATCAGCAGAATCTAGTGCAACAATTTTCTAGAAGTCATGCAACTGATAAATAGAGTGGCCCTGGAGGAAACCCTATAAACATAATGCCAGAGCAATACTGGAATGGTTTTGGATCTATGTTAGCATTCACAGATTCTCTCAGTTCAATCCAACTGAACTTGAACCGTTTGAGAATGAAAAAATACAAGAAGTCATACGATGGATGGGTCAATCTGGTAGAGAAATAATCCATGATTTGCATCAGAGACGGAACCAAAGTGCTGCTCTACAAAGTATTGACTCGAGGACGACTGAATGCAAATGGACTCTGCATCTTTTAAGGTTTTAAAAAAGTAAAACTACTACTTTATCCATTTTGAGATATAAAGGGAGAAATTACGACAAAGTTTAAGAGGATGTGACTCATTTTTCAAGTCCTTATATACCAACTTCCCTCATACAGTGAAGTTACCTGATTTGTTCCAAGTGAAGCTATGCCACACAGCAATTTGCCCGACCAGAACAACCACATGGTGGTGTTGTTCTACTGATAAAAGCCGTTTAGTTTCAATACATCCTGTAGACCCGGTTTTATGTTGTTTTTACAGCTTTTCGTTGTTTTCCATCCTTTTTGTTGCACAGGTGCAGACATGCATGCTGTGGACCTGGTCCAAGGCAGAGGGCTTAAGGACTGGGTCCTTCGGACAGGACGGTTTGAGACACTGAACAGGATACGGCGCCTGCAGGCTCACCCTGTTGCCGGGCAGTTCTGTGAAAGCTACAAGCCTGAGTGGCCTGAACTGAAACAGCTGGTGGAAAAGACCACTGCCCCAAAATCAACCAGTCAGAAGTTGAGACAGCGCTTGAAAGAAAGCCTGTCTTTCAGCTTCCCTCATGACCCCCACGACAACGGGGTTATGGATCATATGGTTCGGATAACTACGAGCATTCACAGCCCCCTGGTAGTTACTGGTTCCCGGCCGCTTTGCCCCACCAGTCCCCCTGAAATCGGCAAGAAACGGTACGCCGTACCAGAACTGCTTGAAAAGCACAGCAGCAAGGAGCTGGAGGAGAGCACTGTGTCCCACAGCAACGGATCCATCACTTCAGCGTCTCCGACAGCTTTGTCCGCCACCTCTGTCTCTCTGACATCCTGCTGCCAGGAGGCAGAGCGCAGGGAGAGCATGCCATCAGGCGGCATGAGAAGTTTCATCCCCCGCAGCATGGCACACAGGAACAGCATATTCCCCTCGGGCTGCATTCCTAAGATCGAAGTGACAAAGTCTGGGGAGCCCACGCCAAAAAAGGAGAAAAAGAAGAAGAGGCAGAAGGGCTACCTGGAGCCGCCCGTCTGGAAGTACAAGGAGGCCAAGGAGGAGAAAAAGAGAGAGAAGAAAAGGCAAGAACAGGAGAAAGAAGACGAGAAAAAATCTAAGGGGTCCAAAAAATCCTCCAGCAAACGCTGAGTCAGCCAGATAAAATTTCACTGTGATATGGCCACGCACAAAATAAATAAAACAGTGAGATAACGGTGACTCTGATTTCTGTAACATGAGAGAAAGTCGGTGCTAAACAACTTTGGGAGCGAGCATCTGACAAATGTCATGAATGGATTTGAACTTTGGCTCCAACAGAAACTGTGATCCACTGGAAGGTCGTAATATTTCTAAACAATTTTTGACAACTTTGGCACACAATTATGTTATTCCTAATGATATTTGAATTGAACCATCATTAGACTTTCTACATCTCAAGCTTGGTGAATCTTTTGCTTTTGCGCCACTGCGTCTGCTTGAGCTGCAGTTTTAAAGACACTTCTGTTTTTTTTTCTTGGACACTTGGTGAAAAGCTTTTTAGTAACTGAATACAAAATAAAGAGTACTGTAAATGAGACATATACGATCAAATATTTAAATTTAACTTAAGTTAAAATAAGTTATTATATCCAAAGGACCAAAAAGAGACAAAACAAGGTGCCAACAATAGTCATGTGACTCCAGAGGAACTAAAGGAAGACGACGCCCTTTAATTTCTGTCATGTGGATTACGTGTGGTGGAAAATTGTCCTGCCATCCAACCATTCATCCATCCACTTAATAACTGTCACAGACCATGTGCAGAAAAGCACAACAAGATGAGGTGTTGACTCCAAATTGTCCATGGAGGCTTCACCTCACAACGTGCACTATCTAGTAATAACACTGTGGTACCACAACACACCTTCAGGGGCCCCTTGCCTCAATGAGGTATATAAGGACCAACACACACATGAGGCTGGTGTTCAGATTGTTATTCTGACTGATGTTTGTTTTCTAATTGCCCACCCAGATCCCACCTCTCCTGCAACATGTAGCATCTACCGGATGTCTTTATGGCTTTTTCACGTTCCCGACACTCCGAAACGTTTTTGGCCCTCATTACAGACACTTACAACTGGAAGTGCTAGGTCTGCACGCTTGGCTTGGGGTGAATGAAGGACTTGTGGTGCATTTGCAAGTTCTGGGTTTGCAGCAATGTTTTGTGTTTTGTCAGACAAAGTCAACAGAACATGCATTGTGTGCGACTTTGCTTTTTGATAAAAGAAGAACCCAAGGAACCTCTGAGAGGAAATGCCTGTACCAAATGTTTCTCAGGGTTATTAAATCATGGACTTTTTCCCGATCGGATTGTTTTTGGAAACTAGAAAACAAGTGTTATCATATTTTTGTATTGAGTTTGCTAACTAAAGTAACACAATTATTAATCCAAAACATATCCAGTTGTAACAGATTATATCTATCAATCTAATTAGGCAATCTCTTCTTTGATAGAGAGTTTGAAGACTACTTTAAAAACAAAATACTTTGAGCACTCAGGTTTTTTTGTGGCGTATTTAAGGTGTGGAGTCAATGATGAGTGTTTGTAATGCAAGTTTGTAATAAATTTTCTTGACCTGAGCAACACAGGGTGAGTTCTTTTGAGGCATCATGTCTGATGTGGCATAGTCATATTAAACTACATTAAGTTATATTCATCTTCAGAAATCAGCCAGCCTCCTAATCCATCAAAAAAAAAAAAAAAAAATTAATCTGAATGATGATCTGGCTATTATTATGTGGGTTTACGCAATCAGGTAAAGAATAAGGATATTCCAGTTAATTTTCTCAGGATTATGATTTATTCAGCTACCAATGATTAATCGAGCAAAGAGCCAAACAAATGTAAACATAACACATGATACAAAAACACATCGGAAACATATCATTGTATATCTAACCTATTGGCCAAACTTGGTTGATGGGACCCAGGGTTTGTTTGTTTTTTATTTATTTGCCAGAGCACAGCAATCGAGCAGCATGCACTTTCTGAAGAGGAGATGCCACGAGGGACCGGTCAGACATTTAGAAGCCGAGTTTGGCTAACATCAGAGCTAAATCCCCTCAGACTGCCAGAGAAAGGCAGATCCAACTCTTCTTTTCTAAAACTAATTCTTTGTACTCAGAGAGACCTCTTTGACTTCCAAAATGTTAACAAGCTATCAATTTAGACTTAACATTTCAAACGTAACAATTTCATCAACTAAACGGCAGATTCGCAATCAGGTTTTGACGCCATCAGAATCAATATTGCTAAAAAATATTTTGCTTAACGAGGTCCCGTATGATTCTCGGATTTTTGAAATGCTCAGCTGCCGTGCTTCCACTGGGACTTTTTGAAAGGACTTGTAGGTCAAAGGGGTAAACTGAATAATGCTATTATTCAGTCGTAATAACATATGAAAAACATTAGAAAGATTTGTAACTGCTGTAAAAGTCTTGCGTTTTTGCTTTTATCCAGGTATGTGGAAAAACTAGAAATAAGATATTTTCTACTGCAGAATGCATGTGACTGATTAGTCTTGTAACCTTATTTACTCTTTTAAAATAAGGATACTTTGAGCTACTTAAGACTCTGCGGTGGCATGGGGTGGCTTTTGAACTCTGGTTGCCAGTAATCTTTTAATCCAGACAAGATTATCATTACACAACAATTACCTTTTATTAGTGATCAAATGTGATCAAAGGCAACCTCTTATGTTTAAGCACATATTGAAGTTGTTATGACTTAAACGCAGCCATATTTCGCAATAAAACTTCTTGTGGGAGAAAAGCTCACAGAGGCAGTTGGAAAAGGAGAAGCAAAACGTGTTTTTTTTTTTTCTGGTGTGGTATAAAACAATGTCTTATTTTATTTTCAGAGCCGCAGCTCACTTCCTTTCATAAGAGGGGAACTTGATGACCTTAGGTCAATCCTAAAATAAGTCCCTCGCTAGAGTTAAGAAGGAAGCACATCTTAGTTGAGCAATTTTTCAAATCAAGATTCAGATTTGTTCATGCAGATAAAACTGACCAAAACATCTTGAAATTTTCACCTTCGTGAATGAGACTTGTCAGCATTCAAATGAACTGCTTACTGCTGAAATGCAGTGGTTTTTGTTGTTTTTCTTTTTGCTTTGACAGGACTGAAATGTTATTTTATTTACTCCAAGGAGTTGTGCTACAAATGGAAACCATCAAGATTACATGGCTCTTCAAATTACAGAGATTAATGGTTTAAGAAAAATAAGTCCCAAAAGTGCAAAGAACAATTTGCTCATTTTGCAACTTGACAACTGATGTGAAAGCTTCCAGCTGGTGTCTGCAGCCGTGAGCCAAACGTGAGAGAAAGCAGAGCCTGTGAACAGGGAGGGAAATTAGTATTACATGAAGACATCTGCAGAAGGCTGTTTGAAGTGAAATGTCCCACACCGAACTCCCTTTGGCATTTGTCTTGATGACGGGCATTAGCTGCCACAATCGCCAAACTCACACAATAAAGTAAGCATATTTAGCATCGTCACGTCTTCCCACCGTTGCTAAGCGTGCACATTTTTTCTCATGTTTTGGTAGACTTTTATGTTTCATTAAATGTAATAATGCATTTAATGTAATTTGTTTTGTATGTGTATTTGTACATTTTGTCGAATGATGAGCTGTACACAGAAAAACTGTACAAAACAAGAACCAAAGGAGGGCCAGATGTTATTTTTGCACTCACTGAAGTAGTTTTATGTGGCAGATCCAAGGTGATTGTGTACATAAATAAAGAAAAAACAGCTTTCGTCTTTCATAAATGTCAGGTTTGCGCAGGTAGAGATCTACCTGAGCGCTATATCTCTGCAGCTCCTTCAGAGTTATCATGGGCCTCTTGACTGCTTCTCTGATTAATGCTCTTCTTTTGCATCCTGTTTAGGTTGACAGCCATATCTCGAAAGATTTACAGTCGTGACAAGGACTTTTTATCTTCCGATGATGGGCTGAAAGGTACTCTGTGAGATGTTCAAAGCCTCGGATCTTCTCACACAGGCAAACTGCTTTGAATTTCTCCACAGCTTTATCCCTGGACTGCTTGTGTTTCTGTTTTATTCTGTTGCTTTTACTCACGTCTTCCTGTTGCCGTTTGTTCATTGATGTTCTCCAATGAACAACTAAGATGCTCACAAAACCAGAAGCTCCATCCTGAAGCGGTAGCCCACGTAAAATACGGAGCACCGTAGATCGTCAACTTTCTGCAGAGTCAGTATAGCTAGACACCTTGTCGTTTTCAGATCAGCTCAGGAACAGTGCATGTAACTGTGCAAAGAAGAAGTTCTTGATGTTTTTGGCCCACCAAGGAATTTTGGACAATCTCAATTCTCCCAATTTTGTGGGAACAGTTCTTAGGCAATGGTCCCTTCCCGTTTCAACATGATGGCGCAAGAGCTATAACGACACAAGAACGAGCGAGTTTTATGTCGGACAATTTGAGAAGTCGTGACACTTTCTCTGATGAAAAACCTGCTAGCCAAGGCTTCTCATCCAACATCACTGTCAGATCTCAAAAAATATCAAAAATCCTATGAAACCAATCTTAACCCTTTTGGAAATGTTTCCAGGACACTTTGAGCTGTTATTTTAAGGTGGGCTCATGCTAAGCCCTATGGATTAAGAAGAGGTGTCACTCGTGAAAATATGAAGGCGCACAAGTGATAACCTTTTGGCAATATGTGTGCGTGAAATCATTTAAGTTTGTCGAATCTGCACTGATCTCACATTGAAAAATGATACAACTTCCGGGCACAGCAATAAATTCCAGTCAGAAACCTGCAAGGACTACTACGCTTTGTTTTCCTCACATGGAAAACAGAGCGCTTCCAGATCCTGTTTTGCATCCATTAAATGTGTCCTTGTTCTCTGCTTGCGTCCTCGCGCTGCAAGCAGGTCGTGATTCACGCGCAATAAACGCTATACTTTGACCAGTTCTTACACTGGAGGGTGGAAATCTGGCCCGAGACCGTCTCTCCTCTCTCCTTCTTGGTTTAGTTTGGTGGAACTCTTTGACGCACATTCCTGTCAGTGCAGCAGAAAAACAGAAGTCCACAGAGGGAAAAGGAAAATGAGAGGTTTAGCAAGCAACAGGAAAACCGCTAAGAGAACACATTCCAGGCGCGCGGAGTCTGGACGGAACAATAAGGGGTGGGACGACAACTCTTATGCCTACAACTATTTAAAAAGTCCCTAATCTCGCCTTTTAATCGGGAACACGGACGAGCTCTTACTTAATGGGAGCCGAGCGCCCTCCGCCGTCTCTCGTGAAAGCCAGTCGAGGCGGAAGGAGTCTGCTCCGAAACCCCGCGACGATGTTCCTGCTGCGGGTTTTATCAGCGCAGATTGGGACCCAGATGAGATAGGTTCCCATTCAGCTCGATGTGGACTCGGTCGACCCGCTCCGAGCTCCTCTTCTTGCTTGTTTGTTTTTTTTCTTCTTCTTCGTTTTTGAAACACTACTTTCATGTTTGACGCGGTTTAAAGTTTTAAACCGCTCTCCGGTTCACCAGAACCGTTTTTGGGTTGTTGTTTTTTTTTCTGTTTCCACGCTGCTGCGGCCGGGTTTTTTTTTTTTTGTTTTTTTTTTGTCGTCGAGGCAGCGGAGAGGATGTGAGGTCTTCCGACTTTTAACCGGTTTAATTGTGTCTCACGATGAGGCCAGGTTTCCCCCCGGCGCTGGTTTAAACTCTCATTCGACCTGTTTGGTGATGTGGGCGACGCGTGGCGGCTCCGTCTGACGAGTTAAAACAACAACAACAAAAGAGGGGGAGGGGGAGGGAGGAGAGCAGAAAACAGGTAACGAACACATCCTTGACCTTCTATTAATAACCCAATTAGTGCTGCTAGGCAACGAAGCAAAGCGACTTGCCTTTTCCAAGCGGGCCACACGTGTGTCCAGATGTGAGCAGGTGTCACATGCGCAGACAGAAAACTGTCAAGTTTTCCACCTATGAGCGTCTGTATTTGATCCAAAGTCCAGCCGTTGATCATAGAAACTCAACTTTTCACATAAACATTGATTTTGTCACCCGATTCAATGGGATTGTTTTCTTTTTTCTTTTTTTTTTTGCTCACCTGGAAAGAAGTAAGTGACTAATCAAGACTTATTTTAATATTAACAAGAACAACTCTGATTTTTATTGAATTCCCAAGTTTAAACGAATAATAATAATAATGATGATTTAAAAAAAAATAGCTTTAGCCTGAAAAAGAGGAAGCATATTTAGTTGTTTTCCATGTATTTGTTTTTAAAAAGAGTGAAGGCTAAAGGTGCTTACATTTTGCTGTAAGCACAAACTTTACCAACACAAAGTAGTAGTGTATCGTTCTAAAAAGAAGATGACAGATAATGTTTAGTTTTTTCACGAATAAAGTATGAAAAGTGTTGTGTGTATTTGTATTAAGTTTTACTGAATCAGTGCTCAGTGGAGCGACTTTCTCCTGCAGTTACAGCAACAAGACAATAATAAACATCTTCCAGCTCTGCACATCTTATAGCTAAATTAAGATGCTGCCACTTAACTGTGAGCCGGAGTTCAGTCAAGCATTGCCTGAGCCTGAGCCAATGCAAAATGGCTCAAGTTCAGTCAGATTGGATGGAGATCATCTGTGAACAGTGTATAGGCATGGAGTTTGACTGGGCCATTTTATTGCACTTCTAGCTATATGTTTAGAGTCACTAATGTGTTTCAGCAAGGGGGTGTTTTGTTCAGGATGATGTGCAGTCTCATTTTTTTCTTCACATATAGCGTTTTGAATGTAGGTCAAAAAGTCCAATAAGAAACTGCAAATCAGACTTTATGTTGCTTTCTCTCTCCACTGGACGTCTTCTTGCTATTTGACCAAAAACAGGCTGCCTTTGAAATTTTCACTGAACATGGTTGAATTCATGCTGAGATTAAATCATATGCTGTTGGAATCTATTTATTAATTAGGAGGCTTTGGGAGGGAAACGTTTGACATTGATTTCAAATTTCAAATACAGATTTCAAATGTGGATTTGTAAAAACCAAACAACAACAAAAAAACTGCAAAGAGAGGATGATTTTCCTTCGGTTTTATAATTGAAGGAAATCCGTGTTGGTTTGTTTGCTGCTACGTTTAGGCATATACTTTGGGTCATTCGTAAATGAGAAAGTCTGCACCAAAGACCTTGTGGTTGTGTTTACGTTTATGTTCTCTTTTTATCCCACTGAACTTACACCAGCGCAAACATGTCAGAGCTGTTTGACCTTCCAGACTTTAGGTCATCTTTCCATGTGACCGGTGGTGTTCGCTCATCAGGTGTATGCTGTTCACACTAATATCTTTGTGTTTGCTATTTTCTTTTCATGCATTTCCCTTCATTGTTTTCCGTCTTCTGTTTGGGAAGCAGCGGTTTGTGTGTGCAGCTGAGTTTGAAGAATTTGCCGTTTCCTCTCTCAGACAAACGTTCATTTCAGGTTTGATTTAAGGGGGCGGGGGGAGGGGGGGGAGCGTCGTCTGCTTTTGTGCTTTAGGCCTCACGATAGACGCTGCTGTAATACAGCGACAACATTTAATCTAAAGAAGAGGAAAGCTCGTGTGTGATGAGGTGCCCGACACATCCAACCACTGTAACCGCGCAGTCATTCAGATGGAATGAGAGATCTGCCTCCCTGAGTTAGAGCCATGCAGATGAGAGGAAGAGATGACAGTGGATGTTTTCCCCTGGGTCACGTGGGTGTAGCTTTGGGCAGAATGGAGACAAACAGGAGCTAAGTATAAAGTCTGTACGCCTGCCGTTGGAGATTTCCCTTCACTGAGCTCTCTGAGGCATTTCAGCGATAGCTAGCTCTTCAAGTGGACTGTTTAAGTCAAGAATTAGTGCGGTTTGCGTGTGGCATTTGTGTTTAGGCCAACCATAAGATTTACTTTCTTGGTTGAGGTTACATTTTTAAAAAGCAGCATCATTCAGGAAGCACTCTGTGGCGGGTGTTAAGACATGGCGGTCGTGGCTTTGACATGTTCTGTACTTCGAGTTCAACCCTGACAGGAGCGGCGTCTCAAGCTAGAGGTTGCTGTACACCGCTATCAGATTGCTCTGGATTTAGAAGAGACGCAACGCACCAGTTCACCCTTTGCTTCTCAGAAGAAACTCCTTTTATGGTCTGCTTTCGTCAGGAAGTTCAGATCAACTTGCAGGAACTGTGCAATTTAAGAGAGAGAGAGAGAGAGAAAAGAAAACAATTAGAAATTTCAGAGCATCAAAAAAAAAAAAAAGTGTCAATGAAACTTCTTGTCTGGTTTCCGTTCTGTCATCTCTCACGCTGCCTTTGAAATGCAACGATGTGTCTTCCTGTAATCTGCACTTGGATTTATTTATTTTTTTAAAGAAGATGCATTTAAACTGAAGGAGGATGTCAAAAGCCTTGGGCCCAGTTCACTGGCTCCACTGCCAGATGAATGCATTTTTGTTATTTGATAGATTAACAAAATTTGCGAATTATAAGGCTATGCTTTGAAGCAGAAAAAGCAGAAAAGATTCCTAAACTGTTTGTCCAAATAAGAATCTAAAAGATGCGGCATGCATGTACAACCAGCCTGTCTGAGACAATTCCTTGAAAAAACACATTTTGCTGTACGGGGGGTATTTCTCAGCACTTCTAGAGTCTAGCATTGTTGAACCGAATATTAAGAGCCATTTTCAAATCTTTGCACAGATTCTCAGTTGGGTTGATGTCCAACTGAGACATCAACGACTGCATCATCTTAACACGAGTGTGATTCGAGCCATAACACTGTCGCGTTTGTCTTGTCTTATGTCATCCTACCAACAAATGTTTTGTTCTTGCCATTCTTCTGCAAAATCCGGATATTTAGACCACACAACTAATAGCTGTCCAATCAGCAGATTCTCCCAAATGAACGGTGGATCTCTGCAGCTCCTCCAGCGTTACCAAAACACTCTGATTAGTGCGACTAAAATTCACAACATGACGCGTCACGGAAAATGTACTAAAAACATCAGTTAACTGGGACAAGACTTTAACTCTGAAGTTGTCTAGTTTTCACATCTGAGAAGAATATAAATAAAACAAAAACATGCCGCTCCACTGCTCCTCTTTCTGTTCTCACGTAATGCCGTTAAAGGTCAGCTAAATGCTGCCACTTATATGCCAGAAGTCAACGGGCCGGTGGCAGGGAACACAGACACAAACAATCATCCACACACACATCAAAGGACACTTTTTAAATTTAGCAATAAAACTAACAGCTAACAGGCGTTAGCTGTTAGTTTTAACGCAAGGAAATCCATGAAAGCACATGGAAATCACGCAAACTGGAGACAGAAAGGAACTGACGCCACATCTTGTTAACCGAACCACCATAAAGGCAGGTTTGTATATCTTGGCAGGAGTTAAAATGCTTCTCAGTATGTTAGCCTTTACAAACTTGGGCTTGAGATTTAAAAAGGTCACGCTTAAACCCATTATTCCTAAATAAATGCTGACTGAAGCAGAGGCGCCAGAGAACCAGCGGACCATTTATACTAATTTCTTCAATCAAAACCTTCCTCCTTTAGGAGGCATTTGTGACTCTCTGTTTGCTACATGTACATCTAGAGTAAAAAAAAAAAAAAAAAAAAACATGCTTTAAATCTTCATTAAAGCATGAAGAACCACTTGAGAACTTGCTGATTTCAACGCAAGATAAACAGCAATGAGATCAGAATTGTGGCGGTGAACAGGCCTTTTTTTATTAATTCATCAATTCTATAAACTAGATAACAAAAGCATCAAAATGCACTGATCTAGTGGCGGCAGTCTGCATCCATTTTGTCTTCGAATTCACTATCAGCTAACATTTTTGTTCAGAAAAAATATCTGTTTTTTATTTTTTATTCGTTTATTAAAAAGTAACCCAAATACTGGTGTTGTTGCTGAGAATAGAACAAATCGCAAATCAGTTGAGCCCAGATCAATTAAAGATTCATCTTGTTGAGTTGTGGTCTCTACACTGCTTCCAGAAATCTACAAACCTTACTTCTTATGACTTATTGACTTTTAGCGAAGACAGCTGATGTTTGTGGATTCCCACCTTCTCAGGAGTAGGCATCTCACCTAAAATATTTTGAAAATCAGTATCCTTACTCTTTCGTTTTAGTGATATGTACTACTTTGTGACGGTGTATATCATAAAGTTTGTCACGTTTGTAAAGGACCCAAGCAGAGGAGCCGACTGTGACCAAACCAGGGTGTATAATAAGAAACAACAGAAGACCTTATAATGTGAAAAGTAAGGTAAAGTAAGGCAGGCAGAGTAATTTGGGAATCCAGTCAGGAGCAAATAAAAACCAAAAACTTAAATACTGAGGCATGGGTGGAACATGACAAAGGAAACAGTTCGGTTAGTTAGAAGAGACAAATTAAAATGATGGAAGCTGAACTAAGACTCAAAAGAATCAACAAACCAAAAGGGAAAAAGCCTGAAACTAACATAAGAGAACAAATCAAAATGCATAGAAGAAAGTAGGAAAGAAATATTAATAATTAAATAAGAAACGATTTAAGTTATATGGCAAAACCCTGACACAATAATGAGCAAATGAATTTGGCGAGACATTTTCTAGCCTAAGGTCTAAAAAAAAACCCACAAAACAAAACCACCTCACAAACATCTGTGGATCATTTTGTAGAAAAGATACACGCAATACAAATATTGTTGCAACATTCTGTTTTATGGTTGTCATATTTTTTTTTAAAATAGTTGGAATCGAGCTAAAGACATTTAGTTGACGTAAATGAAAATCGCTAAAAACAAAATACAAGTTGACCCATATCCGCTGACGCTGTTGAAAGATGTTGCTTCACTTTTTAATAAAAGCTTCATTCCGAGCTCCCTTAAGTCACGAGTGTGTGTATCGCAGTCCTCTCACTTTGCGTGACTGCCAGCACCATGGCCCTAAACAATGAGCAGACCCGAGTCTCGCCGGCCAGCCGGGTGGGGCCACTCAATGGCAGGAAGCATAGCCATCAATATTTACTCTGCGAGCAGGCTAGCTGTGGAGTCGTCAGGCCTGGAGCCCGTGTAGCACAGCGCCACAAGCAGTCCAAGAACACACAAACACAAACACACTCAAGGGCCTTTTCAGCCCGCTTCCCCTTAAGCCCCCTTTTTTTTTCCCACCCAGTGCAATTAAACACAGTCAGACAGGCTGGATCCTCTGGTTGTTGTTTTTGACCTCATAGCTTCCTTTAGGGCCTTGACTTCAGCCACCGCTCTGCTCCTCATGGACACAACTATTAAGTTACAATATGTAAACTGAAATCAAGCCCCAGCTGAGATCTCTTGCTTCTCTGGGTCACTTCTTGCTTTCTTAGTAAAAAAAAAAAAAAAACTCCTGCTAACACAGTTTGTCTTTTATTTCCTCAGTGATGGGAAGATCTGTTCTGCTCGGGGTTCTGTTGGCAGGAGTTTTTCTCTCGACTTCCACCATTCATGCAGGTGAGTTAAATGTAAAGTTTTTGCTTTTCTCATGAAGCGTTCGCTTTGTTTATTCTGCTCAAGTCCTGTTCAAGTCCCTGAAACGAAACTGTCTGTGTCCAACCAACAAGCTTAAACAGGACCAATGTTTACTAGCCTCGTGACATGACGAGCAGCCGAAGTAAATGAGAGGCAGAAGATTTTCTCTTCAAGAGGAAAGTGTCTTAGAGGCTCGGCTGCTTTCCTTTCGGTTTTAAGTTGCCTCCAGCAGTTTGAACAAAGTCGCATTCCTGCAGAGCTTTGCAACTCATAAGGGGATATTTCTGTCACTCTGTGCACAATATGAGTTTATTTTCATGTATTGTATTTCAAAACATAAAACTCAAATAAAATATTAACTAAACACTGAAGGATATATCTTAAGTTTACCTATTGTACCTGTGGAGAACTTCAACTTTTACGTTTGTAACACTATATTCCATGAGTTCAGATCATCGTCAGGTATTAAATGGAATCTTTAAAGGCCTAATGGCAAACTGAGGCTTACATTTTGGGTTGTGTTGTCTCATTTTTGACAATATTGTCATTTGAAACCAAAATGGCCCCTCCCAATGAAACACCACAAGCTGGCTGTTGACGTGCCATCTTGTGGCACCACAGGAAATGGGGCCAACTTATAATTTGTGTTCCCCTAAAAGGAAATCCTTTCTGACCTCCCCGCCTATTATTTCAGAAAAATAGCTTTTTTTTCTCTCCAGGTAAGCCATTTTCCTTACCTCACCGTTATGTGACGAGATTTAGATTTAAATTAATCTCTATTTCATATTTTGTTCTTGTGCCGCAGAGAACCAGGATGGCAGTGAAGAAGCGAAGCTGCTGTGCAAATGTGAGAACCCCAAGAACCCAGGCATTTGCAGCAACGAGACGTGCAGAGGAGACTACTGTTTCTATTCCTGGGTGCTAAACAGGGACGCAGAAGCAGAAAACCCTGCCACGGAGACATGGGGATGTTTCCCACAACAACACTTCAGAGAGCAGTGCTTCGGTTCCTTCCCCGGCTTTTTTGTCCAGTGCTGCCAAACGGACAAGTGCAACACCCTGATCACACCGCCTCCAAATATTAGTCAGTACCTATAGTCATACTTTTGCAATTTTTATATATCGTAGAAATATATTACTGAACTTAATGGATCTGAGTGATTAGCTTGCATGAGATAACTTTGTTCAACTTGCATGGGTTAGTGCAGGGGTGGGCAATCCTGGTCCTTGAGGTCTCCGGTGTCCTGCAACTCTTAGATATCTCCCCCGGTCCAACACACTTGAATCCAATAGCTGAATCACCTCCCACTGCAGTCAAGTTCTCCAGAGTCCAGCTAATGATCTCATCATTTGACTCAGGTGTGTTGAAGTAGAGATACATCTAAAAGTTGCAGGAGACCTGGCCCTCGAGGCCTGGAGTTGCCCACCCCTGTGGCAAGCCTTCCTTCATCTTCTCTAGTGGTTGTAATTGCTTCCCCCTGGTGGCCAGTCTCTGCAAATTAGTACTTCAAGACTCTCAACAGTCGAATTATGTAGTTGCATCTCAGCACATTAGAACTTCATTGGAAAGTTAATTTATTTCATTTTCTAAAATGAAACTGTGCATTCGCAAAGTAATTTTGCTAATACGTAAAGAATAATAAAATAATAATTTAACATATTATTGAGAATTTGCAGCCATTGCTGTGATGTTTCTATAACTTGAATAGACTCCACCTGTGGTAAACAGCTGATTGAATTGGATTTGGAAAGGCATGCATCTTTCTATATCAGCTGTAATGATCAAAAGGAACAAAAATAAAAGCTTGAAACATATCACTCTGTTATTAATCAGTGTATTATGAAATAGTTTTTCAGCTAAATTACTGAAACAAATTTTTCAGGGGATTCGTGATCAAATCATTTATGTCTGTCCAGATGGGGAGCCGACAACAGTTCCTCCCCCAGAGTTGCCACATCCCAAGCTGTGGATCGCTGTGACTCTGCTGCTGCTGCTCACGTCTGTAAGTGTGTGTGGTTTCCTGTTGTTTCTGCGATTTCGACGCGCGCCAAGCAAACTGAAAGACCCCGAAGATCACGGCCTTACGGTCAAAGTCCCCACCGGAAATGACCCCACATATGGCGTAAGCAGCACCTCATACCTTCGAATGAGTCCGAGTAAAATGACTGTTTTATCTCTTAAATATATCTGTGTCACTTGTTTTTTGTTTTTTTTTTCAGGAAATTTTTGATGAGTTTTGTACTTCAGGGAGTGGGACGGGCCTTCCATATCTGGTCCAAAGAACTATGGCGAGGCAAATCTCTCTTGTTGAATGTGTTGGTCAGTTTTATTTCATTTCAGTTTATTTTTTGTTCTCTTTCTCTCTTTTGAGAGTAACCCTGATTAACTCTTGTCTTTTCCCATCCAGGTAAAGGCAGATATGGTGAAGTGTGGAGGGGCACATGGATGGGAGAGAGTGTGGCTGTCAAGATTTTCTCCTCCAGGGACGAGCAGTCCTGGTTCAGAGAGACAGAGATCTACAATACAGTGCAGCTGCGCCATGAGAATATTCTGGGTACGGCAGCTAAAGCTGTGAGAAATAACCTTTCTACATCAAGAAGGACTGTTTTTTTTTTACTCTACAATATGTGCCTTCCACCATTTGTATGGCCACCTAAAACTTTGATACCAATCAAATTAAATGTGAGACTAAAAGAAAACCCAAAATGTCAGTTTCCTAACATCTCTCGTCTTGTCTTTCAGGTTTCATTGCCTCGGACATGACCTCCAAAAACTCCAGCACCCAGCTGTGGCTCGTCACTCACTTCCATGAGCTGGGTTCGCTCTACGACTTCCTGCAGTACAGCAGCCTGGAGCCAGAGAGCTGCTTGAGGATGTGCCTCTCGGTGGCCTGTGGCCTGGTCCACCTCCACACTGAGATCGTCAGCTCCCAGGAGAAGCCGGCAATCGCCCACCGAGACCTCAAGAGCAGAAACATCCTGGTGAAGAGGAACGGACAGTGCTGCATCGCCGATCTAGGTAAAGTGTGCATGTCGCATCTACTTCTCAAATTTGTGCTGATTTCACTCATTCATCCAAAAGTGATAGATGAAATAATTTCACCTGTATTTTACGCCTCGTCAGGCTTGGCTGTGATGCACTCTCAGTCTCATGACTACTTGGATGTGGGCAACAATCCTCGTGTAGGGACGAAGCGCTACATGGCCCCTGAAGTGCTGGATGAGACGATTCGTGTCGATGTCTTTGAGTCTTACAAGCAAACTGACATCTGGGCCCTTGGCTTGGTCTTCTGGGAAATAACACGCAGGACCGTCGTCAATGGTAAGTTGGCAGTAAGACCCTGAACCTAGCAACAGTATCCATCTTGTGTCACGTTTCAACAAATTGTGTTATTTTGTTGGAATGTTGGGCTGGACTCTAAAAAGGCTGTATGAATCTGTGGGTTTTATGGATTTTAAGCAGCTTTAAATGATCAATCTGCAGCCAAAAACTGGCCCTTTAGGGGACCACTGTTCTCATTACATGACAAACATGGATTAAAAACGTCTTAGATGCTGGAAAAGCTGTGAGTCCACATTCAAGCTGGAAAATAGACCTAAACATAGAGCTAGAGTTACAATCAAATGGCCTAGATGGAAGCATCTCAACTTGTTTGAACAGCATCGTCAAAATTCAGAGCTAAATCGAATTAAAAAGTTGGAACAAAACTTGATCAACTCTGACTGGGCTTTAGTTATGCTGCAGAGAGGAATTAGAAAAGATGTCAGTCTCTAGAGCTGCAAAGTGGGTGGAGAATGATATGCCTCCAGGTAGTGAAAGATGGGAGTGGAGACAGGGTGGTGTTAAAAAGAAATACATGTACCACTTTGGGTTTCTATTTCTAAACATTTCATATGTCGCATTGTGTTTCTGCCACCTTACTTTGTCCATCTATAACATAAAATCCCAATAAAATCCACAGATGTATGTGATTTTCTCGTACTGATGCGAAAACAGTCCAGGGGTGTGAGTACACTTGTCATGCATTGCAGTAGATCTTTTTTTTTTATAAATCTGAGCCAAATAAAATAAAAAGAAATGATTAGTTTCCCCCTATTTATCGGAAAACCAAAAACATGTCTTTTCTTGCCATGTTGTTGTCCTGGAATTACACACACACACAAAAGGCTGCATCTCATCAGTTGAGCATTTTTGTTTTTTATTTCCTCCTATGTGTCTGTCTCTCCTCTCCTCTCCCATGATTAGCACCACAGTAATTATAAACAGTCTTATCTGTTGTCAGCACTCACTGTTACACGGCCCAGATGCCCATGCACACAAGTTGTCATTGCAAACACACTCCCTCGTGCAAGCGGTTACACACTGCTGCTGCACACACGGACACAATGTGCAGATGAATACGTATGTGGGGGAAGGTCTTCATGCAGTCACCAGGGAGCCGGTATCTCTCCCGCTGTCCTGTTTAGCCAAACATACTTTACAAAAACTCCCACTGCAGCTTATCTCCAGCAAGCTTATCTTGCTGTTTCAAGCCTTTTATGAGAGGGAAAAATTTATGTGCTGTAAATTTATGTGGGGATAAATAAATAAGAAGCTGATAGTCATTTTGAGGAGGTATGACATGTGATCTTTTAGTTTGGCAGGGAGTATGTTTACTTTCATAAACTGCATTTTCTCTGTCATGTTTGTTATTTTTAATCGGTGTGACTAGGTTTGTGTTGTTTATTCCTGTCCCACTTTTAGGGATTGTTGAGGAGTATCGACCGCCCTTCTTTGACTTGGTGCCCTCCGATCCGAGCTTTGAGGAGATGAAGAAGGTGGTGTGTGTGGACCAGCAGAAGCCCAGCCTGCACAACAGGCTCCATTCCCACCCAGTATGTGCTCCCAGTGCACACACACAACCAAACATGCACCCATTCATTGAACTTGGCTAAGTTCAGTGAATGTTGGGAATCATATTGTTTTTTTTGAACGAGGCAAACGTGCAAGACTCTTGTATTTTATTTCTATAAGTATTTCCCTTTTTGTACAAAAATCAAACTTTTTGTGTTAATCAAATGTCTACATTTTAGCTCATTGTTGAGCAGGTAAAAAAACAAAACAAAAAAAAAAAAACGTTTTTGTGTTTTCAGTTTTTTGTAGAGTAATTTTATGCTGTCCCTTGTGAATAAGATTAGTGCACCACTGACCCACACTTCCAGCTGGTGGGAGAACCCGTCTCAAGTCTCTGCAGCCTCTAACAGATTTTCTTTTAGGATTACCTTGAATTCACTTTCCGTTTTTTTCTGAAAATCGGTTCTTACTGAAGAAAAGAAAAATCCCCATTGCATAACCGCTGGTGTTTTGCATGGAAGCAAAAATAAAAGAATTTCTAATGACTTTTTTTCATGTACTTTCTTGGCACTCTGCTATGAAGGCCAGATATTTGGAGTGCACAGCTTGTTGTCTTGCTACTGTTCTCCTTTTGGATCCTTTTGCGGTTAATCTCCGTACACATCATGTCATGATAGACAGACAGATGTCATTTGTCACTAATTAGGCGACAAATGAAGACAAATGGTTGTGTTGGATTATATTTGGGGGAATTTAAAGTCGAAGAAGAACACAAATAAACATCCTACTTATGAGATTTTTTGAAAATGTTAAAAGCCTTGTATTTATTTCCCTCCATTTTGCAATTATTTGCTACTTTTTCCTAGTTTATTGCATGAAATCTTGATATGATACATTGATGTTTGTGTTTACAGTGCATGAATACGCTGTATTTTATAGTATCTTGCATTGTTACAAGAAGACCACTTTAAAACAGTACCATGAAGTTTACTCAAATGAGGACATATTGCCAGTGGCTATTACTTTAATTCCATCTTTTTGTTTACAGATCCTATCAACCATTGTCAAGATTATGAAGGAGTGTTGGTACCAGAACCCAACGGCTCGCCTCACAGCCTTGAGGGTGAAGAAAACTCTTTCCAAGCTGGACTCCGAAAGCGACTTCAGCATAGAGAAACTCAAACGTGACATCTAAGCGAAAACACCAAGAAATGTCGTGGAAAACTACAAAACCCAACAGGAGGATTGTTGAACATCATCAGCATAGTCATCAACTCTTCCCAAAACCGTATGTGTTTGACCATTTTGCAATTGCCCATTTATAGCAGTTCTCCAAGCTAGGGCTGATAACGGGAACCGTTTTTTTTTTTTTTTTTTTTACTCACCATTACCAGACGGGAAATCATTGCCTTATTACTCACACTTATCTAAAATGGGTTGTTCACAAAAACTTAGTCATAGTCAGCACAAAAGCTTGGCTTGATTCACTATGATTTACAGGGCATGTAAAAAGACAGAAGCTCTCACCAAAGCAGTATTGACCATAATGTAAAAATGTTCAACTTAAGTTAAAGGAGCATTTATCACAGGTAGCAAAGACAGACTGAAATATTTAGTTGTACATATTCTACCTTGTAAGGGTTCAATGGTTATTTACAATCTTGATATTAGTGTAAATATATTTCAAGAGATGTTATTTTCTATTTTAAAGCACATTTTATACTCTTTTTTTTTAATCCCAGTTTTTAATTTGTTTGGTTATTTAGACCTAAAATGTACCACCATAATCACTATGGTCAAGGAAGTAAATCACAGAATGGTATGAATTATTGGAGATCTTTAATAAAGGTTTTGTATTTTGCAAATAAACCAGTTCTTGTTGTTTTCTTTTCGACCAGCAGAGGGCATCAGAGAGTCAACATACAAGCATTTCTTCTGACTATGGAAATATGGAAACATTTTACATTTAACTGTTTTGATAAACAGTTGTTGCACAGAAAAGAGCCTTTTCTTAAATACAAATATCAAAGAAATCATTGCAACATTAAATGTGGAACTGTTACATATTTTTAAACCTTTAGGATTTAACACCAAATCCTCAAATTGCCAATACGTTAAACACGAAGGATGAATTGGAATGTTTAAGCATAGGCGAACTGGAAGGGAAACTTTTAAAAAGTAAACATTTAATCTCTTCTCAGACTGAACAAAGATTTTCAGTGAGCTTCTTTAAGGCTTTATCTTTGCAGGAAGTCTCCATCTGATTAGGTCTTTGGTTTATCTTATTTGTGTATCTTTTTTTTTTTTTTAATATGTGCATAAACAAAAATAATGGCCTCTGATGATATATAGAGCACAAAATGGATTACAGAAGTAACAGATGGCAGTTGACGAAGAATCAGACCTGCTGCTGAATTCTGCAAAACGTAAAGGATGTTGCAACGGATGTAATGAAGATACTGATATCAGCTGTGTAGCATCTGCAAGATTTCTTTCTGCCCAAGTCGAACGTTCTCCATTTCTCCTTTATCTGTGGGTTTGTGTGTGTGTGTGTGTGTGTGTGTGTGTGTGTGTGTGTGTGTCTATGTTGTCTGGTCCATGTTAAACAAACCTCAGTGAGATAATACTCCCACTCTGTCTGCTCAGTCGGATGAGGGTTATTTTTAACACTGCAGGAGGGGAGCAGTTAGATATCTGGGGGGCCAAACTCTCCTTGCTTATTTACATGTAGTCCCCCTCTACGTCTAAGTCCTGTTTTGATGTATTTTTCACATTGGAGTCATTGTTGGTGACTCAGTAGAGACACCAACAATGGTGAATATCGTTTTTACTTAACAAGTGTGGAGATTAAAAAAAATAAATAAATCTTGAAAGGACTGATAATGGAGTGGACTGAAACTATCAATCAGTCAATCAAGTTTATTTGTATAGGACATTTCAGCAACGAGGCAGTTCGAAGTGCTTTACATCGAAAAAAACACAAAGTCATAAAAGACACCAGGCAGTCATGATGTTTGTTACTTTTTTTCATCAGTAATAAACATCAGTAATGTTTATTACTGATGAAACCAGTATTAAACATTACATTTTAATAAAGGTCATCATCGAAATCTTAAGTACACATCATGTGTGTTCATGATGCTGATGATGAATACACAACATCAAATTATGATAACGTGTTCAGTACTAAACATACTAAGTATTTAGTGTGCTTAGTACTACATTTAGTATTTAGTACTGAACATACAACACATGGTCCGTATGAAACATATTTAGCATGTTTAGTACTCGCCATATTTAGTATGTTTAGTAAATGTTTCATTTATTATGGTTCAAAAGAATCTCTAAACAGGCTTAGAGTCAGAACCGGACTATGGGAATCAGTGAGCGGCAAAACTATTTGCATACCTTCAGTTTTTCCGATTTTGGTGTGTTACAACTAAAATTTCACTTTACTTTATCAGGATTTTAGATGATAGACTAAAAGAAAGCAGTGCATAAATTAAGATTTCTTTCACAGCTGTGCATCTATTACAGCGGTTGCTTGTCACACAGAAAGTCACATTAAATGTTACAGTTTCAGTTCTTCCCCTGCTGCCCTTTAAACTTCATCCTACATAGGGGAAATGTTTCACTTTCAAGCCCACTCTCAGCATTTCCATTTGCATCAGACAACTTTGTCATGACTCACTTTTTTAGCCACTGTGGTCTTATAAAAGCTCCTGCAGTCACACAAGTTTAAGTTTTTTAAGTTATTGGTTTATTTTCACAAAAAGGTCACAACAGTCAGTTAAAATTACCATCTAACTAAAATTTACAGACAATTTTTTCCCCAGTTTAAAAGATGCAGCATAGTAACAAAATGTAATAATATACAGCCATTTTAATTCTTCTTACATAAATTATTTATATATACAAATAGTTTACCATTTTTTTTTGTATTTCATGTATTTTTTTTGTATTTTATGTATTTTTCAGACTCTTCTGTTTTCTGGTTTTCTATTATTTCATTTAATAGGGCAAAGCATCCCTGGACAGACAGAGCTTTTTTGTATTCATTAGAAATAGGTCATATCCCAGAAAAGGGAATAAAATGTCCTAAAACTGTCATAAAATTACAAAAGAATATATACTCGGAAAAACAAAACAACACAGGCATGAAACTGGAACGTGCTGGAGAAAACCCAGGACTTTTTACAAATAACCATCTGAAGATTAACGGGATTTCACTCGAGATTAACGGGGATAAATCCAATTTGAATCTCCACATGTAATATTCGAAATTCAAAACGTGGCAAGTATAAAACAACATATACGCAGGTTCTGTTTTTCTGTGGCACATAGAGGAAGATGACATCAGACTGAATCATTTACCAGAGAAGCAGACTATGAATGAGCGCGCGGCTGGATGAGGGTCACTGCGGATCTTGGGATGAAACAACAAATCCAGCATCTTAAGAAGACAATTGCGGATCTCTCATGTCACACTGCAGTCAGTCGTGGTGGAGAGCCTCTCAGTCTGAGCCTTGCTCTGCTGGAGGTCTCGCTCTGTTAAAAGGAAGTTGTTTCTGTTCACTGTCGCCAATAGGTACACCGGGGGAGGAACTGCTGCATGGTCAACGACTCTACACAATGAGCTTCATTATGTAACTTTTTACCAATGTGCATCATACCCAGAATCTGACCGCACTGCATCATAACTAGGATCAAACTCAGGCGTCTAATGGATTTGAATCCGTCTATACCTCTGAAAAGATTTGTTTGGATATGAATTGGGCCTGTTTGCCCTATGAAATCCATGGAGGTGACATTTATTGGACTAAATTAAATAAACTGAAGCGAATTAATGCCACACTACAAAACATAAATAAATAAATAAATAAATAAATAAAACACATACAAATTGATCTAAGAATGTCTATAAAAGTCAGAAGAAATATTTACATTTTTGTGACAATGTCTATTGATTTAGATTTTAGCCATTATAAGATTAGAACAAAACGAGGCCAATATAATAATAATAATAATAATAATAATAATAATAATAATAATAATATGCTCTGTGAAAATACACTTAACATCTTAGTATTCCTATGAAAAAGAAAAAGATGTTTCCTCTGACATCTGCCTGAGGCTGAATCCTGACCCAGACAGGAAAGCCAAGCACCGCGCTGAACTTGTTCCGTTTTGTATATTTATAAGAAAAGCTGCGAAACTCTCACTCTCGCTTGACAATGTGAGGCTGGAGGTCTGTAATTCGGTGTGTTTACCTCCCCCAACACACACGCAGCCGTGACCTCGGAGGCAGAGTGAAGGAGGCAGGGGGAGCCCTCCCCCTCCGAACACGTCACCGGCGGGCTGGCTGGCTGGCTGGTATCTGGTGGTGTGGTGTGTGCGGTCGGACTGTGGTTGTGTTTCAGCTCTGACCGTGTTGATAACGAGACACTTCGGGCGCTTTTCCTCGCGTAGACATGGGAATTCAGAAGACATGGCTCTAAGACACACGGCCCTCCCGCTGCTGGCCCTGCTCGGGCTGGCGGCCGTCGGTGACGGTGAGTGGGACCGGAGCGCCTCTCCGGCTTTTGTCTCGGCGTGTTTTTCCTGGACTGGGCACTGCCTGTTGTCGCTGATGATCATCATGGCGCTCCGTGTGTCGGGGGATTTAGCTTAGCGCGGTAGCCGCGTCTGGCTAGCGCCGACCTCTAAATCAGCGCTCGCTGCTCTCTCCCGGACCCACAGCCCCGCTTGTTCTGTTAGCGTCGCTGTTCGCCGGGATTCACGGCGACGAATGAAAGGAAAAAAAAAAAAATTAGTCGGCGGCGGAACACGCAGCGGCTGGATAAACCACAACAACAACATGGTGGAGCTGTGTGTGTTCGCGGCGCCAGCTAGCATTCGCTAGCTCCAGTGTCTGAAGTTGACTAATGTTAATAAAAAAAAAAAATGCTCCTCTGGACAAACGCGTTACTAATGCAAGGATTCAGCTTGTATTTTTTTGGGATATGAGGCGTTAATAACGATAATCAGACTAGTTTTGTGATAAAAGCCCGAGTTAATCCCTGCTGCTCTGATATGCGAAGTTATTTACTAAACACCTTCTTGTTGGCCTATTATACCTGCTTATCAGTGTGTTGCTCGGTACGCTGGGTACACGATAGCGTGTTGGTTAAATATAGGCGATATGGTCAAGTGCTGCTTTGCACGCTCCCAAAGTTCACATCAGACGACCCCCCCCGCCGGCCGAAGCGTGAGTCTGTTTTATGCAGTAAATAGCTGCAGTTGGAGGGTCCTGAATGAGTGAGAAAAAAAAAAAAGGCTCAGACAGAAGTCAAGAGTTGGAAGTCTGGGTTCATTGTGATGGAAATGTTTGAGTCTGGGGGTCTTTTCAGGCGCTGGTCTGGTTCTGAATCCCCCCACTCCCCTCCCCTTGCTCTCTCCCCAGTGGATGCTGGAGCAGCTGATTCCTGGCTGCGTTTTGAATGTGGATTTTTTTTTTTTTTTGCGATTCAGCCCTAAACGCATGAAATCTTATGCAGGTACTTTTGCAAGTTGCCTTGTTTGTGGAGCCACGTTGCAACTCCCCATTAGCTGGTGTGAAAAGAGTGGGTTAAAATAATATTCACACACAGCACAAACAAGGCATTGTAACATGATCTAATGCTGCTGCTGCTGCTGCTGCTGCTGAAACAGTATGACATGTTGACTTCTACTGTTGCATGCAAGTAAGTTGACAATTTGCTTTTATTTGTTTTATTTTTTTTTATTATTATTATTTTAGCAATGCCAAAACCACATATGCTGGAAAATCATTAAAAGCATCCATTATGAAATTCTGTATTAATAAATTAATGGTCCTAGGCTTGCATAGTAATATTGCACAGTGGAAAAAAAATAAAATAAAATCTCCAAAAAACTTGCCATTATTTGTTTTCCAAACCAATTTTGCCTTGAAACATTTACAAAGAAAGCTCTTGGGTTGATATTCTGCTTGTGGTTGAAACGAAACGTCATTTTTTTTTTATCTTCAAGAATTCTGTCATTCAGCCAAAATGTTGCTATTCAAAAGTAAAAGTTTCAGTGTTTAAAAGGCCCTCAACACAAAATATTCTGCTTATAATGAAAGAAATGTTCACCTTTTTATTATGATTATTATTATTTTCATGGTATAAATTGTTTAATTTTCAAGAAAGATCAACTGTCTTGTTGTTGTATAGAATTGCAGGAGCTAATTCAGCATCTGGTCACACGTTAAATCTGTTGCCATCTAAAACATGAACCACTGGCATATCGGTTTGACTCTTAAAATATCTACCGATGTTGAGGTAAATGAGAGTTTTTTTGTCTAACAAAAACTAAACAAATTGTTAGACTTTCTCAAAGCGTCATCTTTTAACAAATGCAACGTGCACACGAGGAGACGACCAACTAATCGCTGCACAAATGGTTTGAAAAGCCGTAGAATCATTGCGTGCGTGTTCGCATGCTGATCTTGGCTGATTAGTTAGTCATCTTCTCCTCTAATAGCCAACCTGTGGTAGGATTTCTACTTTCAGAGCGGCGTGACCTTTATGAGATAATAGATGGTGCTCTTTACGTTCAAACTGCTACTGGTGCTATTTTAGGCAGCTGGGTTTGTCTTCCCTGCAAGAATTGGGGAAAGTGTAAGGCAGCTGACCTGCAGTGTGCAGCAACCGGCAGAAAATGCAGGAGAATGCAATAGCCTTACTTTACTGAATGGTCCGGTCATGCTAGCACTTTCTCTGCCGTTTTATTAAACGGATGCCACGTCGTTGAAACAACCTGTTCTGACCGTGGTCTGAACAGGCTCTGGCAACCGGCTCATACTCGGTTCCAATTTGCCAGTGTACAGAGTGATTTTTGGGGAAAAAAATAAAATAAATAACCGTCAGGAAAGCGATGTTGTCATCTTTTAAAGCATATGTTAGTTGAGTCATCCTAACAAGAATTAGACAACTATTTCCTCCCCCGCTCAGATAGATAAGGGTGCAGCACAGCGAGGTTTGACTTGAAGGAAATGATCACACCTACGTGGCCGGTTTGCCTGCCTGCTCCAAACCTTTCACTGCGTTGGGTGAGGGTAATGGTGTTTGTAGGGGGGGTGGGGATACTTTTAGAGGGAAAATCAGGCAGGGCCATGATGGCCAAGCTCTTTTTCAAAAGGCTGGCAGAGCGTCGTCTCACACCTCATAATGGATTGTTTCGTGCGAAGGCCCCAAACCAGCCCAACCTGAAAGTTGCGGCAGTGAGAGCAGGTATTTCAGTCCCCCCTGCCCCCGAAAGGGACTTTGGGAAGCACACTTTTATTTATTTATTTATTTATTTAAAATATTTTTTTTTCTCCTCTCACTCCGCTCAGGTTTGGTGAATTTGTCACGTGTTGTTGACTTTATACAGATTACCAAGCTCTGGCGTTCTGGGCATTACGCGGCTGCGTGACACAGTCAGTGTGTGTGAACCGAACCCAGTAGCAATGTGATATGTGCTGTCGGCTGAGTTGCTCTGAGGCAGGGTGCGTCCCTCCCTTTCTCTTCTCTTCTGTTTTTTTTTTTTTTTTAAAAAAAAAAAAAGAAAGAAAGAAGGCCTTGTGCTTTGTTGGGTTTTAATCTGTACTTTAACTGTAGTCCAACTTCTGTTTTCATCTACCGTTTTTCCCTCCAGTGTGCCAAACTGGGCTGCTTTCTCTTAACCCGCTACTACGGGGACGGTGTGTTAATTTTCTGCCATCTCTTGAACTTTGTCTCACGGTGAGCCCTACTGTGCCAGGGTTTTTTTTTTTTTTATCAGTCATTTGTGCGCCTCTGTGTAAATCAAGCTGCGAACAGGTGCTATTTAACGCTGCACATGATGTGCAGGAGTTCACGCGGTGGAGTCGCAGTCAAATAAAACGTGTGCTCACCTGCCCATGAGGTCAGAGCCAAGAGAATGTGCAACGAACGCGGGAGCCTTATTGGTTTCAAAGGTTTGCATTGGAAAAGAAAAATAAACTTTAGATGGGAAGGGTAAGAGGGAATTTATATTGACTCTTGGCTTAAGATAAAAAAAAAAAAAGAAGAAAAAAAAAAGCCTTTTGCTATTTTCCCCGCGCCCTCTCTCAAAGATCCTTCGACCTGTGGCTGGCTTTTAATCAAATGAATTTTTGCAGCTTGTGCAAAGTTTTCCTTCGTTTGGCTCAGACACGTTCTCCGTTGCAATCGGCTGTTGTTTACCAACAGTTTCCTATAGTGTGGCGTGGAGCCAGTTGGCGTCCGTCCGGATCCGGGGTGGTCTAGTTTTCACTTGATAATCGCCGGTATTGTTAATGACCTCCACTGGCCCCGAGGCACAGAGCCCTAATTGCTAAAGCAGACAGCGTAGCCTCTTTCTGACCCGGCTCTGCCGTTTATTGATGTGCGACCGCAAGGGATTTACTACCGCGTCCGAACGCGAAGACTTCAGAGTTTTGCAAGTTGCAAGAGAAAGATGCTGCACACGCAGAGAAATGCTGTGTCGCTGGTGGATGGATTCGGTAGCCGTGAATGTCGGCGACCTAATGCCAAACCTTAAACCTGTTTTGTGTAACGCGTCTTTGGGCCTGATATGTTGTTGTTTTTTCGAGCTGCTGTTAGCATAAAGATTAGACGCTCCTTCACTGTGTAATTTACTCCTGGAATGTGAGCAGTCTACTTCTCGTGGTTGTTTCCAGCTCTTTTCTGTGGAGGACTTGCTTTGATTGGTGGCAGTCAGGCCAGACCTGTTGATAAAGTTATGGGATTTGGCTGTTTGACACACATTTCACACACCTAATGGCTGCTGCGTAGCATCACCAGCTTTAGAGTTTTCAATCTGTGGAACAGAAAGTAACTTAAATGTGAAATTGCATTGTTTTTTTTTGTGGGAATCCTAGATCCATTTGAGTAAATAGAAGACTTATGCAAGTTGTAATTAAGCACTGAGTTTTTTTTTTATTTCAGAAATCTGATATTTTTGGTTTTTAAGCCCACCAACCTCACTTCCTTTTCTGAGTTTCATTTAAAAACAATAAAGATTTGTAGAGTTTTTTTTTGTTGTTGTTTGGTTTAAAACCATTGTTTTGTTTTTTTTCTCTGTGTGTTCTACTCCTCAGGAAAAAAAATGGACCACTTGAAATTAATATCGAATACAAAAAACCTGGTCAATGCATCCCACTTTGTCAATTTATTTAGTTTTTATTCGTAGTTTGGAATTGAAAAAGTTTCTAACTTTCATTTAAATTCGAGATGAACTGATCAATTATCTGCTGGTCGGACTCAATCAATATTTCATTGTTCATTGTGGTGGGGGATTTTTGACCCAAATTTTTTAAAATAACCATTTCTTTTACTTTTTGTCAAAAATCATTAAGTACATTACATTTTTCTAAACACCTCAACCATGTAGTTTTTATTCAGAGGCGTAAACGGAGAGTTGCATATTCTGTGATTCATGAGTGGCGAAGATGCTTAATTTTCTCTCTCGATTCTCTTTTGTGCCAGAGAACCTGGAACATGGGCTTTCTCTTGTCCTAAGAGGGAAAAAAAATCGTTAATCAACAAGTCTGATCTCAAGGCAAAACGAAACTCGGTGTCAACCAGGAAGAAGCTCGATTTATTAGCCACCGTTGAGATGCATTACATAAATGATCTCTTGCTGTGTTCATTCAAATGTAACCAAATCACTTTTTAAAACAATCCTCTCTTTTAGAGGGGTGTAGCAAAGCGGCGTTAAGGTTTGATCTTTCTTTTCGAGTTTTGCGGAAGAAACATTGATTTATTGTGCTCGGGTTTTGTTTTTTTTTTTTTTTTATGGATGAAACTTTGATCAATGCGAGTGCCTGCGGCCGATCCAGAGCGAGCGTTTGATCCCGTCCAGGAGGACCGGCAGACAGGATGGGACGCAGCCTGCGGGGTGTGGGTTGGTAGGGATGGGAGATGCAGCCTCAGCCCCAGAGACTTCACTTTAGAATCAGATCGGTAATCTGACCCCGAGATGCAGACAAAGGTAATGACTTTCCGCCTTCCCCTAGCATTGATTAGGGCACAGTTGCGGTGTGTGTGTGCCCGCGTGCTTCGCCGTGTGTGTGTGTTGCGCTCACGCTGTCTGGTGGCGTCTGCATGTCTTGATCAGCTCTCAGTCTGGTATCTGTATGGATCTAATTTCAGCCAGTGCATTTTGGTAATGGCGCTCTCCTCCCTGTACACAAGCGCATGCTTTCTGTCTCCCGACTCAGGCCAGAAAAACACATTGCGCGTGTGTAACCTTCCGCCAGTCGCCCAGGGAAGTTCTGTGCATCCCCACCAGATTCTCTGATGTTCTCTTTCTCTAAAACTTCATCTGTTATGACAGGATCGTTCTGAACGAGTAACCCCGGGCAACAGAGGAGCACCATCGCTGAGGTCAATGGGTGAATCTGCTTGGAGTGCGACTCTACTGCGCTTTTTTTTTTTTTTTCTCTTTTTTTGTCGGGACCAAGAATTATGTTTATGTCAGTGATGTTTTATTAATCCCTTCCTCGCCATGTCTGCCATTTCCTGCCTCAACACGAACGGAATGATAGGAACTCCACTCACTAGCAGCTCAGAGGAATGGCTGTTGTGCTCCTGATCTCCTTGTTTTTCCTCCACCGTTCCCTGTTCCTGCTCCCTCCCGTAAGTCAGAGTCTAGACTGGGTTTTAATGACAGTCGCAGCTGGTCACTTGGGCAGGCCTCAATAGCAGCTGGGGGAGGCTGCGAGTCCTCCAAACTGTTCCCCCTTTTCTCCCTCCTACTCTATATTATCCAGTCCAAATGGGCACCATCTCCCCACCTCCCCCCTGTCTCGCTCAGACTGGCCCCGACCAAAACATTGGGGTTTGTTGCTAGTGACCCCGCTCTGTCCCCAGCGCTCCCCCCCCCCCTCCTCCGCCCTCCCTGCTGGGAGTGCATTCCCCCCCCCCTCCCGGCCTCCCCACTCTGGGCTTTGTTCCTGTAGGGCCAGTCCAATCCCTCTTCATGTCGCCTTAATCTCCACACAAAGGACCAGTGTGAAAGACCACCAGTTATGTGGATGCGAGAGCAGGGCTCACTGAAAGCGCACAGACCCGACGTCGGCTCAGATCTGTGTGTTTTGGTCCAGAAATGGGCCTTTCAATCGCAGCTTTGGAACACTTCTGCTCACAGTCCAGTGAGATATGCGGAGCACTGTGCAAACAGCGTGGCTCAGGAAGGGATGCTTGTGGCTCCGGGTCTCTTGTTTGACTCTGTTATCAAAAGTATTCCCTACCGTTCCAGATTACGGTACAGATTTATTGACGAATAAAACTCATCCCGCTTTGAAAAAAAAAAAAAAAATAAATCTTTTAAATGTTTTCAATTCCTAAATTCTGAAAGTCATATTGCAAGATATCTCCTTTCTTCTTCAAAATGTCCTCCTTAATATTTGACCAACAGTAATTTATTGCTGTTTGCTTATTTGTCAAATTATTAATTCATATTTTATATATAGTAGCACCTTTCTAGAAGTCTTGTAATCATTTATTTTTTGTTAGGATAAGGGCCAGTGGCACATCATGTGAATTCTACAATAAATATCATTTCACTATTGTTTAAAAAACTTTTACAGGGTTGACATTATTTATTAAATAACTCAAAGTATTTTTTTTTTTATCTGAATTTGAATCACGTTAGTGATTAACATGTTCAGTACACTTTATGTGCTTGTGCCTATTTACTGTAAATGTCTGTGCATAATCTCTATAGTCAAGCTTTTCCTTTTTTTGCATCCCACAAAATCAAATCAAAATATTTTTGAAGTAAATCCTCATACATAACTTTAATGAGCCCGCATTATTTATGCATCTGGAAATAAAGCTTCTTAATTATTCAGAACGACCAATCTGATGAAACTGAACTAAGAGAAAAATAAAGGCCTCTGCTCAAATGAGTTCAAGCCCACGTGAGTCGGAATATGCTTCCTTTACGCAAACCTTGATCTAAACTACAATCATCAAAACTTTTAACATGAAAATGAGTCAGATTTATTTATTTATCTTAATTATATGTTGAGATGAAATTCACAATGGCGTGTAATTCAAAAGAGGAAAGTTAAAAGGGCTTCTGAACAGTTTTCAGGTTATCACAGGCAGGCGCAGAGCCAAGCAGTCACATGTTCACCTAGTTTACGTTTGAGGGGAAAACGCAGCAGAGGGAAAAACTTTAATTTCACAGGGCATTCAAGAGTTTCAATTTCATTTTCTGTAGCGTTTCTTTTTTCTTTTTTCTCTGCCTCACGAGCAGCCGCGTCTGTCCATTTAGCTGCTCACAAACGACACAGTGTCGGTTGTCCAAGTTGTCTATTCACCATGTTTGTTTTCTAAGCTGTAGCTCTGATGGAGCGTCGGCTGGCATACAGAAACACGTTGGCATTAATCGTAGACGTGGATTTCTGTGCTTCTTTGCTTATTTTCTAAAAAAAAAAAAATAATGTTAGAACACCCTTTACCCATCTGTGGTATAAAACCTGTGGCAGCAATACGTTCAACAGGGCGTAGGCAACCGTCAGTACAACCCGCTGCTTGTGTTGCTGTCACACGGTGTCCCAGTCAGGTGACTGACTTTATTAGTTCAAGACTGCATCTGTCGTCAAACAGGCCACATCAATAAAATGAACACTTGCAACAATAAGAGCCTTATTGTTGCATCTTTAGTTATTCCTCTCACATTTTTTTTCCCCCCCTCAAGACCTCACTGATGGAGAAGATGACAGCTTCCACACTGAAGAGTGTTGTCATCCTGGTCTGAAAATGGTAAAAAAAAAAAAAGATCAGATTTTTAGTTTCAGACTAACCAGATGGTGGAGGAATAAATTCCCCTACTTCACCACTTCTCGTTGCGTCAGTAGAAAACTAGCTTCAGGAATTCAGCGCTCGAAATGTAAACTTTTCACTTGACTAGATTTGTCAGAAACTACGCCATATTTACCAGTTGAAGGAGTGGAGTTCAGTTGGTTCCCCCAGAGAGGCCGACGACACGGCTGTCGGTGTGCTTCAGTTTGGGAGCCGGCTCCACATGTTGCAATCACACAGTAGGTCATAGAGGGAAGGAGAGAGAAGGAAGTGAAAAATGTTTTCCACAAACCCAAATTTTGGTAGACCACAAACCATCCGTGGCCTGTTCAGGAAGTGAATGTGGATGTTTGAGCCGTGTTCGGTTTGCTTTCTGAGCTTCTGTCTTTGTATGTGGGAAGCGTCCGTCTCGCCGCGACGCCGCTCCATGATCGACACGCAGGCTGGTCGGGTTTGGATCGTGGCGCTCCTCCGAGGTGATTTATTGCCGTGCATGGAGGCCATATGTATCGCAGCGAAACTTACAGCAGTTGGCTTTAAAGAGTCTTTTGAGGGGAAGCATTTACTCATAAAGCGAAGCTTCTTTTTTTAAAAAAAGAAATATTGCTCTGGGAGACTGATTGATCAAATGCATCTTGCGTGAACGCAGTTGTAAATTGAAAAGCAGTAAACGACAGAGGAAAAAGGCTGCCAAACCCTCTGTATGAAACCCGCCGCTTGTATTGCTGTCATAGGTTTTATTTAGCTAAACTGCTTTGCTCCATGAATGCTGGAAATCGGTGACGCGACTTGTTTTTCTGCTTTCAGCCCCCCCTTTTTATTCTGCAGGAAATTCCATCTCCATGCAAACTTCAGCCAGTCTGGTCACACTTGGGCTGGAGTTCCTGCATCTCTCTCCCTTATCAGGATTCATTCTCATAAACGCACACACACACACACACACACGGACACACACACACACACACGGACACACAAATGTTGAGCAGATGAGAAATATTACGAAATCTTCCAACGTGCAACATTTCCAGTCACTGTTGTTGAACAAGCATGAACACATCGGCAAAAGACTGCATCAATAACACACACAAAAAAAAAGATCCAACTCAGTTTTCCCCTTCAAGACGTTCCTAAAGAGACAATTATTCCTTCTTCTGCAAAAGTAATACATGTTACATTTTAACTGTGAAGTTTGGAGCAGGGCCGGGCAACTCCGGCCCTCGAGGGCCAGGTCTCCTGCTACGTTTTGATGTGTTTCTACTTCAACACACCTGAGTCAAATAACCAGGTCATTAGCAGATCTCTGGAGAACTCGACTGCATTTAGGAGGTGATTCAGGTTTCTGATTCAGCTGTGCTGGACCAGGGAGACGTCTTAACAGTTGCAGGACACCGGCCCTCGAGGACCAGGACTGCCCACCCCTGGTTTAGAGCCTTGTTTGGTTTGAGAATATATCTCCCCTTATAGAGCAAGGCGTGTAAATTAAGCTGGAACAGTCTGATTAATTAGTCAGGCTATGTGCTCCGGTGGAGCTTGCAGTGAGCTGCTTAGATGAAACGGTATCTTAACAAGAGCGAATGGGGAAACTTTGGAAATAGTTCAGGTAGTACAAAAAAAAAAAACAGTCAGACAGGTGACCTGCGTTTGGAGCAACACGTTGGGGGAGGGGCAGCGATGCGTCACTCTGGGCTCTCCTCAGGATCTCGTTTAAAGACGTTTGAACTGCGGGATTAGGGATTACAAAATTCCAGGACGTTTCTAAAGCCGGAAAAGTGTGAAACAAGCTTTATTTATATAATTGGGAAAATATTCATGTTTAACCCAAAAAATACTAGGCTTTCTTCAACGAAACATTTGTATTTGGCTTTGCATGTTTGTTTACATCCCCGTAATGTTCATTAAATCTGAATAACGGGCATGAAAAGTTTCTAATTTGGAACATTTCCTCAAATTTCCAGGCTCAACTTTCTGGGAACTTTCCACAAAACTTCTTTTAAACCTTAAACTGTTTTAAAAAAAAAAAAACCCAAAAAAACTGTAGTATACTTTTACACCAAAGACTAGTCCGTGCTTGCATAATAATGATGATGTTATTACAGAAGAGTGATTAAGATCTACCAACACTTTTTTTTTTTTTTTCCTCTGCATACAGACATTAAAGTTGGTTTCAAAGGGATCATCAATGAGCTCATGGAGTCAAAGCAGCTCTCAGTAGAAAACAAGCAGGATTACTGGAGTCTTGCCACCTTAACCCCCCCCACCTCCCCAGACTTTGTCAGCCATCCAACCAATACGGAGTCCTGTTTTTGTTGGAGAACAAGGATTGAAATGTCTCTCCTCTTTGTGGATTGTCCTGTGTTGTTTTTAGGATAGTTTTTTTTTTTTTTTTTTTCTTTTGTTGGGGAATTAAATTGGCCTTTATTTCTACCGGGGATCATTTCTGGGGCCTATCATTCGGGAAAAGCTAAAGGGAAAAGCTACCGATACAAGCAAGCAGGTTGTTCTGTGCATGGAGAGAGCAGAATAACTTGGAAGAAGCCCTTTGTGCTGACCTTACCTAAATGAGAAGCATGTGTGCCATGACTCAAAATCACATTTATCTGAAAATCTAATCAGGTTCGTGGCTGTTGGTTGGTTGGGGAAACTCAGAAAGCTGTGGGTTTAGTTTTTTTTTTTTTGTTTTGTTTTTGCAGACTTCCTGGCATTGAGCTAATTTAACAGTGCTTGTGTGTATATGTTTATTGGACCACCTCAGTTTTATTGCGATAGCGCGTCCATTTGGGTTCCTGATAATGAGGTCTCTCTGCAGGAGCGTGTTGCATTTAACAGAAGTCTTGTCTTATTAGCCCGAACAGAGTCCACTTTAAGTGTCACGACGAGAAAGACCTTCTGCTGCGTCGGGGATTTGGCAGAGGCCCTTTTCCCTTGTTGGATTTCACTTTGTGTGTCCCTCTGGGCGGCTCTGTCTCCACTCTGCGTGTTTGGGTTCATCTGCAGTGAGAGATCTGATTTCAGGGCCGCCGGGGCCGTCTGGCTGCTGCTGCTGCTCCTGCAGCTGATGGTGATGATGATGATGATGATGATCTACACATCATAAACTACCCACAATTGAACGGGACCCACTCGGTGATTTGTGTTCAGATTCTGGGGTGAGGTCTTCCCCCTGCTGGACAAAATGCGTACTGTATCTTAGGAAAAGTGTTACACATCTTACCTTTCTTCACTTTGTCGAGTTTTAATGTCTCATTCTGTTGCATAGTAGAGCATAGGTCACCTGCCATAATGCTGAAGCTTATTAGCATTCGATTGGAGGTAATGACACTGTTGTTAATTGTCAGGTTCCCTTTTTTTTAAGCTAAAATTTGGCTCAAGGCTGCCACCTGTTGGTGAAAATGAAGTAGCAGGATGGTTATTGGTGTGGCTGCTTCACGCTGACGTTCGGATTCGACGAGTTTCCTCAGGTTGTTCCTCCGGCGCTGTTGCTACTTGTTTTCTGTTGTGACATCGTGCGTGTAGCGCAGAATGTTGCAGGCTAATTGCTGCGGTAATCATATGCAGGTTCTATGCCGGCTTGTCACGGTTCTGACTCACATCCTGTCCATTATCAGCATTTTGACCACAAATGCCTTATTAAGCATCTCTAGACTGCTCTAAGCTCCTGCTCACTGTTAGCCGAGTCACTAGCCGTTCAGTCTCTAAACCCAACAAATAAATTGTAGTGTCTAAACATGGTTTATTTGAATGTTATGATTGGTCAATTCTTCCTTATTGTTGGTTAAACTTAAACTGACCTTCAATAAAGAAGACAAAACCATTAAAAGCTTCAGTTTTGTAGCAGCCGTCCAACCGTGCTGATTTCAGTTCCTCCATTACTGTCCTCATGCGCTTTGGTCTTTTAAAACAATGCATCCCCCTCGACTCTAACCCTCCTAAATAAAACTGTTCAAAGCTGTCCAGCGCGTTAATCAGAGAGTCAACCAAAAGGCTCACGGTAGCTCTGGAGGAGCTGTAGAAAACCACAGCTCAAGCAGAAGAATATGTGGATCTCCTTTAATCGAGAGGAACGATCCGGCGGAGACGTTCACCAAGAGCCTGGCGATTTTAATGATTGTAGCTTAAAATCCGACAGAGTCTCGACTCGGAAAGACTGAATACCAGTGAGCACCAACAGGTCTTAGATTTTTAGCCGTCTGTGTCTTTCTGTCTGCAGCTTTACACTGCAACTGCACGAACTGTAACGGGGGCGAGTGCAAGACGGAAGGAGCCTGCCTCGTCTCGACGTACAAGTCCGATGGGAAAAACGTGCTGTTGCGGTACTGCATCAACCCCGACAAGATGAATCCACCCATCTACTGCAAGAGCTCCGACGGCCACTTGAACGTCCACTGCTGCTTTGTAGATTACTGCAACAGCATCGACTTGAAAGTCCCAGGTAAAAACTGTCGTCATCGCACCTCTTAACGGCTTCCGAGCTGAAAGTCCTTCATTCAAGTGCTTTTGTTTCTGCCTCCTCTTCTTGTTTTTTTTGCGTGAAGACCCGACGACTGGGGAGTGGGTGACCTCGGGCAGCTCCTGGGGACCAGTGGAGCTGGTTGCGGTCATAGCAGGGCCCGTGTTCCTGCTCTGTGTGCTGCTGATGGTTGGAGTGTTCCTCTTCCAGTATCACCAGAGAGCATACAGCCACAGACAGCGGCTGGAAGTGGAGGACCCCTCCTGCGACCACCTGTACCTGGCCAAGGACAAAACCCTGCAGGATCTCATCTACGACATGTCCACCTCGGGATCCGGCTCTGGTCAGTACGCGCCGCCTGGCCGGTAGAACGTGGCGTCTGTTCTTCCGTACGGCCTTCTCACCACGGCCTGCTCCTTGCAGGGCTGCCGCTGTTCGTGCAGCGGACGGTCGCCAGGACGATCGTGCTGCAGGAGATAATAGGGAAGGGGCGTTTCGGAGAGGTGTGGCGAGGAAAGTGGCGAGGCGGAGACGTCGCCGTCAAGATCTTCTCGTCCAGAGAGGAGCGCTCCTGGTTCAGGGAGGCCGAGATCTACCAGACGATCATGCTTCGGCACGAAAACATCCTGGGATTCATCGCAGCAGACAATAAAGGTGGTTATAATCGCATTTCTAAGCCATATTACTGCTCTGCGTAAGGGTTGACACAACCAAACGGAAAGAAGTTAAAAGTTGAAGATAATGACCCCTTTAATCTGGTTTGACCTGTCCCGGTTTCCTTTAGACAACGGCACATGGACGCAGCTGTGGCTGGTGTCGGACTACCACGAGCACGGCTCTCTGTTCGACTACTTGAACCGCTACTCCGTCACCATCGAGGGCATGATCAAGCTGGCGCTCTCGGCTGCGAGCGGCCTGGCGCACCTCCACATGGAGATCCTCGGCACTCAGGGTGAGACTCATCGCCGTCCGTAACCCGCTTCGTTCTTCCGAACGTCGCGGCCCCCCTGCCCCCCTCCCCCCGCCCCTCCGTCTTCGTCTCGTTTGACCGACGCTCGTCCTGCAGGTAAGCCTGGCATCGCTCATCGGGACCTCAAGTCTAAAAATATCCTGGTTAAGAAGAACGGCACATGCGCTATAGCTGACCTGGGCCTGGCCGTCCGCCACGAATCCATCACAGACACGATCGATATAGCACCGAACCAGCGCGTGGGCACTAAGAGGTAACTGCTTCCACTTTTAGCGGCTCGTTGTTGATCCCAAAGGTCTTCTCTCAGTCTTCCTCGCGTCCTTTATACAAACGGCGATCTGATTTTTTTTTTTTTTTGTCAGGATTCTCTGTAGTTTGAACCCCTTTGTTCTCTCTGAACCCATCCAGGTATATGGCTCCCGAAGTCTTAGATGAAACCATCAACATGAAACATTTCGACTCCTTTAAGTGCGCTGACATTTACGCGTTGGGCCTGGTGTACTGGGAGATCGCGCGCCGCTGCAACACCGGAGGTGAGACTTGCGGCCGCGGTCGGACGTTGCAAGGAACCTGGACGGGGACATTCAGTAAGAGACTGTCCACCTCTTCGCTCTGCTCCGCAGGCATACACGAGGAGTACCAGCTGCCCTACTACGACCTCGTGCCCTCTGATCCGTCCATAGAGGAGATGAGGAAGGTGGTTTGTGACCAGAAGCTGAGGCCCAACGTTCCCAACTGGTGGCAGAGCTACGAGGTATTTCACTGTGAGGTCGCCTAAAAATAGTCGAAGGCTTGTATGAAATGTCTCGTCTTTACGAGTCTTTTGTTTGTTGACCCAAAAGCTACGAGAAGTTCTCGGAAGAAAACGCAAGCTAAGAAGATCTATGAAGTAACTTTAAGTAACTCACGATTGTGTTTGCTAAAATAAAATCCCGCATGATTGGTTCGTTAGTGATTTTAAAAAAAAGAAAAAAAATGAATACGTCAAGAAAGTTAGGCTTGTTTTTATTTGTTTTTGTGGCCACCAACTTCTTTAAACGTAATTATTTTGCCAAAAGATTGGGACACCGCTGCTTTAAAGCAGTGTGATGGAGTGGCCCAGTCAAAGTCCAGACCCACCTCAGAAGATTTGCTGTTTTAATGTCAGCAAAAAAAGGACGACTGTATAAATGATTAACCTCCAGGGCGTGGAAAAGCAGGGTGTCTGCCACACTTCTTAGATTTCAGTTATTTTCCTTCCACTTAGCCGCCGTTTTATTTTTAATTTAATGCATAAAAATCTCTGCAGCGCTCATTTTTAGTTGCATTCGGACATTTTGCAGACCGGTTTGTTTTAGATCCAGGAGTTAAATTGCAGGAGTTCAAATGGAAAAAAGTAAGAATTGGAACGCTTCGATGAAGGAGGCTGAAAACTGACGTGTGTGCGTTTGGCCTCGCAGTCGCTGCGTGTGATGGGGAAGATCATGCGGGAGTGCTGGTACGCCAACGGCGCGGCGCGGCTGACGGCCCTGCGCATCAAGAAGACGCTGTCTCAGCTCAGCGTGGAGGAGGACGTCAAGATGTGAGCGGCCGGCGAGGCGCGCCGGAGACGCACAACCCGACCACACTCCCATAGGAAGCGAACACTAAAGACAGACTGCAAACGGAGGAGAAACGACGACAACAACAACCACAACAACAACAACAAAAAAAAGACAAAAGGACCAACAACCCTGCCAGTTTTAAAGCCACACTCCAAGTTGTGACAAGGCCTACCTCACCTTTTTAGCCAAAACTACTGAAAGTCACCCATCCCTCTCCTTCCTCCTTCCTCCTCCTCTTCCTCCTCCTAACCCACGGGCCACACTACAACACTACCACTGTTAATAGCATTCACTCAACCTCCTTTCATTTACCAGGGCAGGAATTACTGTACAGTGATGTGTTTTTTTTTCTTTTTTTCTTTTTCTTCTCCGTTCTCTTTTTACCCGTCAGGTTCAGTGATGGATCTAAAAGTTTGCCAGAGGAGCTGCTTTTGTGGGTTTTAACGTTTCAGAAATAACACTCCGGCTGTTTTATGGCAATATCTCACCGCCGCCGTCGTGCGCATGTATGTATGTACGTGTGTGAGTGTGTGTGTGTGAGAGTGTGAAGGAGAGGACAGGGGCTGAAGTACTGTTTCTATTTATGCGTTTGTGTGTTAAAAAGGCGGCTGGACGTCGAGCACGTGTCCAAGTCGGCGCCTTCTTTAAAGCTGGGCTGTAGTTTCATCGGGACAATTTCATTCAGAAACAAAAGAAATCTTGTCGTTTGAAATGAAGCATGAACAGCCGGATTGTTTTCTAATCTGCCCCGCTGGAAAATGACACCCAAAGAAGCCGCAGGTGAAACCAGACGTTTGCGTCCGCCGTGGGAAAACGCAGCAGTTTTTCTCCCAGTCGCGCTAAACTCGTTTTCACTCGCAAAATCCTAGAACATTCAAAGCTTCTTCAAAATCTTGAGAAACTTCGGTGAAGATGATGAAGACGACGCCGCAGCCCCGAACGGCGTCGACACACGCGGCTGTGCTTTTAAGACGACGCCTCAAACGCGACGCCTCAAACGCGACGCCTCAAACGCGACGCCTCTAACGCGACGCCTCCCCGTGCGGCTTCGTCGAAAATCCAAACAAAATCGGTAGAGATCTCAGGAAGAGAAACCGTGGACCCTCCGCATCTCCATCCGTTCAAACAGTTCACAGGCAGGGAAGCGCGATGCGAATGTGTCCAGTTGACGCTGTCCGGGTTCACGTCGTCAGCAGAGATGACCGTTTTGGCCCCCAGCTGTGCTAATCGACCCTCGGTCCGTTTACCCAGACGAGGCCGAGCCGAGAGGGAGGAGCCGCTGTGTCAAGATGAGCTTGACACAAGATGTGCTGGCTTACAGTTTGTCATTTCTCTCAGGTACTAAGTCTCTCCTGCAGGAGGGACTGGTGCACTTCACAAAAAAAAAAAAAAAAATGCCGTCTTCCAAATGGACAGTGATGCTACCGTACCTCCAAATTCGCCACAAAGTGGCAGCAGGCAACGTTTTGGAGCGTCTTCATCGGCTTCATCGGTTCCAAGAGGAGGAAAAGAGCCAAACTTCCAGCGGGACCGTCGCGGGAAGCTTGAGGAGAGACGCGCCCAGCGTTTAACCCAAGCCGAGCTCTCGGGATTATTCTGGTGTTTAGCGATCGCCGCTTTGGTATAATCCTGATTTTTTATTTTTTTTTTTTTTTTACAACCGGGATAAAAACAGTCCCACGTCTTCCTGCGGTCCACGTAAATGTCTGGTTCAACCCGCGGTGGCGCTCTCCGCTGTCGCTTCCCGACGCCTGCAGGAATCGCGTTCATTCGATGTGGTTCCAGCCCTGAATTTAGTTTGGAGGGGGGGGGGAGAGAAAAAACACACACAAGAAAAAAAAAAAAAAAAGTGGCAGGGATTATGTTTGGTGGGATGGTTTTACCGTTTTATTTATTTGTTTATAGCTGTTTTGTTTGTTTTCTTTTTAAAATTCATGTTGATGAACACTGTGAGATGAGACGCGACAAACCAGAGTGTAGACGCCGAGGCTGAAGGGCGTCATTTCATTCGTTTGGTGTGATGCTCGGCGCGAGTCTGAATGTAGCCGTTGACCCTGCGTTGACCCTGCGTTGACCCTGGCGGTGGCTTTGTGCGCTCTGACAGGCGTGATGAAATGGCAACGAAAAGTCCATTTTGAATGATGTTTTCGTGTCAAGAGGTCATAATGGCTTTTCTTCTTTTGACATTAGACACTACTGATTATGGGTACATGTGATTTATTTGTATATAAAACGTGCATTTTTTTTTTCTTTTCTCCTCTGTATGCCGCAGCTCCAGTGTGACATAACGTGCTGATTGATTTCAGTTTTTTTGTTTTTTTTTAACCTGTCTGCATGGTGTCCCAACTGTGCTAGCAAATATTAATTGCTGGAGTTTGTGGGTTTTTTTTGTTTTTTTTTATTTTTCTTCACTTGTTCCTTTCATGGCAGTCTGGTGGTACTACTGATCCTTTGCTCCTTGCGTATGCCTGTTTCTACCCGGGGTGACGTCTCCCATCTCCTGCTCATTTTGACACTGGAACACAAAAAGGACTTGGTGTTTTATCTTAAATACTGCCACTGGCTCTTTTTTTTTTTTGTTTGTTTTTGTGTTTTTTTTAAACCAGGAAAACGGACAAACTGTCGGCGGATCACGTCAAACGCGGCAGGCGGACGCGGGGAAAACCCTCCCGAGGGGCCGACGTGCCGCAAGCGGGGAACTGCATGTTTTCATTCTACTTCTGCAGACAAGACTATGAAAGTATTACACTGATATTTCGTCACCTATGGGCTCTGCACTGTTATGTCCACAAGGGCGTTGAGTTAATGTTTGTCGAAGCCGTCACCCGAACCATGTGTCCCGTTTCATGTCTTGTTTTGCATGCCGTTTCAAACACTGGGCCCTCTGCACTGAGGTCGATTGTCCCCCCCCTCTTCCTCCTACAGGTTGATTTTCTTTATTTTTTTTTCTCTTTTGGGTCATTGGCTGTGCACCCCAGAAATGTTGCTGCTACTGTTTAACATGGGTAGAAGTGTAGCGGAAAAAAAGAAAGAAAGTGAGAGAGAGAGAGAGAGAGAGAGAGAAAGTGGGAGAATGATGATGATGATGATGATGTCAAGTTGAACCAAAATTGTCAAAACACTCCTGTCCATGTTCGGTGTGTTGCCATGGGTATTTGATCATCATGTTCATAGGTGAAAACTTCAAAATTCAGTGATGATGTTGTGCTGATCTTTTCTGATTTAGTTCAAAATGTACATAGACAATATACAATAAAATCCTCCTTTTTCTTACGTGTGTTCAGGATTTTTTTTTTTTTTATTTTACTTGTGCATCGGGGGAAGCTTGAGACGACGACGCGACTTCAGAGCACCAGCAGTCCTTATGAAGATAAAGATAAAGATTGCTCCAGAGTTTTTCAGCGGGAACAGAAAATGCTCAGTCTCCTCGGGTCGTGAGAAAAAATAAGAAAGCGGCTTCACATTTCTCACCGCAGCAACGTGCTACTGGCTTCTTCACCAGTGAGCTCTGGAGGTTTTTATGTTTTTTTTTTTTAGTTCCTGTTTTCTTGTAGCTTTACTGCGTAACCTCCAGTTGTGATGGAAATGCTGTCTGTTATCAAATATGGCTGTTATTTCATTCCTTGAAATCGGGACTGTCTCTTTAAGAAAACTCTTGCGTTTCCATTTCAGCTGAATTGATCGCAGCTGGACTCCAAACATCTGGAGGAGGATCAGAGGAAAGAGAATTAAGATGAACAACCGTGAATATATTCACATATATATTCACTTAAATATATACACGTGTTAAATCTTATTAAATTAAAACTTTAAATATATTGTATACATTTTTAATAAAGTAGATGCATTTTAAAAGTTTAATGTTTAAGAAACGTACACATCTATATTAATTTTATCAATACATTTTTACATTAATTAAAAATCTATTAAAAATATATATAAACCTTTTTTTACATGAAGGTGTATTTGTGTGTAGACTCTTGGGGAAATCGAAAACAACTTGGAATATGCCTTTAACATAAAATGTGGAAAAAGTGCAGAACATTTTCCTGTCAGACGTTTTGTTTTGCAGCATAACACAAACGCTAAATGTATTCTCCAGCATCGACAAGAGAAACGGACACATATTTAAAATGCATTTTATTTTCCTTTCCAAGAAACAAAAGCAGACAAAGAAAGTAGATGAAGGGCAAAAAGGGGGGGGAAGTGGGAGGGGAAACCAGTATATAAAGAGATGCAACCTCTGGCGTCCTGAAAAAAATATGTACATTTTGGAAAGAATATCCATACAAAACATGCCACATACAATAAAAATGATCATTATATTTATTCGTATTCCCTAAAAGTATCTCTGCTGTACAGATGCAATATCTTTTTCTTTTTTCTCTCTTTATTTTAAAAAGGCGAGGTTTGAAAAAAAACCTTCGGATTCGAGCGACGAACTTTATTAAATTAAAAGATCTGCAGAGAACTTAAATTAATTCAGAGAAGTTAAAAATTAATTCGGCTAAAATCCAGCGAGCGCGTGTCCGTGTCTCAGCATGGTCTTCCCTTGAAATAGAAACATACCAAAAAATATATTTATATATATATATTTATATCCATATATATATGTATCACTGTTTTGAGATACTTGATCAATATCTACCACTTTAGAGAAGGTCTCTGTTATACAATGAGAGTGCAATTTATTACCAGGTTAAGTATGGGGTTAACTTTTCGAGTATTACCATAAACATACATGAGGCCAAGGAACCATTTCACAAAGTTTACCAACACATTCACTTCTATAGGGAAGATATTCAAAAAAGCAAACCACAAACAAGATTCTAGGGAGTTCAAGATTTTTCCATTCAAGACTATATAGATCCAATTCTGACCGTTTACTGGAAAGGTTTTGGTAGTCGACAAGCAGTAGCATAAATAAACACAAACCAAAGGGAAAAAAAAAAAAGACAAAAAGACCAAAAAAAACCCAACAATACATAAATACAAATGCTATGCACCATTGTACTGCTTTATGCAAAAAAACAAAAACAAAAAAAACAGATTTTTTTTCTTTAGCACAGCTCACTAATCGCCTCGGCTTCGTTTTCCCTCCGTCTCTACAAACTCTCCTCTGGGAGCTTATAGCAAAAAAACAAACAAACAAAAAAAAAACACTAATAGAAAAACAAGTAAATGCAAAAAAAAAAAAAAACAAATCAAAAAGAAAAAACCAAAAACACTCTGGTTCATATACATAAAGATATTAAGTTTGCAAATTTTACACATATTTATATTTATGTACAGCTTCGTTAAAATGATATCCAGTGGTTGATTTTTTTTTTTTATCTTTTTTTTCTTGTTTTGTTTTATTGTTTTCAGCACTTTCGCCTTTATTGATTACAAAGTGGGGGAGGGGTAAAGGGGGGCGGGTCGGATAAAGAGCCGCTCTCCTCCCTCTCTCCCCCTCTAATGCATATACCATATATACAGTTTGTACAACTTTTGCATTTTTAAAATCATGAGGTCTTAGGTTGGGGGAGGAAAGAGGGATCAAAAGTCATATAGGAAGGTGGAGTTTTAGTAAAGCTCCCTTTAAAGACTTTTCTCTTTTTTTTTTGTTTAGTTTTTTGTTTGTTTTTTTTAAATTTTATTCATTTATTTTACACAGAAATGAAAACAAATGCCCCTTTTTGATTCCAATAAGTCTTTCCCTGCCAACCAGTTCAGCCATAATAAGACAGTACCAGCACTGGGAGGAAGTTAAAAGTATACACACTATTGAGAGAGGAGAAGTGTGTGTGTGTGTGTGTGTGTGTGTATGGGGGGGGTGAGGGGGGGGGAGGAGGCATAGAAACACTGCAGGCTGGACTCAGGCAGAGGAAGACTTACTTACAGTAAAGTTTTAAAAAACAGTCCATTAAATAACACAGAGCGGAAGAGACATGATTCGTCGGTTGGTTGGTTGGTTGATGGTTGGTTGAGGTGTGCGAAGCGATTGCGTCGTCTTGAGGGAATTTAAAATAAAGAATTAAAAAAGAAAAAAAAAAAGCACTGAATGGGACAGTAGTCATGCATCCACTGGCTCCGCTAAAAGGTGGAGGGTTTTTTTTTTTTTTTTACTTGGTTCATACGGATCCACTACGCAAAAGTTCATTCACACCATTTTAGCGAGTGAAGAGGAGGTGGATTTATTGTGCTTTCACAAAGCTAATATGACTTTTGAGATGCATTTACAAAAAAAAAAAAAAAAAAAAAAACAAAAACGGGAAATTATTATTCCCCATATGGGCTGGTGGCATTAATGACGCCCTTTTTTACGCTTCCAATTTTGATTTTTCTAACGAAATATCTTATCAAAACTGATATATTCCTCTGTATAAATAATCCATGTTTAATAATAACAACGTTGGCTCCTTATTATTGTAAATCAACATCAGCATAGAGTAGACAGAGCAAATCTGCTGCTTTTAGATTCCCTGCTTGTCCGAGAAGGGCTACGCCCGTTAAAAACACGCCCCCCTCCCCTCCCCTCCGCCGCCCCCACAGTAAATCCACAGTAGCAGTTAACAGTATTTTTCTTCTTCTTCTTTTTTGTTTCTTTTTCGCATTTTATTCTTTTTTTTTTTTATACAAAGCAGTCACTTCCCGCTAAATCAGTGAGGTAGACTGTGTCAAACCAAACCCCGACCTTTGGGCCGCCTGGAGCCGCAGACGGAACAGCATCTGAATTTTCCGTTCCGTCGATCCGCGTACAGTTCTTACGTCAAGATTGTCTAGCGAGCCGATGTCCATGTCGTTGACGACTTTTTTTTTTTAAGGGGAAAGTGCCGTTTCCTGGGAGCTGGGGGGGGGGGGAGAGACAGGAGATAGGTCCGACTACAAACGTGAAAATTGCTTTCCGTTAAAAGTTCACTCTCGGTGTCTGAACATGGCTTCTTGTCAAAAGCTCCGACGAGCTCCGGTCCGCCGGCGCTGAGAGAGCGGAGGGTCGGGATCATTTGGTGGCGTTGAGGATTGTTTTCCAGCCGCTGCGAGCTTATAGAAGGTAGACAGTAGATTAGGGTGGAGGTGGAGGGCGGAGGAGCGGGGTCGCTATCCGAGCGTCAGAGTTAGACAACCTTCTGCCCCTTCCCTCGTCAAACTGTTTTCTGTAAAGTGATTGGTTGTTCTTTTTTTTTTTTTGTTTGTTTTTGTTTTTTTTCTTTTTAAAATGATTAATGCTCTTCAGACCTTTGGCTACAAGATGTCAACACTTTAGTCTTTTTATTAGCAGAGGACTGCCTTCCTCCGTGTCTTTTCAGAACAGCTTATGCACTGGCGATGTAGGATTCAAAGGCTTTGGCGCAGGAGTGTTGTGGTGGTGGCAGCGAGGGGCCGCTCGCCCCGATTCCGCTTCCTCCTGGCTAGTTCATCCACTTTCGACAATTCCAGGCCCCGCAGTGGCAGGGGATCTTGTGCTGGTCGTCTTCGAAGTCGAACTGGTAGTCGTACGTCAGCTGAAAAAAAGCGAGCAGAACGAGAAGGTGAAAACGCTGCCGCCTCGCGCACAACGAGCCGACGGGCGCGTCGCCGTTCACCTCTTCTCCTTTGGGGATCCGGCGGCTGGAAATGATGATGATCTTGTCTTCTTTGTCGAAGGTCACGACCTCAGCAACGCAGTTGGGGGCGCAGGAATGGTTCACGTAGCTAAGGGGGGGCCGGAAAAACAACGGAAATTGGTAACTGAAGTTTTTAAGTGATCAAAAACACGTCGTCCTCGATGGACACTCACCGCGCCGGACCGCCAGTCAGCGTGGCGTCGATCACCTGCTCGTTGTTGATGCGGAACATGTAGATCCCTCGGTTCTGCGAAGAAAACGAAGCTTTACCGACCCAGCAGGACAATAACCTACTACGCTCCCTCAAATACTATATAAAGCTCTTTATAGAAGTAAAATAGCAGAAGTGACGGCAAAAAGGAGCGACTTTAATACAAATACGTTCTAGATGCACCAATAACTCAGCCGATGACAAATGTTTTAAGGAACTGGAAACAATTGCTAATTGCTTGGCGCGACGTCTAAACAAAAAGGCGTTGCGCCACCTTGGATTCCACGAAGCCTCGGGCTACCTGTGACTCGTAGATCTTCTCGCGGCGGTTGGCCACCTCGTTGCGGATGACCGTGCCGATGTACTCGATCACCATGGTGTGCTTCTCCAGGTCCTTGGCAGCGTACAGCCCCAAGCCCTGAATGCGAGACCGCGCCAGGTACACGTTGTTCTTCCACTCCGTCTTCAGACGCCGGTACTGGGAGGACTTGGAGTGGACAACTGCTTGCTGTACGGAGTGTTGAGTTCCCCGGTGAAGGTGCTCTGGTAGGCCTTGGAGACCTGGTGCTGTTTAGAGTATGAGGCCTGTGGACGGAGAGAGAAAACGATGAGCCAATGCGGCCCTGGATTCGCACAGAAGACGTATTTTAGGACTGACTTTAACAGGACTGAAAGAAAACTAATCACGAAAAAGGAACTTGCATCTTCCTCTGTTATGATTTTTTTTTTTTTTTTTTTTTTTACCTTTTGCACTGTGTGGCGACCTTCGGCTCAGAGCGAGCGCTGCCCGTGGGGTTTATCATGAGTGGGAGCTCCATCAGGGGGTGTCGGCCGTAGCGGAACTGGTAGTTCTGGCAGCTCTCCACTCCAGGCAGCTGAAGCGTCAGAGAAAGCAACTTTTCAGTCACGTCGGATCTGACAAAACGCTTCTCTGAAACGTGGCGGCTGCGGCGTTGGGGTTTAGTCTGGCGCCGTCTGGCACCCTCAGATCAACAATGAGTCACCGTCGGATCAAAAGCGGGGGGGGGGGGACGCAGATACAGACTCTTACCGACTCGGTGATTCGCATGACAGCGTGGACGGTGAGTCCATACATCTCCTCTCCCTTCACGTGTTCGGTGAACAGCTTCAACATGGATGAGTCATCTCGGAGTTTAGCCACCTGCTGAACGATGCGGTCCCAGATTCCTGCAGAGCGAGGGGGAGGAGGAGGAGAGGGTGGGGGGGAGGAGACGATTTTACTTGCATGACAGCAGAGTATCTCAATAAATTGCACATCCAGAGCCTTGCTGAAGTAGGAGAGGGATTCATGTTTTTCTCTTAAGTTTTATCACACATGAAATCGTGTTAAATGTGGAGTACATGTAGCCAAAGATTTTTTTTTAAAAATCAGCAATAACTGCTCTGCTTTACAGGGCTGTTGGGAAAGAGTTAACCTGTTGGTTCAACATGTTGACTCATGTGGCTAAATATAAATGCCCACCGCACTTTTCAGACTTAATTAATTAATTAATTAATCATTTCCATTACCTTTTACCTTATGCACTACTTTGTCTTGGTAAAATAAAAAAAATAAAAAAGAAAGAAAGAAACACTCTCCTTTCTTACATGACAATAAATAAAAACTGTGAGTGCTTCAGCAGCGCTCTGAACGAGAGCGTAGTCGTTACCCTCGGCAGTCGCGTCGCGGTAGTGCAGGTCCTCCATGCCGTGCTCCAGGACGCGCACCTCAAACAGCGGGCGGCCGTCGTCCTCGCCGATGCGACAGCGGTAGCGGCAGCGCTTGTTGGGCACGCGCGTGCTCCAGTAGATGCGCGTGGCCTCGTAGCCGACGGGGAAGATGGCGGTGGGCGAGTGGAAGTTGGCCATTTGGGAGGGCAGCAGCTGGCCGATGGCGTGGAAGATGAGCCCGCCGACGCGGAACAGGTGGACGCGGTCGCTGCGCTGCAGGATGCTGGCGATCTGCTTCACCTCGTCCCGCTCGATGTAGACGCGGCGCAGGACGGCGAAGGTGCTGAGCTCGTCGTCGCTGGGGCCCTTCAGCTTGTGCTGGGTGCACAGCATGGTCTTGTCCTTGAAGAACATGCAGCGCGCCCGGATGGCGCAGGCGAAGTGGTAGACGTTCGGGCAGCGCAGCCTGTTGCAGCTGTTGGTGGCGCCGGTCTTCTGGCAGTAGGCGCAGAGGGTGCGCAGCCCTCGGCGCAGCGCCACCTCCACGTTGATCAGGGCGCCGCCCTGCGTCTCGTACACCTCGGTGGACCACAGCGCGCAGTTGAGGTGCACCCACAGGTCCACGTCTATGTTGAGCAGCCGCGCCGGCCCGTCCGTGGCGCCGTCCCCTTCCTCGTGGCAGAAGCAGCATTTGCGTTTGTCGCGGGGCAGCTTTTCGGGTCGGAGGGTGATGCGCAGGCGGTCCATCAGCTCCGACACCTCCCGGCTGGTCTCTTTCTTGGACCCGCCCTTCCGTATGGTGATAACGATTTGAAGGCGCTTCCAGCGGATGCCCCTCCATTTTTTCAATTTGGGGTGCGCCACTTCCTCGTCCGGTGACAGAGGCCTGCGCTGCTTCACGGCTTTAGGAGACGAGTCCATGGCGACGGGGGAGTCTTTAGGAGAGTGGACTGGCTTAGTAACGCAGTCCTCCTCCTCTTCCTCCTTCACAACGGGACTTCTAGGATCCTCCTGCGACACGGTGGGCTCACGCTCCTCCGAAGGCGGTTCAGCGTTCAACACCGGAGCGGGGACTTCGGACTCCGACACATTCGCTGGCTGAGAGGGAGCGCCGACGCTCCCCGCGTCCTGTTCAGACTCGCTCTTAGCTTGCACACAGACCGGGCTGGAGGACGGAGGAGTCGGAGTCGCAGACTTTTTGGGCGATTCGGCTTCTTCGCCGGCGACTGGCAGAGCCGGAGGCGGCTGAGGAGGGGAAGGTGTAGGAGGCGGAGATTCCTCCAGCGGTATAACGGGAAGATGGCGGACGTCCAGGTCGCTGACGTTGGTCGTGTAACAGTGCTGTGCCGGTTTGTCGTCCGTCTCCTGGAACTCCTGCAAGAGGGATGCGCGAGTGAAACCTGCAGCTTTTTTGGGAACAAGGGTCCTACAAACGGATTAAAGGAGAACAACGGGGCCAAACCTGCTTAATAAGTGCCAAGATATCTACTTGTTTCTTCAGCGTGCAGCCTGGGAGAGAAACGTCAAACTGCCTCAGCCACTCGTCCTGACTGAGGGAAGTGCTATCCTTTGTGCACAACGCCCCTAGGAAACAAAACAATGTTGACATTAGCAGTGCTAATCCATCGGCCGATGAGCCAAATGTTGCACCGTTCTATTAACAAAACATCCCATCAAAAGCTAAATCGTAAATCTGCTCAGTCAAGACGTTCGCTCAACATCAAAATGGGTCAAAGGAAGATATGATTAAACAAAAAAAAACATGTAAACCTCTGGCTTCATTGTTCAGGTGTAAAAAAAACAAACCAATCAAACTAGAATGAGTTACTATGAAATGAAGTGATTTAATTAAAATATGAACCGGACCTCTTTTGTTTTGACATAACCGCAAAGAAGATCTACCAAGCTGATTTTTAAAACGAGGCGGATTTGTGACGAATGTTTTACAGTTTCAACGCTGAACATCAGCAGGAGCAAAATGTGCTTAAATCTGCGGCTGCATCGCAGCATCTTTCTCCTCCGTTCTCTTTGAGCATCTTAAGACACCGACAGCCACTTCAGATGCTGGCATAACAGACAATGAGAGATTATCCATCTGGCCCGATAAAATTACTGGCAAGGACGGTTTGAACGTGTGGCGCAGGGAATGCAACAGTCGCCAACTATTGAATCCTGTCAGTGCTGTGCAGCTCTTTGTAAATCTAGAGTTTAATCTGAATGCAACTCATCCAGGAAGATGATCTGGAAATTTAAAAAATAAATAAATAAATAACGTTTTCTCCTGAAAGACACAAAACGCTCACCTGAGTGACCAGGTCCTTTCTCTGTCCCTTCCACTCCAGGCAGCTCAGGGATTTGCGGAGGGTACGTGACTTCGTAAGTACCTGGCATTTTAATGCTGAGCAGCTGAGCCATCGCCATCATTACATGATTAAGTTTCTGAAGGCAGAAAGTGTCGGTATTAAGTTTTAGCTAAATTTTCATGAACTTAAATCTAGGGGGGGAAAAAAAAATTGACTGAACTATTTACCTTGGCTGCAGCGGATGACATCGTCAAGGTAACAGACACCTCATTACTTTTGGTCTTGTCCCAGTGGTTGGCCATGGAAACGGTCTTGCCATCAGGTGCTTCAAACGGTTTGTTTTCTGGGAATGCTGCAAAATAAGTGAAAAGCTTCCTCACTGCAGTCCTGCAAAAAGCCTCGGAGCAATTTGTTTTGGTCATCTTTACGCGTGCCGTCACGAAGAAGACGCCGCTCGGTACCTGGAATGGCTGTGCGAGGTATGAGGGGTATGATGGGAGATATTGCCCTCTCTGTCTCCTCCTCTTTCGGCTCCAGCAGGTGAGGAAAACGTGGATTCACGTCTCCCAAGTTGCTCTCTGGCGACGACGCGGGAATGATGGTTTCCGGAGTGTCCTCGTCGTCGCTTTCCATCCTGCCGGGACGACACACTCCACTTCATCAGCTCTTCCCAAAACACCACCACATCACCTGGCGGAGAACTAGGCGTTACGCGAACGGCTGTACCTGATGTCCTCGTTCTGGTTGTGCGGCGGCGTGGGGAGGGCCGCCAGGATGTCTACGCTTTTCACCTCCTCTGCTGCAGAATCTGAAGACGACGGTGTTGGAAATGAAGCGCGTGCAGAATCCAGCACCAACGACCTATAGCGTGAACGGCAATTACCCGCTGGCTTTTCTGGTGCGTCGGCGTCCTTCTGGCTCTCGGGCAGCTCCTCGCCAGCAGTCACCCCGTTCAGCAGCTTGTGCTGCACCGACGGAGGTGGAGTCGGCGGCAGGGAGGAGGGCGGCGTTGGAGGGTTGCTGAGGTTGCTCTGCAGGTTACAAACAACCACGTTCGGGGCTTTCTGGTTGATGTCACAAAGTGCGAGTTTAGTGCAGCCTTGCAATACCTTGGTGAGTAACTGAGAGTAGTAGTCTGGGATGTTGTCCAGGACTGCGTTTCCAAACGATCCCTTCAGCTGGTCCTTTCCGCCGGCTGGGCTGCTGCCGAAAGGAGCAAAGAGATCCAAGCTGGCGCTGATCGAGGGCTCCATCAACGGCAGCAGAGACAGACCCTGGCGGGGGGAAAAAAACGTCCGTTAGGTTTCCACGTGTTAGGAGTCCCCGTCGTTTAGGAGGAGCCGTTTTCAAGCCGGGTTTTACCTGTTTGAGTTGTTTTATTAGGGTTTCAGCGCTTTTCCCAACATCCTCCTTTTTGTTCTTCTTCCGCGAGTTCGGCCCTCCGCCTCCAGGCGGCTTGTTGATGCGCTTTGGCTTCTGTACTGGAGCCCTTTTAGTTAGAGACTGCAGATCCTGAGAAGTTTGAAAAGACGGGAGAATTATTTCGCTCTGAACGAGGAAGTGGAAACGTCTGCAATTTCACTGTGGTCTATTTATGTGGACTGAGGAAATCAGTAGGGGCAAAGAAAGCTATAACTGGCTACATGTGGATGCACCATTATCTCTGCACATGCAATGGAGAGACTGACTTTTTTCATTAAAACTTGCTGCTGGTCAATAGAAGAAATCCCCCCGCAACAAAATAGAACATCAACTTGAACTTGGTACCAAATGTATTAATTTCATATCGAGTTTTACTTTTTTAATTTGCCATTGTCCAACTAGACACTCTAGACTTTTGCTAGTGGGGATCTGAACGCTCACTTTACGAATATTTCAAAATGATTAAAAAATATTACCTCCATATTACGTGGCGTCCCTTGAAGCTTCTGCTCCAGCATGGCCAGTTTGCTGTTGATGTGGCCATTGATCTCACTGTGGATGCCTTCGGAGGGCCTCTGTGCATTCAGCTGGAGGTTCTTGGTTTTTAGCAGCTTCTGGAGCAGCTGCTGTCCCGTCTCGGATCTGGGACCTTGGCCCTCTGGGTCTCTGGGCATGTTTCCGGTATTAATAAAGCTGGTGTTGTTCCCGGCGGAAACGGCTTCGCCCGAGGTTTCTCTCTTTATCGCCCCGGGATGCGCCTCCGAGGAGCCGTCACACTGAACCTCCCTCGGCTCCTGCTTTATGTTCTGTATCGGGATCCTACATTGCTCCCCTTGTTGAGTGTAGCTTTCTGTGACCTGCTTCAACTCTTGCTGGATGCTCATGCCTCTCTGTGGCCCGTTGGGCGTACCTGGGGCCGTCTGAGGCGCTCGCCACTCGACGTCTGATTCTCACTTTCATTCCTGGACAATCAAGTGGACTCCTGGCTCCTGGTGACCTGAGTGGAGAGGCCTTGACCTGGCTGAATGGACTGCCCCTCCCTGCTCTGTTGTCGGCGACCGAAGGCGAGGAGGCGTGAGAGGAGTAGGGCGAGGCTGGGTGGGCGGGGCTCATCCCAAACGGACCTCTGGGAGAATAAGCGTGCGACGGGGAGCCCGGGACGCGTCCCGCTGCGGCGGCCATTAACGCCTGCTGCTGCGTCTGGGTGGGAGTGGGGGGCCGCAGGGGCTGATTGAACACGTGCCGCTGCGGATCTCCGGGGGAGTTGACGTGGGGTTGCCGTGGTGAATTTGGCCTCAGCATGCGGTTCTGCTCCATCGGGGAATGTGGCATCGGTAGATGACCTCTCATTATGTGCTGCTGCTGCTGCTGCTGCATCATCTCCCCTGCTTGCGGCTGCTGCCCTGTGACCATCATCCCTTGCTGCACCTGAGACGGGACCGCAGGTCGCTGGCCAAACATCCCTGGCTGCTGCTGACCGGCCAGAGCTCCGGGTTTGCCTCCATAAGGCATCTGATTGGCTTCCATCCCCATCATCTGCTGCCCGCCCTGCGGCGCCTGGGCTCTCAGTTGACCCGGTTGACCCTGGCTGACGGGCATCCGCAGCATCTGGCCCTGCTGTAGTTGCCTCTGCGCGATCAGAGCCTGGATGTGTTGGATCTGCTGAGCCGGGGGAAGATTGCGCAGCTGAGGATTCTGGGCAATTATGGCTGGGATGTTGATAGTGGCGCGGATCTGCGCTGGTGGGACCCCGGGTCTCTGGGGCATCATTCCTTGCTGCTGAGCTCTCAGCATGCCCATCATGGCTTGCTGCTTCTGCTGCTGCGCCATCAGGGCTTGCTGCTGCAGGTTGACACCCATCGCGGTGGGTGGAGCCTGGCCAGGATTATTCATAGGCATCATCTGCTGCTGCATGCCCGCTTCCTGTGGTTTCTGAGCAGCATTTTGTTGTTGTTGTTGTTGGGTAAGGAAATCGACAGGTTTGCCCTCCTCTTTTACGCTCATCAAGCTGGGTTTGTCGGCGCCGACGGAGCCTTGCCTCTGGACACCAACAGGAAGTTGATGCTGCTGCTGCTGCTGTTGTTGAACGACTCCGGTTTGCTGGTTCACCGTCCCGCCAGCTTGTTGTTCGTGGACAGATTGAGAATTTGAATGGTGATGCTGAGTTAAATACATCTGATTCTGTTGCTGGCGGCCCTGGTCCAGCGGGTTATTTACTGAGCCTTGCTGTGAGCTCTGACTGGGAGTGGAAGGTCCGCTCTGTTGAGGCGGAGTTCTTGAATCGGGGCTCAGGATCCCGCCGTCTTTGGCGGCAGAGTTCTGGCTGTCGGCGGATCCTTGTGGCTGCGGCGTGTTGCTCCCTGCTGAAGGCGAGGAGCCCATCTGTGGGGTGGAGGGCTGCGAGTGCCCACCCTGGTCCTGGCCGGACTGGCTAACCATTGGCGCCACTTGTCTTTGTTGGGCCATTTGCTGCTGAGAGGCGAGCATGCGCTGAGCGAGGATATTTTGCTGCTGCTGAGCCGGGGCTCCCCGGAGTCCCGGGTGACCCGGGGGCCCGACGACACCCTGCGGGCCCATCATCAGCTGGGGCCTCGGCTGCTGATTAACCATCAGCCTCGGCTGAGCTGCCATCATGCCCGCGGGCTGGTTGATGGGCTGTCCTGGTGGCGCAGCGGCCTGACCTCCCACCATGCCTTGCTGAATCTGCACCATGCTCTGCTGATTTGCCTGCGTGGCGATTATTCCCTGCTGAGTGCCTGCTTGATGCTGCGCCATGAGCTGACTTCCCATCATGCCCGACTGCGACTGAGGGATTAAACCGGGTTGCTGGTTCGGGTGTGGCATCGTTTGTTGACACATCATCGCCTGCTGCTGCTGCTGCTGCTGCTGCTGCTGGAGCTTTGCCATCTGCATCCTATGCTGAAGCTGCCTTTCTTGAAGAAGCCGGGGGTCCGCCCCTTGCACCGGGGCACCCTGGGGGAAAAACCCAGCCGGAGTTCCAGAGGGACCCGGTACCCTGGGACCAGGAGCTCCAAGAGCAGCTGGAAGCTGTTGCTGCGGACCCCCCATGAAGGGCTGGCCCTGGGGCATCCGCAGAGGCATCATGCCAGGGTGTTGCCCCATTACAGATGCCCCCTGCTGGCCCATCATCATTTGCCCTGGGATCTTCGGAAACATGTGAGAGGGCCCGCCTTGAGTAGGATGCGTTGGGTTCAGCAGACCGGAGCTCTGCTGATGCTGCTGCTGCTTGCTTCTGTACTCTGCAATAAGGTTGGTGTGCTCCTTCTGCTGCTTGCGGACCTACAACAGAATATTGATAAAGATTATTACGTAACCGGGCTGAAACTGAAGATTATTTTAATAATCGATTATTCTTTACACATTTTTGTTTGTGTTGTGAGAGGAGCATAGCATTCCTTTAGTATTTTAGAACTGGGTGAAGTTAAAACTGCTGCCTGTGCAGTTTTGGCTAAAGTCTGTTTACAGAAAAATATATTTTTATCTTAAAGCAAAATGTAAAATTTTTTTTGTACAGTTTTGGTTTTATTACTGCACTGAATGTTTCATTTTTCATCAAGTAATCTTTTTGACTACTCCAGTTGATAATTAATTGATTACTAGACTAGTTGATAATTATTTCAACAATCAATTCATGCATATTACAACAGTTTAGCTATCTGATGTGAAATCCAGGGACTTTATTCGGCAAACCTGGTCAAGCTGTTTCTGAATTTTGCTTTGCTCTTCGGTGACCAACTTCAGTTTCTCGGCGTCGGCCTCTGCGAACTCCCTGCCAGCTTTCTTCGCCGTGCGCTGCTTGGCGCAGAGCGCTTTGCGCGACTTCCGGTGAACTCCGATTTGCTCCTCCAGAATTTTCAGCTGCATCTGGAGAAGCTGTTGGGTGTGAAGGAGCCACTCTTCATACTGGTGCTGCTCTGCGTCATCTGCAACAAAAGAGGAAACTGTAGCTCCCGCTCAAGATAACCTGTGCGCCTCAAACTCAAACGAAAGCGCATTTCTAACGAGAAAGACTGCATGCAAAACATACTGATGATTCCTTGCACAAACTGAGGAGGATTGGGTCTCGCCTGAACGGGATCGCTTGCTTCTCCCTCCTGAACAAGAAAAGAGATTGTTAATGACGATTTGGATGAAAAGTTATTGGCCAAATAATGTTTTAATGTCTTCTTTCAACACGTTTTTATAGAAAAGTGAATACCTTCGGCGGTCCGGGTGCAGCCTGAGCAGGATCTGTGCCGGGTGCAGAGGCCAGCCGCTGGGCAAGCAGAGAAACTTGTTGCCTTAAAAAAAAAATAAATAAATAAATAAAATGAAAACATTGCAAGTTAGCAGCTACTCACTCTGACCACTGCTGTATCCAGAAATTCAGGTATTCAGAGACATGAACTTCCCATATCTGGCCTGATTAGAAGAAAGCTACAAGAAGTCCCATTTGTAGTTGGCTAAAAGCCAAGTAAAAAAAAAAAAAAAAAATAGTCCCATGTTGACACATGGTGGTGGCAGAATCATACTATGGAGATGTTTTTCATCAGCAGGGACAGAGAAGTTGGTCAGTGCTGATGGGAAGAGAGATTTTGCCAAATACAAAGAGCTGACAGAATATTGATAAAGATTATTATATAACAGGGCTGAAAGTGAAGATTACTTTAATAATCGATTATTCTTTACATGACAACACAAACAAAAATGTTTGTGTTGAGAAGAGCTGAGACTGCAAAATGACAGCAACCCCAAACATCCAACCAGAGCTACAATGGAGGAGTCTATATCAAAGCATATTCATGAGTTAGAATGGCCTAGTCAAAGTCCAGAGAATCAGAGGCAAAAAAAGAAAAGAAACAGAAAGTTATGCCCCTTCTAATCTGACTGAACTTGAAGCTCGTGGTAGTAAAATGACAAAATATAAAAAAGTATGAAGAACCATCAATACTTGAAAGGCACTGAATTTATTGGCTCCCAAGACAAATAAAGTCAAAAGCACCTGTTGATCCCAGGAGGAACAACCATAGTCGGATCCTGTGCCAAGACTCTTTTAATCCCCTTCAGGGCCACCATCTTCGCTTTGGCAATGGGATCAATGATGTCATCCGCGGGAAATTTATCCAAGTCTGCAACTAGGTGACAAATTTCACGATCAACAAAACCAAAACTTTACATAACGGACTGCCGGTGCCCAGTCGTTGTGCTCACCTTTATCTGGGAAGAAGTTGTTGGCCAGCGGCGATTGCTTAACCACCGGTTGAGGTTGATGGCTGAGGCCTGCGTGGATTCCCGGCTGCCCCGTCCTCATCATGGCTTGCTGGTGAGCCATTGCCATGTGAGGGTGAGACACCACTCCCGGCCCCATCATCCTCTGCTGTTGCTGCATCATGAGTGGAGCACGCGGCACCATTGCCGCTTGTTCCATCATTCCCTGCGCCGGCGGACGAGGCTGATGCTGCAGAATCAGTTGCTCGGTCCCCTGTGGGTTTGGGTGTTGACTTGTGAGGCCAGGAAAATGCGCGGGGATGCCGCCCTGTTGAAGGGAACTCAACTGTTGCTGCTTCTGCTGTTCTTTCTTTTCGTGCTCCAGGAGGTCTTGGATGAGAAGAGGCAATTCACCATCTAAAGAGCTCTCTACTTTTGCCAGGTCTACTGCAGGAGAGTGCTGGCCCCCGACGTCTGGCAGCCCCAGCGGATCGTCTCCCATGTCCCCATGTGGAGTACCAGGGGAAAATGGGTCGCCTTGTCCGGACATGGAGTACTGAAGTCTACCGAGTCTTACAGAACTGAGACAGGCTTGCTGGGTTTCCTTTTGCTCCGTCTTGGCTGTTGATGCGGTCCCTCCGAGAAGTATCGACACAGCCTCTCTCATTTCATTTTTGACCACAGATTGTCCCTCTTGCAGTTGAGGGGTGAGACATTTATCCTCTACTTTGACTTTAGAAGGATCAGCACTTTCTGCAACAGGTGGGACTGAGGTAGCAGAATCCTTCTGCCCCGACTCATCTTTAGCTCTGCCTTCAACCTTACAGCGAGTAGATCCAGCAACCGATGAAGGTGTTTCACTCTCTGCTTCTACCAGCCGCAGCTGGTCTGAAAAGACATCTTTGGGATCTCCCTGATCCAGTTCGGGGTCGGTGTAAGCCAGGATGTCGAACTCGTCGCCATTTAACAAATCGTCCAGATGCGGGTCATTGGTTTCCAAGTTGTCCAAGTTGCCCAAGTCATCGTCTCCTTTGTCAGGATCCAAGTCAAGAGTCAGATCGTTTTCATCCTCCACGCCGCCATCCCCCGATCCGTCACCTAGACCCTCAAGGTCCGGCTCTGGCAGTTCCTCGCAGGGCCCGACACTCGCAGGCGGCGGGTTCGTCACCAATCCTTGATGTCCAACTCTCTGTTGCTCAGTGCTTTGCATGCCGGATTTGGAAACGGCTGCCTGAGACTGCAAGTGGGGCTGTTGGGATACTGTTCCGGTGGTCTGTGAAGGCAGCAAACCTGGGACGGACATGGCACCCTGTGGTACCCCCAGCTGCGAGACGCCACTTCCATCTGCTTGCATCCCTCCAGCTTGAGTTATAGGGTGCTGCTGGAAGTAAGACGCAGCCAAGTCCTGTTGTTGGACAAAGAGACGTGGTCTTTGCTGGGGTGTTCTAGGCATAAACTGAGGCCGTAGGGGGAGCCTTTGTGAGTTGTGTCTCAGTTCAATGAATTGCGGTGGAGGGCCCTGACCCAGTGCCTGCAGGTTTTCTCCTCCATGTCCTGGCATCATGGCGTGTGGGTTCTCCATGCCTTGCATGTTAACGCCAGGGTTTAGATTCTGTCTAATGCCCATCGCTTCAAGGCCAGGCTGGGGTAATCTTCTTTGACCCGGACCCTGGGGTTGCCACTGAGGAGGGAATGGCGGACGGCTAAACATACCAGGAGCTCTGATGGACCCTGGAAGCCTGTAAGAGACAAATATATAATTTAGTTGGAAAACCATGACATAAATCTACAATAGTTAACCAACTTTTTAGATCAGTATTTCCCCCAGAAAACTTGCTAAGCCCGGTGCTCAGGCCGCTAGGTCAGCTATCCAGTCGCCCGCCGTGTTTTTGAGTTGAAATAAAATGTTTAAAGTTGACAGGAAATTTGGAAATATCATTTGATAGTTGTGTATTTTTGGAAGACTTGAAGATTAAGACCGAAACACCAACTATAAACTCTTAAAAAAGGCAATCTTAAAAAAAAAAATAAAATAAAATGTACAAATTCAAAATGCATAGCCTGGTGGCCCGCCAGGCTTATAATACACTGAGGGAAACCCTGCATTTTATTTTTCAGACCTTGCATCACATGATCTTTATAGCAACTGGTTGCAGTTTTGTTTCTACTCTAAAGCAAATATGGTTGAGATTTCATCATCAAGTGGACAGATTGCCTACATTTCACACAATCTGAATGATACAGGCAAGTTTGATGAGCTAGTTGGGCGTGCAGCCAGCTCCACATTATCAGCCTGTTGTCGCATTCAAAACAGTCCTATGTGGATGCCGTTTCCTCCAGACCAGTTTTCTGCACAATCCAACGTGTCACCGGGTATGAATCCACAGTCGTACAAATTTACCAGTGCGGAGGCGTACGACAGACATTAGCATCGAGTCCGCCTACATCCCCCAGAATGCAGTGCGGTCCCAAACTTTTATGGAACGCATTTTCTATTGATATTGATTGTGACGGATATCGTTCTTGTTTTATGGCCCCACCCAAGGAAACAGATCAGCAACAGATCTCTGCCACTTTTCCCTATTCGATGTCACAAAAACACTATTTGAAAGTTGTATTTCTTACAGTATGAATCTAGCATGAAGCACGCTACATAAAATGAATGTTTATTCTAACTCATGTTTGATCTTTTCCTTATCAAGTTTTACTTTAGCATTAAAACACTCAAGCCCACCGTAGCTCTCTTTAGCCCACTTCTGAGGTTGAGAATCAAAACTTTAAAGGTCAGTTTTCAAATTGTCATTAATGGTGTTACATAACAGCAACATTGCTGAAGATTCTACATTATAACAGAGCTTGCCTGAGTCCACTTGTGTCCATAATGGCAGCTGTTCCTGTAGGCGGTGGGCGAATGAGCTTATCATCCATGCCTCCTCCGACCACGGGCATCTTCCCAGGAACAGAGACTTGAGCCTCAGAGGGAACAGGAGCAACACGGTCCTAAACAAAGCAAAGCTAGTTAAATGTGCAGTTTATTTGTTCTTGTTTGTTTATAATATCAAATCTTTCTGTCAAATCTTTCTGTCAATGTTATAGGTTATAGTTAACCTATAACACAATTAGATTAACTTAATTGTGTTATAACAATTTTTGCCACATGTCAGAGTTAAACCCCCCCCAAAACAATCAGTTCCCATTTCTCTCCCAAAAATTATGAAGTTAACCATCTGATATTATCCACACAATAGCTGACAGGTCTGCCCCTGCTGTCTCTGTGCTACATGCTTTCAATTCTTCACACCATAGTGATTGCGTCTTTGTCGCCTTCCTGCAACAATACAATATCATCATAATGTGTCTTTCTTGTGTAATTGCTGCAGAAGGTTTACCTGTGGGTAAGGGGGAGGAGCTCTGAGGGTCTTGTCTTGTTGATAGGCTCCCATCTCCCCTCCAGACCAGCCTGGGGAAGCATTTCCAGTAGCTGCAGCAGCTGCAGCCTCTTTCTCCTGTTTGATTGTAATCTTCTGCCTTTGCTGCCTGATTATAAAGTCCCTCAGTTTTTGCCGCTGTTGAAACAAAACGCAAGCAGTGGTTTGCAAAAGAGAAGACGTGCAGCGACTGACTTTTAAACAACGGGTTCTGAGAGTTCTGATACCTGCTTGTACTTCTCCAGTTCAGATGGGCTCAGCCCAACTAGAGAAGGTTCCTGCACAGCTGAGATGTCCGGCATTTCTTGTGCGCCTTGCACAACCGGCTGATGAGGCAGCTCTGGAGGGTGAACAGCAGATAGTTCCTGGGATTCAGAACCAGGCAGTGCCCTGGAACCAAGGGTATCTGCTCCTTGGGTCAGCTGAGGCTGACCTGGGACCGCTGAGCTCTGCTGCTGGGTGCTTAGGTAAGACCCCGTGCTGGGGCTGCGATTGAAGGCGGGTTTTCCAGAGAGTGGATCAACAGCGGAACTGCTGCTGGGATGGCCGGGAGGGGGCTGGTTGGGATGAGGCGACGTTTTATAGTTTCCAGTTCCCTCGGAGGAATGAGAGGGAGTGCGAGGAGGTTTGTGGAGAGCAGCGAAGGGGTCCCTGGACTGTGGTCGAGAAGGTGGCCTGGAACAAGGGTCTGGGGACTGGAAACGAGGAGCAGCTGGAGACTGGACAGCATACGGGTCGGAGGACAAGCCACCAGGAGTGTGGGGAGACGGGGCACTACCCTGGGACTGTGGACTGGAGGGGATTCTGTGACCCTGATCCTGCTGGGTAGCTGGGTGTCTCTGGGCTCCCAGACCACAGTTGTCACCCGACTGCGGTCTGGGGGTAACCTGCGGGTGAGAGTGAGGGTCAGAGAAACTATGGGAGGGAGACTGGCGGTAGCCCTCTGAAGGATGGTTCGGGGAAGCTCCTAGATGAGGCGGTCCACCGTCTCCCTGGTGCATTCGAGGGGTCATGGGGGCCTTGAATAGACCATCCCCAGCCTCCAGCATTCCCGATGGAGACCCAGTGGAAAGCTCCAGTCTTCCTGCAACAGAAGATCGAGGAGAAGGTGCACTAAACTCAGCTCTGTGCTGTCCTGTACTGACAGGCGAGGAAGCCACGGCGGAGGGGGATGAAGATGAACCAAAGTCTGACCGTCCCATCCCTGGCTGGCCTCTGAAAGGGTCTACATGCTGAGTGTTGTGGAGTGGTGAGAAGACCGGCGACTCCCCAAGGTTGGGGCCTCGTGAATGGGGACTTCCAGAAGGACCTAAGACCTCCTGTGAGCCCTGCTGCGAATGTAGGAGGAGACCCTGTTGTTGCTGCTGTTGTTGCTGCTGTTGCTGCTGCTGTTGCTGCTGCTGTTGCTGCAGCTGCGATTTGAAGTATGGATCAACGTGCTGGGCCCGTCTAGGGGTTCCAGGAGTTCCTGGTTGCATGTCAAAAAGGCTGAGGCTGTCTGGCCGTCCCTGAGGAGGACCCTGTGGGCCGGAAGCGGGGTAACCTGAGGAAGAGGCCTGCAGAGGGCTGGCCCCGGTATGGGTGAAGGGTGTGCTGGGATGCGAGTGAGAAAGGGGCGACTGGGGAGGAAGCTTAGCCAGGGGGTCAGTCCGACTTTCAGCTGACAACGGGGTCTTAAGAGCTCCATCTGAGAAAAATACAGAAGATGACCCCGAATCAGGAGGAAAAGAATAGGGGCTGTCTGCAGAGCTCGGGTGGGAAGAGATGGACGTAGAGCCTGAGGGGGGTGGGATGTGGAGGTGTAGAGTCGGCCGCTCGCCTTTAGGACGCACCGCCTCCGTCTTGACAGGGCGGCACACCTGACTCTCTGCCTGCTGTAATTTCAACAACACAAAGTTAAAGAAGGTAGGGATTTAAGCATGACACAGGCGAATGATGAAAATGTAACTTGCCTTTTGTGCCTTGTTAATCCTCTGTGCTGCTCGGTTGTCTTTGGCCTTTTGCTGCAATGGGAAAATATTCCGGTTAATTTTTATTTATTTATTTATTTTTTTACTTTGTAAAACTAAAAAAATTGTCAAGACATTAAAATATTTGCAGTTTATAAATGGGGTTATTTAAGTCAATATATGGTTTTCCTCTTCGATATAAGAGTTCACAAGTATCAAGTGACTGAATACAAAATAAAATAAACTGGTTCAAATGCTGCATATTATGAAAGTTATACTGTAAAAGTTCTCTTTTTCATAACAAAAAAAAAAGGCTCACTAAGAATCACTAAGTTTTCTAGGTACCACTGATGTGTTAAAAACAATAATAATGAGGACAAAAAGATAAACATTGTTCTTTTCACTTTGAACAGCATATTTGACTCCAAGTTTCATTCAGGAGTTAAATTTTCTAACGTCCATGTTAGTAAAAACATTTAATTCAATAAGACTCCCATTTGAGGTTTGATAATATGACAAATATATCATCTCAGAAATATCAGTGTGTGCAGCATTCATAATGTAAAGGACTGTTTGGAGTGCATTATTTGTTGGTCGGTATATTTCAAGTGTCATGAAGTTGCACTTTCACACACTAATATAATATTTAGCCAGGTGGACAGCGTCTCAGGGTAGAAGATGCTCACAAAGATCACGCATGACGCGGCCCATAATGCTAAAGGTCACACAGTGATGGATGCACAGGTGAGATGGAGAAGAAAGCAGAAAATAAACACAAATAGCAACAGATATAGCCATCGCCAAAATGTCACGCAGCGCTGCTGGTTGAAAGCATACCAAAAATTGCCACTATAACATGTTTTTCTAAATTTTTAACAGTTTCAATCTATGTAAACGGGATATAAACCATTTCTCACAAACAAGAGCTGGGAGGGATTATGTCTATTTAGTGTTGGATGAGCATTGCTTACATTCAGTTTTATAAAAACTAAAGAATTTAAATGCTACCTCTGAGATTTCTACCCCAGAATAAACCTACCAAGTATGGAACCTTGTCAGCAGCAGACACCTTCCTCCAGATCTTCATAATCTGCTTACAGCGACTTGCCCAGTCTGGGGAAAAAACAAAAAGGAAACATTTAGCTCCATAAAATTACCGAATGTCTGATTTTTGACATTGTGATCTCAAACTAGGCTTTGATGCATTTCCCAGCTCACTAACCTGGGTAGTCCTGTTTCAGCGAAGGGAAATTTGTATTGGCATAAAGAACCGGAGAAATGGTGGAGAGCTCTCCGAGCTCCTCGTCTTTTTCCCAGCGCTGGAGGCTTCGCTGGTTGTAGGACAACCCGTCACCTTCTGCCTCCGTGGGAGTGGGCGGAGAGGAGGGTGTCACTGGGGTGGAGGGGGTGGCCCAGGGGCTCTCCTCACCCCCATCAGGACTGAACAGTCCTCTCTCTCTGCAAGTCGCAAAACAGACATTGACTATTGTAACTCCGAACTCTCTGAGTATAAATAGCAGAGATACCTGATAACTTCAAAATGGAAAATTGCTCATTTTTAACAGCTGTTTACATATGATATGCTTTTCGGTAAACTAATAAGCGCTAAGCGGTTCGGTATTGGTCCTACCGCATTTCAAAGAAGGGAGATTGGGAGAGGCCAGGAAAAACATCCATCATTCCAGCAGAGGGCAACGGCCCTGCAAGGGAAACCAAGATTAAACATACACACACGACTCATCTGTACTTCAGTTATTATAAGAGATGTGACAGAAACTACTTCAATATCGATAAAACTCACAACATTAAAATCTTTTTTGATAACTCAGTTATCAGTTTAAAAAGAGAAATGAAGTATTTAATGTTAGTTTGTAAATGATGGATACGGCGCAATCGATGCGGTTCGCTACACAATTTAACTGGATTTTATTCTTTGGTTTTCTAAAACATGAAGCCACACACTGCGTTTAGCTTCTGACAGAGCAGTTAGATTGCGTATTTATGCATGTTAAAACATCAATATGTTAAGAAGCAATAAAACTAATATTTGTGAAAGCTGGACTGAATTTTCCCCAACTTTGTTAACTTTTTTGTGTTGATAAAGATTCAGACAGATGGATTTCTCGGATTTGTTTCATGCCTGAACCAGATCCAGTAAACACAGATAATTCCTGTGTCGGAATGCTGGAGAGTTTCTGTAATAACATGCAGGGGTTTATTTTACACACCTGAGGGGAGGGCTCTTTGTGGGACAGCACTGCGATTTAACTCTCCCTTTGTGGCCTCCAAGATGGGCTTCATCCCCCCTAAAGAAGAACCGTCTGACACACCCAGAACCTTCCTGAAGAACTGCTCAGAGTCCTGACTCTCCACTCCTTGTGGAAGACCTGTCACAAGCAAAAGGGAATGAAAAACTGAATATTTACAAAGTTTGCAGTACAAGACCCTTCGTTTTATGTTTCATGCAAATACACACAGATACCTCTCAAGAGCAAGTTTCCATAGTGGTTATTCATTTACAATTAAACTTTGGATGGAGTTTCATGAAGAGATTCTCCTCAACATCTTAAATTGTTCAAGTCTTTAATCGTACATGTATATCAGTTTAAAACAATCTAAAGCTTTCTGGTAGCTGTCTAAAAGTGTTTTAAAATGTTTCAAATTATGGGGGGAAATCCTACATTCAAAGCAACATGTTACGATTAAAATGATTTCATTTCCAAGACATATATGAAAAACTGCATCCACTCCTCTCGTCTCAAAACATTATGCACTACTGCTGCTGTGTGGTATTGCTTCTCATTATTTATTTGTTAAATACTTCTGAGTGTTACCAACTTCCTCTGGCTTTAAGCCATAATGTTTCAGACTCCAAACATTGAATTGGACAAAATGCATCGATTACAGCAACGGCTGGGGCCAACTCCTCTCTGGTCGCTCAAAGTGAGAAAGCATAAAAGTCGGCATCAGCCCAGTTTCTTTAAAATTACACCTGTCCATTGGGTTTCTAATAATGCTGTATAAGTTATCAAGTGAGGTCACTTTGACCAAATCATTCATAACAGGTTTTAATGCTGAGAATCGCAGTGGCGGAGAGACTCCCACTTTCACTGTGAGCCGCTGAGTGAAACCTGGGCGCTGCGGCATTGGGAGTTTCAACCAGGTGGAAACTTTGCCCCCCAAAAAACAACAACAAAAAAAAACAAAACAGGCAGAGTAAATAGAAGTCCCAGAAAATATGTTAATTAATTAGAATCGGGTAATTACCTTCACTTTTTTCTGGCTCAGAGTCATGGAGATGAGCTGACTGCTCCTTCACTGCTGAGGGAGGAATGGGAATTACTAAAATTATGAAAGATTTTTGAGCTAATCTTGAACAGCTTTAGTATAATTGTAATGAATATGTTGGCCTCGACATCCCCAGAAAGTCTTACCTGTGCCGTCTCCCTGAGGCTGGGGCACTTCGCCCCCCTCTCGCTTGACGGGAAAACTCCCATCCACCGCCTGATCTTTGGCTTCAGCATGAGAGAGAGAGAGAGAGAGAGAGAAGCACAAAGATGAGTCTATGCACATTTGCCAAGCTCGGTGTGTAACATTCAGGACCGTGTCACTGCTTCATTTCGGCGTCCTTACCTTCTGGGGCAGCAGTTTGGACTCCTGCTGGCTTCAGTAACACAGGCTGCACAAGGCATGCACCCGACCTCTGGCCTGGAGCTACCATCACAGCTTTCTTACTCAGGTCTATTAGTGTCTTACCAAAGAAGGCCTCCTGAAATGCAGAAGCACATTTTGTATATGGATGTTAAAAATCATTGAATAATTTAGATGTCACGAGCTTTTTGAGCACAGGAGTGACAGACGGTGTGCAAACCTGGAGATAAGCTGGAAACATGTCCTCCAGTTTGCTCTTTTTTCTGCCCCGGCGCTTCTTGGCCTGTTCTTCACCTTCTGCCGGTTTAGGATCCATGATGTTGTCTGTGTCCGGGTGAGGACCTACACACAATCGCACATAGCATTCACTTCAACAATATGCATATAAAAGGCTAAGAGTCAGTTCACAACAAGGACGATGGGAAATAATTTGGGATGCACCAATAAGAAAATTTGGGCCGATACCAATATCCAATATAAATTTTGCTATTACGCCTGATAACCTATAGATCTCTGCCTTAATCAAAGTTTTGTTTTCATGTTTCTTAAATCATATGACAACTTGACCTCACCATGTCAAAGCAAATCAAAGAGAGGCTAAATATCAGTAAATCCAGGTTCCAGTGAGTTTATTTCCTTTCCACACAGGAAGTATTTTGAATTTAAAACACTTATCACCTTTATACATTGTCCAAACCTTTTTGACTGTTAAGAGCACACAGCATTAAGATGTCCTCAATAAAAAAATCTACTAAACAATAAAATCTGGCAATCTGTTGACTCCAACCTTCTTCAATGGTTCGCTCAATTGGCTGTCCATCTAACGTGGTCTCTCCAGCCAGCTGGGCAAAGAACTCCTTCTTTAAGCGTGTGTGACACTTCCTTTGTCGCACCATGAAGCCCCCAATCCCTAAAACACACAAATAAGAAATTGAATGTATCTTGAAAAAACTGTCATCCAAAAGAATTTATTCCCTTCAAGCGCAAGACTGGAGTGGAGCAGAACTACACGCTAAACATTCCACCAGAGCCGCAATGGAGCAACAATAACAAAATGTGAAAAAGTTACAGGTGTGTTTACACTTATTCCAGATCTTGTAACTGCTGAGAAAAAAAAGAAAATATGTAGGAGTTAAAATACGCAACATTCCAGGAGGCTTACCTGGTCTGTAGGGCTTTCGTTTCCTCTTCTTACTGTCCTCCGTCTCGTCGGCGCCGCCTTTGAGGCCGTCACAGTCCCCCATGCCTTCCGGGCCAGCGTCCCTCTCGCCACCTTCTCTGTCAGGGCTCCCTGGCGCCTCCATCTTGGATTCGCAATCCATTGGCTCACCACAGCCTAATAATTCAAAGAAACGCTTCAAGAACGAACCCAACACAGACGAATGTTTATCAGCCGTCGGATGCGGCGAAACCAGGCCGACCTTTTCCGTCGTCGCCGTCTCCTTCGACCTCCCTCATATCCATTCCATCAGGGCCGCCGTCGCAGCACAGAGTGCCGAGGCGAGAGCGACGCTGCCGTCTCTTATGCAGGGGAGACATGGAGATGCTGCGCAGCAGAGACATGCCCGACTCAGTCAGCCACACGCCCTCCAGACGGTAGAACTGGGGTTCTGTGGAAAAAAAATTTTCAAATCTAAGCGGCTCAGGATCAAAGATAAAACAACAAAAAAACAGGAAACTACAATGTGCCACTGCAGGTGCATTTCAATTCTTTTTGTGAATATAGTTTATAAGTAATGAAAATAATAAAATGGTATTTCCCAGAAAGTTTGTGTGTTAAATAAGACCAGTAAGTAAAGCGCATAAATGTATTTGCACATTACATGTCCTCAACATTTGGTTAGGGCTGCTTTTGCATGAATTACTGCAGCATGGCACCGGTCGCCTGTCTTCTGATGAGTCAAACAAATATTAGTCATTTTTTGCTCTGTGACAAGAAGCCAAGTCCTACTGGAAAAGGAAATCAGAAGCAATGAGGCACTGACTCAGCAGCAGCTCAAGTTTGCAACTCTTGAAAGAGCATTGCTTTACATACCATCAGGTTATAGATATTCTTGTTGTGTACCTTTTTCTACCACAAGTTTTCCCTCCACTCAACTTCCCGCTAATATTTTTGGTTACAGCCACTGATTGTTTAAGGCTGTGACTTTACTTATTGTTTTTCTTTTTTTTTTTCATTTCTCAATAAAAAAAATGGAAACTATTATTGCTTGTTTAAATTCATCACAAATGGAGGGAAATATTTTAACAAATTTTCCGGTCATTTTAAGGTTGTGGCTTTCAAGATAATGAAACTATATAGAAATTACACTTTTTGAACTAAATTACAAAAATAATGAACTTCTCAATATTCTAACCAACTGAGATGCACCTGTAGATAATTCAATAAAATCTACCAACCTGGCTCTTTGATCTTTATTGAAGCCATAATAGCTGACTCCACTAAAGAGAACAAGAAGAAGAATTAGAAAGCAAAAGTAAATCATGACATCAGTGCGTTGAAAAAAAAAAAAAATCTCGACACTTTTGACATTCGCTTTCGGTTCGTCGGCTTCGTCATTCTGAGACTCACCCACGGGTTTTGGAACATACGGCGTGCAGGATGTGCACGCGAAGCCTTCATCGGAGGCTTGCTCCACCTCATCCTCCGTGTACAGGCTCTCGCAAACAGCATGGACCCATCTGCACAGGCACACAGGAAAACACGACGACACACACACACACTCCTTTCGTAAATGCCAACAAAATCAAAAGATGTTATGGAATAATTTATGACGAGAAAACTCCATGCATAATCCATCTCCCGCTTGTCGTCATTAGCCGCATCCCCATGAATTCCTAAGATTCTCTTGGCGTGTGCGGATGTAAGGGAGCGCGGCACGCACCGGTCGCAGTACTGACACTGCAGCAGCAGCTCCTCTTCCATGAAGTTCTCCCTGCAGACCGGACAGGTGACGAGGCTGGCGCACGGCCCGCAGTGTGTGTAGTTGTTCTGCCACTCGCAGTGGAAGCCTGGTGAGCTGGAGCCGCACTGGACACAGCACACACACCTGCACGGGAGGAGTCGGCTCATTCTTACACTGATCCAGTAAAACCGTGTAATTATTGTTTGTATTAAAACAAATGCTACAATGGAAAAATGTTGATTTATTCAATGCTGCAAAAGGAAAAGACAAGAGCAAGGAGACTTTAAATTGCTAATGCGGAGCTGAGATGCTGTGTTTCAGTGTTTTACATAATATGCAAATGTGCATGTGCTCATTTCCATTTGACCTAGTTCAAAAGGAAAAGAACTGAAAAGACTACCGCACACTAAGAGATGTTCTTCTTTACCATTTGCACTTCCAGCCCCCCTTTGGCACGGTGTGCAGGGGAGGGTCCAGGCAGTAGGTATGGTAGCTGACGTCGCAGTCGTCACAGAGCAGCAGACGGGACGGGTCCGACGCCTTCCCACACTTTTCGCACACAATGCACTCCAAACAACGCCAGCCCTTACGGAGCTTCGTCTTGGTGATCTGAAGAAGATAGCGCGCTTAGATCTACGCTTCGGCAAAACGAGGATCAAAGACGTGACTCAAGCACTTCCTACTTTGCTGTTCACGCAGTAAGGATGGTAACACTGGGCACACTGAGCGCAAGCTAGCAACTGGCCCTCAGCGCCCTTTCCGAAACTGCCGCACACCACGCACATGTCCTGAAACAGACGAGAGCAAGGAGTCAGATGGAGATACGCACCGCTTGGGACTTTTTTTTGTTTCTTTCTTTCAGTGACAAACCACAGCAAATGACAAGTGTTGTACCTGGAGCAGGACGAATTTGTCTGTGTTTGAGAAGAGAACCACCGTGTTCTGCATGGTGTCGTCTTCCTCGTCGTCTTCCTCCTTGCTTAGTCCAGTGTCTGAGGTCATGCTTAGCTGAAAGGAAGGATACCAGATGTGTTTAATTATAGGAAAAATCCTATAAGTCCAGATTTGTATTCATTCATTTGTTACTCTGGAGGAATGACAAATGTAAGAGAGAAAAAAAAAATTGCATTTATTGTAAAGTCCCACAATTCCCACATCCACACCTTTCCTGACTTAACTTTGCAATTCTGAGCATCTACATACAAACATTTGTGAACAAAAATGAATGATCCATGATTACTTTTACTAATCATAGTGAACTATTATTACAAGGACATGGATGCGTCTCACTTCATCCTGACTGAAGACAACATTCAAACCCAAGCATTAAATATAATTACAGACAGAAAGTTAGCTGGAGCCATTCAGAGCACTTCATCTGTTCTCTGATTAGCTTTCCCTTGAAACCTGATGTTGCTAATTTACATTTTAACAGCTACATCGACATATAATGTCCCAGTGTTTCTGTTGGGCTTTCGGATTGCAAATATTCCCAAAATACAGTACAGACTAAACGTTTGGACACAACCTTCTCATTCAATGGGTTTCCTTTATTTTCATGACTATTTATAAGGCAAGAAAGCCACTTATTAACCTGACGGGGCACATCTGTGAAGTGAAAACCATTTCAGGTGACGACCTCTTGAAGCTCATCAAGAGAATGCAGAGTGTGTGCAAAGCAGTAATCACAGCAAAAGGTTGCTACTTTGAAGAAACTACAATATAAGGCGCATTTTCAGTTGTTTTACACTTTTTTGTTTAGTACACATTTCCACATGCGGTTAATTCATAGTTTGATGCCTTCAGTGTGAATCTACAATGTCAATAGTCGTGAAAATGAAGGAAACTCATTGAATAAAAAGGTGTGTCCAAACTTTTGGTCTGTACTGTATATCTGAAGGTTTAAAATTTTGTCCTTCAAGTAAATTTTTGGCTATTGAGATTCCCCAGTAAGAGTATTTACTATTATTTTTTTCTGATATGTGTACAATATTTGTGCTTCCTTTACATCTTCCAAAGGCTATGAAAAACTACGAAACGTCATTTAATTCCATTTCACTTTGTGTATGAAAATATTTTGGCTGTGATTCAGTTTTATGACGGATGATGACAACAGATGTATGGATCAGACTTCATGAAATTGGTTGAGCGTTGACATTTGTGTACATTTCATAGATGTCCAAAAAAGGTTTTGGACTTTTCTGAGTCCAGATGATTGGAAAGCTCACCAAAAAGGCATCGATGCAGGACGCCATGGCTTTGAGGCGTGACCTCCCGCCACGCCCTCTTCCTCCGCCGCCGCCGCCACCCCGAGGTCTGCGCTTTCCAGGGAAGCTGCTGCTTCGCCCCTACAAGTTAAAATAAAAGGAGAAATGAACAACCTAGAAGGCACTTTGTCATAAAAAAAAAAACACTTGAACCCTTCAGATATTAAAATCAATGTCATGGTGACCTCACCTGTTTGACCCGCGAACGGCCCGGCGACCCTCTCCGTTTTACCTTCTCTCTATCGCTCCTGAGGGCATCGAAGGGAAGCGAGTCGTCGGTCTCTGTGAGGTTATCGCCGTGGGAACGGCCGGCGGGAACCAGTCCGAGTTCCATGGCCAGCTGATTGTCCGGTTCTCCGGGCGAGCCCAGGAAGCCGCTGCTGCTGGACATCTCGTCCAGCAGCAGCTCGGGCTTCGCTGCCTGCAGCTCCTGCTTGATGTCCAAGTGGTGTCCTTTCATTTGCTCGTCGTCCTCTTCTTCGTCTTCCTCCTCGGACTGAGGAAGCAACCTCGCCTCCACGTCCATGGCGGAAAGCGCGTCTTGTGCGTCTGCTGATGGCGAGGTTGTGGAAGGGGACTGGAGGTCTTGGCATCGACTCCTCTCGGGTTTGTCGTCCGTGGACGGCAGCTCGGGTTTGTCCACAGAAACAGAAAAGGCCGCTGGTCTCTGCGCGTCCTTTCTGAGCGGTTCCGCGACACGGCCGCTCTGTAACGACTCCTCCGAAGCTTCCGTCCCAGAGACGGTGGACTCTTGCTTTTCCTCCTCCGAGCTTCCAGTTGCTTGGTGTGATGATGCAGTGGGCTCTGATGCAGGTTTAATGTCACACCGAGTTTCTGCTGAGAAGACCCCGGAGGACGGACTTCGAGTCTTCTCACAGAGTAATTCTTCTGATCTCCATTCAGCGGGAAGACAAGTGACTCCTTGTTCCGTTGTAGCACAAGCTGGGTTTAAAAATATATCTTCATTAGCATTAGAAATATACACATAGATCTAAAAAACTTTTTTTTTTTTTTAAATCAATTAACGCTCGCATATTAGATAGAAACATTTTTAAAAACCCATTTAGGTTTATTAGACAGTGCTAAACGTCAAGTGTTTGTTTATCTACCACCAATGAAAAGAAATTAAATTCATTTGTGTTTAATTCATTCATTTATTTGTTTATGAAGGAGTTTCATTTCTAGAATAACTTTATTGTCATTGCGCAGTATTTTTAGCAGCACATCAACATTGTTAGGGACAGCTGTTTTAACATTACCACTCAAAATAAATGTTTCTCGGTTACTCTAATTTATTGAGATGCACACAAAACAAGCTAAATTCTAATTATTGCAAAAATAATTGAAAGAATTATTTTTATTCACCTGTAGACTCAGTTGAAGCAGATGACTCTCGACAGGTGGATCCTTCTCCTGCCGCCTGCGGTTCTTGCTTCATTTCCTTCCCCTTAACATCTGCTGAGTGAACCACTATAGACTCCAAACCTAAACCAAATAAAAACGAGCTCGTTAAAAAGCCAGAACCTTTTTTTTCTTTTTCTTTTTTATTATTTTCCACCCAAGCTTCGACTTTTCAGGTTCTTTGAAATTCTAACATACCCAAATCCATGGGGTCGTCATTCTGAGGTTCAACTTTCACGACGTCCATCGCGGTTGCACCGTTCTGTCCAGGAGCTCCTTCTGATAAATCTGCTGCCATTTCAGTGACCAGGTCACCTTGGATTGTCATCTCCTCTCCAGACTGAATGTCGTCCGTGCGGGTCTGACCGGCAGGTTGCTGCTGATCCTCCTTGCAAAGAAGACAGATGTCCTTGGCTTCTGAAAGCTCTCCCAGTGAAGAACACTCGATGTGCATCCATCTGAAAAAAAATCAGAAAAGTTGGATTACAAAAACATCAGCTTGCACCTAGATGCACCAATTCATTGAGTACAGGGTAAATCTCCACTGTGTGTTAAGCTGACCTGTGGCATACGCCGCAACACTGAAGCCCAACAGACGGGTTGGCAGCTTTGCTGCAAACGCAACACACTGAGCTGCGGTGGTGCTGGCACTCTTCACACATGTTGTAGTTTTCAAACCACTGGGCTGAGCCTGGCAGCGTCAACCCACGAACACCGCACTCCATACATACACGGCACCTCTGTGGAAAAACATGACATGGCGATAATAAGGACCAATTCCTCAAAATGGAGAGCGCATTTCATTCCAACAGGTAACACATTATTAGGGTTTTACTATAATGTGCAACAAGATTAATCTACAGTTTTATCGGCCTAAAAGCAGATAATTATTCTTGTCAACATGTTGTACAATTTTAAGACTTTTACAACATTAGATTGGTTTTGTGTGTATGATTAATCCTTAATACCATTTCTGAGGATGTTAGTTTTCTAGGTTTTGTTTTGCTTTTTATTCACTGCCGGATGACTAACACAACAAAATCTTAAGAGATAGCAAAAATACCATAAATAGTAATAGACAGCATTACTGCTAATAGAGATGAAAAACAAAAAGTGACTAACTCTGCATTTCCAAGGGTCAGAGGGAAGAGAATCCATGGCTGGTTGGAGACAAAATGTGTGATATCCCTTATCACAAGCATCACACACCAACATTTTGGAGTCTTCTCCTGGTTGTCTAAAAGTGAAATTAAATAACTTGGTATGATTTTAAAACAATACACATGTCATCTCAAACAAAGGTATGCAGCCCAAATCTTAAATGTGGATGTAGTCTGTCCACATGTTGAACTTACCTGCAAGTCTGGCACACTTTACACTCTGGGCACTGCCATCCTGCCCGCTGGACAGGCGTGGCACCGATTTCCAGACAAGACGCATGATAATGGAGGCCACAACCCGTGCAGAAAAGTAGCTCTGTGAGCTCCCCAACTGAATCGCACACTGCACACCAGGCCTCCTCACCAGCTGTAAGCAAAAATATACAAATACAGATTGCAAAGGGGAAATTGCATCATCAGTTGTTTCACATTCCTTTTTTTTTTTTTTTTTTCAATTTCTGATGCAATGGAGGTTGAATACAATCAGACCACCACACACACACACAAAAAAACCATTTCACGATGCTTTAATGGATGCATACAAGTAAAGAAACTGATAAAATTAGCATTCAATGAATATCTGGAGAGAACAAATAAATCCCACCTAATCCCATTTATAGGAAGAAAAAAAATAAAGAAATAAAAGTGTCAGTCAAATCTTTTAAGATTTATTTTAAAACTTACCAGGTTCGATTCTGAACCTGGTAAGTGCTAACTGTGCTCACATTTCATTGTATTTCCACTTTGAATGTACTTAAAAATAAAAAAAGGCAGTAATAACACAGTTACTAATCAAAACACAGGAGCAAGTAGAGTAGCTGTCGGATAGCCACTCTCCTTATGAAAACATATGATAACATACCTACTGTGCGACAAGCACACTCAAAGTCATAAGTGAGGCACAGAGGACGTCTCTTACCCAACTCCTCAGCCTTGTCTATATGCTCTGGACAGAGGAGGATCAACTGCTTCATGGACTGGAAGGATCCACTGGCCGCAGAGCACGGGAAGTGGTAAAATCGCGAGCAGCCCTCTACATGGCATTGTATGGTTGCACCCAGTCTTTTGCAATATTCACAAAGCTGAAATACACCAAGAGAAGAAAGCACTCAAATTCCTGACAAAAGTGCTCATTTAAGATTTCTTTTACACTCCAAGTAAAGTTGATGGAGAGCAGACTCACCCGTTGAGTCCCTGAGATAACAGCTTTATCCACATCCTCCAGCTCCTCGTCTTTCGTCTGCTTCACCCCGTCTGACCACACCGCACACCAGTGGTGGACCCAACAGCCCCCTGCTCGTCACAACAACAAGCAGAAAATACCTCACAAATGTCAACAAAAGAAAGAACATGACTGCCTTGCAATGTCCAAACAGCATAGCAACATATTTTGAGCTTCACCTGAGTCATCAAAGAGTGCTGTCAGACAAGAAGAGTCAGAAAAACCAATGGAAGACAGGTCATCATTTCCAGGCAGTGGCAGTGGGAAAGCTGATGGCTTTTGAGTTGGTCGCTCCGACGACGACCTGAAGTGTCGCAGCTCCCGCTGTCCAAGCAAACTCCGCTCCACGCAATTACAAAGGGCACAGGCACGAATGCATTCTCTGTCCACATGATAATGATTAAAAATATACACATATGTTTAGAACGTTTATAAGAGGACACAAGTCATGAACATCATCTTAAAGAAACAGGCAATTCTGAGGCAAACAGGAACTTACACAGGTGTGCTGGAGGAGGTTGCATCAACACCAGACTCGTCTGGAGCAGGAGAGACTTTGGACGACTCCTGGAGGGAGACTGGCTGATGTCCAGAGGCGCTATCATCTGCTAATACATAATAAATAAAACAGATATATAAAGACATCAAAATATTTATTACTGCTTAGTTCAAATTAAATTAGAGATCCATCTCCACATAATAAAAAAACAATATCCAAAATAAAGATGCATCAATAAGAATAACAAAAAAAGGGCATTTTTTTTCCTCTTCTTTTAAATATTGCTAACTAATTACCAACTAATTTTGGTTCATAAACACATCAACCAACAGAACAATTTTCCACTGGATTAAAATTCTGTGCATCTATTTGAGAACACAAGCACTTTTCCTAGTATTTGCTAGAATCCTTAGGATTATCCTTAGGATAAAAAAAATGCTCAACAGAAAGAAAGCTAGAAATCAGTATCAATTAGAAAAAGCTTAATTGGAGGAGGTATGAAATGGAATATCATGGTAACTTTACCTGTTGGTTCAGAGTCATTCTCTTCGCAGTTCGATTTCTGCTCGTCCATTCCACGTACAAATTTTGACCTCCTTAACAGAGATCTGCAAAACAAAACCAAATTGCAAAATTGTGGATCAGGAACGGGGCAGGTAGGACAAAACCATTATCAAAATTACTGGAATGATTTCCATGAAATGGGCAAAACCATCGAGATTAAGCCCGTTTGCTTGAACTAAAACAACAACCTGGGTAAAACACGGACAGTAAAGTGTGACACACTCACACGTCTCAAAAATGCAAGGCATTGATTGCAATCTGAAAACTAAACAACTCAAATATTTAGACTAAAAACAAGATGCACAACACTGCATTAAACAATTCAACGTAAAACACTTCATCAGCGACACGGCTGATTTAATAAGACAGCCACATGTAGACTTTTCCCGTGATTCCCCATGCGTAAATTTCGTAGCTTTCCCATTAATGCAACCGAGATTTAACGCCGACTCATGAAAATACCGCGAAGGTTACGTACGAGCGATCATTCAGAAATGGCTTTTAACGAGCCAACTTATTTACCAGGCGATGCATAATCCACGTCGATGAAGTCTCCGTGGACAAACAACACTCGAGCTCGCAACCGAGCTGCGTTTTGTTTAATTAAACAGCCCCAAAACGGGATACACAAAGAAAATACAACTTCCTTATAGCGAGCTTCCTGTTGCAGCGGAGCCCTTTTCGTGCAGAACACGGTCACCGAGAAATAATAGTTCCGCCTTGGGATCGACGCGCTCAACGGAACGCCATAAAACAAACAATGAGGGCAAATCGGTTTTATCCGCAAAACAGACGAGAAATAAGGGAACAATAAGTGCGACGACTCGTGCGCGCATAAATACACGAGTGATTAATTGTCCAAGTGGCTCTTCGTGGATTACAAAACAATTATTGTGTCACAAGCCGAGAGTACATGCATTTCGTAATGTTTCCTTTTCATCGTATAAAAGTAAATGGAAGTAGATGGCACAGTTTTGTTTTTGGTTTCTTTACTCTTTTTTTATTTATTTATTTATTTATTTATTAAGGAATTCACTCAAAAGCACCACTCTTAAACAGTTCGAAGGCAAACGATGTTAACAAAAAAAAGATTTTTTTTTTTTAATTGAAAATTGTAATTAAGACGAATAAACACCTGAGGTTAAGTAAAGATTTACGTCACATCTATTTGAACGATCGTGCATATTATACAGACATATCCTCATTTTTCATGGAGGAAATACGAACAGAGGGGAAGTGATGTGTGGGGGGTCAAAATATTGTATTGGGGGCCTTAAATTAAAAACATCACTCGAATTCAAAGAAAGATATTTGCTCCCCGTGTAAAACCTGAACGATCCTAAAGCAGGCTATATATATATATATATATATATATATATAATATATATATATATATATATATATATATATAATATATATTTTTTTTACAACTACAACCAAGATGCCCACAATAAGACTCCACGGACTTGCACAGTGAAAACAGCCTGAGATTGTTCTACAAACTGCATCAAAAATGAGTGTGAATGCAACTGAGCTAATGGGCACAATCTCTTTAGCAGTCTTAACATTACATCGCTGTTCTCAATCGGGAGCGAGAAACACTCGAAACACACTCCAAAAACAAGGCGCACATTTTCCCAATCCGACCCCCTCACCCCCAAAGCACCAACTCGCGTAAAAGACAAGTTTCCGAAGACAAACCGTATGCTTTGCTGTAAAGGAAAAGCAGAATTGATCGAAGCAAAAGTAATAAACACGATGTCCACAAGTCCTCACATTATAGTTAGTGTTGCAAACTAACTGCGAACAGTATCGATTCTGGATTTAAAATGGTAATAATCGGAAACTGGGGTGTGCTGCTGGACTACAATAAGGAATTTATGGCTGAATAATAGCAGAGCCAAGCACTTTCTCAATGTAAACACCGACTTCAAAGGGTTGGTTCCAACCAGCAATTAGACGCATCCATATCAGTGACGAAAATTCTACAAAGCTAACAATTACCTATTGTGGCGCAGCTACAAACTTTCCCGAAGAAATCCCAAGAACCGACACGACACTCCGCTCAGGGACGTGTAGTTTTGGAATATGACAACCGGATTTTACGTGGATCTCCATGTGAATACAAGCAGTACAGAACAACCGAAAGAGAACACACAGGTTACCACAGCTAGCTTCCCAGCAATTAGATAGATTCATCTGGCAGCTAAATGCTACAGATAGCAGCGCTAACACCGGTCTAAGGTCAGGGTTAGTGTGTTTAGATCACTATGCTGCAAGGAAATAAAGCATGCCACACTTGTCCCTACCTACCTTAGAAAAATAATGTCCTCTTCTCATGCATCAGCAAGATCTAAAGAGCCACAAAGCTTCCGAAAATGCTGATGCTCGCTTCATTTTATGTACCCGGACTAACGCTGCGGCTAGCCCCGGCTGTTGTGAGAGTGGGGGAAGTGCAAGTCGGCGGAAGGCAAGGCAGTCAGCAGGCAGGCTTTGCTAGCCGTTTAACTACACGGACAACACCGTCGTGACCCGGCCAACCAACGGCCGGACTCCTGTGTTGACCGGTCGGGGAACTTTTGTGTCCCAGCGCAAGTCTTCGGCTCGTCCAGAAAAATGTTTCCTGGCTCCACGTAGCGACGGTGAACGTAGCTTGAGGGCTAACATTAGCAAGCTCCAGTTATGTACTGGAATCTCACTCGAAGAGGTCGTTCGTTGCAGCAAGTTTGCATAAATTGTCTGTATCCGGAAAAGTGCTGCGCTGAACTTTTGTCAGACGAGCAAAGGGAAAAATGGTTTCCTTCAAGTTTTTGTTGTTCTTGTTGTTTGTTTGTTTTGTTTTTGTTTTTTTTTTTTGTTTGCCGAACGCAGACTTTCATCTAACTCAATTCGCAGTTCAACTTTGCATGGGTACCCTTGTATTGGGTCGCTAGCATCTCTCCTTTCCCTTCGCTTAAACTGCGTCGCGTCTCCAAACGGCTGTTCCACTAAAGTGGCTAGCCTTATGCTAACTGTGCCGCGTTGCAAACAACTACGTCGAAAATTAATTCATCCGAGCGAGCGATTCGTAATTATGCCTCGCCGGAGCATACGTTACAACTTGGAGGGGGGGCGATGCTAAAGCGACATAAACCTTGTTTGAGGCTGATCGCGAGCACGCAACATGGGGGTTTAATTTCGAGAGCGCGGCCACTGAAATATGGTGGATAATAGATATTAGGTCATTAGATTTTCGAATCCAGGGAAGCCATTTTTCATTAGGTTGTTATGATTGTAACAGCAGAGCCACACTCATATATCCCTGCTTATGAGTGATTTAGCTGGGTTTCACAGTTAAGAAGAAAAAAAAAACAGTTTCTGAGTTAATCCCCTATTTATACAAAATAATATCGGTGAGCAATTACAGCAAATGTAAGTATAGTAAACAGTTATGACCGTTTATTTATATACATATTGTTTTTTGTTTGTTTTTGTTTTTTAATAGATTTACTGAACATTACATATTGTAAAAATAATACGATAAAAAAAAAAAATCTGATCCTGACCAGAATTTGTTGGGAAACTGTTTTAATTGCTTTAATATGATGCAGAAAAAAAATTGTCTCCTCTAAATATAATGTATAGCTTATTAAATAATCTCCAATAACCATTGATTATTACTTTGACAAAAGTTTTTTTTTATATTATGAAATGTCATGAGAAAAGGAATGAAAAAGTAACAAAACAAACAAAAAAAAAAGCATCTCTTTGTCTATTTGCAGAAGTTGGAAGCAAGTGGATACATTTACTTTAGTAACCTTTTTTTAGGGGAGTGTGAAACTTCTAGGAATACTTGTTCTGCACCCGAAACGCTTTTTCAAATCTTTTTTGAATTTGAAAACATTTCTTCTACTTTAGATGTTCTTTTTTTGTTGTTGTTGTTGTTGCTGTTGCTGTTTTAAATTATGTTCCAACTTTGTGGGAACAGTTTGGGGGATGATTCCTTTTTTTACCCCAGCACGACCCCACCCCAGATCTCAGAACACGTTCTAAATAGAGACGGATGAGCGACTTTGTTATGGAGGAAGCTGACTGGCCTTCACAAAGTGCTGACCTAAACCTGATGCACCATAAAGATGAATTAGATCGGCGATTGGAAGCCAATCCTTCCTGCCCAACTTCACTGCAAGACATAACAGATGCCCTAGTGGAAGAATAGTGGAAATCCTTCATAAATCCAAAACCTTCTGGAGAGATTTTCATCTTATTAAACTAGAGGTTTAATAAGAGCTGTAGGGTCGCAAATAACGAAGCGCCACGGTCTGAGTTGCTGCTTTTCTTCATCGATAAGATGCCTCAGAATCTTATCGATTAAGATTCGATAAGAATAGAATAAGTTCAAAGAAGCTGCTCTGAGAAATGGTCTGCTTCTTATCTTGATTAAAACTCTCTTTCTCATTTAGCACTTAAAATCCAAGAACAGTTTGCCTACAAAGCTGCTTCATTTAGCAGGAAACTGTCCAAGTCCTTCTATAATCTGTGAACGTGTACACAAGTATAGTACAAGGTAAGCTCTTGGTTTTGTAGGTAACCTTTCGTCAAGGTGCCAACCTCCTCCCGGCTCTCCTTTCTTGATCCCATTGTGAAAAGGCCCGAGGCGGCACACACACTAAAGCTCTAATGTCATTTGGAATGACCCTGTGAACTTACAGAAAATGGGTAACAGCCCGTCCCACTGGAAGAAGGTCACAAGTTTGATCCACGGCAATTCCCGACATGTCTCAAGAGGGGGACGTGCAATCTAGAAGCAGCTCAAAACGAAGAGCCGCTGTAAAAGTAGGTATTTCTATTTTTTATTTTTTTATTTATTTATTTTTTTTTATTGAATTCTGCAGATTCATTCACCGTAGATGTCAGAATTTTCACTGCTGCTGGAGCATTATCGGCAGTTGTCCTTGCATTACATATTTTATGCAATACAGTACATAGTTATGCTGGAAAGGAGAAATCTGATAGGCTTTGAGAGCAGAGCGCAGAAATAATTTATTAGAGTGTTATAGCTGAAACAAAATGTTCTGGTTTGAGTTAAACCTAATGGGTGTCGTTGCTCTAACGCCAACTTTTCAACACGAAACTAAACAAATATGACATAATTTACAGCACCCGCTGCATTTATGGTAGCAAGTAACCCTAGTAATTCATAAAAACTAGAAGCAATTGAAGTGTTCTGCACTTTTTCAAGGACATCAAGGTGCTAAAAAGATCTATGAATTACAAATTGAAAACAAGTGACCTTTTCTTCATTACCTCTTTAAGTTGATATGTTGAGCAGCTCAATTTTTTTTATCCACGACGTCTTGTGGCATACATAAGAGGGTGCATATTTCAATTTCAAGTTGTCCCTCTTTAAAATGGGAAAGACAAGAGAACCTGCCTTTCAAGTGGGGAAGATGTGTGCCGATCTTCTTACTAGTTTATGGGATAACTACAAAAAGTACATTTTTCCCGCCTAATCATCCGGAGTCAGAGAAATGGTTCACAATTTTTAAAACGATCAGGGGCGTTTGGTCATACCGTCTGACCTTTGCCACACAGTTTTGGACGAAATGAAATAAAATTATAAAACAATCAAGGTTTTGTTTCTTTAAACGAGAGCTGGTTCCAGACACAGCGACAAGTCTGAAAATAACAAAAGCTCTTCGAAAAGCCTAACGAGAATAAAAACAGTTTGCCGTTTTGTGCTTCATAAAAATGTGCTACGTCTCCAATTTCCCGACATTCATAAACCCCAGATATGCCACCTGCGACTCTTTCAGAGTTCTTCCCACATACAGATATTACTGTTGCAAATTTGCGCCAGCAGTTTTCCCTGGTTCTGTTTGGTCAGCGAATGTTTGAGTTTCTCCTCGCCTGAATGTGAGGTGAACATGCTTTCATTTGGAAAATAAGGCATCACTGGTTCCAGTGACAGGATTACTTAACTCCCCATTCAGCTTTAAGACAATTAGATCAGATTTTGGAGGGGGGCTGAGGCTGGTTAAAGCGTGGCGACTGATTGGCCAACAGATCTGAACAGGGGGTGGTATTAAAACGCCAAGCTGCTCCCATTGGCCAGGCGATGAAGCCAACGCTTTCCCATCTGGCTCCTGCACTTGAAGGATAATCCCCTGGAATACCTCCACAGATGTTTACAATGGAGTATGAACCTGGCAAGAACAGTGCATTGTTTTTTTTGTTGTCTTTAGTTGTATGTTTCTATTTAATTTTATTTTTTTTCGCACTTAAAATTTAAAGGTCTTAATAAAAACAAAAACAAAAAGAAGAAATATAGCTCATTGTATATATCTGAGTTTTGTTCATCTGCAGTTTATCCTCTTAATATTTTATTATTGAGGTCACTTGGTTCTGGTAACATCCTACAGAATGCCTAATTTATGCATCTGACATATAAATATACTAATTTAGTATTAAAAAACAGTAGTCATGTTTGAGAAACCACTTTTTGTGATCCAGGTGACAATGCACAATTCCTCCACAAGAGGGTGTATAACCTCATCCTCATTTTATTAGCACAAGTCCATTACCTTCTCCATTTCTATTTACACTAAAGCATGTGTTTTAGTAACAAATAAAGGATTTTGAATCAAGTGTTTAGTGTGCATGCTGGGGGCACGACTTCACCTCACATGCATATTTAGGACCAAAAATTCCCAAAACCTTTTCAAAAAATGGATAAAGTTCATACAAATATGCTTTTGTAAATATGAAATGGGAGTAATTATAAAATTATTACCATCACAATTCATCATACACAAAAGCATGAGTTTGCATTTCATAGGATGACGGTTTTTTTTTTTCACATTTCCTGGCGGGTTGCGCCCTCATACTTTCCAAGTTAAGGACATTTGCTGGCGAGCAAGTGAAAAGTGTTGCATTTCTTATCTACTTTGCGACAGCTAAAAATATTGAGTCGACATGATTTAGACACTTGTTGCCCTCCAAACAAATATAGTGTACAAATGTAAAAGAACAGCAACTCAAAAGTCATGAAACTGGCATAATTCAAACCGGAATTGTTGCAAATCACACAGAGGAAACCCTCTACTCCATTATTCTCAAAGCGATAAAGTCAAGGAGTGGCACAGTTTTTGTGAACTTCTTTACCTTGCATGGACCTTAATCCTCCGGCAACATTTTGCTTGGCAAGTCAAAGAGAAATCACTTTAATATGTGCAGAAGCGAAACAAAATACAAATATTGCATTTATGGAATTACATTTTTATTTTGGTGATATGATGCCAAGTCAGTGCTTACAATGCAAGAATTATTATAGCAATAATAAAATGCAACCTTTATATATTATGATTCATAAAGTACAAAAATAAAGATTCTGTTGTACAGGGAATTCATTCCTATCCCATCATAGTTTTCTTCTTTTTTATTTTTTTTTTTACTGCAAAAAGAAATAACAGCTGTACAAATACTGACTGATATACAGTAATATTTGGTTCTAATCTTTTCTGACCAATAATTTCATTATCCGACATCTCCTACGGACTCATGTTATGCATTGACAGTATATTAGCATACAGACAGTAGTGTAAAAAGCCAACCAGCAATTCTAGATTCTCACATCCTTCTTATCTGAAGGAAACAAACAGCAGCTTTACTTCAGGTATGGCCTGCAGTATGTTTCAACGTTTAAACATGGAAAATGTTGGGGTCTAAAAAGATGCATGCAAATCTGTAGAGTAATCTAGCATACCAGTGTATTTCTGATGTCTTCGAGGAGCACTGCTCTTGATCTTTCACTCGAAGGGGTTCACTGAGATTGCTTTGTTTGTGAAAACTTGCTTTTTCTGTTGTGCCAAACTGTGTTGCACTCTGAGTGCCAGCTTTTTGCTCCCCTTTGACGTCTTCCCCCCAAAAGAAGTGGTTCAGTGAATGGAGAAGCCGTAAAGGTCCAAACGCCCAGTGTGCAAGGTCGTGGTCCTCCAGCAGTGCGTAGCTGGACACAAGCACCCCGTCGACAAACAAAGTTCCAGCTTCGGTGAGGGGCGCGAACACTCCCACACTTTCAGTAAGAGAGACAGATACGATTCGGGATGTTTCCGTTCGACCCCCCGGTGTGCCGATGAGGACGCAGTCCCCGACTCTGGCTGTGCTCGCGAACTCGGCCCGATACTCATCAGCATCACGTCCACAGCCGGGGTCTAAAAACACTAAATGATGAGGAGTCACAACCAGTCGGTTGCCACCGTCTGCCTCCAGAGACAGAAAGACAGACCGGCTTTCCGGGTCCCGGTGCAGAAACAAGAGGACTTGGCTGTACACGACCTGGCCTGTCCCAGACAGAGCCAGGATCCGGTCGCCAGAGGCCAGTGATGACAGAGTCTTCTGTCTCCCTCCAGCAACCGTCACCCGGGCCCAGCCTGGGAAACAGCCGCCCCTCTCCACTGCTTCAGATTTATCTGCAGAGAGGATGAAACAGAAAGTGTTCCTTACTCTCCTTAGCATTCAAAAATAATTCGAAAGGTGATATATTTCATCCGTCACACAGAAGGGGCGACTCAGTAAATTAGAATAATGAAAAGTTTGTTCCAAGCTTTAGAAATCAAAAACTCATTAACTTCAGTTAATGTGTTTTAAAAATGTTGTTTCTAAGAACATTAGGATGAGAGACTGTCCATGATTCAGGGGTCATTGACATCCTCCACATGGAAGACACTAAAACTCATTGCGAAAGAAGCTGTCTGTTCACAGTGCTGTTTCCCAGCATATAAATGGAAAGCTTGGTGAAAGGAAAAAGTGTGTGTACACAAATGCAACCCTGAGAGATTTAAAAATATATATATATTTATATTTTCTCTTCTCTAGTGGCCCTGCACCATTATAAAATGGTGAGTTGTGAGAGAGGAGAAGACAGTCGGCAAAGGTCAACAGGCCACTTTTTGAAGTGAATTACTGCAATAAACTTCTCATAACATTCTAATGAACTGAGATGCACTTGTAAGTGAAAAATCAAAGTTACCTGCTTTGACCGAACAGTGGATGTGGTATCTGGACTCATAATGGACCCAGTCGAATCCTGCTTCTACAGCCAGCTGGGCCAGGATGCCGTACTTCTTTGTCTCTCTGTCGTCTGTGGTGATATCCACGGCCCGGCCTTCGTAGTGCAGAGAGCCCTGAGGGTGGTGGCCGTCTTCATCCCAGGCCTCGGTCACGCGCAGGTGCACCCCTGGCCACTGGTTCATCACAGCAATGGCCAACCTGTTCAAACAGTCCTTACATCGCTGCAGGAGAATAAAATATGCGGGCGGAAGATTTAAGAATAGGGGGGAAATTCAGACAGTTTTCAGGCAGGTACATGGCCAAAAGCAACTGTTCAATGTTTCAAACTCTTCCTTGTTCAAATTAATGGATTGGTAGCCAGTATGCTGAGGAGTGATGCAGACTTTTGAAGAATAAAGTTTATTAGAGCAGGAACACATCTAAACACGTACCTCAAACCCACTGACCTGACAAAGGTCACTGACAAAGGTCAGTGGGTTTGAGGTACGTGGTTGGGGACCGCAGGTGTAGAGGACAATATGAGCTTTTTATAGTTTTACATTAGCAAGCACATGCTCCAACACTGCATTAGTTGAACTGGCAGAATGCCAAAACTACCTATTATATGTCATGGCATAATTTAAGAACTATATATCTCGCTTTAAAAACAACTTAAACGTCTTGAAGAATCGATATGATTTTGGTTAAATTCCCATGTTCTTAAAAACTAGAACTGTAGAAAATATCGAATCACAAAGGGAATCAAAATTGCAAGGACTGCTTCAACGTAATATTTGGCGGTCTGTAAATGTTGAAGCTCCATGCATTCACGCTTTGCACCATGTGATATTTAGTCGTTTGCATGGGCTTTCATTTGGTACATCGTGATGTTCTTGGCTAGAGGTTGTAGTTTTAAACTCAAGATGCACCAATCAGGCACTTACTGACTCATAGAAATGAGTATTTTCTTAGACAAGAAGATTAAAGATCGTCTGCATTTATATAGGCGTATGCTGCATTTTAACGAAACTAAAAAAGTGAGCAAAAGCGCACTGCTGTTGGCTGATGTTTTTAATCGAGCAAACCTAAAGGGAGTTTCCAGCTTTGATGCATTTCATGAAAAAGAGCAAGAGAAATCTCGCCAATTCCAGTCTCTCATCAACTGATTGCGCCATCTTTACCTTTGTGTGAAATATTTTGTTTCTAGATAATCTGGACATTAACATTTCCATTTTCAGTTAGAAATGTCTCTCGCAGAGGGATCTCGGTTGTCTTGCGTCTCCGTTTACACTTTGAAACGTGCTTTCTGCGGCGTCCGAGGCGGACCATTGTTCAAGCGGCAGACGTTTGCGAGCTTTCATACACGGCAAAGGCACTGCTACAGTTACCAGAGCCATGTATCCAAATCTACACCTAAGTATAGAGACTGATAAAACACAGTTCCTCCCTCGCCCTGCTAAAGGCCGTCTCAGCTTTGTGCAAACAATCAGACTGCAACCTACTGTAGCCAGTTTAGCACATTCTTTGGTCTTTTCAACAGGGTGGCAGAATAATCAAGGCCATTCTCTGCCTTTCCAGATTGTTCCAGGCTCGAGTTAGACACTTTCACCCCTGAGACATTTGATCAAATGTGTGCACAGTGACTCTTAACACCCCCATGGGCCATAATGTTGCAGACTGTGTCAGCATTGTCGCAAAATAGAGAGTTTTGGGGGGGGGGGAAGTGGAACAAAAAAGATGATGACAGCAGCAGCATCTGGGATGATACACTCACTACTTCTTCAGTGCGTGATCGCTTTAGTCATCTTGTGACCTTTGCAAGTAATTTTAAAACGCATTTGTGCAGCAAAATGATGAAAGGCAATAAATAAATAAATAAATAAAATAGAGGATGAGAGCAAGATCAGGAGTTCGGTGAGAAGAAAGCAATGCAGAGGAGGGTCGAGGTTGAGGCGAACGAGGAGGCCAGAGGGGAAGAATGTATGGGCATGGACTTGGGAATGTGACAGAAAGAGTGAGAAAGAGTGAGGGGCAGAAAACAAACTGGGTACATTTCTCTCGCAATGCCATTGAAGAGAGGCGTTTCATTGTCACAACCACAATAGTCGCTTTTCCGACGGTGCCATTACTTCAGCAGGCGGGAATTTTAGTATAGGCGACCTCTTCGGAGTTCTCGAAGTGACGCACAAAGAGCGTCTTTCACGTGTAGGGGGGCAGGGGGCTCATACGCACACATTCTGATTGGGTACACAGAGGGTATGCACATACAATTAAAGATTTTCATCACGTACAATCACTCTGGGAGGAGGAAGCAACACAGACCCACATCCCAAACATTTACCAAGATCCTCTGTACGGTGGACAGAGCCGCATCCGATTCAGAAAGAGTTTGGCTGAAAATGTGTATTTTTCAGTGCCCGCAATTGTTGTTTTTTTTGTTGTTGTTTTTCAAAGAACAGATTTGGGGTTCTATGTCTGGTAAACAAATACAAAAGCAAGAATTTCACTGGCACACAAATGGACTTTTGTTCTATTAAGGGAACAAAATCTGCAACTTAAATATTTAGTTTTCAGTGTCAACGTCATTGGCTAAAGATTAAAAAGGAGTTTCTGTGGAGGAGCTGCTGCGCAGCATTACGTCCTGATTGTGTAATCTATAAAAGATGGAGGAGGTGGCACAGGGTTATAGCAACCATTGAATGACGTCCTTTGATTTGAGCTGAACATAACATAAACATAGCAGAAAGTATGTGAGCTATATGAGCCAGCGTTTAAATACAGATATTTTTTAAAAATCAACAGCAATTGTTCACACATCAAAAATTTGTCCTTGATTGGCGAGCGGTTGGTCAAATACTGGATAGAATCAGATTTTTGAGTGATTGGATCAAAATTAAGGACTTCCACTGTTTTTGGTAAGCCCCCCCGACAGATTTGATTTTTTTTTTCGGATTGATAAAGTTTAGGCCCTAGACATAATCTTGTAATTCATTATTTTCGTGTTCTGCTCTCTTTGTAAAAGACGACGAATCTTCTGGGGTTTGATTCCCTGACCTCTTGGCCTTTCCTGAATGTCTTCTCCATGTCTCTATGCCCATTTTCTGTCAGATTGAGGTCAGTAAAAGGACACTGGCGCCAACATATTAAAGTCCGCCAAAATCAGATTTGACTATTAAAACTTTACAGTCAAATCTGAATGTCTGATCCAAAGATACTCAGACATTGATATCGACCAGGTAAACCTCATCAGCGCGTCTCTATTAATTGATAGTACAAAAACACACACACACAAAAAAAAATCATCCATCTGACGGCCCACACTCTGTTAATTTCCCCGGATTGGAAGTGTAACCCAACTGAGATCAAGTGAAAAATGTGAATCCACAACACACCAACCTCACCTTAGTCATGACCCGATCTGCGCTTGTGTTCTCCTCATCCTTGAAGACAATGTCTGGGTTGTAGTTGCACACCAGCTGGTTGAAGCGCTCGGAGTTGCGTGAGATCTTTCCCTCGGCCCTGCCGCTGGCCCCGAGGGTGTTCTCAGAGAAGTTGGGGAAGAACTGCTTGTAGCGCATTGGCGTGAGCTTCCTGGGCCTGGAACGCGTGCCGTACCCAGGACCGGGTCCGCATCCCTGGACCACGGCCAGGCAGGTGCAAGCAGCAAGCAGGCCGAGCGGTGCCGGGCGGGCCCACCACCAGAACTGCTTCATTGGGGAGGGTTGGAGCTCAGAGGCTCAGGATGACAGCCCGGTTCCAGGTGTGTGACAGCAACTGAATCAGGGTCAGATCTCGGTCCATACCCAATCATGGATAACTGGTGCTGGTGTTTTTAAAAAAAAAAAAAAAAAAAAAACTTTAAAGTGCACACATTTGAGGTATTTGGTAGAAGAAAGTTAGTAGAAGTTAAACAAAAAAAAAAAAGTGAGTATTGCTTTTTAACAGTCCCAAAACGTGTTCTGATTGGTCGAAGTGTGGAAAAAGTTTGACATCAGGCATTTAAAGTGATGCACAATGAGGAGACGTTTCTCAGCAAGAGGCGCTGCGTTCTTGTGGTCTTCTCGTTTCCGCCACAGGTACCCGTCTCCACGCAGGTGTTTTGAAGGGTTTCTGCTCACTTACCGCTCCTCTCTCCTCTCTCCTCTCTCCAGCTCCCCTCTCCAGGAGGCGCGCACACACCTAAAGCCCGACGCTTCCCCAGACTACCAATCCCTCCTCTGGCGCTGTCATCCTCTTTTTGGCGTTCTAATCTCTCGCGTCTTTTGGAGATCTTCTCTCTCTCCTTCGTCCACCCCCTTCTGTTCCCGGCGCTCCTGTCCACCTTGCGCCAGCCATTGGGTCTTATTAGCATCCGGACAAGATTGCCCTCCCTTCCTCTGCGCGCCACAGCGCACGCCTCCAATTCAGCCATACAAAGAACATATGATGTTAACACAATGACCCTAACCCCGTCCACATCAATTACCAATCTTGGGAGGGTTAACCCCTTCATGGAGGAGTTATGATAGCCTCACCTCACTCGGGATTTGTGAGATTTTTTTATTTTTATTTTTTCGAATGGTTTTGAAGAGTTTGAGCTGCGTGTTTTGATTCTGATGTCTTTCAAAAGTCGGGTTAGTTCACCAGTTGCACGTAAAAATGACAACGTTATTATTTATCATGTAGATTAAAGCCACAGAAAAGTGTAGACGTTTACTTTTAATGATTATGAAACTTTGTTTCTCTTAATTTCAATATTTGTTTATTTTTTTTTCTCAACAGAGATGGCACGACATTGCTCGTTTATTTATTTAATGGTTATTTATTGCAGCAGGTAATTTGACTGAGAACAACTTTTCATTAAAAAAACAACAAAAAAACAACATTATGGGGAGACTGCTGAATTGACAGTTAGGTAAGGTACAGTAAACTTTACATATGTGGCATCTTTCACAGGACAAAACCACAAGCTGCTTCAGATGAACACAACCATAAGAGAAAAGTAAAACACAAAGGAGAATAAAATAGCATGCAAAGCAATTATCCAGTAGGAAGTTGCTGAGATTCTCCACAAAGAGGATAAGCCATAAAAGCTATTAAAAAGCTGGCTGTTGTAATGAGAAATGGAAAGTTGAGTAGAAGGAAAAAGTGCCTTGAGAGGTTTGTGAAGCAAACCACTTTGAATAATTTGCTGAGAGTCACGAGTAATGGACTGCAGCTCATTTTCTGAGGCTCGCTGACAACGAGCCTCCCTCCACTGGCTTCTCTGCAGTTAGTGGAGGAAAGTTAGAATATGAATCTTCTTTTATATTTCAGCATTATAATCAAGTTTATTTGTATTGCACATTTCAGAGCAAAGGGCAGCGCAACGTGCTTTACGTCATAAAAACACCAACATACAAAGTCAAAGAACACACAGCCAAGAGCTGAAGTATTACATTTTGTCAAGTGCCGTCCGAATGCTGATTAATGTTTAATTTATTATCTTTCGAAAGCAACTCTAAGTAGGTGGGGTCTTTTCTGGATGTCTGTTCCAGATTTGTGGTGCGAACCTGAATGCTGCTTCTCAGTTATAAGATAAAAATACATTCCCATTGTAGAAAATATCAGCATAGAAAAAAAAAAAATCTGTAAAATTGTCGATGAAACATGTTTTCACCTGAGATTATTTTCACTGTTTCTAAAAATTTCTTTCGGAACGGTATAGTTTCAGCAGCGGTTTCAAATTCAAGTGAAATATTGCCAGAGATGCAAGACGTTCACTTTAGTGGACAGATCATTCACTGCAAATGTAGAATCAGCGCTTTCAATTTCATCAGATATGCAAGTCCTTAATTATTAATGAGTATTGCAATTTATTGGGAAAATGTGGATGTAACAAAATGTTTCTGTACACTTTCTCTGCCTCCCCAGTAGGTGGCAGTGTTCTGAATGACACAGGCAAGTGAAATGGCTCAATGTACAAACCTACCAACACCTAGACATGTAGAATAAATCCACTATTAAAAGCTGCCTCGTTACTGGACACAAGAAGATTGCAATTGTGAGAATTCAAACAATCCAAACTCCTGAAACCGCGAAGCTGCACCCGACAAACTCCAAGGTTCCCCACCGGCTTTGCGCTATCATCTTTGAGATGCATCCTGAAGAGACATATCATTTGAGCGTACTTGCCCTTGCTTTTCTTTGCTCATCCCGCCCACAGGAGGAACTTATTAATAGACAGAGTTGAAGGTGAGAGGACCTAAGAAGGAGCACCAGTGTCCTGCCTTGATACCCTTGACTTACAGTGTCGCCTTCCTGTGTTCGGGGGAGCCGGCCTGACCCCGTCTGATACCCAGTAACCTCCCCGAGACCTCGTCACTGGAACGCCCCGCGGCCCGATTGCCAACTTATTATTTTTATCCGCCTCGAGACAATAGATGGGAGCCTCATAAAATGACTCCGATAATGACAGACGGAGAGAGCAAACATTGTGTCCCAGGGGTGAGACATCTGCAATCACACGAGGAAGCTGAAATTAATGGCAGATTAAAGGTCAGAGTTTCTCACGGCGCTATCTCTAGTTTTCCTGAGACACACACACTCACAAGGCTCCGTTTTTGAGCTAAATCTCCTTTTCTCCAGTTTGGTTTGGTCATGGGCAACACCTCGCGACGGTATTAATACCCGGTATTGTAACTTCTTTTTACATTCTGTCACATTACATTGTGCCATGTTGTATTTTGTTTTTGTGACAGATCAGCACAAAATGGTGGAGCCGAAGAAAAATGGGTTCAGATTGATTCATACATTGAATCCTTACTACAGATTCTCAAATGGAGTTAGATCTAAAGTCTAAAGGAGATTATGTGCTGGAGTTAAATTCCAGTCTTAGGGGTTTTTTTGACACTCATGTCTTGGAGGAAGACTAAAACACACAATTTTGGGACTCACCCGACCAGTTCACTTTCAACTTGTTCTCTAAACAACTTGAGACAAACTTCATGTGGCCGTCTCTCAAAAACAGCTTTCCTCTCGCCACGCTTCAATAAAAAGACCGATCTGAGGGAAGCAAAACAAATAACTGGGCCACAAAATTATGTCACCTGAGTCACATAATCGCTAAAGCTCCTCCAGAGCAACGATTGGCCTCTTGGCTGCTTTTCTGGAAAAAAAAAAAAAAAAACACTCTACAAGATTCTGTTCGTTCTTCAATGTTGACTTACAAACATCTGAAACCAACACAGGACGGCTGTGTTTGATCAAAGCACACACAGTCAGGCTGTTTCCAACAGTCAACTGGTTCCTCTTGATTTTATTCGTAGAATGTCAGAGTCAAAGGGACTCAATTGTGAAATCATAATTATGCACTGATTTCTCCTGGCATGTCACATCGCAAAAGCTCAAGGTAAAGCTTGTGGTTGTATGCGTGATGAAATGCGAAAAGGTTTAAATTCTTTTGCAGTCCTTTCATTATTTCTTGACACGTCGCTGTGACTGAATATGAGGGTCAAACACCTAACGGAGGCCTTAAAATAACTGACTGGAAGAACATTGTTTGATTCCCTTTCCAGCGGTCACTGAGTTCCACGGGGATCGTGGACGGGCATCCTCGTGGGGACAAGTTTCCAGATGGTCCCAGGATGTTGTGGGGAGGGGGCGGCGAAAGGCCAGGCTGCATCTTCCTGTCCTTACAGTAAACACAGAGGAAGCCTCAAGTCTGGCCCGAGCGACGCAGATGAGAGATCTCGGTCTCCGCAACAACAGCAGAGAATGACCCAATCAATAAAGGCAACAAACACTTTCGTATCTACAGTCGTCCACGGCAACTTTTCCCCTTCAGAGCCGTTTGAAGGGCGAACGATTTCCATCGGGCTTGAAAGGGAAAGGAAGGAAGCAAACATCTGTGGGCTGGAGATGGAAATAAAGTCATTATTATTATGCGTTTTTATTTTGGTACCCCTCCTCCCTCTGCCTCTCTCTTGCTCTTAACTTTTTTCACTCCCCAGATTTCAGGATGGGAGTGCGTGGCTCGGTGAATAGATGTGTTTCCTGCTAGGCCGCAGCACAGAAAACGAGATCTTTCCTGCTTGTGTTACAAAGCTTTCCCCGCTTTGTTCTTTTCCAAGCGCGTTCACCTGAACCGCTCGCTTTTCGGCGGCTCGCGGGAAATCGGACCCGCGGCCCAGAGCTTCCCCCCTTTGGCCGTTTCCCCCTCCCTCCCTTCCACCCTTCGTGTGACGCGTTCGTTGAAAAAATAGGAATTTATTTGCAAAATCTGCTGGCTTTGACATTTCAAGTGTTTTGTCTTTCTCCGGGAGCTGAATGGACACTCTGCAGGAGCAACTTCCTCTGATGGAGGCCGTTTCATGGGTTGTGGAGGAGGAAAGTCAAGGAGCTGCCATATTCTACACACCCTCTCTCTCTCTTTCTTTTTCTCTCTCTCACACACACACACATCCTTGCTCTCAGCCCATAGCCACACCACCCTCTCCACTGTCTCTCACCATGTTATCAGTGCAGGAAGAGGCAGGGTGGTGCATTCTGAAGTGGCTGTACGCACTGGATGATTCTTGGCTTCTGTGCTGTGGTTTTGCTTTGGGTGAAATGTCAATAAAAGCCTGGTATTTCTGGTAATGTGTTGGTAATGTGTATTTCTGCGCAAATGATCAGTTTCAGTTTGCAGTTTGTTTTGTTTTGGGGTTTTTTTTTGTTGTTTTTTTCCCATCAGCTCTGGTGAAAAATAAGCACCGGTGAGCCGAAGCTAAGATGATGCTGCACAGACATGCAGAATGAAATATGAGGGCTGGAACTTCCTTGTCTGTAGACAAGAAAGGCCAAAGCTTGGATAAGACACACCGTCCCGCGTCAACCCCGACCCTAAATCGGTGGAAGCCGCAACAACAAAAAAAAAAAAAAATCGATTTGCTTTCAATTCTCCACTGAACATAAATTGCCATATCGTCTTGTCCCGCCCTTCGTGTCACGCCAGTGAGTCGTTTCCAACAAAACAAAAGGCGCTGCTGCGCCGTCCGATTGTGTGAAGCGAGTGTGCCGCGAGCGTGCACACAGGATGGCGGCCGGCTGCGGCAAACGGACAGTGTGGCCCCATTATCTGTTGATTAGCGAGCAAGTCTCGCCTTTTCCTGAGTGATTTTCGTGTTCGCATGTGCAGAAAAGAGGGAACAACAGTGCCTAATGCACTCTGGCACAAACATCAAACGGGCGACTGTCAGGAAGGCTAATCTGAGCCTCTCTCTCTCCCCCCTTCATTCCCATGTTTTGACAATAAAGATAGCCTATCTCATCCCATTACAAGCTGCCAGTTTCCCGCCTTGTTCCCGATATGCCTGAAATCTAGTCCTGTGGAGCGTGTTACCCAGTGGGACTGCTGGGACGCTTCCACTGAACTGTGTGTAACCTTCATGTTGCGTGGGGGAAGAGCCCTGCTCGTTGTACATGCTCGTTGTTAGTGCCCAAGTTTTGTATGAGCACGTTTTTTGGGTCGGAAATGATTTTCTCTGAGCCTTTTGCCTACCGGTGAAGATAAGCACACATATGCTTCACTTAGATCAGGTGTGTCAAACTCATTTTCGTTTTGGGCCAAATCAAGATCATGGAGGCTCTTAAAGGGCCGGTTGTGCCAGAACATGTTGATAAAACCTGTTCACAAACTGTTAACATGTCAATAAATTCTTAAAATTACATAATATTATTGAACATCTTTTCAGGCCCTTCAGGAACTAATAGTAAATGTGACTGTTTATTTACTTGCTGTATAAATCATGGACTATAATCATACATCAACTAAATTCTCAAGAAACTGGAGGCATTGATTGATATAAATTGGCAGTAAACAGATAAAAATTGCATTGATATGCTTGATAATATAATATTTAATCACACTTAGTGTTTAGTCTGGTCTGTGGAGGGCCACATAAAAAGCTACGGCGGGCCGGATTTGGCCCCCGGGCCATGAGTTTGACACATGTGACTTAGATGTTCTCTTGTGTTTCTCATTTTGAAGAGTGCCTAAGAGAAATGCACCTCTATCACATAGTATTTAAAACTATGCTAAATACTATGTGATGGAGTGAGTTTTACTCCACTGCAGTCACTCACCTGCTTTGGAAGAATGAATCTCATTTCAATTCTGGGATCATTTCTAAATTAAAATGGCCTCTTCTTTTGTTGAGATTTGAGAAATCAAAAAGAGACCGTTATAAATAACTTTCAAACTTTGTCTATTTTTAGCTAACTTAATCATTTAGTATTAAGTCGAAGAAGAAAAATGAGAACGTATAAATGTGAAACCATGCAATAACCTGGTCACACGTATGTGCTTAAACTAAATCTTGAGACACGGTCTAGTTCAGTTTCAGCATTCAGTCTCTGTGTGTTCACACATTTGCTGTATATAATTTTATCACTATAATGATAATTATAAAAATAATAATTCACATCCTTTTCGCTAAAGGCACAACACTTCTGTATGATGAGGCCTTTTATTAAGTATTGTTTCTTTATTTTTGTTCACTTTAAAAAATGTTCACTGATTTCAAAATTGCCATGATCTGTCTTTTAGCTTAGCTTCAAATGTATCATTTCAAATAAAGGGATAAAATATGTCCTATGTATGTACTATGAATCACTAGTAAAAATAAATAAATAAATAAAACTGGAAGCACACGACTGTAGATTTCAGATAAGAAAAAGTTTATCTTCAAAGAACAGCCAGCGTTTAATCCATGGCTGTCAATCCAGCTGTTTAGGTTAATCTCAAGAAAATTAGGTTATGTTTTGTTAAATTATCAGAAAATCAGGCAAAGTTTAAAAAAAAAAAAAAGAGTAATAAAACAGCTTCTGTTAGGCAGAAAGAGGGTGCTAAACTGTCTCCAGTAGGGCTACTGTGCACAATGCAAATTTTGACATTGATGCAATGTAGTCATAGCAACAGATCGCATGAGTGCCCGACTGGCCTTCCCGCAGTCCAGATCTGCTTCTTTTACAAAACGTACGGCGTGCCATGACAAGGAGAGTCAAACGATGACCACAAAGTTGCAGGGAGGCTGAAATATGTAATTCAGCAACAGAACATCCAGATTCTGTTTGAAAAACTGCAACAGTCAGCATTCCCGGTTCCCAAAATGATGGAAACATCCGTCTGCAAGCTTTTATTTGACATTTTTGAAGTTTGGTAGTAAAATTGAGCCGAACGCCGTGGAAATGGGAATTGTACAAACTGAGCTAAACAAAAACAAACAAACAAAAAAAAGAAAGATGACGCATTTGTTTACTGAACGGAAAGATGGGTCAAAAACCCATTATGCAACATTTCTGCTGCCTGTAGCAAAACTCAACAGATTCACTCAGACAAGCAGCCTGTCTGTGTTTGGCTCTTTACACACGTCCTTTGAGCAATGAGGACTTGGGGGCCACCGAGCAACAGCAACAGCAAGATGTTTCAGACACTGGTCGGGTCGAGCTTCAGCTCACCTCCACCTGAATGTGCCTCACTTGAAGCACCTTCACTCGTTAATGCGGTTGTAACTTGTGAACCAATTTCTACTGTATTTTTTCCTTCCACTTAATTATTAATGATACACCACAAAACAGCCAGCTTCTTCAACAGCAACCTTGTTGGCGGTTCTCCTCCTGGCAGGGTGGAAATCACTGTATTTCTGAATATGAAGAAATTGATTTTGGCTTGTTTTTCCAAGAAGCAAAATGTTGGGGTTTTGATTACAGGTGTGCAAATATTTCAAAACAAAATGCATCAGTGTGATGGATCTGCTTATGATTTTTCACAACTTTTGGAAATAAATGATGGCACTCTATTGACAAGCACCGTTTTCATTTTGTCTATAAACTAGATTTGAGTGGGATTTTTTTTAGTTTTTTTTTTGTTTTTTTTTTACCCTTTTCTTTTAAACCAACCCGTCAACATCTTTTGTTAAATACGCCGGCCTGTCTCCTTTCCTCCTATAGACTCCGGCAAAAGGTCGCACCTTTGATCTGTTCCTACGTGTCACAGGGTCACCGGCCTCCAGATGCAGCGCTGATGTTGCAGCGACATTTCGGTTCATTTCCTTCAAAAGCCGAGAGGAAGCAGAATTGCAAAAACAAATAAGCTTAATCAAAGCGGCCAACGAAAGAAAACAAGCGCACACAAAGAGAAAAGAAAAGGAGGGAGAAATTAATCAGGCTTTTGGGTTTGCTCCACTTGAGCAGACTTCAAGAAAAGAAACGGGAGGACGGGAAATGAACAAAAGGCAAGGAAGAGGAAAGGACGAAAGAAGGAGGAGGAAGAGGAGGATGACGAGGAGTTAATGCGAGTGAATGTCCCCTCTCTTGATTTGAAGGTTTTTTTTTTTTTATCTGGCGCTTGCATCAGAGCGGGGAAAGCGTGGGCCACGGCCACGGCGGCGTCGTGGGTGGACATTGCTGACAGACGGGGCCAAAATATGGCTTTCTTCTGCTGCTGATTAAAGAAGTGCAACAAAAGGGTGGAGGGCACACACACACACACACACACACACACACACACACACACACACACACACACACACACACACACACACACACACAGTACGAGCAGCAGAAGATACACTTCATAAAATGTAACGGCATCAAAGGAATGGCTTACAGAAAAAAAAAGCATCTTGATGTGTTTCCAAAAGGGACACAAAAAAAGATAAAAAGTCAAAAGGTTTTCTTTTTTTTATTGCTTTACGCTCATAACACTGTAAAACATGAAAAAAAAAAATGGAATGCCAAACCAGAGGCCTCTAAAATAACCTTTTTTTTTATTTTTTAAAGTTGCAGTATCACTTTAAATATTTACTCGTACATCACCTAACAGCTGTGGAGCAATGACTAAAACGTGACGTATAAAACCCAAATTCCCATAAATAGAAAACACGAGACACCTTCGGTTTCAGAAGCAAGGATGAACATTCCCTGAACAACATCAGTGGGTAAACGTGGTGATTCGTGTGCATTTTGCGTTTGAGATGCACTGCCCCCTGCTGGTCAAACCAACAGAGAACAAGCTGCTGCTGCTGCTGATGATGATGATGATGATGCAGGCGCGGCAGCAGTGACCCAGGATCACCAACGCGCAGCAGATGATGACATAATGCTGAGATTATGGAGTGTTGCATCCTGGTAAACAACAAAAGCCCTGAAGGTCATATTTGGCTTCTTTATTAAAAAAAACATTTAAAAAAACAAAAAAGAAGAGGATTCTACAAATCCTAACATAAAAGAACAACAAGAACAACAACAAAACAAAAACAACAAAAAAAAAGGTTCTAAAATTATTTTTGGTAAAGTTTCAAAGTGTGCTTTTATGTATAAAATATTGCACAATCCCACACAGATTCTTAATGATTCACAGTTTGATTGGTAAAGGCAGCAATTCCTCACTAGAACAGTTTACATCAACAGTACAAAGTTTAAGACACAATTCTTTTTTTTTCTCTTCCCAAAAAAAAAAAGAAAAAAAAAAAAGAAATGTACAGTTCTGGCCACACTCACAAAATGCTCCCATTTACCTGGAAAAGCAGCAAAACGCACACACAAAAATTCCCTGTGTAACCTCTAGGTTAACATACATACAACAACAAAGTCTCTTTTCCTCCAACAAAACAACCGTTTTACTTATTTACAGTAAAAACCCTGTTAGAAAACCAGACCCGTACAAAAGAAGAGTCCCAATCTCACAAAGGTTGTGTAACGTGCAAGGAATTGACTGGAGTACCAAGAACGCCCTGAAGGGGACAGATGGATTCATGACACAGCTACGCTTCACAAAAAAAAAAAAAGTAATAAAAAAAATACTGCTGACTTTAATTGTTCACAAAGGCAGAACTCCCAATACGGCTTCCAGCCTTTCTTCGCCGTCCGACGCAGGCTTTTCTGTGATGACTTGGACTGAATGCTCAACTTGCAGTCACTTAGCAGCACAGTTCTTGATCGGGATGCGTCACTCATGAAAGCACACAGCAACACGCTGTGCTCCCGCTGGCCAAAGAGCGGAGAGGCTCGTCTTTGCCGGTCCTTTTAAAGGGGGAAGGCTCTGCTGTCTAACGGCAAGGAGGAGGCTTGAATCACTGGTTCACAATGTGGTTCGGCCTTTAAAAGGTTAGACTAGCCAGTGCTTAGGAGTGGGTTGAAAAAACAACAACAACAAAAAAACAAAAACAGAAAGGGTCACTGGATTTTAGACAGCCCATTGGCCAGGAGGAGTTTAAGAGGAATGGTAGTCCGTGACACAGTTATTGGCAGCCTGTCGAGTCCTGCGAGAAAAAGAGAAAGAACGGCCACTCGTATTAAAGCAGGATAAAATTAGCAAAGCTGAGCAAACTTAAAACCTAGAATTCGCAGAACAAAGGTAATTCGGGAGGCAATGGAAAAACTGCAGCAGAACTGCTGTGCTGCTGAGATGCTATCTTCTCAGCGAGGAAGGGGATCGCGTGTGTAGATTTGACGTGCCCGTGCTCCGACTGCTTGTTTGTGTTGGGTGGAGATTTCGAGGGTGTGTGTGTGTGTATAATGCAAAAGGTCTAGGGCGGTGTGCCTGAAGGTCCCCAATGGACCTGACTCTCCTCTTGTCCCTTTACAATTTCCTGAAAGAATTGTATTCTTTCTATCTGAGGAAGAGAGACCAGCCCATCGGGAAATGGGGCCAAAGGTGGGGAGCTTATGGTGTAGCTATTAAAGTGCAGCAAGCAGAGTGGAGCACAGACCCCTCCTCCCCACAAAATACACGATAAAACAGATGCAAAGTCAGAGCTTTGCAAAACTGCTTTGACCACCGTTTCCACATTTTGACACATAACCTCATTGGGATTGTTTGCAAACTAATGAAGCTGATGTAAACTGATGAAATCGTTTTCTTCTATAGTACAAATAAAAATCTGAAAAGCTTGGTATGCAGCTGCACTCGGCGGCCCTGATACCTGAAAATCATTTGAAAATGACCCAAAGCATTCTTTCATCAATCATCCAAAATTGTAAGAAATTTGGATGCCATCTGCTAATCTAAGACATGATCCTAAACCTAAGCTGACACGTAGCAAAGCAAGGAGATAATTAGCCAGGGAAGCAGCACCTTGAAAGAGCTGCAGAGACTTAGAGCTTAAGAGGGAGAATTTGCAATAAGCCATGTAAGAAACACAGCAGAAACATGGAAGTTAAGCTCTGGTCCAAATGAGAGCTTTGCGATGCAAATAAAAAATAAAACAAATCCCACTGTATGTAGGGATCTAAAGCAGACACAGACTAACCAAAGGCACGGATGAGCTCCCTCCGCACCGCCCAGGTGACTGTCTTTGTAAGGGAGGCGGAGGTGAGACCAGCAAACAGCATGTTGTACAGGAAGACCACGTAGAAGTTCTCCAGCCAGTTATATCGACCAAAGTCTCCCAGCAAATCGAAACGGGTGATCCCTACAGAAAAGAAGCAGAGGTTAAGAAAAAAAACAAAAACAAAATGTTACAGCAACAGGCTTGGCTTCAGTGCTAGGAATCATGAAACACATGTGCACTCTTGTGGTCATTGTTAAAACTGCAAGTAAATTGATTAGTTTTGCAATTTCTTGAAAGAATTGCCTAAAAAGAGAGGTCAGGGGGGTTGGCAATACTATATGACCTAAAACATGACATACACAGTCTGTCTTCATGTCAAAAAATAACTAAAGGTTATGCATATTTTATACACAGTATACAGATATCAGGTTCAGCTCCACATGCACCTCGGATTTCCTGTCTCTGCAGTTCTCACAACATTCTCACCAAAACGTGTAAAAATGGAGAACTGCACCAAACACTGCTGATATAAGGCTCCCTATTATCTGCTTGAATAAGAAAAAATATTGTCTTCCAATGTTGCTACCCTAATGCGAGTTACACATCCAAGCAATCAGTATTTCCATGGTAACAGGACGAGACGACACATTCATTTCAACCCATTTGTTCCTCAAAAGGAGGACTCAGACGAAACGTTTCAGAGCCGCAACATGAACCGCACATTCAAACATCAAGAGTTTCATTAAAAATGTATGTATATTTGTATATATGCATGTTCTTACCAAGTGTGCGTGAAAACACCGGCAGTGCAGAGCTCAGGATTAGCAGCGAAACGCAGTTTGCGATCATCTGAAAGGAGCATACATTTTCAGAGGCGACAGCCAGTGAGCAGAAAAACGTCTCCAGTTTCCCAGTTAAATTCAGACACATGAAGCAGTTTACCTGTGTGAGGTTAGTGTCTTTCATGCGAGGGAGGAGGCCGCAGAAGAGAGGAGAGCTGTAAAAACCCACAACTGAGGACACCATCAGGTAGCTGCAATTTACTTTAAGGACTACAGTGAAAACATGTGTGAAAAACCTGGTGACTACTTCTCAATGTGTTGTTTCGAGAGTAAATCTTAATGCATGCATCTGCTTTTAATAAAAACAAACAAACAAACAAACAAAAAAAAATCAGTTTGCGGCAACTATTTAATCCTTTAGGACTGAAATGATTAAGTTAATAGTGATAAACTGTCAACTAATTTAGGAATCGATTAATCGTTAACTGGGGTATACGGACTGCAAAATGGGCATTTACTGAAACAACAACACAGAGCAACAATTAAGACAAAACTGTACAAAGAATATGTATATTTTACATATTTTGCATACGAATAACCCTCTGTTCCACCCAGAACTCCTTGGGTGGCATTTTTAGATTCTCTGGTTCATAATATGCAAAAATATATATATATATATATATATATATATATATATATATATATATATATATATATATATATATTTTTTTTAAGCACCTTTTGCTATCATTTATGTAAATCAATAAATAAGTCACCGGACTGGTACAGTATTTTAGCTGCAGGTGCATCCTTTACTACAAATATTCAAGCGTACTGTGTTTTTGGAATTAAGGCGACAACATTTCTATACTTTTAATTATATTTTCTTACAAATCAATAAATTATTTGCATATTTTAATGTATTTCTAAAATTTTGGAAAAAAAAAAAAAAAAGAAAGGCTCATGTGGTTAAATGAAAATTCTGCTGAATGTGCCTATATTTAAAGATCTGATTAGAATAATTGACTGAAAAATTAATCATTATTTGGAGCCCTACCACCAATACGATTATGTTTTACCTGTTTTTTTTCTTTTAAATGTGTTACGAGAAAAATCACTGCAAAGCTGAGCACACCACAGATTGCTGGTTGTGTTGAAAGGATACAGGATGAGGACCACCTGAACTGCAGCACCCAGAGAGCCGAACATGGAGAAGGAGGCCATTCCCAGGTGAGGGTCCTACAAAAAAAACAAAACAAAACATAACAATCCTCACTGTAAGCCACCGACTGTCCGTTTTCCAACGAAACAGGAAATGTTTCTGGTGCCTTCAAAGGAGGACCCTGACCTCCATTCCTCTGGGCATGGCTGTCTCATCCAGCAGCAGCTCCAGCACATTGAAACAGACCATCAGCACACACATCACCTGGAGACACACACACACACACACACACACACACACACACACACACACACACACACACACACACACACACACACACACACAGCAACCCGTCATGAAGAGGTCACAAAACGAGGAGTGACTGTAGAACTCGTGAATGTAGCGATGTTCTTTGTACGTACCGTCAGTGCAAGCAGGATAAGCATCGCCAGAGGATAGCCCAAGTTTCGTTGCCATGGTGAAGCCTTCCTCCGCATCTCTTTGGGAGAAACAAAAAGGAAAAAAAAAAAATTAATCAAAACAATAAAAAAAAAAAAAGTGTGATGTTGACGCTGTGGGAGAAACCCTGCAGACGGAAAGCTTCGTCAGCCTCACCCAGGGCGACGCGCCTGCTCTGAACGGCGAGGTACTCTTTTCTCATAGCCTCCATGTTCAACTTGACCCAACACGATGGACTGCCACCTTCAATCACACATGCAAGAAGGAGAACATAACCTTTTAAGAGTCAAGCCACGGGGAAATGAAGGAGGGCAGTGATCACAGTCAAGAAACTTACAATTCAGCTTCCTGAAGAGCGAATCTTCTTCAAACACGGCACAGCTCAGAGTGTCTTCTACGTCCTCCAGAAGCTGACACACAACGTGGATCAATTAGGGAGGAACATCAGAATCTGTCCATGTTATTTTCTGAAGTAACACTCTGAATAGATGTGCAATAAAATTTAAAGTAGAGAAATATATAAAAAAAAGAAAAGAAAATGATGTCGTAGTTTTAATTTGTATCAAACATTTCTGAAAACTGGAGATGGTAAGCAAACATTGCGCTTAAGAGCTTCAGTTAAGCACAAATTAACAAATAATGCATGCTGTCGACGCTGCTTCATGTATACTTTGTTCTCTACAGAGAGCGAAAAGGTTTTTAAAGACCTGACAGAAGCCAGGTACGTGGCGTGGGTTTTGAGTTTTGTGGAGAGGCTCGACTTACCCGAGGTTTCACAAGCAGGCTACCCGTAACGCTGAACATTCGAGACAAGCCGAACGGGGTGCACACTGAAAAGGGAAGACACAAACTAGTACGCAGGAGAGACGCAACTCTGTTTCAACATGATCAGGCATTTGAGCTCAACGTATACTAACGCAGAAGCAGCAGCACTCCAAACAGAGAGATCCCAGAGTACAGGTATGGCAGGTAATACTCCCACAGGTCTGCAATTTGAAAAGGGGGGGGGAAATAACAATTAGCGACACTTCGAGTGACGCCCATGAGGAGTATATGGGCATGATGAGAGTGACTCACCGTAGAGGCTCTGTCGGGCAACGTTGTCATGGAGGAGAGCTGACGCCACCCACACCATACCCAGCACAAGGAGAGCGAGCAAGATCAGCAGGACAACAGCTTCATACACTCGCGCCATTACTCCCTACACAGAAACACGAGTTGTTTGGTGATCAGTTTGAGAGAAGCTCATTTTGAAATCAGGTTTCCAATGGGATCTTAGACATTTAAGGTTTTTTAAAAAAATTACACAGTCTTAGTAAATTTCTTTTAAGACACAAGAAAAAAAAATAAAGACAATTGAGGAAAGAGGGAAGGTGGACAGGAAAAATAGAAGGCCAAAAAATAAACTACCTTTTTGGATCCAGCGAACCCCTCAGACTCGGTGAAGAAATAAGCAAAAGGCATGAGGAAGACGAGGGACAGGTTGGAGAACAAAAACACTAGGTTCCATAACCCTGACAAGAGAGAAACAGATCATTGTTAAAGATTTTGTGTGTGTGTGTGTGTGTGTGTGTTTGCTTTCATCAGTAATTACGAATATAATGAAACATTTTAGTAGTTCCCTCCATCAACCGCTATGTGGCATCGTACTGAAAGAGTGGATATAGGCTCCCTTCCACTGACAACATGAAATATTTAAAACAGAATTTCAACAAAGCAAAAAGCAGAAAACACACAGCTCAGATTGACTTCGCACAGCAGCTCAGGGTGGACTGAACAGCTCTGAGCTAACAGTGTGCATTGCTAATTATCTGCTGGGCCACAGGCCAGTCGAGTATTGATGCGGATGCTATTGCTGATCCTGTAGCGCTGTGACGTCCGACTGCTCTTAATTATTTTCAACGGGACGGACGAACGAAAACAGCGAGACGTACCGTGGATGAGAGAGCCATTGAGCCACTGCATGTAGTAGCTGTGTGGGAAGGTGAGCAGAACCTCGTTTGACAGGATGGAGATGGGCAGAAGCAGCACGGCGCACACGGCGACAGAAAGGGTGAACGTGCACAGCCAGAGCCTGGGAGGTGGAACAGCGAGATAAGTCGTGAGAGTCTGTGTTTCGCCTCAGCCTAGCAAGAGCAGTCTCCGTCAAGCCAAACTGAACACAAATACAAGAATCCAAAATGAAGGTGCAGAGTACAGAGTGACGACGATGTTGGATTTTCACTGCCAAAAGCAATAAACAGGAAGGTGACCATGTAACAAGGCGACGAATCAAAAGAAAAGACCTCTGGTCGCCAATCATGCCCCAATCACTGCTATCTGTACAATTATCCAAAGTGACAGCCAACGTAGCTGCTATGCAGTTAATCATTAGAAGTTTGCACTTACGCAATTTTGTTAACTGTAGCATCTTCGATATCATCTGAAAGAAAGAAGAAAAAACAAGTTGGGTTTTTTCAAAACTGAACTTCCCCCCCCCTGCACGTCTCCGATATGACTTTTTGAAACTCGGAGTTAAAAGAAAAAAAAAAAAAAAACACAACAAGAAGTTTTCAATCAAACACTTTATATGATGGGCTAAAAACATTCCTGAAGCAGTATGCGAGCATGTGCTGCATGCACACAAAATGCTGAAGAAAGCAAACCTCTCCCTGAGCTCTGAGAGGGTGTGACCAGGGGTCAGGCCTGTTTGGAACATTTTGTTCATTCTGGACCAAGACTCCCGTTAAACCAATGTATGCAAAAAGAACCAAGGTTCAGTCACAACCAAAATGTTTAACACGGATTAGAGAGAGCTCATCTTTTAAGAGTTGTACAGCTTCAGTCTTCAAGGCAGCTGATTCCACAGTTTAGGAGGTAAAACCGAAAAGACCCAATGTCCAAAATACTGAAAATTAACTTAATCTCATACCACAAAAAAAAACATTTGCTGTGTTTTAGACCTTCTACAAAATGACATTTTAGATGTTTTTAAAGTAGCTCAAAGGTAATTTAATGAGGACAGAAACAGACATAAAAATGGAGTGGTTCCAGCATATGATGTCCTCATTTAACATCAAAGATTTCACATGCAAGAATATTTCTGATCCTACGATTGACTCGAATAAGCCATTTGAAGAATCATTAAGGACTTCAAGGAGAGAGGTTCAACTGTCTGCAATTTAATAAGGAGCAGCCAGGGCTGACATTTAACTCCACCAGTGCAGAGTTCGCTCTGGAATGGCAGCAGGCAGATGTGACAATAGCTTGTCAATGGGAAAAAGAAAACAAAAGCAAAGACAAAAAAAAATAAGCTACTTCTTTCACCACAGAGTGACAGACATTTAGAAGGAAGCATTACTAAATATAATGCTTCCTACACTTAGCAGAAAGCATTCCTACTAAATGTTGGAATGTATGAACATTAGAATGTAAAGTTATTTTTTCATGAAGAAAACTTTCCTAGATGAACCAGGCAACTTTTTTCAGGTTGTTGGGGAAAAAAAAAAAAAATCCAGAGGAAAGAAATGGCGAATGCTCCCATGAGCATTGCCCTCCAGACAGTAAGCAATCCTGAAACAAGTTGTGACTCAACTCTTTAGGAGTCACTTTACCAACCAATTCAGGATGAATCCAAAAGGTCCAAAGGTGAAAGCAAAAACCGAGTTGACTGAGACCAAAACTCCAAGTTCCAGACTCGTAGCCAAGAAAACAACCCCAAGCCAAAACCCTTCAAGACTCTGAGGTCATCTTGAAAACAAAAGGCTGACATGAATTTGATGCACACTCACCAGCCTCATTACTGGGAACACCTGTCCAATTGCTTGCTAAAAAAACAAACAAACAAAAAACCCTCCCCCGCAAAATTAACTAATCATATTTCAAATTTAGAACCGGAATGGAGCAAACAAGAGATTTAAGTGGCTTTGAGAATATGTAGTGGTCTGAGTATTTCAGAAACTGCAGACATACCACCCCCCTTTTTATTTGCACTACAAACGATCAAGCCGGTTCTGGAGGCAGATTCTAGCAAAGTGTACTTAATAAAGTGGCCAGTAAGTGTTTATCTCACCAAACCTCTGAAACAGAAATGCTTCTTACTGAACATCACAAATCCATGGAAACACCCGAGGAGAACTTCTTATAACACTGAAGCAACACAATTTGTAAAGAACAAAATTCTGTCAAACCTTAAACATTTGGTTTAAGGTTGGTTCCTGCTTGCTATCTATAGCAAGCAGAAAAAACCAAAACAACACCTTTCATTATCAATCTGAAACAAATTAAGTGTTACTATTAGTCAGGCATGTGATATATCCGTTTGGCAGTGCTGTCAGAATTTCTATTGCAAAGTCAAACCCAAGGAGCAAGAACCAGTTCCGGATGTTATAAAATTCTATGTATTGTGGGATTGCATAACTGTCACATAGCCGCAGGGCAGACCTGTGCTCTTGTTGTTGATGCAGAAACTTCAGCAGAAGGAACAACGGGAATAAAAACATGCAGAAGAAACGACCATCTCCTCGGGTGCAGCCCAGCCACAGCGGAGAACTGAAGAAAAATCCACATCTGCTTCCAATGGACTCACATTTCATTGGACTGAGCGAATGTTAATCAGCTCAACAGAGCACAAGAGAGCTTCCAAATATGCCTGACGCATGTTCTGCCATCTCGCAGTACATGCGTCGTGTTCGTAGCCTCATGGTGGCAATCATTTGTCCCCGCCAGAAAGTTTGTACGAGTTTAAGGTTTCAACTTTATCTTGTAGCATTTTTTTTTTCTTTTTTAACAACTTCTCCGCCTTTTTAAAGAGCTTGGTGCACACCCAACAAACGTCTCCTCAACAATGTCTCCAGGCTTTTCAAATCAAAGTTCAGAGTGTGACTTTAGAATGGGATCCTAAAAGAAACGGGCAAACTTTGTTAAATGTGTACACATGCAAAAAAAAAGGAAAGGGCAATGAACAAAAGAAACTATAAGAGCAGAAAAGAAAAACAAAACAGACTCTTTACTCAAACAGCGAGTTTCTGAATAGGACTTGTGCCAACACACTCAGTGGAAAGACATTCCAAAACTCCAATGTAATCAGTAAACTTGTCAACATTGTTCGTTTTCCTCAAGGCAGTTCTCAGTAAACCGTTGACTGAAAGCCAACTCGCAGAGCTCTCTTAAGCACACACTCGCATCCAGAAACAGTTGAACTCACCTGTGATAAACTCGGCAGTCTTTTTGAAGTGTGTGAGGATGAGGTAGCACACCATGTAAAGGCACGTAAACAGGAGGACGCAGATCTGCACGAGAGAAACAAAAGGAGCTTAGTCTTTTCTGCACGAGTTTGAAGACAGATCATGTCTTGGGCTCAAGACATCCACCTGTTTTTAACCATTTAGTTTTTGCTCAGGCATTGAAGTAAGATGTAAATCACAAGACAGGGGAGACGAAAACAAGAAACGGGGTGGCAAAAGCCAAAAACATGAACTGTTTTGTCTTGCATAAAGATCACTCAAACAAAGAAAAAGGGGTTCCGGTGCTAAAAAGGGATAGTTCCCCTTTACTTGGATTAGAGGGACTTAGGGAGACAGATGGGTTAAAACCAGTGAGAGACACTCCACCCTGCCCCCTACTGCAGAGTAAAGGTCATTAGCTGATGTTACATTCATTCAAATTTAGGTTAAACCAGCAATCTGTCTCTCTTAACACGTCAAACACCAGGGTCTGCTAAAACCCTCACACTTGTATAAAGTTTCAATTAATTACAAGCGTAATAAAATTGCCTTTTAAAGTTACAGAATGATTGCAGAAGAGGCTTTTAATCCCCAACAACCAACTGACTACACGGGACTAATAGCCAGCTTTATATTGTTTTACTATTTATCCATTGTAACATTGTTAACATGTTACTTAGATTTTTGCTGTTTGACTCGTCCCCACAATTTCCATTTGTGGGGATGGATATTCCTCACCACAATTTTTATTTGTGGGGACGAATACTCCTCACCACAGCTTTAAGGAACCACATGTCGTCTACAAACAAACAATGCTGGGCAAATTGAAAGAGGAAGTAATGTTGCAATATGATAAAAATTTCTAAATGGGTGCCAAAAGGAAGTTCATGCAAAACAGGGTTTATACTTATCCAGAGGGTGATGATAGGAAAAAACACAGATTCACTCTCCTGTGTAAGATAAGATACTTCAACATAAATGTGAAGAATAAAGCCCACATGGTGGTGATATTAGATTTGGTACTCTATATAAAAAGCCCACGATATACATTCACCAGCAATCTCATTGGGTGCACATTGCTAGAACTCTGTTCACTACGGCAGAAAAATTCATCACATATTTGGTTCAAATCAACATGAATGCTTATGCATTTGTTACGGATTTTACCAGCGGCACATCTTCGATGAGAATGTCACAGTCAACCATATACCAAGAGGCATTCACCAGAGGTGAATGCAGAGGCCAATAGAGTACAGAAAACACCATTGAAGAAACCTGTTTGTAGTCACCACGACTCCGTTTTATTCTGCTGGGCAAAGCCAGACCAACAACAGCCTTGTTGTTCACCTTCTTAGCTTCAGTTTCCTGTTCTTAGATTACGGGAGGGCCGCTCACTGTGGTCTTCTGCTGCTGTAGTCCATCTGCTTCCAGCCTCGATGTCTCGTGCATTCCGATTTTATTCGGTATACCTTGGTTGTAATATCTAGGCATCATTTCAAACCACGTCTGTCCCTTCTCTTTCGGCACACAACTGTGACTCGCATATTTTCTCTTTGTCAGAGCGTTACCTAGAAACCTGAGCAATGGTTGTGATTGGCATACTTTATAAACTCGGTCTGAGGCACCATATTTACACCAACAACCCAGGCATGTTTAAACTTGCTAGAAATCTAGTTTCCTTTTCTTATCGATGCTCCTCATAAAGTTCAGTGAGTTGCATTCATCACACCTAGATACATAAATCTATTAAATTACTCCTATGTGATTGGCTGATTCATTGTTAACAAGCAATAGAATAGGTGTTCCAAAGTGGCGGGTACAATTTCTGTGAAAAATAGTAATTTATCCCACAGGGACAAATTACTGATCTCCCTGCTTCTGCCTGAAAGTATCTCAAGACCAAACGAATAAATCGCCTTCTTCCTTCTTCCTGAGTGTTCTCTTTTTGCTGGAGAAAAGCTGAGAATAAAGCAAACTAAATTTAGCTGTCAGCATTCTTCTTTTGAGAAATACTTGAAATTTCTCGTCATACGCGGGAATAATCGGTGGCAACAAACAAACTGCATACCAACCACAAAGCACCCTATACAACAACTAATCCGCTCCGACTGAGAATTCCTCAATAATGCAGCCTAATTTGGCAAGAGGCTAATCCAACAATAAGGAGAAGCAGGGAACAAAGGATGGGTGTCAGGTTAGAAATAAGACAGGTAGAATAAAACCTTTTCAGGCCATGTTGGTGAGATCACACATCTTTCTTTGGCGTCAAAGAGACAGAAGCCACCTTGAAGACAGTTTTACGGTTTTTAGCATGGAGGGGAGTCTGTCAGTGAAGATACAGTGCAGAGAAATTTGAAATGTACAGATTGACTTGGACATATTTGTTCTGATGCAAGAAAATGATTCCACACCTATGTCCCCCCCTCCCCCAAAAAACAGATTTGAAGATAGCTAAATTAAAATTAAAATTAGTCCACAAGTTGTGAAATTTGCCTTTAAACTGACATAAGAAAAAGAGGAGGACAACTAGTGATCAGACTTTTCCAGTTATATGCTACTCACATGCACTTTGCATAGCAGGTGCCTTTATGAAGCTCCAGTTCATACAAAGTGTGTGTACAGCTGGGACGAATTACTCTGTCATTCCACTGCACCCGCTGCTTGGCTTTCCAACAGAGCATGACCTTTTCAGAATCAATTTCAGTACCGGATCATCTACTTCCTCTGCTTTTGTGATTATCTGCCAGATGATTTTGATCATTTAGGATCAAACTTGAAAATACATCTTTGAGGAAAATACAAAAAAAAATTCCTCATAGCCAAAAGAGGGTCAGACTAAGACTTCCAATGAGGCACATTACAGTTAGATTTGACTGGCAACCCTGAAAATTCATTGCATATTTATTAAACAGGTTCCAAATTGTAACATAGTCCTGTTTAATAATACTAAGTTGTGATAAAAGTTGTGCATATCCTAGAGACAGAAATATTAGCTGGAAATATTAGTAGGACAAATTTCAGTCTGATGTCCCCAACATGTGAGCTGCAAGAAGGAAAGTAGAAATTAAATTATTTTCTGATAGTAAATGCATCATACTGAAGCGCTAAATCTCGTCAACAACACTTTTAGGTGAGGAAGAAGTTGTTCATGTGGCAAAAAGAATTAATGTTGGATTTTGTATTTACAGTATAACTGAAGTGTTTAAGAAAAAAAAACAACAACCTGGGTGAATCGCAAAAGCTGCAATAAGGCAACGGTACTTTTGAGAGAAGCCAGGTGCAGTCCTAGATTTTGGTAGGGTAACTCTAGGAGTAGTGGTCATTTTGCCTTGTGAAGTTGAGCAGGCTGCAGGAAACCTGAACATATTACAGAGAGCTGCTCAATTTTATTCTTTTGAGCCTTCAACCTCAGTCAGTTAGGAACAGGGTTAAAGTTGCCTTTCGTAAATCTAAGCGTTAAGGTAAGAATCTGGGTTCTTGAGGAAAAACACGCAAACCGATGTTTGATTATCAACGCTAATTGCCAATGAGGACAGATTAAAACACAAACTTCGAATAATTTTCACTTTATTTTGTTTGTGCTAATAATAACACGTCACTTGCCTGCTCTGGCAGATTCTGTGCAACCATCTACTTTAGAAATAAACCATTCACTTCCAATATTTCCAAATGTTCCATGGACCGTTCACTCACATTGTTCTAGGGCATCCTATTTCTGACCTGCAGGATTCTACCTTGACCTTTCGCTCCGCCAGACATCGATCCTTCCTGGCTCAGGATGCAGGCTAAAGCGTGGGCTCTCGGCACAGTCTACATCCTCAAACACAGGTTGTTCTTTTTCCGTGTCGGTTATGCATAAATTTGCCAGATGTTATTACTCTGGGTGATTTACAATGATACAGAGGAGACAGATATTTGGCAGCAACAACATTTTCCCAAGGACTTTTTATTTTCTATTATTATTTTAATCTGAACACTGGTGTGCAGCTCGCATACTAAGCCGCTTGTTGAGTTGCAATGTTACATTTCAACAGGACGTAACAGTCAAGTGTGTTAGAAAATGTTCAAAGGGGAGAAACCCATTTAGAGAAACATTTACAGTAGTAATACTACGCCAATTTGTTAATTTTCTGAAAAAAAGCCAAAAAAAAAAAAAAAAGAGTTAATTATCTGCATAAACAATAAATACATAGGTTAAAATCTATCAAGTAAATTATAAATGTCAGGTTGTTTTGTTAGATTTTTTTTTGGAGATTATTGTTACTTTCAGTGGGGAAAAAAAAGAAAGAAAATTTATTAAAATGTCAACCTCAAAACAGAAAAGTATGGAGAATCAGGAAAATACTGTAACTAAAATGCTAGTTGCTAGTCAGTGAAACAGACATTTGACGGTTGCCTGTTTTCTAAGTAAATTTAATTTATGGAGCGTTTTTCAATAATAATAATAATAGCAATAATAAAAAACAACCAAAATGTTTCAAAAAGAAAGAGGGTCTCCTATATTTTTAAGTTATAATGTGAAATCCAAAAAAGCAATATATATATATATATATATATATATATATATATATATATATATACTGCTACCATGTAGCATTCTCATTATAATCACATTTGAGCTGATTGAGCATTTATAGCGTTCTCATGAATGTTCCCTTTAAAATTACTCTCATGACACGCGCTAATCCGCCCGCATAAAATTACCATCACTGATTTATGTTCTTGTTTTTGCAACAAATGCCAGATTGTACCGCACTTCTCAACCTAAAGGAGGTCACATGCATCATTTCTACACAGAATGTCTCACTGTGAATTGTCAGGCCTCAGACACGCATTAGTCCATCTAAGCCAGGACTGGAAGTCCATCTTTTACAAATGTTTTGTTGCCAGTCTAGCAATTCTTCTTCTTCTTTTTTTTTTTTTTTATTTTATTTAACTTCTCCCAAGTATTACAGTCTTCTCCAGAAAAGTGCAAATGTGACATATCTTTACAATAGCAAGTGACTCTATCATAGACAGCTTGTCACTTGGACTTGTCTTAGTGTCACTAGGCGCTGGGACAGCTGACTGTCATGAGAGGATGCACTGTCAGACGGTGGTGTGCCAGACACTCACGGCTTGCCTGCAGCTAATAGCATTAGGTCCTGAGGGGAAAAGGTCGCTGACAATCTGACGCAGCAAACAAAGAGGTGATTAAAAAGGAGTGCAACCATAGGCATGAATCGCTTTGTGTCAACACGTCACTGTCCATCAATACTTTGCTATTTCATTGACAAATGTCCCACATCTCTTTATAGTGTAAATATCTCAGAATTGGACAATTCTGAGCTTGAAATCCAAAGAACTCCTGGCACAACTTCGTTAACTCTCAGGGTTCATGGATCGAGTCAAAGATCTGATAAGATGGAGACATCAGCAACACTGGAATTGCTAAGAAATAACTTAAGTGGCATTTCAAGTGTTGCTACAGTCAGCTTCACCTTAACAATTCTGAGCATGAGTAGAAACACTCAATATATATATATATTTTCCCTTCCAGGGGGTTTTCGTGGGCTCCAGTGTCCCTTATATGAAAGTAGGCTGACATGAAGGGCGGCAAATATCATCGGGTCTGGGAATCGAACCCATGACGGCGACGGCGAGGAGTCAAGGCCTCCAAACGTGGGTCGCGCTATCCCTTACGCCACCACAGCTTGCCCGACACTCAATATTTTGATCAATGAATGTACCAGGAGACTTGGAGTCATTTAAGAACAATTTGCAGATGAAATATTTTTTAACAAATACATGTCAGATATTGACCATGAATGGACTTTGGTAAACACCTGGAAAGCTGAATATATTGCAGCAAAGTTGCTCCGTTTAATGGTTTTGAACAATCAACATTCTGGATTTGGAAAAGTCAGTTGCTTTTTTGGAAATTGGTTATGGGAAACAAATCCTCGAATTATTTCTATGCATTACTACTACATTTCTTTCAAGCAACATGCCATATCAGGCAATTAAAAAAAATTTTAGATTTTGCTGCTATGAATCATTCAGATATTCAGATTATTCATGACGAGCGCAAAGTCATCACACATTTAATCAATGCATCCATAAATGCTGAGATAATCTCCAAACAGATTTACCTGTTGTGTGTGTTTTTTTTTTTGTTTTTTGTTTTTCTGTAACATTATATAATGGTCATGCATCTGCACAGGTTTTGCTCATCCCTTCATATCTTGGGATGCAAAGCCCTGACAGAAATAAACAAAACTTGAGCAAAGCTGCAAGTTCAACATTGTCCTCGTTGACAAACTGGTGTATCAACAACATCTAAGCTCTCAGGATTGGATCTGTCAGGGGTTGGGGACGAGTGGAGGGGGGTGGGGGGGAGTGAGACCTGGACGTTTTATATCGGGGTAAAGTTCTCTGCCTTGCTGTCACACAGAGAGCAGATCGAGCTGCGAAGTCTGAAGTTCAACGCGAGGTGTGGTTTTAAACGTGGAGCGTTTAAAACAGGAGCAGGCAGCACAGCGCCAGAAAATGATACACACGGGGCTAAAACAGGCAATAATGCAATACCGCTAGGGCTGCATTTGTCTTGCGACGAATATAGTGAACGTGACTAAAAATGGAACAAAAACAAAACAAACAAAAACAAAAAAAAAATTCAGGTTAAACGAATGCAATTTGACACAAACCCTTTTAACAACGTGACCTTTTTTTTGCGTGAGAAAAAAGTCAGCATGCTATATTGTCTGTGACCCCCCCCTTTAACTCGTCAACCAACGGTTGACGCTTCACTTTCAGCCCGGCTTTACTTACTATCGTCTCTCGGACGCGGTTGTGGAAAAGTTGCTCCCTAATCGACACTTCGTCCGTTTCCATCCTCTTGAAAAACCATGCCACTTGCCCTGCGCCCGGAAGACGCCGAGAGGGCCGGTTCTGGTTAAAAATGTCGAACCGGGCGCATCGTCGCGAGTCAGCAGCAGCAGATGTATCAGTTGGTTGGAAGCGCTGAGTTTTAAAAATCGGATACAGCGGACCCTGATCAAAACAGGGCGGGGCGGGGCCGTGAGGGGGCGGGGCTTAACACCCGAATGGATCCCATTGATTGGTCAAGGCAGCTTTCAATCAGAACTAAACTTAAAGAGGTTCTGTTGTTGTTTCTGGATCATTTTTTGTTACTTAGTAGCAAAAAAAAAAAAAGAGAGCACGTATCTTGTAGTAAGATGATATGTGAATTGAAAAGAACGAATTTATGTATCATAATTATTTCCACCATAATAGTTAGAGGAAATCTGCTTGACATTTGTTCCTTTTTGTGTTTGGAATTTTGCACACCAAATATGACATTTTTACTGTTATAAAAACAAACAAAACATAAACTTTAAAGCATCTTCTTTATTACATTCATCCATACATACATTTTCTTATAAGACTAGGATAATGAGTGACCTTATAAAGAAGGCTGTCTCAGTTCTGGGAGTTGTTCTAGAGTTCCTAAAGCTGATTGTGCTATAAAGGAATCGCTCTGAAATGAAAAAAAAAAACAAAAAAACATCATAGGCATCTTCTTTGCAACACAACAATCTAAGAATAGAGAGACTTCAGTGATCGACTTCTTCAAATCTAATTAAGGACGGGCTGCTGTCGCAAAAGAACCCTGAATAATAAGGATTATTAAATAATCTGATTTTATATTGGGATCAATAAAATATTATTGAATCAAATGAAATTGAACCAAATTGAATCAATGTGTCTCGGATGTCGGATCTAGAAATTAAGCCTCCCTCTCCAGGTTGCGAGCCAGAAAATGAAACCCAGTGGGTTTATCAATTGTTGTGATGGTACTACTAAAAGATATACTCACTGATAAAAACTTGTGTTTTTTTATGTTTCACTTCAAACTCTAAAATGAATATGATTTCAAATAAATATTTTGCAGCATGGATGCCACAGATTTAATTTGTTTAAATAAGCTTCTTTCAGTAAATTTCATATGCATGGGAATTGATTCATATCAGATATTGTTAAGAAGGTAAGATGAGGCTTATTTGGAGAGCTTTGAATTCCCAGTCAGAATCTGGACTTCAGGGATATTTGTCAGAAACTCATTGTTTGTGCGAGTAAATCAAGGGAACAATGCAGCAGAAAACCTCTGCTTTTCAACACCTTACAAACAAAGCAACACGCATAATTATATCACTCTGGATTTGTAGAATGTTTTACATTTTATTATTGCTGATTAATCAGCTGCATCTTTAACAAGTGTTTCTTATTTTTACCACTGGAAAACATTGGAAACTATTTTTGAACGTACTGAATTGTCTCTGTCGATGTTTTAGCAGGCTATTTTTCCTTCAAGGCTTCTAATAAATTAAAAATATTCTTAGCTTATAACATTAGCATCCCGTTTTTAAAAAGTGTTCATCAAGCACTTTGTTTTTATTCCACCCGTCGTTATGACGTTCCATATCTAGGCTGCTGTGTAATCTTATTGTCATGATCCAAAGTCCAACTGTTGCAACAACGTGCTGCGACTTCCACAGCGGAAAGCACTGAAAAGGATTTCTCAGGATAAGGATTTTTAAACTAAGGACTACGTAAGTAAAACAGCCTTTATGACACAAAGCCAAATACTAAATATGTGAAAGGAACAGATGGTCGTGGTGAACAGAGAAAATTGGTTGAAATCTTTTTTTTTTTTTTCAGTCTACTTAGAGAAATCATATGATTCTTTTTCCACTGTATTAATTTCTGGGGATGTCAAAGTAAATGGCTTGATGATTATGAGCTAAAATAAACCCCATTTATGTAACACATTAATCCAAGCAGGGACATGAATCACAGAGATTAAAAAATCACTGACTTTTCTGCCAGAAATGTCTGGAACAGCTGGCAGATAAGATCAGGAAATCACGACATGTGGCATCATGTGAGTTTGAGAATAGCTCACATGGGTTAGACCCCCCCCCTCCCAATAAAAAAAAACCCCAAAACAAATAAACTCAGTCCTTCTGAATAACAATCTTTAAAACACTCTCAAATATGAAAGTAGACATAATTCTGTCACTCCATTGCAGGAACTAAACAAGGATGACAGCTCACGAGAGCAGGATCTGATCCACTGCTGCAACAGTATGGCGAAGAGAGTCCTAATAGCCTACGCCCTTTGGGCAATGGGTGGGCCTTTGGGTCTTCACCATCTCTACTTAGGGAGAGACAGCCACGCTCTGCTGTGGATGCTAACTCTGGGAGGTTTTGGCTTTGGCTGGGCAAGAGAGTTCATACGTATTCCAGCTTACGTCAGCGAGGCTAATCGAGACATGGAAAAAGAAAGATGGCCTCCCAAAGAGAGACTCCCACCTGTCAGCCCTGTCAGATTTGCTGGGCAGGTGTGTGTTGGGATCTACTTTGGCATGGTGGCTCTCATTGGACTGAACTCCCTCAGTTTCTTCTACTTGATCGTTCTGCCCCTGAGCGTGGGTGCAGGGGTTTACTTGGTGTCCAATGTTGGTCAACAGACTGCAGATCTCCAAAAAACCCTCACTGCCTGTCTCGTGACCTCACCGATATTCTACGGCAGCTCTCTCTCACCTCTTCCTATAAGCTTGGCTGCTAGCATCACTGCTTCACAGCACCGCAGGTTCAAACTGCCGAAAGCCCCTGGCAGCCAGCAGAAACTAGGTGAGCTCTTTTACATACTCAAAGATCCCTTACTTGAATTTACAAAACTCAGCTGAAACTACATTTTCTCCGTGTTTCGTTCAGGTCCACGGCTTTACAGGATTGGTCTGGCTTGGCTTGCCTTCTCTGCTCCACTGGGTTATTGTTTTTTTTACAACACCACAGCCACACTGTATTACCTGTCTGACTCAATAGCTGCACTGCTGGATATTTTCTGGTTCCTGCCTTGGCTCAGAAGTGTGCTGGAATTCTTTCTTTTAATGCCATACCGCATCCTGTGTGCACTGACTGGAGGGGGGTACCACGAAGAGGCCTGGAGGAAGGTGCTGGAAATACTGCTGAAAGAGTACACACAGAGAGAAAAAGAGGCGCTAAAGGTGAGCAGCCTGTGAGTGATGAGTTAATATGTCCAAACCCTGTTCCCGGTTGGCAATCTCTTTTGTGTTTGAATGTTTGTACGCCAGGTGTTGTCATTGGAGACAGAGGCGTCTGTTGAGGAAATAACTCGAAGCTACAGGGAGCTGGCCAAGACGTGGCATCCAGACCACAACCCTAACAACGATGCTGAGAAAATGTTCATGAAGGTCCAGGAAGCTTATGAGGTCTTGATGCGATGGCACAAACCCCAGAGATTCAAATAGTAGTGTTATTTTTCTTACAGACTGGCCATCATTGAGTGTTAAAAAAAAGAACTGTTTGTGGATACATGACAAATCACTTTGTGACCTTGTGGACTGATGGGACAAGAAAAGTGTCTAAAATCTCAATGTCCACTGTTGCATTTGCTGCCTTCCTGTCTCTACATTGTCCATACGTTTGGAAATTTGGGAAATTTACTTTTTATCAGGCAGGCAGCTTCACATGTTCCATTGGATTGGCATGGCACCAAACACATTCTGACTTCATCTTCATGTTCTACATGCAGATTCACATTTGGGCCTTTCTGCATGGAAATCCCATTTGGTCCTCATCATTTCTTTCAGTTCTGTGTTCTGAAAGGAAACATGCTTTGACATCTACCTTGATGTGTTTTTTATTATTATTTGATTTTTTAGAACTTTCTGATTTGGAAAGATTTAGGCTGTCGGTAAAGTTAAATGAGAACACTCAACCCATTTTTTCACACGCTGGGTTCTTTTGCCTTTCCTCCTACAGCCAAAACCATGCAGGTTCTAAATTGCACTGAGGTCTGAATGCAGGTATGAATGGCTGGTTGTGACTCCTGTCTCTATTATGGCACTGTGAAGTACTTGTCACTTGTACATGTTGTATTCTGCATGTCTACAGTTGCCCCCAGCGGACATAGAAACCAGCTCCCCTGTGACAAGTATATACTCGCGTCTCACCGCAAGTATATACTTGCTTTATCTTAGAAAGTATATTTCTAACACATACTAAATGACGGATTTTTCATCTGGCATAATCTCTTGATGCAATTATGTTTCCTGTCAGTCAGAGAGATGCAACAACTTGTATGGCCTCCTTTAACTTTCTTTTAACTTCACACTCATTTGAAGACTTATAGACTTGTGCAGGTATTTGTTTCAGAAGTGCAAGAGGTAAGATGATTCTTTAATTCTGTTGTTTAGCTGGGTGATTTAAAAATGTTTTCTCTATTAGATCTCAAAAGGTGGTAGAACAGAATGGTCGGATCCGTCATTTGGAGCTATGTTTGTGCAAAGCCACGCTGTTTAAATTTATTAAATGCATTTCTGTAATGAATATTTTTCTCAAAACCAGAACATCAGTCAATTCATAACAGAATTGTACTTCGCTTATTATAATAGATTTTCACACCTGTTTGATAACGTGAAAAGCAGCAATTTGCTGCCATCTTGTGGTACAAATGTAATATTAAAAGAAACAACGTCATTACTCATTTTTCTTTCTTACCTGCTGTCATTATTGGGGGTGGAGGGAATCAGCAGGTGCTTACTTATAAGTTTTTATAATGATCAAGATAAGTGCAAATAATAAAAAAATAATAATAATAGTTCACATTTCGGGCCTTTACGTAAAACGTGTGGCTGGTCTGCCAGACTGTCAGCGCTCAAAACACACTTTCTCACTGTGATGGTGTCATTTCTGAGAGCCTGTGTTGTTCTAAAACTATGAGCGTCAACATATTGTTCGTGTCCCGTGTGTGTATCGATGCATTCGACAATCACTGGATCAACAGCTCCTGTCTGTATCCCAGCATGGGCCCGGAAGTTGTTTGGGTTTCAGGTGAAAAAAAAAAAAAAGACGAAAAAAAGAAAGAAGGGAAGACAGAAAAGATCCCAGGGATGCTGCCGTCGCTGGGGAAAACAAACAAGCAGGCAGACAATTAAGGAAGGAGCGCACCGATCGACCTGCAGGTAAGGACGAGGACTCCGCCGCACCATCCGCCGCCGCCGCTTGATCGGCGTGTTTTTTTTGAATAGTTGCTGCGGGTGAATGCCATTTGTCGTGTGGTCGGGTGCCATAGCAACGGCTCGTGGGAAACATATAGCCCAGGTCGGTTTTTGACGCGCACGGTGTTGGATGACAGCTGCGTTCATGCGGACAATTCGCTCGGTCGCAACTCGTGCAACACTCCACCGCCGCCGCCGCCGCCGCCGCGTCTCGCCGCCGTCTGGAGCCGCGCGTGAGCTGATCGGACCAGAAATCCTCCGAGAAGGCTAAAACAAGTAGCCGCGGATGCTCTGAAAGAGAGAGAGAGAGACAGAGAGAGAGTGAGGCAGAGAGAGAGTGAGGCATGACACTTATCTGGAAACATATATGATCCAATGCATACTCGACAATCTGAAGGCCAGGAAGGATTGTAAGGCAAGGGTTGGTGCCGATGCGCGTCCCCTTGTTTTAATAATTATTATTATTATTATTTTTTTCAAACTGATCTCTGTTATTTTATTTGAATCGCCGTGCCCCTGGTGCGTCTCCCCGGCTGCAGCGGCGCCTGTTGCTCCCCATGCGCGGCCAATGCCAGGATATTAATTCTCCCTGAGATGTGCAGTCTGCGCCTCCCCCTCTCTCCAAAGTCAATGTCCACTGTTGTCATCCATTTGAGCGAGAGGTGCTGCCGCCTTGTACATCGCGGTCCGTTTCCGTTTCCTGACGTGAGAGCTCCGTCTGCTCCCAGTGAACATAAACATGTTGGCGGCTATGTCTAAAGACAACGTAAGTCGGCAAGAAAGTGTCTGGTCTCGGTGTGTCTATCTGTGTCACTTGGTTATTGGATAACTGTTTTATGTAACGGGCACTATATTCCCCTTGTTGTTAATTATTTGGCAATTATGCATGAAGGAGGTGGACAGAGTAGGAACAGGTGACAAATGGGTGGAAGACCTTAACTAACAAAAATCTGAAAATCAGAATGACTATAATATAATATAATATAATATAATATAATATAATATAATATAATATAATATAATATAATATAATATAATATGATATGATATAATATAATATAATATAATATAATATAATATGATATAATATAATGCTAAAGTAAAAATAGCCTGTATTTTGATTTGTACAAGTTCCAATTTGAGCTTTCAAGATAATATAAAACTTTTAGATATGATTAGTACACTTAATCACACTGAACCAGCTCTAAGGACTTGGTTTATGTGAAGCGTCAGTTTGCTTCGTTTAAGTTATTTTATGTTAAATTTCACTGAGAAAAGTTCTTCCTTATTTCTACAAGGTGTGTTATGCATAAGTTAGAGTAAATGCAACATCTGGTGTGAGTTGTTTTCCTATACCGGGAACTGCGATTGTTCTTTCAAATAAATGAACAAAGTTCTCCTGTCCGTTGCGAACACAGATGGAAGTCATGTTTTACTGCATTAAAAAAAAAGAAGAAAGGATTATTTCTATGTTAAAATATGAGTGCTTTGTAGTCTCTGAGGATTCCCCTCGAGCAAGACTTTAGCTCTGTCTGGTTCAGACGTTGAGGTCTTTTGGTGACAATTTTCATAACGTCTTTGATATTTCTTTAGCTCTACGAAAACTTTAAAACTCCACGAATGTTTAAAAGACACAAAATGAGCATGTTTGGAGCTCTTTACTAATAAAAGGTCTGTTATCCTCACACCTGGGTTTTTATGGGAAGAAAACAAAACAGTTTACAGTCAGAAGGCTATTCAAAACTTCACAGGGTAACAAACCAGTCTGTGAGCAATGTTAATTGTTTAGTATAATGTTTGATCTTAATAAACAGTTTCATTTAAGATCAAAATATTAAAATAGAGAGGAAATAAAAACAAAAATCTTTCAAAAAACTTGCTCTGACATTACTCACCTTGGACTGTTAACAAAAATGTCCCGACTCCTTCCAGGTTAAACTCTAAAAAAGAAGGTTGGTTCACATAAAAAAATAAAAAATAAAAACACAGTAAAATTAAAAAACTTGGGAAAAAGTTTCTTGTGCTTCACTTAAAAGCTGACATTTTAGATAACCATTAAATATCTAATACCAATTTGGACTAAAGAGAAAACGAGGATTTGGTCTTAATCAGGAATCTGCAATTGGAAAATGATGTGTTATGAGCCAAACTGTTTTGCTTTTCAAGTCACACTTCCGTAAAAAGATATTGGTCCAGATAGCTTCAGTTCTGGTTTCTATGTCACCCCTAAAGGTTTCAGATCATGGATAACCTCAGTACATGTAAAAAGTGGTTATTAGAGTAATAACTCTATCCAAACCAAGTCAGGCCTTTGTAAAGATGAATTTCCTCCTCTTGTTAAATCAAGACTTAACTGTCACAAACTCCCTTTTTAAAGAAAAAACTACATAAAAATTCTCTGACATCTTGAATAAGTGAGAAGCTCTTTAACAGCAACGCATCTAAAGATTTTCAAGAACGGATCAGAAGCAATATCTCTCAGATCAATCAGTCTGTCAACAAAACAGTCCCAAATTGTGACAGTCTCAGGATACTCTACTGATCCAGGACCAAGGCAACTTGTCATATCTGATGGAACCATCAATTATGTTCTCAACCTGAATATACTGAAGGAGTAAATCTGACCATTAGAGATGGATGATAAGCAACATTGGAAATAAAGTTCTTTCAAATAGCAAAAGTAAGAATCCCAACCAAACTGACAGTTTTCAGGTTGTGAAAACGTCACAAATTCCTGAAATAACTGAAATGATAACTTGTTTGTCAATAGCACTAAATGGTGTAATAACTTTACTCATGCATTAAATTTTATACTGCATGAATAAAGTTTAATGCACTAATTCCCATTAATCCATCCATCCCTGACTGATTGATTGATTGATTGATTGATTGATTGATTGATTGATTGATTGATTGATTGATTTTTTTCCTACACTCACTGAAAAACATCTTTCGGCAAACATCATGCTTACCTGTCATTGAGACAAAAAACTGTAAACTGGTCAAAATTTTTACATTTTCAAGTTTAAAGTAGCTTAAAGAACCTACTTCTTAATAAATGTCATCAGTTAACTAACGTGTCAACTCATGTTGAAAATCCTCTTCATTTGCCCTGTAACCCCCTGAACCTTTTTTGTGCTGGTTTCAGCTCCTCCTTTGACACTGTTTACCAGACGATTTCTATAAATGTCAGGCCTTTCATTATCATTTGTTAGACAGAGGAGGTTCACCAGAACACAGAAACAGTCAGATAGGACTCAGATTTCAAAAGAAAATATTTTTTTTAAGTGAATTTGATGTTGGACAATCAGATCTGAAAGCCAAAAAGTGTTTCTGCGTTTGCATCTACCGACTGATTAGTATATTTTATTAACTATAGCAAAGGTATTTATTTTTAATACCCTTTTAAAAGTATTTTATTTGATTTTTTTTAAAGAAAGTGTCATGAATTAAAACTTGTGTTTTGTTGTTACAGGCATCTGGTGAGAGAATGAATGCTGATGAATGTAATGGACGCTCATATTCACAAGGTAATTTCAAACATTTATATATATGTGTGTGTGTTTCTTTTGGATCGTTTTAAAATTTGATTCTAATTCTAATTTGGAGAGTTATTTTCAAAATCCTTCTCTTTTTTGGGCTTTTGATCCTTTTTTCTAGATTTCTATTTAATTCATGTACATTGCTGGACAGTTTAGACTAAAAAAATATGTTTGAGGACAAATAGGGGATAAGCAATTAACTGCGATATCTGAATTCAAGAAGTGAATTAGATGTGAACTGGACCTGTTTGCTGAAGTGCCTTTAGCGTTTGTGGGGAATTAGTGCTAAATAAATGAAACAAATGTACTGCTGGTGAACAGTGACAGGAAGTCAAACCTTTAAGAAGTGAGAGAGGATCCAGCTGACCTAAAAGATGCGTCATCAGGGAAACATTTAAGTTTTGTAGGCATCTCAATGCGATGTGTCGATACCAACTTTCTCAGTTTGGAGATATTTAAGTGATTAAATCTCTTTTGGACGAGTTGAGCGACCTTCAAGAGACATTGATGGAAAGCAACACCTAAATTCTTCAAGTTTGGCTTAACAGCATAATTTTTTGCCTGTTCAGAGAGTCCTTGCTCTTTAGGGCAGCGATAAGAGACTTTCTTTTCAGAATTCAAATAAAGCAAGTTATTTTTTAAAACTTTTTTTTTTACCAGTTTGTAATTTTGAATGTGATACAGTTGAATGTCATCTTTGTAAAAATGATAAAAATATATATATATATATATATATATATATATATATATATATATATATATATATATATATATATATATATGAACCCCAAAACAGAGCCCAGGGGTACCCCAAATGTTGTATCTGTAGACAACAAACAAATGAAAAAATCTCTTAAAAATGCACAGTTATTAAGTAAAAGCCGAATAAAATCAAATCAGAGCAAAACATTTGTTATTCAGAGAAATATTGGGTAAAGATATTTTGTGAGAGTAAAAATGTTCTACAATTTTAAGAAAGTTTGAGGAAGAAACATAAGATACAATGTGAATATGAAGGAACAATTGAATAATTTTTTTCAGAGAAATCGGTGCACCCTTTGCTATGATTACTTAATTACAATATATTTGTGTTGCAGGTAATGGAGGAGAATCATCAGCAGAGCAGGATTTTTATGCCGGGTTGCGGGCCACTTCTGTAAGATCTCCCAACAGCCAGCAGTCTTCGCCTCACCGCTCCCTAAGTGGTCAGCTTTTGCATCACTTAAAATGATTTCAGTCTCATCGTATGTATTGGGTTTTTTATTTTATTTAAAGCATGTATTCAAGTTAATGCATTTTCCTCTACCTTTCACTTTAAATAAAAAAAAAAAACAAAACAAAACAGATTCCATTAAGGTCGAGCTGTGCAGCGATGAAGAGTCTTCAGGTGCCCGACAGTCTGAGAACAAAGAGGCTGCGAGGAGCGACGGTGGGAAAGATGACAGGGTGGGTCCCGCTGAGGAAGGAGGTCCAGCGTTTGCCGGAACCGGAGGAGACAGAGGGAGCATCTACGGTGAGATGGCTACTCCTAATTCGTCCTCGCCGGGACCAATCCGACTGCCCAACGGGAAGCTGCAGTGTGAGGTGTGCGGGATGGTCTGCATAGGACCCAATGTGCTGATGGTCCACAAGCGCAGCCACACAGGTGAGACGAGCCGCCTGGCAACGGCGATCACGATCAGGCGTCGGAAGGCTTTCACACTTGATAAATAGATGAATGTAGCCCAAGCATCCGCACACACGTTTGCAGGTGAGCGACCTTTTCAGTGCAACCAGTGCGGAGCCTCTTTCACCCAGAAGGGGAACCTGCTGCGCCACATCAAACTTCATTCAGGAGAGAAGCCTTTCAAATGTCCCGTCTGCAACTATGCCTGCCGTCGGAGAGATGCTCTTGCTGGCCATCTGCGCACTCATTCAGGTAAATCAGTGAGCTCTCTTGTAGCAAAGCTAGATTGACGTAAGTTTCTGCTTTTGAATGTAATGACCTCCAAATTCTGTATCCACGTACAATTCAGCTCGTAAAAGCTTGTCAAAAAAAAAGGGTTTTCAGTGGGCTGCTCTGGTGGCGCAGGGGCAAAGCACAACTTGTACAGGAAGCTTTAGTCCTCAACAGGGCCATCAAAGAGTTGAGTGGTGATGATCTTTGCTGCATGCCCGCCCCCTCTCTCATTACTCACTTTCCTGTCTAAACACTCAAATAAAGGCACAATAAAACCTCAAAAAAAGGTTTTCATTGTTTTGTTTTGTTTTTTTACTGTCCACAGAGTCAATAAAGCAAAGTCTCACTTCTTAAAACAGTGACGTTCATTTGCATCTGTTCCACTTGGATCAAGGCCTCAGAGAGCTGATTCAAATCAGAACTGATACTTGTTCTTGACAATGTCTCCACCTGCTTTTCGTGTAGGGACTGAAATTATAGGACACATTGGATCAGCAGTCTTTGACCTAAATCTGGCTCTGTTTGTAAATTTTGGGTTGTTGTCCTGTTGGAAATTGGACGTCTGTTCCATTCTCCAGCCTTTTGCATCTTCCCATCGAAGATTATCCTTCCTGTCCCTGCTGAAAAAAAACCATGAAGCTTTCGCCGGCGTGTTTTAGGACTCAAGTTGTCCTAAAACTTCTCGATGTTTTCTTTCTGCCATAAACCCTGAGTTTGTGGCATGCTCAACTAACAGTTGTCCTGTTGGCAGATACTTCTAGGTGAGCTGTAAGCCTTATTTTTTGCACCTACTTATTTATGTTTTATGGTAGATTAAAGAGAGATGAATACGAAACACCTCTCAGATTTTTATTTGTATCATGTTCCTTCCACTTTCCAGTTCCTGTGTGCTCTTAGGCATTGAACTTAATTGATGTTGGTGTATAACCAAGTAAAAGAGTGCTACATGTTGGTACACTTACTAGATTGGTCCATTTCCCCTTTCTTTGAAACTCAAAGGAAGTAGGTCTTCATCACAATTTTCTGTAAAAAAACCAAAAAAACAAAACGTGACATTTGCAGATTTAAAAACAGGAAATCATGTGAGTGCGCTTTCAATTTTGAGAACATACGTGAACAGCAGGTGTTCACATACAGTGTTGATGTAATAGTTCTGGCTGGATGTGAGCGGGTCGCACAGGTTCACTTACAGAGAAACAATCGCTGCGAACCGGATTACAGTGAATTGACGTCAGCGCTTCCGATGGCTTACCAAACTGGAAGGTTGCGGTGAGGGGTTAGGCGGTTCCTTTACCGTCACTTTCGGGCTTCAAATATCGATCTCAGGAATTTCTAATTGAAGGGAAAATCCAGTGTCATAAGCCAAGATATCGGTGCTGCTTCGTCAGTAAAAATCCCCTCCAATAGATGCACCAAATCTCTAACTTTCTGTCACGAACAGAATAATTCGCTATTGATTTATTACGTCTCTGGCTCGACAAGCAATCATTAAAATGTTTTCCCTCTGATTTTCAGTTTCTTCCCCGACAGTGGGGAAACCTTTCAAGTGCAGCTACTGTAGTCGCAGCTATAAGCAGCAGAGCACACTGGAGGAACATCTGGAGCGCTGCCATAGTTACATGAAGACTCTGGACTCTCAGATGCCACCTGGTAACGCGTCGTGCATAGAAGAAACCCAGATCCTTCATGAATTAACATATACTAGTTCACGTGTCGGTGTTTTTACACTTGGGCTTCTCCCTGTGCAGGTGAAGAGTCCGTAAATATGGAGAGCATCACTAAACCCGCACTGCAGCCGTCCAATGAGAAAAGGCCGTTTCTGGACAGACTGACTGTCAGCATAACCAAACGAAAGAGGTCAACACCACAGAAGTTTTTGGGTGAGCTTGTTTGACAGTGCAATGCCTCGGATTTACCTCACCAGTCGAATGTTTGCATACACTCATCAACAGCACGAAAATATAATTTTGGACGTTTCACATTGCAGTTGACAGACGTGTCTTCTGAGACGATATGATTATACGACCACCTCAATGCAATTTGAAAACAAGGACGTGATTAACTGTGAGGTGGATTTTCTTTTTCAAACTATGGGTCACTGGGTCAAGGATATTCACTCACCCCAATAATAACAATATGATAGAAATAAAAACAAACTTCTAGCATAATTCTGACTAGATTTTTGACCACTCGTCTTAGCAGAAATGGGAGCGCTCCCTCAGATCGATCAGGTATCTGCGACAGACCCGGCTTTAAAAGATAGACCATGTTTCTTCTTATGAACGTGAGCTCAAGGTCGTTCCAAAAGTCGACGTTAGCTTGCTTCATCTGCTCCCAAATCAGTTTTGGATCATCCTGTGGGAACAGGAAATTGTTTTAGCCATCAAGCTGAAGTGAAATGGAAGAATTTAGAGGTAGTCCTGCTGTATTATTTCATTCACTTTGTTGGATATAATAGTGTTATTGAGAGGGAAAAAGACCCTCCGCATCATTATGTCATCGCCACACTTGACACATAACTAAATGTCGTTTTGTTTGAAAGCCACATACTCTTAGCCATAAATAACTTTTAGCTTAATATTTTGTCTTATCTGGCGATGAAACTTTTCTCCATATGACATTTGGAGTGTCCATCTGAGCAACTGTAAATTTCCTTATGTTTGTGGCTTCCATTACATATGGCCTATGAACAAAGAGACAGTTGCAACATTGTTTGATGCGCTGCATTTGATCGAAAACATTTGAATTGAATGATTAAAGGAAGCAATTCTGCATCCCAGCATTAGAGTGCTGGGTGGCAGATATTGACTTTCTATAAAAAGTCAAGAACTGCTGGGCTAAACCATCAAATATTATCACTCTGTGTGAAGTTCCACCCTAAACGGAATTTATTAGTGCCTCATTTCTTTTGCAGGAGAAAAGCACATGCACCTTGAACCACCAGAAGCACCTTATGAACTGTCCTCTGGCTCTGAAAAGGAAGGGGATCTCCTGAGCTCCCATTCTGCTGGGGACTCATCCGGTCTGGCTACTTCACACCTCCACTTCGCAAGAAGTAAAGCCGAGAGCCAGGAGTTGCCCTCGCTGCCTCCGCTCCATCCCGGGTTCGTGGCAGAGCTCCGAACTGTTGTGGGCTCCTTCAGCAGTGGCGTGGTTCCCCAGGGCCCCCGAGCCCACGGCACGGCGGGGCTCGCAGCAACGTCCCTGGGCCTCCATGGGCGGGAGGCAGGCGAAGGCCGGGACGACCAGCCCTCGGCGCACAGCCACACCACCTCGCCCAACGGCTGCCCCGACTCTACGGACACAGAGAGCACAGCGGAAGAGCAGAGCACAAGGGCTACAGCCCCTACAAGTACCTCCAACAACCATCACCTCCACTATCTGACCCCAGCGCTGCCCCGCAGCCATCCCACGATCAGCCCCAGCCAGGCCAAAGATTTGGACGCAGAGTGGGATAGAGGGGGTCCTGTTCTCCCGGGTGTTGTAAAGAGAAACCCAGGCTCGCCTCTCTCCTCCAGGAACAATTTCCAAGTTTTGGACAGGGGGAGCAGGCCCGTGCGCTCCTTCTACTGCCGGCACTGCTGCATCCTCTTCCTGGACCACGTCATGTACACGATCCACATGGGCTGCCACGGCTTCCGCCAGCCCTTCGAGTGCAACATCTGCGGGCATCCCAGCCAGGACCGCTACGAGTTTTCCTCTCACATCAGCCGCGGAGAGCACCAGGTGGGCTGAGGACAGGTGGCTGCACAAGGAGGGGTAGACTGCTATAATCTAAAAGTGGGCTCATGTTTGTTCTGCACCAGATCAGCTATTTTAAATCCCTAGTTTAAGTCAAATAAATCCCGAGCTTTCTGTGGATTTATATCCTACATGCCACAGGTGAGCAAAAAAAATATAAATATATATATATTTTTAACGCATCAGTTAGATTACTTTAGACAAATTGAATCGTGTAACTGATTGCACTCCCTTATCAAATCGCATGGCAAACTGCAGTTTTTGCCTCAGAAGTGCCTTCTTTGGGGATTTCCTCTGAACACACACTCACACACAACACACAACACAAACACACACCCACACAAAAAGAAACAGTGGAGAACTGGTGCTCAAGAAACCCGACTAGCCATCCTCTCCTCGGGGATTTTAGAAACGATCACATCCAAGAGGTCATGTTCGCATGCAGTTATTGAAAGCATTTAAGCATTTATCAAAAACAGGTTTTATTCAGTACGCACTGAGAGCTTCGCTTCAGCGGCTGAGGAGGGCGCTTTCTGTGTCAGGTGAGCGACATGTGCACCGAGAGCCGTGCGCCTCTTGAGTGTGGGACAAGCTTTTGTCACAGACGAAGCACAGACGTGGATTGCCTTAACACCTACAGCGGTAACTGTTGTAGGAACACACATTGTTTACAGCACGGTTCAACAGTATGCAAAGCAGGATGGGCCGGTATGAGGTTACCAAAAGTGTCAGATCTTTATTTAAATAAATAAAAAATACTTTACTTTGATGGCACCGCTGTATTTACAAAAAATAACTTAGGAAAAATCGAATGAAATTGTTTATTTTCTTTAAAAAACTGATTGTTATTTTGATATTTTCTGCTTTGGGCCTCTTGCTTTCCATAAAGCAGCACTGAACTATGGCAAGCTTACATTTGCTGGTTAATTGACAATGTTTCTGCAGGGTGTTTGAAAGTCAAAAAGTCAAAACGTTTAGGCCTGAAAAAGTCTTAAAACTGTTTCTTAAATTTATTCTTGTTGTCATTTTTAAAAAAAAAAAATTGATAACATTTAGTAATTCATAAACAAATCTGACCATGAAGACGTCTTGCTGCAGTATTTTAGGCAAAACAGTCTTGTCACATAATATTTGTATTTATTCCGATGCTTGTTTCCACTTCGGCTCTTTAACTCTACTGACATGTGGCATGTCGTTAGAGTTGATATTTCGCTTAATACTGAAATAGAGATCATTTACTATGATCACATTGTTTTAGAGAAGACAATTGGTAGAATGTAGAAAATTACGTTTAGTTTTTGGTTGACGAAGCGGGCATGAAACCTCCTCAACGGCAGGTGTAAAACTTCAACATTTCATATGACAAAACTTTGGTACAAAATGGCCAAAACTGCAAAGGCACGACACGGTGATGGGGTGAAATGACCAGCAGCCTTAGTGATTATAAAAGACTTAATAGATGTGATGGATGGAGGTCTGGTATTTTCCTAAACATTTCTTTCCCAGTTATTAACAACCAAATTAAACTTTGTTGTCAACAATGGAAGGTAGGAAGTGCCTTTTTTGAGCTAGATCACCTGCAGTGTGCAGAAATAGGTTGGGGGAGGAAATACCACAGTGCTGCTCTATGATTCATGCAAACAGAAAACTAACATGTCATTAAAACGACTTTAAACCACAAAATCTCTTTGACAAAAGATAGACACATCGATGCCGATGCCCATGCCTTGTGCACAGCTAACCGTGAGGAACAGAGCCTCAGGATGAAGCTGATTCATTGAGCGAAATTAGGATGAAGTAGGCTTTTCGATTTCAAAAGTGAGTTTTAGGATACTGGTGCAGATCAGACCATGAGCTTTGTCGCTTATAAGATCCTCACTGAATGGACCCAGGGTGCTCTACCTCTCTGCAGGATTGCACTTTTTAGAATAGGTTCCCTGCTTACATATGAACGTCTTTACTGAAGCACTTCACTGCTTTACAGAGTTGTTACCTGTGATTGTTCTACTGCACTGATGAATTTAACAGTGACAATAACTGACCGCCTGGTTGGCGAGTGGTGAGTTTTTACCGGAGCCGGCCTTCTGCACCTTGGTTCGGAACCGGTGAGGTGTTGAACCGTCAGCTCAGCTTAAACAATCCCTTTGTGGTTTTGCACTCAGCGGCTGCAGCTGAGATTTTAAAACGAGTTCCATAATGTAAGTGATTTAAGAAATTATTTAAAGATTAATTATTAGCAAATCAGTTTGAATCTCTTCTGTTATTATCGCACTTGTGATTATCTACTTAGTGTCGTTTGTTTCTGCCTTGGTGTATTTAATCAGCTATATTCCAAATCTTATCCAGCATATTCCTCAAAGTTCATGAAATGTTACCTCCTGCTTCTTTATAGCACCCAAATACCTTATTGCTACAGTATGGTGAATGATTTGATGATGTTAATATCGGGAACATGAAAGAAACCAAACTCAGTATTCTTACTTATTATTGTTGGTTTGCTGCTTTATAGTTTAACCTGAGTTTCTCTACTAGCAAGCAAAATGTACTTGAAAACAGTTAAAAAAAAGATATATCTATATATATATATATATATATATATATATATATATATATATATATATATATATATATATATATATATATATATATATATATATATATATATATATATATATAAATGCACTTGGGTTTGATATGTATGCGTGTGTGTGTTTGTGTGTGTGAATGGACTACAGCATGGGTGCTTGTCATTTTCTGCTTTTACCTGAATTGTGAATTATTTTTGAAATGTGAAGTGAAAACGAGGCATGGGTTTTTATTTGTTCCCTCCTCGTGATGACTTAATGTTCTAAAAAAAAAAAAAATAAGAATAAAATAAAAAAACCCTTTGTGAATGATGTAAAATAACAAAAAGAAAAACACTTTTACCTCAAAGTTCGAATTGTACAACTGCCTCATTAGTTCAATAAAACTAGGGTGGGGGGAAAAAAAGAATAAAAAAAGGTCATGTCGCTTTCCAAGATGTTTTTGCGGTTACAGATTGCGTGCTCCTTGATATTTTCAAAACTTTTTACTGTCAATAAAGTTGCATTTATTGTAAAACTTGATTCTGTCCTGCTTGACTGATTGCATCATAGTCTGTGTGATTAGTCACCATAAGAATGATAAAATTTGATATTTCAGAGAAGATTATGTTATATAAATACTACATTACAAGGACTGTCAAAATTATAATTTTGGCAGCTTTAGATTTGAATTTATTTCCATTTAGACATTTCTGATTGGAAATGAGACAGAGCTCCCTTAAAGGATAAGCAATTGTTGTGTTGATTTTGAGATTTTAATTTTATTTTACAAAAAGGCATGCGAAAAATTTCACATACTACTCTCAATAATTTGGGATGAATGTCACTATTACCTGGTTTTAAAGCTCGTTTGAGCAGTGGGTGATCTGCTTAGATGGTGTTGAGATATAATCATATCAAGTGACAGCAGATAAAAAAAATCAGGGGTCCACGAATGAGACCCTGTGGCACTCCTCAAGACAGAAGAGCATTGGATAAAAATACACTGCCTTATCAGTCATAACCAAGAAGGACCCATCCATCACATAGCAGCTAAACCATTTGACTGCCAAGTCGTGGATACCAACACAGGCAGACTGAACTTTTCCAAAAATAAAACGATCTCCAAAGAATTATAAATTGGGCAAAAACAAATTTCTCTTGTATAGCTTTTATTATTAATTATTAAAAGCAAATGTTTCGAGGCTTACATCCTCACTTTGTGCACGGCACAGTCATGATTAAAAGAAAGCACCCCTTCTGTTTAGTCTAGTGCTTCAATGTTTTAAAGACCTTTTATTTACTACAGTCAAAGATGATTTAAAACTAAAGACCACTCACCACCTATTTTATTGGATTGTCATTTATTAAACCAAGAAAAGGTCAAAATGTAAACCTTAATGGATTTATAGTAATTTGATTATTAAACATCTCTTTAAATAAATGTTACTGATTTAAAAAAAAAAAATACAAGCCAAAGAGAGAGAAATCATTTTAATACAAAATGTTAACCCAGATAACAGTATCTACCCTATTTGTTCAGAGCACCTTTAGGATGGATAAGTACATCAGTGGACTTCTTGGAGGCAAACACAACCTGTTGTAGATTTGGTAAGAGGACATTGCAACAGTCCTATATAGCCCTGGTAAGATGCTTACATTCATTGATCTGCAAGATCAATGAATGCTGTGGTTTTGACCATTGCGCTAGTCTTTAAGTACATGGGTTATGTGTGGTGGCCCTTGAAACACTGAAACTCCACACTTTCCAATCTGCAAAAAACTTTAAAATTTTTAACAATTCTCCAAGGTTGTGGTTATCCCTGGTGCAGGTGCACCTTTTTCTTTGACCACATTTTTTCCTTCCGCTTAACTTTCCAATCATGTGCTTGGAAACGAGAGTCTGTGAGCAGCCACTTTACAAAGCCATGACGTGTCATGGCTTTCCCTTCTCGTCGAAGGTGTTGGTACTCCTCACCGTAAGCGTGTGGATGTATAAAAACGTAATTATTTCAATTCAAACTTAGAAACCGGGCTGCACAGTTGGTAGCACTGTTGTCTGGCAGCAAGAAGGTCCTAAGTTCAATTCCCAGCCCAGGCGCATGTTCTCCCTGTGCATGTGGGAGAACATGCACAGGAAGATCACACTGATCACACTGTCTTCAGTCCCACAGGGTGATTGTTTGTCCTGTCTGTCGCTGTGTTGCCCTGCAACAGACTGCCGACCTGTCCAGGGTGTCCCCGCCTCACTAAGGACAAGGGTGTTAGAAAATGGATGGATTCATTAGCAACTTCACATACATCACTATGTACAGTATTTAAATAGTCTAACTTGCTGAGATACATCTGCCTTCTCAAGTGAGATCATCTCAACTATCGACCAATTTCCAGTCAGTATTTTAAGCATCGTCCAAAACGATACAGAACCTTTTTAAAGTGCTGCAACAGAAACTCCTCAGTTAATGATCCGTAGTGTGTGTGAAAGTTCAGAGAATTTAGCTTTTTTTTCAGTTCTTAGAAGCTTATCTGGAAAAAAAAAAAAGGTGTTGGTGTTAGCAGTAAATAGGACGAATCCGAAACTTAACTGCTTCGAGCTCTTGTGACCTTTATGCCTGCATGACAGACTTTTGTTGTACCTTTTTCAGGTTAGTTCTGACCTTTTTGCAGCCTTTTGCAGTGGAAAATCTGGTTTAGAAAATCCCACATAGGGATTCCAGCTGCACTTCAAGGTGTAGATATAATTAACCCAGACCTTTCATTCTCATACTTCAAAGCGTGTGTGTGTGTGTGTGTGTGTGTGTGTGTGTGTGTGTGTGTGTGTGTGTGTGTGTGTGTGTGGGGGTGTGTGTGTGTGTGTGTGTGTGTGTGTGAGAGAGAGAGAGAGAGGAGAGGGGGTAGGCTGTTGGTGTATGTTAAAAGCAGTTCTCAATGTAATAAAATACAAAGCATTTACAAAAGTATGAAGTTAAATGTTATCTTTAACGCGTGACAATGTCTTGACTTTGGGGATGGAAACAGGTGTATATATGTCAAGAAGAAATCTGATGTAATCTTATATGTTATGTTAAGTAGTTTTGGGGAATTTTATAAGCCTCTAGAAACAGTAAAACTCCTCTTTTTGTCCAGAAAGCATACAATAAAATAAGCATCGTTTCTTATTTTACAAGTGTGACTGCATCCATTATCACCACCCCTATAAGGACGAGCAGTGTTTGCACCAAAATGATAAGATATGCAATGTTTCTATTTTCACCACACAGGAAGCTTGTTTTACCTCCACTACTGTAAAATGTAATGAATAAAATAGCTTTGTTCATTAATCAGCAATCTCAATGTCAACCAATGCTACTGTGAGAAACCCACAAACTTCCACTTCTTCATGCGTCAGTAGTACAACATCAGTTCTTTGAATAAACCATAGGCTTTGAAGCAGCTGAGTGCACACGCAGCAATTACTGTTAATTTGAGGGCTTGGCCCAGCTTGAGGAACGCTGGGAACTTTCGGTATGAGCACTTTTTTACAATTCTGAGTAAATAATCTGCCGGCAATGTTCTGTGAAATGTACAATGTTTTCTTCATATTCATAGATTTGCCACCTGTGTCTTCAGCATGGAGCTTTTGTATAGAAAACATCCCATATGCATGAAGATAGATAGATAGATAGATAGATAGATAGATAGATAGATAGATAGATAGATAGATAGATAGATAGATAGATAGATAGATAGATAGATAGATAGATAGATAGATAGATAGATAGATAGATAGATAGATAGATAGATAGATAGATAGATAGATAGATAGATAGAGATTAATTGCTGATTCCGGAAGGGTAAAAAGCCAGAACATTATCGATAGGGACCAACGTGATTGTAATTTGAACCAAATAACACTAGATGGCAGTGTTCTTCCAGATTATTAATGTACAGTGAACTATTGGAGTTTAATGTTTTGCACATTATGCTTATATCATCCTTCAGTCGATCATCTATCTGCTATGTTTTCCACATCATGTTGGAAATCTGGTGCTAAAATCTTACTTTATGTCGTGTATATATATAAGTATATATATATATATATATATATATATATATATATATAAAAATATATATATAAAATCTTCAATTAAATATATCTTCAGTTAAAGATAAGAGAACTTATTGTGACTTTATGAGAGGTTACCAGAAAGGTAGTGATATGGACATCAGCAGATGAAGATGTTAGTCTTTAGTGTGCATGGATAGAGACAATATGCACCCTTGATGTTCCCAGGATTTATATCCATATGAAGTAATCACCAAATGTTTACACTTTTTGGTGATTATTCAACTGAATACTCACAGACAAAACATAAACAATGAAATGGTTGCAAGGAAAAATCAAGAGACCCCCCAAAAAAACCTTTGGATGGGTTGTCAACTGAATAGCCTGAATATCCATTCATACATCCACTGACAACTTGTCTGTCCAGTGGCCATTAGGCACGAGTCAGGGTACACTATGGACAGGTTGCCAATCCAGCACAGAGACACACAGGCAAACAATCATGCAAAGAAACACCTAAGGTCAATTCAGAGAGACTATAACTAACCTAGCAGTAAGATTTTTGGATTGTGGGAAGGAGCCAAAGCACCTGGAAAGAGGTCATGCACACACAAGGAGAACATGAACACTCCATGCAGACAAACCCCAAGTGCTACCAGCTGCACCACTATGCACCATGTTGGTTTGTCTATGCACCATACTGATCTGCTCCTGCCAGCCTGCTGCAGACTCCACACCTGCTGAGCATGTGTGGAGTCTTCAAGCTCAGCTGGCAGATGAACTCTCGCCACCTGATGATGACTGTCAAGCCAAAGAGTCTATCAGGCCAAACAGAGGTGATTTTAAGCGTATCTGTAAGGATTTGTTCTTGTCATTTAGGACAGTGGTTCCCAACCCTGGTCCTCATCTCCCTTGTCCTTCATGTTCTAGATGTATCTCTGTTCCAGCACATCTGATTTCATGGCCTCCTCTGCAACCCTTGATTTGCTGAAGCCTGTGAATGAGGAATAGATGTTAAGATTTAACGTATTGTGCTAATATGAGGACATTATCAGGAAGACATAGTTAAAAATCTTGGTTTTTAACTTTTCAAACTTTTTAAAACTTTGTATAGCCCTGACACCAGTAATTGGTCCATGGTGCTTATAGACTGTAAAAATATTAAATCTTTGTGGGAAACCTGGAAAGACATCCACATCCTCCTCTTTTTTTCTACTCCTATGTCTGACTGCAGCAACTATGATGTCATACAAAGCCAAATCAAGAGCAAAACAAGCTGCCTTAGCTTTTGGGACTAACGCAACACAGGTGAGTGTTTGCCTTCTTATTTAACCAGAACAGTTTTAAAATCCACACTCTGTAAATATTTTTTTTTCTTCCTCGGAGGGAATATGATGGAGGCAGTCTGGCTGCTTGTCAGATGTGTGGCTGGTAGCTTATCAAAATCTCAACAATTATCTCATCAAGGTCGTCATATGTGTGTTCAGGATTATCGAGATGCCAGAAAATGTCATGTGCTGCAGCCAAGACGTCTTCCCACATACTTGCCGTTCAGAGAGTCTGACTTCAGTTGCACCCCGAATGGCTTATAAAATGCACATGATATCAATTAATGCACTTAGAGGGACATTTTTTACCATGCAAAGAATGTGTTTACTGTTCAGCAACTGGGTGTCAGTTGAGGACACAGTCAGGTGTGAGCGGAGTGCAATCTGTCTCATTGCCTTCTTTAAGACTATTTGCTTCTTTAACAAAACAATTATCTATAGAAGAGCCGTCAAAGTTGGCAAGAAGTGAAAGTTTAATTTCGCCTGTGTTGCAAAACCTATTTACATAAAATAACGTACTTGCAACATTACCATGTGGGATTTTATTATTTTTTTTCCAGATGCAAAAATAAGACAATATTAATTTGGAAGCCGGGAGGAGTCTCTTGAGAGTATTAAATTACAGGGACATTTTTTATTAAAGCTCTGTCTCTGGAAATGATTAGGCCTCGATGCTTGGGTGAGCAATCCGCAAAAAAAAAAGACAATGGGTGGGTGGGAGCAGTTCTCTTGTGCGTGTAAGTCTGAGTGCGACGTTGTGTTTTCAAAAAAAAAGGATATTGGGGGGTTTATATTTCCAAGCAGCTCTCTCTGCATGCATGTAGACTGGAAGATGTGTGGCTCCTGCGGTTGGCTGTCCCCTGTGTCACTGCCTTTCAAAAAAAAAAGAAGAAAAAAAAAAGAAAAGGAAAAACAGAGAAACACTCGCCAAGAAAAACTTCTTCTTTACGGGCTTTGGCTGCCAGATGCAGCGGATAATGGATAGAACTGCAGGGGAAAAGATGGAGAGATGAGACTGGCTGGTCAGGTCAGCCGCACCGCACGGACATGAGCACAAAAACACAAAGGTTTGCACGCTTTGTGGGCGGGCAACCCTGTTGTGCAGAAGGAAAAAAGTAAATAATTCATCTTTGAGTCACTGTACACCTACCACACACGCAAAGGCCAAGGGACGGATTGGGTCTGCGTGTAGCAGTAGGTCCTATTCAAATTAGCATCTGCGAAAGTGTTCATTTCTAAATCTGTGCTGACCTACAAACGCAGACCCGACCTGCTTAGATTGATGATGACCAAAGCAACCCACCAGGACCAACACAACCGAGCAGAAACTATTAATAATCAGCAGTCTCTAATTTACCGGAGGACACACCCTGTTTTTTTTTTTTTTTTTTCTTTTTTTCCTGGATGTTCCAAGAGTGAACTTGAACCTTATCACAGCTGAAGATGCGCTCTTTCCCTCACATCAGTAAAGAACGCCAACTGGGTTTACTTGGGCGAGGAAAACGGTTACATGGATATTTCGTCGTATCAAATTAACATTTCACATCAGTACTTCTCCTCTGTTGTCAAAAAAATAATCAAAACTAAATTAAAATAGTCAAGGCGTCACATGCATTCAGATATGAACACTCAGAAATACTCCGAAAAATAGTTTGATTGAGTTAAATCAGTGTCATGTACAGCAAACCAACTTAAGATGTTTTGGTGCAGATTTTTTTTAAAGATACTCTGTTAAATTTGTTTCTGATATCTTTTAAAGATATCATTTATTTAAAGATTTATTTTGTTAATACTTTGTATTAACTGGCCCAGTCCGATTTCTCTCATAATCCTTCTCAACTCTGGAGCATACAGAGAGAGGGATACTTGACAACGCTCTCTGAATGATTTCTGGAGATCAAACAGATCCTGATGCTCCTCTCCTCAGTTCGTGAATTTTCCATAGAATTTAAGTCGGAGATAGTCATGGAATGGTTTTTGAGTCTGGTTGATTTTTGAGTCTGGTGAACCACTTCTGTTTTGATTTGGTCAAATAGTTTGGATTACACTCAAGTTAAACACTGGAAACCAATTTTTGGTGGAATGGAAATGCAGATTTCATTTAAAATGTTATGTAGTTAAAATATTTCACGATGCCTTGCACTCTTACAGTGTTACTTTGGCTATTGGAAGAAAAACTGGCCTACATCGATTCCTTCTAAAATAAGTTAGCATGCGTATGCTATCAGATGGTCGTCACGGAGTCTTGGTGGCCCACAAAGCAAATGAACGCACAAACATATTTTCTTCAAAACTGTAACGCGCATATCTGCGCAGCTGTGAACAAATACGTGAAGCAGTCTGAGCATGTGAGACTTACGCAGTCTGCGTAAGAGCCAAAGGAACAGGAATGTGTCATGCTTCCTGCAAGTGACTCGACTCCCAAACTGCAGCAAATATACATTCCTCCAGTGCTCTGTCAGTGCTGAGTGCTCTCCCACTGTCGCTGTAAAACACTGCTATCTGAACCAAAATCTGAGCATTTCCTCTTCTGCTCACCACAACGTCTAGTTAAACGATAAGCGCTACTTCTCACAAAGGATGAGATCCTTTGTTTCTTTCTTGAAGGTGGCACCCACTCGTCCAAAAGGAGTACTTTTACTAAAAAACTATGAAATAGTTTTGACTTTGTGTGGTCAGCAACATCTCCGCGACTGATATTTACCCGAGAAGTGCTTCAGATGACTACTGTAAGGCTATTTGCCAATAACTTGTCCATTTGAACTGAGTTAACGCAGGCCTCTCTACTGCTGACAGGTGGAAATATCCACAGGTTTATGTCATGTCACTCAAGTTTCTCCACAGTTTGCGTTCACGTTTCTTGTTGATCTCAGAGCTGAAATGTTTCTCTGCTGTACCCACACCCGGTCAGACGTCTGTAAACATATTCAACTGTCGGTTGCCCTTGCTCAACATCTTTCCCAATCATTACTGCAATGTTTATAGGAGGTCACACAGTGTTGGCGAGTAAATTTTCTCTCCTGGAGCATGTGGTGGTTTAAAGTTTCTCTCTAATGCTTAGTAATTAATCCAAACTCCTCAAAATCTCACTGACAAGTTACTTTATCTCTTTGTTGCCCCTTGAATGGCCTTTGCAAGTTAAACGTTTTGCAACATGTGGGACTGGAGCAGTCTTAATTTGCTTGTTGGATAATTGTTCACACCAAGTTATTACCTTTCTAGGTTTAGTCTTCAAATTGGGAATTGCACCAAATGGCTGGGGAAAGAAATGACAGCGCCGAATGAATAACTGCAACATGGGTAATTATCTTTTAGGTGGCAATGAGAAGCTTCTCGTGTTTGTGGGAAAGCTATAGGGCTGGTTTAGAAGAGTCAAATCATTGTCGTGGCTCACGCAAAAAACAAACAACAAAAAAAAAACCCCATCTAAAATGGTTACAGAAGCTGCTAAAGTTGAGCTGAGAACTATCCAACGCATAATTAAAAAACTGAAAGGAAAGTCGGAAACTGCCGTCTTCAAGGAAGAAATGTGGTTGGAAAGAAAATTCTGAATGTGATCGGTGAGCACATAATTGTTTGGTGAAATAAAGATGAAAGAAAAACAAAAGAACTCAGTGGAAGTAAAAAAGCGTTTCCACACGCGCGCACACCGGGAAGGAAACTCCAGGGATTGGGAACGAACAGCTGCGTAGCCATAAGAAAACCACTAATCAGTGAGGCTAACCGGAGAAAAAGGCTTTCATTTGCAGCGGAGGGCAAAGATTGGACTCTGGAGCAACAGAAGAAGGTCAGGTGGTCTGACCTTCTTCTTGAAGAAGCTCAGATCCTCCAGAACGACGGGCACAGCAGGAGAGGCAACTGAAGATGTGTGCCCCTATCATGCCTAGTCTCTACTGTGCAACATTGGTGGCAGCACTCGGATTTTGGGTTGATGCAATTGGTCGAGTTCAGCAACATCACTCACCCAAAGAATGATGTCAGCTGATTATCTAGACATTCTGAATGACCAGATAATTCCATTAATGGGTTTAAGGAAATAATATGCCTGATCGTTCATACATTCACCACTAACATGCATCCACTAACCAAAGTCATGAATCAATTCAACAGAAACACAGTTAACGGAAAACCTTTAGGTTTACATTGTTTACACTGAGCAGCCTTATACAAGAGGGAATGAAGTACAATCAGGTGCCATTGAAGAGTCTTGCTGGTCCTTTTCAAACAGCGACTCAATCAGCATTTAGAAACAGGTGAGTCAGCATCAAGCAGAACAACACAACAATAAGAAAACACACTGGGAGACACAACCACCCCAGGATCGTCACAAGATTTGACTTCCGAAGCCAAAGTAAGTGTGAATTTAAACTCAGGCATAAATAATGTTTTTTTTTTCTACTTCAAATGCCAGCAACCACAAACCTCTCTCTAGCAGTTACTTCCCCTTTTGTGGCATAGTGTCATAAAAGGGAACAGCTAAAAAAACATCAACAGGATAATCTGAACTGTTTCCTGTTGCAATTTTTGGGTATTTTTTTAATGTAAAGCACTTTAAAGTAATGGTTGATTGATTACTGCAAATTTCCTGGTCATTTTGCTCAAGTTTTTGTTCTGGCATCTTTGAAATAATTTTTTTTTTTTCTTTGATCTGATTTTTTTGTTTGATCTATAACTTACATGTACTTTCTCACATTTCACAAGTCAAATCTCAGATGCTGTAAAGATAATTTCTCGAGTTTCACTACCGTGATTAGTAATTAGTGTTCCAGAAGTTAACATACTGGGGAATTTGAAATATTTTCCAGGTCTGGAGAAGCATGAATAAATATGTAAAAATAGATTTAACTTTTGTTTTTTTTTGTTTTTTTTACATCTTATTCCAATTTTGATTGCCTTAATATTGTATCCATCCATATCTATTCTGAAAAAATATTTGTCATTATGTTCTTAACCAAATACTTTGCTAATACTTTCAAAAGTAAGACTCAGTAAAAACATCAAAACAAAATAATAAAAAAATAAAGAACAAAAAACCTTTCAAGACACAGAAGAGCTCCTACATAATTTAGTATTGTGTCTCCCAAGACTGAAACAGTTTGGATTAATATCTTATTATTAATATTAATATTATTTACTCAAATCTGGTAAATAATATAATTTTGACCTGGAAAACACAGGAATCGTGTGTAATGCTATTAAGTATTTAACACTTTTAGAGTGAAATTCGAATCATCTAGGGGTTTAGGATGAGTAACGTCCCAGGTGAGCAGGCATCTTTTCTCAGTACTCCCTTTTCTTCACACTCTTGCTCTTCTTGTTTCTGGTTCTCTGGCCATACCGCGCAGTTTGACACACTCTTTCCAAAGAGTCAGTTACCTCAACAGGTTGTCATAAAGTCCTAGTGACTATTCAATTCAAGTAATGGGCACAGAGAAGGGAAGGAATATAAAATGATTTAGAATCTTACAGAGCTTAATGTCAGCACAGCTCTGCTGATAATGACAAACACATTGAAGGTTTTCATCCCTTAAACAGCTCTCTGGCAGACCATCCACTGTGCACGCAACTGTAAAAGATGATTCCCATTTGACATCCTGTTTGAAAACTCCATTTTTTTGTCGAGTATTTTAGCATAAAGCGGTCACACAAAAAGTACAGTCAGTTCCAACAACAAACTTAACAGATTTTAGGCAATCGGGTTATTTACAAGCCTCTTGAAGTCCATTGGTGAACATTTCTTGGCAAACTGCTGTGTTAGCAGCAGAGCTGACCAGAGCCATTAAGTGGCAGCTTTGGAAAACATGAAAGATTTGTTCTACAGCCAGTCTGTGGTTTTTAACTTTTGGGCTGCTGAGTAGAAACATGGTGTTGAGATGAAGGTGGAGTGGAGGATCACTGGTATCTAGTAAAAATTACTTGCACCGAGGAATAAATATGCACCTTAGTTTGTTTCAATCCATCTCTAAAAATATACATTTGTCTTAAACATTTCCAAACAGTTGTGTTGTCTATATGTCCCAGAAGAGCAACTCAGCAGACATGAAAGAAACTTAACTTTGCTTCCAACTTTGCTGCTGCAGTATGTTCACTCACTTTCCACTTTATTAGGTATACCTGTTAACACAAATGGAGACTCAGCTAATTACACAGGAGCAACTCAAAGTATTTAGGGATCTCGGCGTGGCGAAGATGACTCACTGAAGTTCAAACTGAGCATCTGCAAAGAGGAACGAATACAACTTAAAGTGGGAGCAATATGTGTTTTCCAGGCACGTACTACCATTTTGTAACTACACTAGCTTCAGTTGTCATATCAAAAATGCCTTAAAAGAAACTTCACTTCCTAATTTAACTTCTTGAAATTGGGCCTTTTTAAAAAGTCCTCCAGAAAAGAGGAGGAGATGCGCCTCCGGTCCCTCCAGCTGCTTCTGTACAGCTAAATGGTCGCCACCCGGAGATTAAAGGATTTCTCAAAATCCACGAAAGACTCAAGGCAACACTCCAGGTGTGTTTTTGATACGTTATAACATGATGTAAAGCTCCAAAAAGTCGATTTTGCGTAATACTGCCCCGTTAAGTGAATCCAAACATTGATTTGAGTCTTTCTGAAGGATATTCACTTATTTACATGGGAACTTGTAAATAACTTACTTGTTCTGTATTCATAAAAAACTGAAATCGATGCATTCAGCCATAACAACAATTGTATTAGTAAGAAAAAGAGGAACTCCCACTAGCCTGAAAGCGCTATCTTGATTGTAAACCAGTGTTCAGCCAGTGAAACACATTTTGGTAATCCTGATTTAGAGCAGGAAGGAAAGTTTGCTCTCACTTTATGTCAGACTATAAAGCGGGAAAAACTATGTGCACTTCCATAGAGTACATGTAAATATTTGCTGTCGTGTGCCCGAATTCGCACGGATTCACACACAAAGCAGCGAGAAAGCATATTGCCGCCGAGGGTAAATGCTGTTACGCTTTCACAACTTAAAGTCTCCTAAAAGTTTGTCAGTCAAAGAGCATTCCCTGCCAGAATGCTCCCCAAAAAGGCTGGTTTCAATGACATGAGGGGAAGCTGTGTTCGGTTCAAACGCAGTTAAAAAAAAAACAGCGACGTTAAGTTTATAATTCTTTGATTAGATAGAGGATGCCACTCAGAAATCTTTGAATCTGCTCGTTCTCGTTGTTAATAAGATATTTTCCAGGGTACACTTTGTTCGTCCAAACTGGAGAAAGAATGGACATAACCTGCCTCCTCCTGTTTCCTTATTATAGCAAACTTAACTGTTCCAAATCGCACTTTTGAAGATAACTGTGTTAGACAACATCCTTTAGGTGTCTAGCGAGCTGATTCTTGGCAAAGAGGTGTTTGAGGTCGAGGTCTTGTGGTGAGGTCCTGAGGTTGCGAAAGGTATTTAATATCAACAAGAAATGTGCCAACAGCGAAGAGCCCATCAGGCCAAGACTACTCAGAGGTCGCGTCTGCATCAGTGTGGAGTGTTGACAGCTTATATAAATATATTATCCCTCCATTCACAGTCGGTAGTGTGTTCACATGCAGCCGGATGCACGGGGAAACGTCTTTATTCATGTGCGAGGAGTGCTGGTATGTCTCTTTCTCTCTCGCACACACGCATGCAAAGTGGGCGATTTATTCCCCTCCCACCTTATAAGTGCAGGCCTCGCTCTCCATCTCCCTCCATAGGGGCACAGAGCCTGACCACAGACATCGTACTGATTGCTCACTGTGGTCGAGTGGTCTCTCCACATTCCCACCCTGATTCACTATGTGCAGAAAACCCAACAATGGAAAACAGCGGTTTGAGAGTGTCTGAAGGGTTGCAGACAGCGAGTGTTCTGTCTTCCCAAAAACTCTCATCTTCTTCATTTTTCAAAGTCTTAACCAATTTGAAAAAAAAAAACAACAACAACAAAAGAAATGCGTCCACCTTCGGGCATGAATGTAACCTCTCTCTGTTGTGGCAGGGCGGCGGATGATAAAGTGATGGAGATGTTCGGAGGCGACGGCCATTGTGATGCTGGGTGGCTGCTGCTCTGGAACTACCATCTGCCAACAAGGTCAGTTGCTAGGGGAAGGATCGTGCTGGACCGGGCCTGCTTCCCAGCTGCCATCCACACACACGCGTGCACACATGCACACATGCACACATGCACACATGCACGCGTGCACGCGGATCAGCGTATGCGCACCAACTTCATACAAACAATGTCATCTCCGAATTACGGAGGTTGTTGTTGATCCACTTTTCTGCAACTTTGGCAGAAGTCGGTTCAAGCATTTCATTGGAATTCCTTTTCAGCTATGTGTGTGTGAGATGAGGCTGTAAATACATATCTTAGTGCATAATAACTCTGTGGTCTCTTAGTGGCACCAAGCAAAATTCCTCATATTGTTACACAAGCATTTTAAGGATGTTCATACCATAACAATACCCCAATTAATTGGAGCTTGGCCTATAACTGAGTGCTAGGATCACATAAATTGTTGGTTCAGCAGCACAGACATCAAACCAATGCCTGTTTGTCTGTCTCAACCCTTACAAAAAAAATATGCTGTGACCTAAACCTAGACGCAAGTTCTTTATGAGTCTTTCGTTGACACACACACTTCACCTGTGGGGCAATCTCTTTTCCACAATGGACTGACCTGTTGAGCAATTTAAAGAAAAAAAGCAAAAGCAAATTACTCTTTCAGTCGACATCTTTTTCATTGCGATGGTTCTCGAGCCGCTTAATCTAAGTTAATGTCATTTAACTTAGATTAGTTCGTCCTACAATTAATTTTTGATTTTTTTTCCCAATGAGATCGTAGAGAAAGAGAAATACTCTGAGACGTTGTCTGCGCTTTTTCTTTGCTCACGAAGATAAATTCTGCTGTTTGGAAATATTTCCAGTCTTGGGGAAAAAAAGCACAGAAGCTAAAGGAGCAGCTCAAACCATTCCTCCTCAGGCTGTAACCACTGTTGATTACAAGCAGTGAGCATGTAAAGCAGCAGACTCCAGGTTTGTCACTCGTACGGTTCGACCTACGACTCAGCTAACATCAGCTTGTTAGCATACCATTGTTGTTCTATAAAAACCAAAGTCTGTAATGACTCTCCTTTTGGATGAGCTTTTATTGTTGTATTGTAGTTTTGTCCCTGCTTCCAAGACAGATTCCTCCTTTGGGAGACTAATAAAATGATCTTATCTCTTGATACATTTAGCTTGAGTATTTACATTACATCATTATATACACTATACTTTTGGTTTGTTTGTGTTGTTGAGTGGGCCATTTTGTAGGTGCAGAGGCACATCTGTTCAATGAAATACAACCAAGAAGCCGTGGCTACAGTAAGTAAATTGATAACGAAATTACCAACAACTACAACAACATTGAACTTGATGCACCTTTTCTTTTGCCTGCGGTGCATTTCTGTTTTGAATGAAAGCAATTCGATGAGCAATTTTTACATTTTTGTGTAAATCCTGTGAAACAGTGAAACCATGGAATTTTTTTTTTTTTATCATACTGTGAGAATCTAATACCGCCCTATGCTTGTGGTTAAGTTAGTTACTTAACTGGCACACTTGCTTCTTCAGCCTGGATCGTTTAGTGTACACTTTTTTTTTTTTTTTTTCCCCTGCAAGGTCAGGATATTATGGAGAATAGATTTATTGTGACAAGAAATTGAATATGTATTACTGGGTAAGCCCCGTGACCAAATAAAATAATTTGATACAGGACATATTCCATTCATGAGAAGCCTGTATCTGGGTGTCAGCAAGATGTAACCATGAGATATTGGCAAGACAGGCGCTGTACGTGTCCAAAACCAAAATAGGACTCAATCATATCGTTTTGTGCTGTCTCCAGGCCCTTGCACCTCTCTCTTGGTCGCCAAAGCGAGTGACTTTTGTTTAGAGCGGGCTGTTGTTCCTGTTTGTGCCCTTCTCACCATGGCTGCCTGCTTGCCGCCTGGCAGCCCCGTGTGTCAAAGGTGGCTGCTGCAGAGCAGACTGTGGGAACAGCCGGTTAGCCTCCCTCGGTCTCCTGCTCCCCAACCAGAGGGGCAGCGATCAATCCCGCACCCCCCGCCCTTTCCCCTGAGCACACATACACATAATCACAAACACACAAATGCCCGAGCAAGCTCGTACTCACACAAAAACCCTACAATGCTCACACCCTTTCCCAATAATCCTCGGAAGCAATTTCATCTCGACTCGGGTGGCGGCCCATTGTCGCCAGCCCCTTCAATCTTTCCTTATTAACTCTCGCTTTGTCCCGCATCCGAGCTTCTGGACTCATCTCTCCTACATTCCGATCAGTGCTGCTCTCAGCACTCCCAGGCAACCTCCATTCGCTAATCCCACTGCCTCCCCCCCCTGCCAGCAACCCCACCCCAAGGAGCCCTTGCTGTTTTTTTCCCAACCTGCCGATCACCTACTTGCAGAGTAAGGTAGGGGCTTTAACTCCATGGGTTTTTCTGAAGGCAGAGCGTGAACGCGGGGCGGGTGAAAGAGGAGGCGGCCACAAAGTGACTCCAGCCCAGACAATTAGAACAATGAGCCCGGCATGTAGGGGGCTAACTCGCTGCGTCACGCCTGGACGGTGGGGTATTTTGTCAGTTTAATGAATTGTCCGTCAGGCCAGGGCCACATCGCAGGCTGTGCAAGGAGAGGCCAGCAGGGACCCAGACACTAAGTCGGTATTTATTACACTGCCTTTGTCACTAATTGAGCTAATTATCACTGACTCCTCAGCACTCCCACAGGCAGCACCCCCTCCAATCACCATCCCTAACAACTCTCACACCTTACTCTCTTGGCAGGGGTGTGAACTCTGCTTTCACTTGGGTTTTTAACTACCACTTTATTTCATTGGGCTTTAATACTTTCCATCCCTCATTGCTTTTTGCAGCGCCTTGCAAGAGTATTCTCACTCAGTGAGCTTTTCTTAAACGTTATCGTGTTAGAACCCACAAGCTTCAGTGTAATTTATTGGGGGTTTTAGGAGACAAAGCAATACAAAACATGACATACTTGTGAAACCTTTAAAGCAGTGTTCAGCTGCAAAACAACTTCTAACAGAGAACAGTCTAATCCCTAATTTCAAAATGAAGTGTATGCAAGCCTGCAAAGCCCTCAATGTGAGCTGATGAGTAGGACGAGGAGACTATTTATAGGAGAAGCAGTTAAGATATTTTTACTCTGGAGGAACTCCTCGGATCCATGTCTCCGGTGGGAAGATTTGTCAACATCTGTTTGTCATAAATTTGATCAAATATGGCCTTCATGGATGAGTGATGAGAAAAAAATCTTTTGTTAAAATAAAAATCATGAGAAATCCTCATTTTGCGTTTTGCCACAAGCAACGGAGGGAACGCATCAATTAAATGGAAGAAGATGCTCCGGTCAGAGGAGATAAAAAAAAAATTAAGCTAACCTTTTGGGCTACATGCCTGAAACTTATACATGGTGAAGAACCAACACTGCTCCACAGTGATGGACGGTGGTGGCAGCATCATGTGGGGATGCCTTTTTGCAGCAGCCAGCTTTTTTTTGGGAACATGGAGGAACCTGGATAGAGGCAAGTATTGGATGGATTTGTAATGGAATAGTTTAGATCAAAGGATCTTCATCTGGTGGAAATCCAAACAAAATCCAAACCCAAACTTAATGTAGAAACTGCTGCAATCTCTGAAGATTGTTGTTCAGACACTATGCATCCAATTGATCTCAACTTGTGTTTTTTTTAATAGAATCAGGCAAAAATGTAAGTCTCTATAAAAAGGTGAAGATGGTAGAGACACCCAGAACAGAATCCAAAAACATTAGGGTAATTGGTTTCTCTAAAATTCTGAGAGTGCATGTCGATAGACTGGCAGCCTGACAGGTGTCAGTCGATACCAGTGGGGTGTCAGATAGGCATCCCACTAAGGACGAAGGTGTACAGAAAATGGACGGATGGATTCAAAAGTACTTTATTAATCCCAAATGAAAATTAAATGCTTGAGAAGAATTATATATAAGAAACAAAAAAGTCATTATCCTTGGTCTGTCACATAAAAATAATGTAATGTGACTTGCAATCACACACATATGCATAAGTATTTCACAATATGTGCTGAAATATTCCTGTGTGTGTGATGGGAATTCTTAATTTCTAATTTTACTTTTTTTTTTTTTTCAAAGTTCAATCAAGGACTTTGATTTGCAAATTAGCCTGTGTCTAGTTAATCTTTACACAAAACAATGGTTGGTTATTTTTTATCAAGTAGCATCATTAATCTGCTGTACTGTGAAAAAAAAATCAAGGATTGTAAATAATTTTGCAATATACTTTATTTCTTTCTCAAAGTTAGATTACCGTTGTCGTTTCTATTCATCTTTTCAATCAGTAGCTTATTCACAGTCTGGCAGGTGTTCACGTTTTTTGTGGTGAAGTTTTATCAAATAATCTTTCTTTTATGTTGCGTATTCTTGGAATTTTTCTTTGTTTGCTGAAATTTGTTCTTGAACATTTTCATCATTGTTCCTCATTTTTTTTTGCGTGGTTCTGCGCGCATCCTATATGACATCCTCTCAGAAACTCTGCTTACGCTCAGACTGCTCCCACAATCTCTGTGGTTAGTTTTGTTGCCAAAGTCCTGAAAAGGACTCTAGTTTTCTTTTTTTATTATTATTATTATTTATTCCGTTCCCCCCCTTTCAGACATTAGGCAAATGAGGCAAATGCCTGCAATCTACATCCATATACTGTATGAGATAAGTTATGTGGCTGGATAAGCAGAGCCTGTCTCTGCGCTTCAGAGCACAGATGCAGGGATGCTTTGTGAGTCTGCAGAAAGAGGCTGCTTTGGCAGCGGTAATAGGATTAAGCAAAGGACACCCAGGGACCAGCTTATGTGTTCACTTTCTCTATTGTCAAACTTCTTACACAAAACAGAACGAATATCAGATCTAACAGCATCTCAGACACATTCAGAAGAGCTGGCTTAATTGAAAATATAACCTTTATTTGTCTATCATTCAGTAAAAAAACAAAAACCCAACTAGAATCAAAGATTTTTGGATTGAAATCTAAAAAGAGACTGTTCTGACAATATTCTATAACAGTATAAAAATCATCAAAAATAAATATTTGTATTTACACTCATAAAAAAAAGTAAATATTCAGTGCATGACCAAACAAACAAGTGTTTTCTTAGCAGAAAAATAGAATTTCCTGGTTCTAGCAACTTTTGTCAGCTACGTTAACTAAAAAGGGGAAAAATACATTTAAACATATCCTGAATTGACTCCATTCTGTCCAGTCACTGATGGCCAAATAAATCATTTGGCAAATTGACAAGCCCCACTTTTATAAATATATTTTTGCTATTTTAATACCTACATCCAGTGGCGGTTTGTGGTATATGCCAGGACGAAATTAGAAGGAATGGGGTGACCGACAGGGTCACGTGTTTTCTGCATATTATCCGTTTGCCCTGTAACTCTGATAATTGCTTGCATTTAATTATTTGTGGAGCAGCAATGAGAGGGGCTCACCCCAAGAACCACCACTGCTTGCATCCTTTTGGTTTCCTTAGCTGATGCACACTATGACTGTCTTCATAGCAGTTTTATGACTTGAGAAATATTTCCTGCACGTTACACTTTTTAAACATAATAATTTGACCAATTTTAACTACGCTAAGCATAGATTACGTCATGCAGGACACTTCTTTTTTTTTCTTAAGTCACCGCTCGTTTTTGCGCCAGCTTCGTCATTCCTCAACACTAATGCAAAAACTTAACACAATATTCAGTGTATCCATGGTACATTCAAATAATGTAGTTGTTCTCGTGACTCACTGTGAATTTGCCAGCACATTTCTGGTCAAGAATTCAAGTGGCAAATCTGCTTTCTGGGTTTTGAGAAACAGAGAAATCCAAAGAAGCGAAGGGAAGCTGGAGGGAAATTAGAAGTGGTTGGGAGCACCCAAGCTCTACGTAAACAAGCGGAGTCGAGAGTGTTCCTTGCCTGGAAATAGGAGAACGTATTTGTAGCTCTCTGCTCTGTGGCTTCAGAAACATCTGTGAAACGCTGCCCTGCTTCCCACTTAGACGTTAGTTTGACGGTTGCAACAATCTGTTCGCTAAATCCTTTTATTTCTATGCTACTCTCAGCGTGGTGGGGGATTTCCCTTCGACATAAATATCTGCTGTGTTCAAATAATTGCTCAAAATAATGGTTAAAAAGTAAGCACCTGTGTTCCTTTGATACCCTGTTGATACATGTGTGCTTTTCTTTGTCTTTCGGAGAGACAGGTAGGATCTTTGTGCCAGAAATGTTCTTTTTTGTCATTTTACCTGGATTTAAACTTTCATGCCCTCTCCCCGAACACCTTGTCTTGAGAGCCTCACGTTCTCTCTAAAGCAACAACCTGCTTTGATTTTAAAGTTCTATTTTTGTCTCCAATACACGACGCCCAAATATCAACTCAAATGTTTCGCCTCCAATCATAGACATTGATGTAATGTTCGTGTGCTCGTGCAGTTCAGGCAGCTGACATGACAGCACCAGTGGAACGTGCAGTGGCAACGTTCAGTCACGCTCTCAGTCTGAGTCTTAAATCCACGTCCGCAGCACAGCAGCTCGCATCCGTCCAGGCCTGGAGACGAGCTGTTGCATGTTCTTCCGGAGGTTCCCAAAGTGCCAGTTTTGCCGTTATAAGAGCAAAAGTTTGGCGATTTCTCAAAGTAGACCAAGTCCATGGAAGACGGTGGTTTGTGAGCTGGGTTCTCTGGCTCCAGATGTCTGGGCTCGGCTCGGTGAGAGGCACGGTTGCTGCCCTTGTTGGCATAAATGACTCTGGACGCGCCGTCAAAGCGTTCCTTGAGGAAATCTCCCACCGTGCGGAAACTGGGTAGGCGCATCCAACAGGTCCGCACTGTGCAGGAGCCAGACATGCCGTGGCACTTACACTCCTGACGCATCTCTGAGGAGACGGTCTGTTGAGAGAAGAACCAGAACATAAATCACCAAACTGTCTGATGCCAAACTCTTGCATCAAACTGCAACCGTTCGTTTGTTACCATTCTTCCGGCCTCGTTGTTGTGCAGGTTGGTGAGGTATCGCAGATCTCTGCCCCTCTCACTGGAGTCCACAAACTCCCGGCTGAACATCTTGCCAAAGTCCACATTGTCACTGCAGCCCCCCCAGTGCCAGTCTGGGCCTCCAGGACCTCTGCGCCGATAATCGCATGTACACGACTCAATAGCCCCTTCTGAGCAGGATCGGGCCACAGCGTGAGTCACTCCAGCGCTGGTGATGGCAAACACAAACGCTGTCTCTCTGCAACCTGAACAAGCATCAAAACTCTCCATTAAGAACTTACACAACATTTCAGACAATGATTTTTTTTTTCCTTTTGACTGAAAGTTGGAAAGTATTTATGAGTAAATGTTCACACTGTATCCTGCTTAGGGCTGTCCAAATATACCCCGAGGAGAGAGACAAGAAAGACTCACCACGATTGACAATTTTGCCAAAAATTGCTGGACTGTAGGTGGTTGGGCAGTTCCAGCGGCGGTTGCGGAACTGCCACTTGCACTCCTTTATGGCTGTGTGCAGCCCTGCAGCGATGGCGTGCAGGATGCCAGGATTCTGGCGAATCAGCCGGCGCTGGCGACGACTCAGGAGGGCCAGGCTGGGATCCAAGACCAACTGCACACTCTTGGAGTTGGTGAGGAGGTTGGACGAGGAAGCCACATTGACTATACCCCTGAGATGAAGATAAGAAGGAAATCAGAGAGAAGTAGCTGCCTCTTCATTCACATGCAGAGTTGACGTAGAGTGCCAATTCTAAGCAATGACAATTCTAGTGTTTATTTGTAATGTCATAAATCACTGTAATAAGAACTGATTCATTTGGGCCAAAACGCATCAACTGTATTTACGTCAAGGGAGAAAAACTGGTATGTATGGTTTTGATTGGTACTTTGGTTGATCATAATTTCTTTTCACTTCCAGAAATGACTATCAATAAATACTGCATAAAAGTATGATCGGATGCATTTATTGTGCGCACAGTTGTGCTATATTTAATCGGTGGCAGTAAAAAGTAAGTTTTGCCTTCAGTAAGTTTAGATAAACGACAGATTTATAGTCGGCAGACTGTGACGAACGTTTTGTCATCGCTTTTATCGTCATTGCAATAAAAACCACAAAATCTTGTGGTAGAATCTTACAGCCACATTGTTGCCCACCCCGGCTCTGAACTCTCACATGGATGTCAACAGAGATCTCATGGGTAGTGTGGTGCCTTTGAAATTACAGTGTGCATTCTGTGCTACAACAATAAGCAGTGACACATGTATTCTGACAAAACAAGGAAACATTCAGGCTCTGAGTCAGAATACACGTTGTGGATTTCTCTGTGAATCACATGCTCTATCTATCTATCTATCTATCTATCTATCTATCTATCTATCTATCTATCTATCTATCTATCTATCTATCTATCTATCTATCTATCTATCTATCTATCTATCTATCTATCTATCTATCTATCTATCTATCTATCTATCTATCTATCTATCTATCTATCTATCTATCTATCTATCTATCTATCTATCTATCTATCTGTCGTTTTAATCGTATGATGTTTAATATTTGTGGTCTCTTTTCCCACTAATGTTTCCTCGGTTCCGGGCCAGTTTTAGCCCGGGGCCCCTCGACGCCCCTTTTGGTGCTCAACTGTCGGAACATTCTGGATGTTTTGGTGCGCATCCTAATTTTCGACTTCCTCTTGTATTGCTGTTAGTTTTTTTTGTGTTTTTTTTTATGTGCGCCTTCTGCCAACTTTGACCCCTGTAATGATCATGTCTCCTGATGAGCATGATCATCCAGGAGAAAGTTTAAAGACAAAATATGAATAAATCTCGGCCTCCTTGGAGCGGCTGACCTGCGCTGCAGTGCGGTGAGGCCTGGGATCATAAATAATAACAATCCTTATTTTGGAGAGACGTTTTCCTCTTCCCATTGATTCAATTTCCCTCTTCTTTTTTTTTTTTTATTCATTTTTTTTTCTTTTCTTGGATTTCAGCGAGCATTTTAAATATTTTTCTCAACTAATTTAATGACGCCACAATATAAAATGTTTTTATTTTTTTATTTATTTTTTATAATCAAGCGAGGAAGTATACTCTAAACCACGCACGTCGGAATTTATTTATGTACATAGATATCTTTATATTTAGCCATTTAAAATAAAGTGTGGCTCTCTGTGTGAGTTTGAGGTCAGAGGAAATTTGGAGACCCCGAACAAGACCTCGCATGGGTTTCCTCCCAGCTATGAAATAAATACATTTTTTAATTTATTCCACACTGCGGTGAAGAAAAAAAAACAAAACAAAAAAAAAACGTCAGACACTTTCAGAGCCGGGAAAAAAAACAACCTCCAAATGAAACCTAAAGCTATAATTATTACATCTAAATCGTTTATTTAACGAACTGTAAATTAAATCTTAATGACGAACCTTTGAGCCGAAGTGGAGCAAATTTGGAAAAGAAAGCTAAAATCCCACAAGTCGTATTACCGTGCGGTTTCTCCCCCTTTTCTCTCTCTCGTCTCTTATAGACGAGAGAGAGAGAGAGAAAAAAAAAAAACTCCACAGAAGTTGTGAACCTTTCCAACACAAACAGATTATCTCGAGCGTGCAACGGAGAACTGTGGTAACCCAGTAAAAAACTGCATGCAAAGTGTCGATGCAAGGCAGCCGGGATGCTGCAGAGGCTGCGGAGCCCCGTCTGCTGCGCGCTCACCACCACCGGCCGCTGTTGTTCACGGCCCCTGTGCGGGAAAGCGAAGACACCAGGAGGATGCAGGCGGCTTTCACTCCCAGCAGCAGAGCCAGACTCCTCATCGTGGCTTCGGCTCAAACATGCTGCACGGAAAAAAGGTCCAAATTCACAAGCGCAACATTGACAACAACAACAACAACAACAACAACAACAACAACAACAATAATAATAATAATAATAATAATAATAATAATCGGTTTGTTTCATTATCTGCACAACTGCTTGCAAATTCACTCACCGACGAGAAGACCTGACAGATGCTGGCCGTCCTGATTGACTCAAATGGATCCTGAGTGGAGACAGGTTCCCTGAATGATGTGAAGTGTCCAGGCAGGATGCTGCTGCTGCTGCTGCTGCTGCGGCTGCTGCTGCTGCCGTCCTCTTCACTCTGTCTATCTCAGTGATGCTCTGCGAGGCGCACTGAACGCGTGGGACAGTCCCGAAGATTTGATCCCCTCGGTGACTGATAGGCAACACATTCTTCTCTTATTGAGCGCTACGAGAGGAATAAAAAAGGGATTTGCTGCTCTCATCTCCCTCTGTTTTTCCCCCCCCCCTCTCTCTCTCTCTTCCTCGCTGCCTTTTCAATAGGATTGGAGGGAGGGATAGTTAATGCTCTTCATAGGGGCGCACAATGAATGAGGAAACACAACTGAGCAGAGAAGAGAAAGGAGAAGGAGGTTTTTTTCTTGTAAAAAAAAAAAAAGAAAGAAAAAAAAATAGTCCACATCAGTCTTGCACATATTTACTTGTGAAATATCACGGCCATCCCTTGGAAAGGTGCGCGTCTCACAGCGTTTCCTGGATGGGACCGAGAGCGCGCGCGCGCGCGCTTTCGCTGGAAGTGTCCCGGTCTGACGTGTTGATGCTGCAGATGCTCTGCTGCTCCGGCGCCGCTATCACCGTGTGCTGCACAGTCACAGCGGAATATGAGCCATCTGAAACTGCCCTTTGAGCTGCCTACTCCCCATAACCGCATCTCCTCCTCTCTGCAGTCCTTCTGAAACACGCGCCCGGCCCAGCAAAGCTATACGGTTTCACCTCTCTCCTTCCCGACTTAAAAAGCCCGGGTTTATTTGGGTTCTTTTTTTTTTTCCCCCTCATAATTAATATTTTTCTGGAAGTGCCTGTTTTTTTTATGGGGGTGGGGTGGGGGGCAATAAAACTATCGTCGCCTCTCATTAACGTGCGCGCACAAGGCGACGTGAATGCTGATTGAAACAGTAACACCCTCACAGTTGTCCTATTACTCACACTGCCTGCTGGGCTACTTAATTTTTTTTTTTTTTTTTTTTTTTCAAACGCAGCACAGATGAAATATGGCCTCCAATCAGAAGTTTGATGCATGATGAAGCAGGGTAAAAGGGGGGGGGGACGAGTAAGGATATAAAAAAATAAAAAAAACAGCCTTAACATCTGGCTTGCAGACCTCCCTCGACGCATGAGTAGCGCAGTGTAATCACAGCTTGAGCCACTTTGCGGCGTCTCCATCAAACTACATGACTTGGTTGCGAGTCTAAATGTCCCCAAAACAGCGCATTCGATACGAATGCTTCATGATGTGACATGCGTCCTGCTGATTTGCATGTTCGACTGATCTGCCTCAAACCCTCTTTCTCTCTCACTCCCCCTTCTCCTCGACTTTCTCTCATACCTTTGGATGACAGTAAAAGGAAGTGGGTAAGTAAAGGAGAGAAAGAGAGAGAAAGAGAGAGAGAGAGAGAGAGAAAAGCTTTAATGACAGCCATCCCCACGCTTATACCCCAGCTTTATATATGTGAAGGTGCTCAAAGGGGTTTCCTGGAGCAGTCATGCGACACCGAGCAGATTAGAGCTTCAATCCGGATAAAGGGGAGCCTTTTATATACAAATCAACTTCAAATCACTTTTTAAGCCACTTAGATATACACACCAAGGCAGAATGCTAATGCACTTTTCATTGCTGCAGCTTAGGGAATGGAAGGAGATTAGATGAATTGGTGTCACTAAGCGAACCGTGTTCGATGGGGTGGATGGAGGTGGTGGTGGTGGTGGGGAGGGGAGGCGGGTTAACTTAATTTTATGAAAGTAGCTGGCATGCACGCTTTATTATGCCTTATTTGGACAGGCCAGAACAGAAACAGCGACCGACACCGAATCAACTCAAACGATCCGCGTGCATGGTGCTCAGCAGACCCGGGCTGTGCTTTTCGTTTTGAGCGCAAATGTTGGGAGAAAGTCTCAATTTCTTCTCTTCCAGAGACAATAATTACGCCTCTTCTGCGCGCGACGCGAGCTGACTGACTGGAGTCCGACCTGTCGCGTGAAACCCGGGCATGTGCGTCTATACTTGTACCCGCTGATGGCTGCACTGACGAGAGTGACGTCGTTTCAAGCCCGACAACGAGGAACAGCCGCTCTGATGGAAGTGGGAGGTATGGGATGGAGAGGGAGAGGGTGGGGGGCGCATGACTAAAATCAGTATTGTTGGAGGGTCTCTGAGCTGAGCCGCTTGCCTGCTGCTGCCTCCCTGTCGTACAGTGGAAGGAGCAGCAGCTCTACCCTCCCCCGTTCATTAAAAAAAAAAATAAATAAATAAGTGAATAAATAACACCGTTGTAAGACTAAAATCTTCGAAATTTCATCTCTGTTATTTTTTTTTGTTGTTTTATTTTGTTTTTTAAAAGCAGAGGCCTGCTCTTCCATATATTCAAAAACAAAACAAAACAAAAAATAAATAATCAAATTTAGGAAAATGTACTTTAAATCCAAATAACGCAGAAAATAAGAAACATTCTTCTGAAGCTCTTATGAAGCTTCGCACCGCTTTGCTTGGAGAGCGCCCGCGCGTAAAAGTTTGGAGACATCTCGTTTACGCCCTCCAGAATGATCGCTACCTCCAGCAGTATGACAATCATTTTGGCTAATATATATATAATTTTGTGCAAACAGTCGCCTGTAGAGGCATCCACTCCCCTCCCCTTACCCCTCTTCTCTCCCCCCTCCACCCCTCCTCCAGTTCACTCTCTCGCCCCCGAGCTCGTCTCTTCTCCGTCTTCACTACTCGCTCGTTTGGCGCCGCATCGATAATACTCCACGCATTTCCCCTATACCTTTCATTATTTTTTATTTTTTATTTTTATTTTTTGCAATATTCTTATTTAACTACAGGTGGCTTATTATCAGAGTTTTAATGTCCCGTCGCGACAGACGCTCAACAAAATGGAGCTATCAAACAAACTCCGTTGGAACCAATTCCTGATTTTGGCAACAGCGCTTATGTCACCTGCGTTAACGTAAGTGCACTCGAGAGTTCCTGGAGGGCGGACTTGCTTTTGCGGGATGTTAGCACGTTTGTTTTATTACGTGTATATATATATATTATATATATATATATATATATAGATATATATATATATATATATATATATATATATATATATATATATATATATATATATATATATATATATATATATATATATATATATATATATATATATATATATATATATCTATATATATATATATATAAAGCTATAGCTGTTCATTTAAAAGGTGATACATCTGGACTTCATTTTGCAGGCTAATATTAGAATAACATGAATCATTGTTTGGCACTCTGTGCGTCTAAGCCGTGCAATTATAAATCTTATCGAGCGGTTTAATCTGCTTTCGATTATTTTTAACTGTGTTGTTTATCTACAATTATATTTCTGCTGCAACTAACACAGAGCGACTAACACCAAAGCACATAAACATTCTTTCTGTTTCCTGCAGTGTATACAGCACATCCACATAAAAGTATTTCATTTTGCAGAATAGCAAGTTGAAATCTTTGCTGTTTTTAGAGCCTTCTTAGTATTCAGATCACACTCCCACTGTCACATTCTCTGGATTTGTCTGATGAACTCCTGACCAGCTCTGATGACAAATCCCACCAACGTCTCTCTTCCCTGCAGGGTGCTATGTAATGATATCCTCAGCCTGAAGGTGGCAGGAGATCCAGTTCTAACCCCTCACTCTGTGTGCCTGAGACTGGTAGGCCTCAGCAAACGTCAGATGCGGATGTGTATGCGTAGTCCCGACGTGACGGCATCCGCCCTGCAGGGCATCCAGGTGGCCATCCACGAGTGCCAGCACCAGCTGCGCGACCAGCGATGGAACTGCTCCTCGCTGGAAAGCTTCGGGAAGCTGCCTCACCACAGCACCATCCTCAGCAGGGGTGAGAGGTTCAGAGAAGCTTACACGACGAGTGTCAAAGCCAGTCAAGAGTTTTGAGCTGCTTTGACACATGAATGACACATTTAGGATGACACTGTTTTTCAATTTCATCTGTACGCTTGTGTGTGTGTTCGCACTGGGAACCCCAGGTTTTCGCGAGAGTGCCTTCTCCCTGGCCTTGCTGGCAGCGGGTGTGGCTCACTCTGTGGCCTCTGCCTGCAGCATGGGCAAGCTGCGGGGGTGCAGCTGTGAGGCCAAACGTCGCCAGGACGATGACAAGATCCGGCTGAAACTCACACAGCTGCAGCTGCAGACTCTGCAGAAGGGCGGGGTAGGCATCGGCATGACCAAATCATTACCCTCAGATCTAAATGGGCACCATGGGAACCTACCGCCCGACCTCCACTCTGCCCACACGTCTGCCATGCTCAAGCCTTTATCAGATGACGTAAGCTCTATGCAGGACACCTGGATGTGGGGGGGCTGCAGTCATGACCTGCGGTTTGGGGACCGTTTTTCAAGAGACTGGCTTGATTCCCGCGGCTCTCCTCGGGACATCTATGCACGCATGAGGATACATAACAACCGCGTGGGGCGACAGGTGAGTGATGTGCTTATTCATAGCGGCAGTTGTAGCCCTTGAACTTTTTCACGTTTTGCCTCGCTCAACTCCCACACTTCAATGTGATGATTTTGTGTAACAATCTATCTCTATCTTTCAAACGGAAGGACAAAGGTACGCAGTTTTGCCAAACTTTTTCTCAAAAAAAAAAAAAACATTACTTTGATCAGTAAAATCCAGTCAAATTAGTGGCATGTAGAAGTCACCCAAATACTAAACAGAATAATATTAATGTCAGTATAAACACTGATATTAATACTGCTGTGTTCCTTCGTGACACAGGCTTCATTACTGCGTCTTGAAGAAACACACCAGACAGATTAGGGATAAAGTCGTGTAGAAGTCTAAAGCGGGATTAGGTTACATAATAGTAGTGATAATATCTCAAGATTTTGGCATCTCACAGAGCACAGTTTGATTGGCTATCAAAAAAACAAAAAACAAACGGAGTATGGTACAAGCAGGAAGAAAGAGCAGTAATGAGGGGAGCAGTCAAGAAGTGAACGGTAACTCTGGAGGAGATGCAGAGATCCACAGCTCAGATGGGAGAATCTGTCTGGAGGACAATTATTTTGTCATGTGTTCACAAGGCAAGAATTGATGTAAAAACAGCCCAAAGAAATCCTGTTTTAAAGTTTGATGCAAGTCATTCGGAATCCACCGAAACATTTCCGATTAGGTGTTCTGGTCAAATGAGAACAAAACTGAAAAATGTTGAGTGCATGTGAGCTAAAAACAACACCACACTCTGTAAGCACGGAAATGAAACGTGCTTTGTTCAGCAGTGGAGCTAAATGAAGGACAATCCTTCAAAACAAAACCCTGTTAAAAACCTGCAAAAGACTTGAGACTGAAATGGTGGTTCATCTATGAGGATAACCACACTAAACACTCAGGCTGACCTACAATGGATTGGTTATGCCAAAGCATGTCCATGAGTTTAAAAGGTCCAGTCAATTTTTAAACCTAAATCCAAATAAGAGTTGGTGAAGACACCATACAAAGGTATTGACTCAAGGGGCTACTACAAATCCTGGTCACACTTTTCAAATTTTTGTGTGTAAAATAATTTAGAAATATATGAATGCGACATTTCAGAAAGACTGTATAAACATGGGGCCTGGTGTGGTTGATTTGGTTGAAATACTCATCTTTCTCTACAGATAGTGACTGACAACATGACGAGAAAGTGCAAATGTCACGGCACATCAGGGAGCTGTCAGTTCAAGACCTGCTGGTACGTTTCTCCAGAGTTCCGCGTGGTTGGATCTCTGCTCAAGGAAAAGTTCTTGTCGGCCATCTTCGTCAACTCCCAGAACAAAAACAATGGCGTTTTCAACCCTCGAACAGAGAACAGTGCCCGCAGAAGCGCTGCGGGGTTCAGCGGAGGGCGCCGTAGAAGCATGTCCAGGGAGCTGGTGTACTTCGAGAAGTCGCCCGATTTCTGCGAGCGCGACGCCTCGATAGATTCCCCAGGTACGCAGGGACGCATTTGCAACAAAACGAGCTACAGCACAGACGGCTGCAGCTCGCTGTGCTGCGGCCGCGGGCACAACATCCTACGGCAGACTCGCAGCGAGCGATGCAACTGTCGATTTCACTGGTGCTGCTACGTTCTGTGCGAGGAGTGTCGCCTCACGGAGTGGGTGAACGTGTGCAAGTAGACCCAGCTTTTGTTTTGCTCTTTGTGCAACTATTCTTGAGAATCTGTTTATCCCCCTCATTTTGTGTGTGTGTGTGTTTTTTTAAGTTCCGTCATCTGGGATCTATTTTCTCTGCATAGCTGCTGTGATCCCAAAATGCCAAGTCAGAGATTGAAGAGGTGACTCATGTCATTTGTCTTGCCATGGCCTGTTTAGACGCTACCCTCTCAGCCATGAAGAGGGCCCACACTCCAGTGTTTCTACCCCACAGAAAACTGGAGAAACAGCAGAAGAGCGCTAAAGTTTCAGTCTTTGCTTTTTTTTAAATTTTTTTTTTTTTTTATTCATCTTGTTGTACAGTAGCTGTGTATTTTATTGTGCGAGTGTATATTTGTAAATGCACGATTTGTTAATATGATTATTGTTTCAGAGTGTTTAATGTTGGTTTCAGTGAATGACCGAACGGGAACTGCCACCATTATCTGAAAGATGAATATAAAGCTTCAGCATCTTAACATCTTATACATCTTATAATCTCTTGGATTATAAAATGGATATTTTCGACTCCACAACTCACTCAGTGCTACATGATAAAATTTAGTTAGCTCTTATTTTTATCTTTCCAGATTAAAAGAAATCTCATCCACAATTCCAATACAGTGTAAATTATGTTATGGTTCAGAAACAGTCTCATTATCTGAAAATCAGGGATTCGGGGCAAACTCTTGACTCTTCCATTGAGTGATCGGCATCATATAAAAAGTCACAAGAAGATATTCATTAACCTTTAATTTAAATGTCAGTCGCACAAAACAAACATAAAAACAAAGCCACTACAATAGCTCTTTGTCAAATAGCACAAGATTTTTGCTTATTCCCTCGCTGCCATGAGGGAATAAGCTCATGGCAGCTATCAGCCCACCATATTTTAGGTGGGCTGATAGGAAAATTGCTTTGGTTTTGGCTGGAATGACACTCTGAAACTGTCATGCTGGCATGTTGGATGCCTTGGTGCTTGAAGGTGACTGGAGGGAAATTTAAATCTTGAACAGATTTACAAACAAACATAGAGAAATGCTGCACGTCTTGCCATGCTAACTAAAATATTTGGCACAACTGGATCTGTAATTAGAGATGACTCTGCTCTGACTCGATCGAGCAAGTCGTCCTTCTTTATTTCTGAACATCCTGCCGTTCATTGGGAGCTCAAACTTCCAGGGTAGGAGACATCGCAAGGGACAGATTGACCAATCAGATGGGCACCTGGGCTAGTGTGAGAACTGCAGTCAGTTAAAAAGTTGATTGATTCTGTTTTTATAAAACCTGTTCCTTATTTAAACACTCTAACACTTGTTGAACATTGCTACCTTGTTCACAAAGTGCCAACAAATAATCACTTTAGCTATAACCCACAGCTGAGTCTTTTTTCAGTTTACTATTTTTCTAAAACATGTCAACATTACATTGAATGTAACCTTCATGCAAGGTTTCGTTCATTAGTTAGAATTAAATGTTGTGACTAACCTTGCATGATTTCAAACATCCTTGGGCTTTCTAACTTAAGGAATAAAATTATCAATTTTTATTAACCTTTTTTCCAGTCTAAGTTACGTGGAACCTTACCAGGACTGTTTTTATTCAGATGAGCACATCAAACCATTAATATCGTTTGCAGTTGACTTCAGGAGGTCAACTGCAAGAATGAGTTCGCTTAGACCACATCTATGGTCCAACAAGGGCATCCGATGGATCTGGAGAAAAGCAGCTCTTGCAGGTGAAAGGTCAAATTTAAGGTGTCCATGTTAACTACATCAGTTGGATCAAGTAAATTTAAATTCATTATAATCAGAATTAAATTCAGTCAAACGAGCTGTTCCGTGCTAATGAGGTGTTTGTTTTGGACAGTCCGCAGAAACAACACAAGATGTTTAAATGTCTTTAGTAGAGAGTCAAGCAAAGATTGTTGGAAAAATGACTGCTGTGAAAAGGAGTCTTCCTCTTTACAGATGCTTCAGATCATCATATAAATGTATTGTCAGAGAAAGATACCAAGAAGTAAATCCATAATGATCAGAAATCAATGATGAATTCATTCTTTAAGGGATAAATCTAATAACTAGTTCACAAATAAAACATTCATCAAACAGTCTTGATAGCTGCCACTGATTTTTTTTTGTATCACAATAAATGGAGTTGAGCTCGCTTCTCTTTGCAGAATTGCTTCGATTTGTTCAAATTGGCACCACAGAAATTCAGTCAGATTGCTTTCCAGGCTTTGACTGGGCCATTTTAAAATCTTAATATCTGGCGGAGGTTTTGGGAGGAAAAGGGATTGTGTATTTGTTCCCCGCTATTTTTGACTTTTGGGATGATATTTTTCTAATGCCGTACTTGTTTTCCTGAAATGTTGGTTTTATATCAGTTTTAATGGACCTTTCAGAAAGTTTGCCTGTTGTCTCTTCAGCCCACAAAATTTGCGCACAAAAATCTTGGGAATGATCTAAATGTTTTTTAGATATTTTTTTGGTAAATGTCAGATTCCTGTCATTACATTTGGTTCTGGGTTTTTTTGTGACCTCCTGGATGAGTTGTTAATAGGTTGTTTTTTTTTGGATAGCCCCTCCTAGAAGGGTTCACCTCTGTACCATGACTTCTCAATTTATGGATAATGACTCTCACTGTGATTCATTAGAATACAGTGAGAGGGAATATGCAACCCTTTTAAAACTGATTACTACCAATAACTCTACTTTTTACCTTTTGTTCAATGTCTTTAGATGTTTCTTTTTTATATCTGTTTGCTTGCTTCGTGTTGTCAGACAGGTACTGTTTAAGTGATTTCTTGACTGTACAGGTCTGGTAATGATCAGACCAAGCTTGGCTCGTGGAACCGAGCTGAGCTTTCCTTCAAATGTGGTTTAATCAGAGTATATTTATGACGTAACAATGGTGGCGAATCTGCATTTTGCTCTGGATTTACTCTGATCACCTTTGTCTGACAGTAGTTTTTGATCATTTTTGTTTTAGATCATCATGGGGAAAACATTTTTCCCCATTTTTACAGCACTGTGCAAATGTTTTCCCAGCATGTTTGCACTCCCAAAAAGTCGACACATAGGAGTCGACGCGTCGGTTTTAAAAAAGCAATTAATGTTAATTCTGATTAATATGACACAAATATGTCTCCATTTGGTCTATCTACAATGTGATGTGTGCTGGCTTTCTTTTATATTATACTATGATCCCGGTTTTTCTGTTTCACTTGTTTAAGGGCTCTTTAGATTCTTCCCACATGTACCACATGTCAAAGTGAGAGATGGACCTACTTTAGTCCTGAAGTGATGCTCAGGGTTGTGTGTGTTGGCCTGAGCGCGTGCACGGCTGTGTTTAATACTGTGTAAATGTGGGGATAAGCTTGATGCACTACAGATTTGGGAGGTGAGAGGCCTTTTTATGGCCACTCCACGCTGAGAGAAGGACATTTTATAGCCGCAGGATATTGTTTCCCTAAAAGTATGACTTTTATTACTGGAGAGCCGCATCGAGATGGAGCAGAGAGTTGGTGGTGATTATACCAGTCTTTTGCTGCACGAGGATCTGAGGGGATCATCTGTCCAGAGTTCATAGCCAAGGATGTAACTTGTTGAACCACTCGCTGCCCGGGACGCTCCACGGCTGTTGCTGAGGGGACAGACGAGCGAAAAACATAAACACGCATCTATGGACGCATCTATGCGGAAAGACGTTGTGTATGTGCTCCGACATACACACGGCACAATCAAAACCATGCATGCATGCATGCATGAGCTGTGGATGTAGCAAAATGCTAATGTCGCCACAGGACTTGATTTATGATGACTGCATTCCTGGATATCTTAGATAATCCAAACTGTCTTTGTGCTCAGCCTGCTGGGAAAAGCCTTTCTGCCACATAGGATTTAATGCCAATTAAGTTTTGTTTGTAGGGACTTTGGTAAATATCCCTCGACTCCAGAGGAATGACAGTGCCAGTGGCTGAGTTGACTGCTCTCCCCCTTTTATATCTTTATTTTTATTTTTTTTTTGTGGGAGTTGTGGAGGGGTTACGCAGGGGAAGGTATAAGCAGGAGACTGCAAATGGCTTGGAATGATAAAGGCCTGGATTTCTGGTTTGCATTTCTTCATTCCTTTATCATTTCACCCTGGAGCTGCTGCATAAGGGAATTTCCTGTCGCTGTTTCTCCCATGTGTGAGACAGAGGTTGGGTGGACTTTTTCTTTCTTCCCCATTCTCCCCCTCATCGTTGCAGAGACACATGCATAGCAACACATAGACTGCCCCTGTAACCACCCCCCCTTGAGTAATGACATCCAGATTGGGCTGAAATTAAAGAGAGGCAGGCCAGCCGAGGAAGTCAGGAGAGATAAAAGTCACCCGCCTTGACTGACACGATGATTATATGTATAAAGTAAGGCGATTTAGAGTGTTTAGTTGGATATGAAGATGTGGGGGGAATAGGTCTTCTTGCCCTTCACGCAGTGGTGATGCAGCAGCAGTGGACAAACAGAGTTACTGAGATGGGGTGAATGAACTGTACTGTGTATAAAAATGTGCCTCAAAACATCTGCTTCTCAACTCCCCTTGCATTTTTTGATGTGGGACAGGCAGAGAAGGAGAGCGGGAGAGAAAACACAAGGAGCCAGCTACCCAGAACATCAAAGCCCCTGCCCTCAACGTGCAGGCCCTCATTAGTTCAGCTAGCAGAACCAGCGACTCTTGTGATTGTATTTGCTTGGGGTGCGTGCTGGCAGACACATCAGAGGAAAGGCTTCTTTAAGTCATAACTCCCCACCCTACCTCTCCCGCCGCCACCCGAGCCCGCCGTAACCCCCCTGTAACCCTTGCCGAGCTCCAAAACCGGGCCTGCTCCCCCACCATCCACTCCACCCCGTAATCTGGTGTGCAGCTGCAAACATCTGCTCCCCTTTTGATTCCCCAGCCTTCGCCGCTGAATTGATAAACACATCTTTTACCGGACCGCTGACTGACACGCAACACAGCGGAAGGAGAGAGGCAAATGTTGGATTCACCCACGGCTGCCGAGCTGGTTTCAGGTTGTGTCATTTAATCACAGTGCTTTAGTTCTGGTGGATAAACAAGCATCCGGCACACGATAAAGTACCAAAACAACAACTGAAGTAGATTAAACCATAACAGATATAAATTCACTTTGTTCTGTTGCCTCTTGTGTCACTTTTATTATCTGTGACACAAGAGTGGCTTCTGCCAGGAAGTATCACTTGGCATCCAATTACAGTCAGGCAATGACTTATTCATAAAGATGATTCCTGTGTTAATTATTTAAGCATGCTTGCCAGGAGACTTTATGTTACTTAGGATTCATTGTCTGGGCTCCTGTAACAAGACAAAAAATATATTTTCACTGAAAATATGTGTATTAATAATATGCTGACAGTAAGTTTTTTTTTTATTCAGAAATGTGGAAAGACAAATAACCATTTTTCCACTTGTTTTATTGATCCAAACCGTCTTTATTTTATGAGTTTGAGAAATTTTCTATCTTTGCCATAGAAGCTGAATAAGCACTTGAAATTAGTCTTCAAAATCTTGAAAATAAATTAAAATTAGTAAAATATTTTTTTTCCCCATCCATCCATCCTTCCATATACAAGCATTGCACAATTAGACTATTATTGAAGTATTATTACATCTCCATAAATTAAATCAATGAAAAAGTGAACTTCATAAATCATGTTAATTAATTACACACACACACACACACACACACACACACACACCCCCACACACACACACACACACCACACACACACACACACACACACACACACACACACACACACTGATGTATTTCCAAGTGTTTTTCATTAATTAGTGGCAAAGCTAGCAGCTAATTAAAAGTAAGTTGAGTTGTTTTTTCTGTTTTCTTCTTGCACTGATGCAGTACTTTATATAAAAGGGTACATTAATAAAAAATTGTGATAAAATGTCTCCAATATTTTTAAAAGAAATAAATCACTGAATGTGCGTAACTCTCTGTAAAGAAAAAACAAAAAGAACAGAAGCCAAATATAACTTTCATATTTTAAAATTAATAAACAGACTTTTAAAGGATTTTTTGCTTTGCTGGAATGTTCCAATAATGTCTAAATTAAACGATAACCTTGTAATGTTGACGATTGTAGTGATTTAAAAAAAAAAATTGACAAAATTCGAGAAGATTTCTCGTGGCCTTATATTTATAAGGTCACCTTATATTTATTTATTGATTTAGTTGTTTCGTACTGAATACGCATGTATGTAGAGAGCAGCTGCGTGCCCGCAGTCCACCTGCTTTTTGAGAAAGTCACCTGAGGATGGCAAACGTGAGATGCGTCCATATGGCGTCCAACGTATCGCGAGAACTCGCCGCAGCCAGGCCTAAAGTCATCGCGAGACTATCATCCAGTCCTTTGCCTGCTGAATCCAGCTGGTGTCCTGCCTGCCGTTTGACGGGTAAGTGTGCATGAGATGGAAAAAGGTGAAAATTTTCAAAAGATGTGCTCAAGTTTTAATTGACGAAATATTACGCCGCTGCTCCAACGTCCTTAAACGCACCGTTCTTTCTAAACTGTCGTGTTTTATCGACGATATCCGGCCGTGTTGTTTTTTTTTTTTGTTTTTTTTTTGTCGTGACTGCACGCGGGGATTACAGCGCACAAATCGACGCTTACATTTTCCCTCTGAATGCCCCCTCCCCACGCCCCCACCAAAAATAAATAAATAAATAAATAAATAATAAAAATAAAAATCATGAGCTGATCTCAGAAGCAAAGAAGGCGCGCCTGACCAGCTGTCGCATCCAGACCGGAGAAGCGAGTCGGGAGCCGTCGGCTGCTCGGACTGCAGCATCTCCCTTCCCTTCGCCTCGCATTATGACAGATGTATGAGCAGAGGCTCATGTCACAGGCTGTGCTGGCTGCTCCTTCCTGCTCATGTTGTGTAAAAAAATCTGCTATTGGCTCTGAAACGTGGCAATGATTACCAGAGTGGGGATTAAGTGACTCTGAGGTGACATGCGTTGGCAGAAGTTGACAGCAAAGTTGGCCTACTGAAGGGCCAATGCCACTGAGGGCCACAGAGAGTGAACTGAAGTTGTTGAGACCAAATGGCATTGATAACGCACGTCTTCGCTACAGAATTGATAAATAGATATCGCATGTAGGAAGCCAACGGGAAACACACAGATCAGGCGTAACATTGAGGCCACTGATGATCTTAGTGGCTTGTCTTCGGCTTTGATTTATTAGAAGTGGGGAAATAATGTGGAAGGCAAGCCGGTATGCAGATGTTGCCATGACTCCTACCAGAGCTAAGCACAGTTTAAGATCATTGACAGTTTGATGGCTTTGGCCTTTTTTTACAGCGTAATGCCCTGCTGTAAGGGACAGTATGACTTGAGGATCACAACAATGAGTTTGAGATGTTCATGTGAACTCCAGGATTCTCAGATCTTTAACCAGTCGTACATCTGTGGGTTTTTGCCGAAGAAGCTCTGATCCCTGGAAACCTCATTTAATAATTTGGCCACACTTAAGTCAGGACAATTTCCCAATAGCTCATTACTGTTTCGGTCCCTCTTACACACATTATGCTTGATTGTTTAAAGGAATAAAACATCCTAAACATTTTTCTGCTCCTTTTTTCTGACTAATTCAGATTTTAGACACTATAAATAAATAAACAAATAAATTATGCCTCTCTTTTTTTCTCCTGGCTTCATTTGTTTTTGCATTTAGCAGTTTTCAGAGATTGTGTTCAGATTATTGTGAAAATACGTATTGCAAACAAACAAAAATGCCAAATAGACATTCCGTTGACTTAAATATTTGATCAAATCTGTTTTGTTTTATTCAAATTGGCAAGTGCATTTTATAAGGCTAAAATATAAAAAGGGATTTTTAAAATAATAATACGTCTGAGGTTTTTTTTTTTTTACGTTAAGACAAAAGGATGTTTCTTTTAGAGCACTGATTGAGCGTACCATACAAACTCACAGTCTACGTTATGTGTCCTTTAACGTGCAAATTGATCGTTCTACTTGCCAGCAAACAGCTGAATGGGTAGTTAACCTGCTTCACATGAAAGCTGATCCACCTAACAGCAGAGATCCAGAGAGCAGTAGTGTAAAAGTAGCTGTTTACAGTAGCAGAGCCGGGTCAGCCGCCTGACAACGTGTGAAGTGGAATTTTACAGACTTTCCCCTTAGATGTTGCCGAGGCGCTAACATTTCGACCGTGGTTCTGGCTGCCTGAAGTCACGGGGAAAAGAAAGTGACGGGAGGAAGCTAAGTACGCTGCAGCGGTCAGATCCTGCTGATAAAACATATCTTGACCGTCAGAAAGTGCGACCACCCCTGTGGAAGCAGGAGTTTTGCTCGTTCGTTGGTCTGGATCACGTGTGAGTCAGCCTGAAGCCAAGTGGGGAAGACATCGGCAGTGACCTTTGGGAAGCAATCATTGTTGCCCATCAATCCAGGAAGAGTCAGCGGTTCTTTTTCCAAAGTTCATGGCAGAGGCATTAGAAAAAGATTGGACATGCTTGAAAAGGTTGTAAGGAGAAGGTTCTTCCTTTAGACATCCACCCGCAAAACCCAGGGGCCTACACCCGCCTAGGGTCATCGGGGGACCCTACGCTGAAACAGCCATTGGGGAGACAAGCGAAAAACGTTGTCAGTCCGTCACAGGCTACTTTATGTGTCCTTTAATGTCAAAGGGCCCCTTTGGACACATTAGATCAAATTACAGATATTTAATCACAGCAACTGATCCTTCCACAAGACAATGAGACAATTGTGAAAAAAAGAAGATCAAGTCATTGCTTCTAAAGCCAAATCCTGGAGTGTACTTAGACTGTAATGTTGGTAGAGGATTCTTTTTTTTTTCCCCTTCATGACTGTATTTGCACCCGCTTTGCTGCTCAGTCACCTGTCTCACAGTTCTGTTGCAGCTGAGGTGCGAGTCGTCATGGGAAACATCTTTGGGAACCTGCTGAAGAGCCTGATAGGCAAAAAAGAAATGAGGATCCTCATGGTGGGCTTGGACGCCGCCGGGAAGACCACCATCCTCTACAAGCTGAAGCTGGGGGAGATCGTCACCACCATCCCCACAATCGGTCCGTGACGAGAGAAGAGGAACTCAGCCAGTCCGCGTGGCGATGGGCATCTGTCTGACGCCTCAACTCCATGTGCTGTGTCTTCTTGTTCAGGCTTCAACGTGGAGACGGTGGAATACAAGAACATCAGCTTCACCGTGTGGGACGTGGGTGGCCAGGACAAGATCCGCCCCCTTTGGAGACATTACTTCCAGAATACTCAAGGCGAGCTCTGGGACTTTTTTTTTCTTTTTTTTTTTCAGTTTTATCAGATTACAAAAGGATCCCCTTTTTAATTAAAATATTTTGCACAGGATAAAAAAAAAAAGAAAAAAAGAACTGAAATGTTTGATGTGCATTTGAATCCAGTCACCTCCTTTTTGATCCTCTTAAAAACATAACAGAGTTCTTTCCGTCCTCTCAAAATAGAAAGAGGGAAAGTGTAATTGGTGGGAGCCAATGGGAAGTTAGAATCTCTTGCAAGACTTGGAAATATGATAAAAAAAAAAATTTTAAAAAAGATTTGCTATTGTAATTGCATCAGAATCGCTATTTCAAAGGTCATAAACAAATGCACAGCACATTTCAACAGATTTTTTCTCCTCATTTTCATTCTGCTTCGTATATTTTGTTACATAAAATTCCAAGCTTCTGCACTTTGTTGCTAACGAGACAGCAGAACGCTCGCCTACAGCACTTGAGGGCACCTCTGACTAATGCTTCAGCTCAGCCTCATTTGCTGTTTCAGATTACCATCATACATTTTGAAACAACCTCTAACAGAATTTGTTTCAACAACACGTAAGCCGTTTTTTTAATGTGACGTTGGGGGTTAAGTTTGGGTAATCTTTTCACTTTCTTTTCTTTTTTTTTCATGCAGGTCTGATTTTCGTGGTGGACAGCAATGACCGCGAGAGGGTCAACGAAGCCCGCGAGGAGCTGATGAGGATGCTAGCCGAGGACGAGCTGCGGGACGCCGTTCTTCTCGTCTTCGCCAACAAACAAGTGAAGTCGCCTTCTTATGTCCTCATGTCACGCGCTTTCTTTCCGTTGTTCCCTTCAGCTGAGGGGTTTCCTCACCTGACCGCTCTGCTCTGCGTGGTTTTTGCCCAGGACTTGCCCAACGCCATGAACGCCGCAGAGATCACGGACAAGCTGGGCCTGCACTCCTTACGCCACCGCAACTGGTACATCCAGGCCACCTGCGCCACCAGCGGGGACGGCCTCTACGAGGGCCTCGACTGGCTGGCCAACCAGCTGAAGAACAAGAAGTGAGGAGCTGGCCGGGGAAGAGTCTGGGTGGAAGGTTGCAGTAAGTCTGTCGTGTTCACTAAATAGCGAGAAATCACTCAAAAAGCTCCCAGGAGATAGACTCTCCCCGCTCATATTTCTATCTTTCCGTTTCTGTACTTTTGATTCATTCGACTCGTTTGGATCTGTGGTGAGATTTCTGTTTTATTTTTCTAATTAATGACTTACAAACAAATCGTGTCAAAGCTGATCAAAACTGATCTATGCTTTTCAGACGGAACGCGTCAAATATCGGGACTTAATTGTGTAACATTACAACGAAGGCGTGTGACTCTCCACTTCTTTACAGTCTGTGAGTCGCATCGAATATTTGCCATTTTCAGAACGTGACGGCAGAATCGCCTCACCTTAGAATCCACGACCGTGGTGTAAATTTCATAGAACGTCGTAAACGTGTAGAGGGATAGTATGCTAGAACATCAACTCACAATTTTACATGCAGTTCGCTTCTACAGGCTCAGACAATATAAGCTTTCACTGGCGTGGAATTGTGCTCCCCGGATTTTATTTACGTGACAGAACGAATTAGGTTCAAGATTGTATTTATTTTAAACATTATTTTTTTCTCTATTTATTTCAAGAGACATGAACTCTGCCGATGCCGATATGAATGATCGCCTTCGTTTGTTTATTTATCGATTGACGTCAAGCTCAGAGTGCGTTGAATGGTTTCTTTTTTTTTTTTTAATGCAACGTGCACACGCTGCTCAGGCAGCTGTGTGAAAAAACAAAAACAAACGAAAGCCTCTGTAGTTTGACTGTGTATTATTGCTGCTTATCCAACCTGCATGGAAATATCCCTCATTTGGCCTTGTGGGAACTCATGAAGGCTTCTGCTGTAAATACTACAAAGCAAATGTTCTCGGTGGCTCAGAGAGGGTTAAAGACAACTCATCCGGCCTCATCGAGGTGTGATATCCAAGCTAATGCAGACGACAGAACAGACAGCCTCTCAGCTTAGCGAGGAGAGAAAAAGAAGAGAAAAAAAAAAGAAAAAGCACTGCTGTCGGCTTTTCCTGCAGAGAGTGATTCAGCATAGCATGTGATTGGCAGTTTTTTTTAGAGCTTACTCAGTTCTGAATGTTTATTTATTAGAAAATCCCATTTTTCTGCTCCGGCTTCTTCATTCGTCGGGGCTTTGCTCGTTCGTCACACGTGTTACGGCTTTTGTTAACCAGATCTCCGTATGTGTCTCGTCGCACATTGTCGTTTGTCGCACTACACACAAACGCACTGCCCTGTGCTGCTTGTCCTTCCTGTTCCTTCATTTTGTTTAATTTCATCGTTTTAGGTCGATTTTCCTTACGCCTTGAGTTTTCGCACAGTCACAAAACAAGAGAGAGCGATTGAAAGTCATACTGCATCATACGGCATGTTAATACTGTAAAAGATGTGTAATTAAAAGTGAAATATACTGTACTAGCCTGTTTCCTTCAGACTATATTTGTTAGTCAGAATCACTGCTGCTGGCGGGATCAATGCTGTACTAAAACAATTGTCATGAATTTGTGTAAAGTTTACCGAAAAAAACCTTCTAATATGCAAACGAGCATGCTTTTTTATGTCGGCGCGCAACTGTATATACTGTATGTTACCGTGGCAGGAGAAGTGATCCACTGTTACTCTCAGTGTAGATAAATGGGTCAGCGTGTTGGCAGCTGATTACAACTGACAACAACTTGTGCGTGTGACGTGTTTATCTATCATGTTCTGTTTGCTGTGAATTTTCATTTTGTGGCCTTATTATGTCAGTGGTTTCTTTTCTCTTTGATAACAGGTTTGCTTGTGGAGAACACGTCCAGTATTTCACCTGATAGCTGTGACATTGTTGTGGCTAAACATCCTTCTTTCAGAGATTATTATTATTATTATTATTATCATTTTTATTATCATCGTCAGGCGAAGAGAAACGAGGCCGGGCAACATTTTGTTCTGATGTGTTTCCAGAAATTGACTCAGAAGGAAACCGTTAGAATGTGAACAGGACGTGAACACAAACTGGTGTCAAAATTAAGAATGATCTGATGATTCCTGGTATTTCAAAAATCAATAAACGACCAAATTAAACTGATTTCTCTTGTTTCTGCTTCATGTGTGATGTTTTTGCTTTAAGCTCAGTATTCGAACACTTCACCGGGGCAGACAAGTTCTACGAATTAGGTCGTTTTTGAAAAGTTCATTTACGTCAGCTTGTTTCACCAAGTTTGATTACACGCGGATGTTTTCAAGCATTATGACGATTTTTTTTTTTTTTTTTTGCTGAAAATGAAATAAAATGTAGGGTTAGAATATTAGATGAGACCAATAAAAATTTAACATAAATAATGTTTTTAACACATGACTGTATATAAAACATTAGAGGCAGTCTTGAAAAGTCTGGAAATGCTCCAAATGTGGATTTCCTTTTTCCTAATTCCTCAGAACTTTGTACGGAAGGTCCCAAAACCAAAACAAAAATTCAGTGTAATACTGTATTGATATATTCTAAAGTGGTGGTGGACACCAAAATAATTGCTTAAACAGGTGTAAAGAACATGACTACATGTTTGTTTGTTTGTTTTTTCTCCCCTCATCCGAAGCTGTTGGCATTAAGAAAACTTTGGCACAGTCTTCTAGTTCCCTTGTGGACTCATTTTGTCTGAGCTGATCGGTAGGGCGTGTGGGGGGGCGAAGGGGGGAAGTATGCAGCTGTGTCTCCAAGGGTGTGACAGCAGTATGTTGAGTCGGAGCTGCTCCCAGAGTCACCAGCTCCCCCCGGGGCCCCCTGCAGGACGGCTACAATGGCGGCCACAGGGCGGATGCCATAGCTGGGATTCCCACCCGTAACCGGGACACCTTCGCCCAGGGCACAGACACACTGGCAGCAGCCACACAATCAATTCATCAATCTCTGAAGGGAGTGGTCGCTGCAAAAGGCCACAGCAGGGTGCGCTCACAGTTTGCTTCTCCACCGGACAGGGCCACCAGGACACTGATGCAGGCACTGAAGGAGATCATCACGTATTCATGTAAAGCATAGGACTAAAAACAAAAATTTTTTTTTTTTTTGGTTGTTGTTTTTTTTCTATGTGTGTGTTATTGATTCTAAACTTTTTCACACAAAATTATGTTTGCGTCACTTTGTGGCCGACTCCTGATTACATCAATCCAAGGTTCTGCAAAGTTCTATTTGATCTTTAAAGTCCAACTGAATATAATGCTACATAGCATTAGCAAGCATAACAACTAATAAGTACTTTAAAAATAAATAAAAAAATGACCTTGCATTTATGAACACACTGACACTGAGTACACCTGCAGCAGGCTGGGACTCCAGGAGCCAACGCTCAGACTCTGGCTCCCCCTACCGGACAGAAATGTATAAGACAATCACGTATATTTCAACTTCTGTAAAAAGCTATTATCGCTTAATTTTCTACTTCAATCCGGACAGATTTAATGCAAAAGTTTAACATCAGAAACGGGTTATTTAGAGAACAAAAAAGAAAGAAAAAAAATAGTTCCGTCGCGTGGATACTTCTGCACAAGCCAATAGCTTTCACGTTCCCTGTCCTCTTTCCCAAAAATAAGATCGTGAGCAAATCCGTCTGAAGCACTTGCCGATAACCCGTCCATTAGCAGCGATTATATAGATTAGTCTGCCTTCTCACTTCCCCAGATTGAAGCTCAGGAATTTCATGTCTTCTCTGAAGCCATTTTCCCCCCAAATTAAGCTTGCTCTTGTTTTGGGTTCAGAAGTCACTTGACCGTCAGACAATGCGGCCTTTGTGGCAGGACAAGCTCCACACGCATCAAAGAGGTGATTAACCAGTTGACGCGGCTCTGGCGGACAATACTGCTCTTTACAGGGGGAACAGTGCGTCCACTCAGACTCCTCGGAGCTGCGGCCGCATGCAGCAGCTGAACCAAAACAACTGCAGACAGAGTCACACGGGGTGGCTCACAACAGGCAGAGTCGGTCTGAATCTGTTGGTTCGAAAAGCATGTTGTTTTGCATGGCTGGGTTTGTAACTTTTGGTGCTCTTTATGATTTAGTTCTGACCGAGATTAAAAGTAGACTCCCGTGCATGGAGGGGGGAAAGGGGGGGAAAAGGGGGGGAAAGACGGACCAGCTTCTGATTGGTCAATAATTCTGGCTGTGGGCCAATCAGACTCCCTCTCTCCAGGAGGGAAATTCCACGATGAGACCAAACTGCAGCTTATTCGCGGTTTTCGGTGGAATTGTCTGGATCCATCAGTCTGCTCCTCAAACTAATGTTTGGAGGAACAAATTAAATTTCACATTGTCTAAGTCTTTTTTTTTTTTTTTTGCTTGTTGTTGTTGTACGTATATTTATCTTATCATTCTGTCTTAATCTTCGTTAGATCCACTGAATTCCTCTCCTAAATTGCTAATTGGAGGATCTAAATCCTGACATGTTGAAATCTCAGTGAGCATGGACCAGCAGCAAGTCCTGTTACTCTGTGTGGCTTTGTCATGGAGGATACACCCTGGGTCCACTCAATCACATGAAGGTAGGTCAATTTTTAGAATACAAAAACATTCGTCTCTAGAAATGTGGCTTCGTGTTTTATTATATATGTATATATTTTTTTCTCAACCATTATTTTTTTTATTTGCAATGCTAACTATGAGTAACTTGCAAACATGTCGGTCTCACTACAACCACAAAGATCATTGAACATCTCGATCTCAAGTCTTTTGCACCTATTCTTCTTTGGATTTCGGTCTGGACTTTGACTGGACCATTCTCAAAGTCTCTTTGCAGCTTCTTATGTTTTTTTTCGTTTCGTTTCTATGATTGCCCCATCCTTAGCTTCATGCACCTTCCCATTAACCCCAGAATCCCTGTCCCAACAATATGATGCTGCCACCCCTGTGTTTCATAATTGAACTATTTACTAACAAAACACTAGAGAGACACCTGTGGTTATACTTTCAAAACTTTTATAGTTCTACTTTCGAGTGAAATACGTGCATGTATGCATGTGTGCATGCATGTAGGACTGAATTGCAAGTGTTTTTTACTTAGGATGTTCCAACTGTGTGCAGTGTCACTGCTGACATGAAGGCCTTGGAACGATCTTGCCTCTACCTGCAAAGTTCAAAATAAAAACAGGAAGTATGACTCATGATGTGTTCCCTGCTGCAGGTGTCTAATCTCTGCACAAAATGAACCAGAACAACGTACAGTTTTAGTCACTTGCCAGGAGGTGGAACGCGTCTCTTTCCGTTCATAATATTTCCGCTCCTCCGCCAGAGCGTCCTACTCACACATGGGCCATTGTCTTTCTGGTATGAGCTCAGCAACACTTTCCCTGCAGACGCGCACATACAGACACAGAAGCTCTGTATGTCAGTGCATCACTCTTCGCTCTCTGAGACACAGAGTCCACATTTATAGCTTTATCACAACGCTGAGCTTTGTCTGAGGGGGGGAAAAAAAACCCTCGACCCCTCGGCCTTTTCTTTACGACCCTGAGGGCCTGGGCTGCTCCTGCACCCGACTGTCTGTTTGCCTCACATCAAACCCCGTGGCTCCTCCGAGAGAAACAAAGCTTGAAATTACCGCAGAAAACAACACAGCCAACGGGATTCAGGCTCACAATTTGAGCATATGTTAGTATATTTGTCATTTCAGGGACAGAGTGACTGGTGAGAGGTAATGGAAAGGCAGATGCAGTTGTGTTCAGGTGATACTGGAAAAAGTCGGCTAAAGGAAATCTTGAGACCGGAGCAGAGGTTCTTCATTTCAGGCACGAACCCTCAACAAACACCCACAACTAACGTTTAGATCAAATCCTTTTCATGTTCTACTATAGTCCAGTCAAAATCAGAACCAGCTCCATGAAGAATTCATCATGAAGACTGACATTATTTGTTCGCGGTCACTCTCCATCCAGTCTGAGTTTGTGTTGCTTTGCAAAGACAAATGAGCAAAAATGTTCACTTTTCCAGATGCACAAAATGCTTGTGCAAGCCATACTTGCTGTTATTTGCAGGGGTTTTTTTGTTTCTTGTGAAGAGTCTGTTGTTGTTCTGTATGCACAAATCTCACATTTTTAACTGTGATACATTCAGGTGCAAAATTCTTTTAAACAGATTGTGCTATTTAAAATGACGGTACAGGTAAATTTGTCCTAACTGTGAAGTCTCTTTTCATTATTTTTACCTTGGTTTGAATATGCATGCTTCAAAGTGCTGCTGATATAAATGAGTTTCCCCACTTTGAGACTAAAGATGTTTCTCTTCCTTTCTGTTCTGTTCGATACGCGTAACAGCAGTGATGCATTTATAGTTTTGTATGTCACCTTTTGTGAAAAGAAAACTGAATCCTTTTTTCTTTCCTTCCACTTTACAGTCTTCTCTGTGTTGGTCTATCACAGAAATTGTTGGTGCAAGACAAAATGTGATTAAAGCTACAGACCAATGAGAACAAAAGTTAGCAATTTCCATGACAGCTTTGATTAGGATATTATCGGGGAACTTCGGTACTAATTGTTTCATGAAAACGTGTTTTTGCAAACCATACACTTCTGATATAAGAAAATGTGGTCTTTTTAAGATATATATATATAATTTATTTATTTATTTATTTATTTTAAATATAAAAGTGGGGATCTTTTCACTTTCCTTCTGCCAGAGGTGTGTCCAGGTACCCAGAATGGTCTGAGCTCCACCGGTTCTCAGGAGACTCAGTACAACCTGATCAAGGACCGCTACAGCGACTGTGAGATCATCATGGGGAACCTAGAGATCACTCAGATCGAGAGTAACTGGGACTTCTCCTTCCTCAAGGTAAACACAGCCCCTGTACTGTGCTTAAACCTCAGTAACAGATGTGGACCAGTGAATTAATTTCAATCTCGTATGCGATCATCGTTCTCTTCACCACCAGACAATCCGCGAGGTGACCGGTTACGTCCTCATCGCTATGAATCACGTCCAGGAGATTCCCTTGGGACAGCTGCGGGTGATCAGAGGAAACAGTCTGTACGAAAGACGCTTCGCTCTGTCGGTTTTTTTCAACTATCCCAAAGAAGGCTCCAACGGTCTGCGACAGCTCGGACTCCTAAACCTGACAGGTTAAAGGCGTGCGCTATATTAGAGCTAAAATAATAATAATAATAATAATAATAATAATAATAATAATAATAATAATAATAATAATAATAATAATAATAATAAATGAAAAAAAGGCAAATCAATGCTAACTGATTAAGACTGAAGTTTGTATCAACATATTGAAAAATTAGCTCCAGGATGATCTGCTTTTTTTTTTTTTTTTGTCCTCCAATATTTCTCTTTTATATCTTTAGAGATCCTGGAGGGTGGAGTGCAGATTATCAACAACAAATTCCTGAGTTATGGCCCCTTGATCTTCTGGCAAGATATTGTTCGAGACAGCAGCGCTCCGATTGACATCCAAAATAATGGGGAGAGAGGTCTGACTTTGAATGAGCTCATCTTGGACGCACCCGTTGCTCCCTCCATTGTCTCTTTATTTGGTCTGTTTGTCTTCTGTCTGAACTCGCCTCTCTTTTTCTCAGGCCCGTGTCACAAATCTTGCGGCGATTACTGCTGGGGACCAAATAAGGACCAGTGTCAGATCTGTGAGTCCCTGTCACACTCTTGCAGTTTCTGTTTTATAACGGTCTCATCCTTCTTTTCTTGTCCTTTTTTTTTTTAAATACTTAAATAGCTCTATTCATGGACGCTCGGTTAAAGATGTTGACATACAAAGATGAGCAGACATCCGTGACCTCTGTTCAACCTTCCTGCCCTTTGTCTTCTCAGTGACTAAGATGGTGTGTGCTCCCCAGTGCAACGGACGCTGCTTTGGCAGAAGCCCCAGGGACTGCTGCCACATCGAGTGCGCAGCGGGGTGCAAAGGCCCTCTGGACGAGGATTGTTTTGTAAGTTTGTTGCCGTGTGGCTTCTCAGTTCGGACGCTTTTTCTCTGTGCAGAATGGTCTAAATTGAGACGCCAAGGTTTTGAAGCATGGTTAAGGTCAGACCACAGCAATTATATTGGATATATGTCTAGACTCTGACTAAGACAGTCGAAACTCTTCCTTATTTTGATTTCAATTAGAGGTTGGTTTAAATCATGCTGTTTTGTTAGCTGCATAGCTGAAATGATGTTGTAACAGGACCCACACTTTCTTAAAAGCGAAACTTTTATGTCTGGAGCCTGTAGAATATTTTTCCCCAGAGACCCGGAGGTCATCAAGATGTCTGTTTTCTTTGTGTTATTTTTCGTCCAGCAGTGGTTTTTACCTTGAAATTTTCCAATGGATGCCACATTTTCTGTCTCTTTCCTATTACTGAATCGTGAACACCAACCTAAACTGAGACAAATTAAGCTTTCAGTGGTTCAGATGAATTTTGCTGGACTCCCAAAGCCTTGGAAATGACTGATTGATAGATATTCGTTTATCATTTTCTTCTGACCAAGGCATGATGTGTTGCTTTTGGAGATATTTTTAGTCTACTTAATTTTATCATGCAGTGGCTTCTAAAGTGATTCAGGTCTTATTCCAGCCAAGGCGGGATTCGAACCCAGAACCTTCTGGTTACAAGTCACTATTAGTATGTTGTGTTTTATGCTAATCAGATCTGAGAACCTCCGTTTCATTTTCTTAAGTGCTTTTGTTACACAAACAAATGACTATAAAAGGGTTTTTTTGTACGATTTGGCATTACGCCTAAACAGATATGTAAGAAATGGCAAAAATATTTCATATGCATTGATGAATTCGAATCAGCCCTTATTAGATGTTATGCAAATGGATCAAATGTGTTTTCTCCTTCAGGCATGCCGTCATTTCAATGATTCAGGAGCCTGCGTGCCTCAGTGCCCCCAGACCCTCATTTACAACAAACAGACATTTCAAATGGAGACCAATCCCAATGCAAAGTACCAATATGGATCAATCTGTGTGTCTCAGTGTCCTAGTAAGGAATTCATGAAATGTTTATCATTTTAAAGTCTGCTTTAATGTTACATGTTCACTCAAAGACTGATGTGATGTGTGTGTGTTTCTGTGGCTTTTCTTGTCCACAGCTCATTTTGTGGTGGACGGCAGCTCCTGCGTGAGCGTCTGTCCTCCAGACAAGACAGAGATGGAGAGAGACGGCCAGAGGCAGTGTGAGCTCTGCAGCGGATTCTGCCCGAAAGGTCAGCAGCACTAAAGCACCATTCGACCTTCCCCCCTAGCCTAGCGCCGTCTGCGATCAAAAAGCAGTGATAGATGGACTCGTCCCTGCAGTGTGTAACGGCACCGGCGCAGAGCACAGGCAGACGGTGGATTCCAGCAACATTGACAGCTTCGTCAATTGCACCAAGATCCAGGGCAGCCTTCACTTCCTGGTCACAGGGATTCTTGGGTAACTCTGCTTCCACTGGAGAGCCTCACAAAGAGACGACATGTACAGTACGTTATTAATGACGCGTTTTCTGTTGCTCACAGAGATGATTTTAAAAACATTCCGCCACTCGACGCCAAAAAGTTGGAGGTGTTCCGCACCGTGCGGGAAATAACAGGTTTGTATTTACAGATAGGTTTTTTTTTGTTTGTTTTAGCTTCCTCACAGAGACAGCAGTCGCCATGATTTTGCTGCTTCTAAGTAAATCTCTGTATTTACATATTTTCCTTTTAATTAACTGTAAAGATGCCCAGTAATGTATTATGAACTGGCTATTATTAGTTTCTTTAAAAACAACAACAACAAAAAAAACTTTTGGGAAACTGAGTTTCCCAAAAGTCTACTTTGCAAAAAGTCTACTTTCTGTATCTAAAATGATCTCAGTGAATTACTGGGATTTATGTTATGGTAGAAATAATTTCTTTAAGCAAACCTCAGATATTCATAGATTATTAAAGAGCATCTTTCGGCATATATTAGGTACGTAAAGAACTGTAAGTTTTCATTCTCAGATATTCTTAACATCCAGTCGTGGCCTAAAGAGCTAAACAACCTCTCGGTTTTTTCAAGCCTCACGACAATCCAGGGGAGATCGCTCTACAAGTAAGGATGATTTTGTGTGGGACGCAATAAATTAACAAGCAATCTGGCGTGTAAATTAAAATCTGGGTCTGATGCTTCCTGCTCAAAATAAAACCAATTTATGTTAAATCCACATGCTCTGTTGTAACACCTATTATTATATTCTTTCCTTTTATAATTAACATTAACATTTCCTCCACTTGCTGTGCACTGTCATACATCCAGACTAAAACTTGATGCAGACTAAATTATGAAGTCTGAAATACAAACTTCCTAACTGTTTTTTTTTTGTAAGCTAACCTCCCTCTGTGTGTGTCCTCCAATCCCCAAACAAAAAGGCGATTCTCTCTGATGGTGATGCGTATCCCCACTCTTACCTCCCTGGGGCTGCGCTCTCTGCGCTATATCAACGACGGCAGCGTGTACATCAGTCAGAACGCCAACCTTTGTTATCACCACACTGTGAACTGGACGCAGCTGTTCAGGGGCCGCAGAGTTCGAGTCAACAACCTCAGCAACAACAAGCCGTTTGCGGAGTGTGGTGAGACGCATTTCTTCGAAGCGTGTCGATGAAGCACATGTTTGATTTAAATGTCACAAAGGATCCCTGCTCAATTAACAGGGTTTTCTTAAGGAAAGTGAGCTGTTCTGAATCTTTGACACCTTTAATGTGACATAAATCACACAACATTCAGACAAGATCTTTTTTAGATTTGATTTAAAAAAGATCTTGGGGAGAGCATTTCTAACAATGCTCTCCCCTGTCAGATTTGTCTATTGCAGTTGCATAGAATATATGACAAAAAAAAAATGGAAATAGTGAAAAATATTCTTTCATGCATTTGCATAATGAAACCTGCCACTTTAACAGGTGTGTGTACATTCAGCGTCACAAGTTGTTACAGTCATTTAAATGGAAAAAAAAGGGGGGAAAAAACTTTAACTTTCATCCAGCAGACATCTAATATTTTATCCTGTTTTGTGCAGTTGCAGAAGGACATGTGTGCGATCCTCTGTGTTCAGACTCAGGCTGCTGGGGCCCCGGCCCTGACCAGTGTCTCACCTGTAGGAACTACAGCCGCCACGGCACATGTGTGGGGAGCTGCAACTTTTTGTCTGGGTCAGCGGTTTTGGGTTGACGTTTATGTGACTGCACCTCATGCGTGCCTTTAGTAAAGTTTAGTAAAAATGTTGTGCTTGCAGAGAAAAGAGGGAATTTGCTAAATCTGACAACGAATGTGCCGCTTGTCATCCGGAGTGCAAGCCCCAGAAGGGAAAAGTCAGCTGCACAGGAACGGTAATGTGTGTTTTGTTTTGTTTTTTTATCCGTAACTGGGATAGTGTTTATAAGTTAAAATATATTTTAATCATGTTACGCAATTATTCTCTGTAGAAGAAACACACAGTTTCTTGAAAATTAGAATATGAAATTCTCTGCTGTGCACCTTTAATATGTTTATATTTGTTTGTCTGATTCGTTTACATTTTAAACTTTTACATTAAAATTAACACTTTGAAGGTTTTGTCTTGTGTTTTCATTTGTTTTGGGGTTTTTTTACTCTCCTCATTGCGCTCTATCTTTGTCTTTTGAAGGGGGCAGATGAGTGCGTGGCTTGCTCCAATCTTCAAGATGGTCCATATTGCATGTCCTCTTGTCCCTCTGGAGTATTTGATGAACACAGAGGACTAATTTTCAAGTACCCCAACAAAGAGGGCCACTGTGAACCGTGTCATCCCAACTGCACACAGGGGTAAGGGTGAGATTAAAACATCAGCTCATGAATAGGTTTGTTTTCACTCACATATAAAAGTGTTATATATTCATGGAATCCAATTCCAGTCGGAAAAAGTTTGGGATTTTGTGTCGCAGGTGCTTCGGCCCAGGTTTGAAGGATTGTAAGATATCAGGCGGCAGGTGAGTGTTTCCCCCTGCTGGTGGATATAAAACACTGCGTGTCAATGTTCCACTATAACCAGGAGATGGTTGCTTGGTCAGTTTAAAGAGCTAGTTTTGCTGCGCTCAATTTTTGGGTATTGATTTTAACTTTCAGAAATGTTGCTTTTTGTGAGTCCATATATAAATATCACGAATCTGTTTCTTCTGCAGCGGACAGATCACAGCCATAGCATTGGGAGTCCCAGCTTGTTTGATTTTCTGCCTCGGGGTGTTCTTCCTGGGGTTGTTGTACCACAGAGGCCTTGTCATCCGTCGCAAGAGAGCCATGAGAAGATACCTGGAGAGTGGAGAGGTTAGGCTTCAAACACCGTAACATAAGCCTGCCACACACATTTGCTTCAGCCAAGAGGTGCCATGCAAAAGTATTAATAATTCTTTAATATTTCCACATTTGTTACATATATAATGTAGTGGATTTTGAAATGTTTATTTTCAAGGTAACTCAGTCTCAGTCAGATTATATTCTGAGTCTCTGTGAGCACAAATTTTAAGTCTCGCCCAAACTTTGTTATATTTTGGTCTGAATGAGGTAGGCTACATCTCGGGTGCAACACAACCTGAAACCCTAATCAGACTGAAAGGGACACAGCTGAGGGAACGCGCAGGCAGAAGAGAATCAGGAGATGGCAAACAGTTGTGAACGGGAGCAGGATGGGAGGGTACGAAAGGAGGAAATAAAGTTTAGAGACGAGAATAGGAGACCATAAAGGTTTAGGGTAAATCTAAAGAACCCAACTCTAATGCACAAATCATAATGATCCAATGTAACTTTTTCAAAACCCTGTAAGACTCAGCTGTGAGTACTTGCTCTGCTTTCAACAGAGCTTTGAGCCCCTGGGTCAAGGAGAGAAAGGCACAAAGGTTTTTGCTCGGATCTTGAGGCCGTCAGAGCTGAAAAAAATCAAACTCCTTGGCTATGGTGTTTTTGGAACGGTACACAAGGTATTATTCATTTTGTCTCGGGATCAGTTGGTATGCATGGAGTTACTATGATCTAAAATACAGTGTGCTTAAGGGCTTTTGGACCCCAGAGGGAGAGACGGTCAAGATCCCTGTGGCAATAAAGACGATCCGGTACAGCTCGGGTCGACAAACCTTCACTGAGATCACTGATGTGAGTCTCATCAAAATAAATAATAATAAAATATCTAAAAACATTAATGGCACAAAAGAGCTTAAATTTTGTCATAGCTTAAATACTCCAAGAAGGAAACAGCAATGCTGGTTTTCTATCGATTTGCTGTCGTATTAGTCGATGTCTAAAATGTGTTTCCTCAATTTGCAGCACATGTTGGCCATGGGCAGCCTGGACTACCCTTACATTGTTAGGCTGCTGGGAATTTGTCCTGGTCCCAGTCTCCAGCTGGTGACCCAGCTCAGTCCCCGTGGCTCCTTACTGGAGCACATCAGACAGCATAAGAACAGCCTGGACCCCCAGCGCCTGCTCAACTGGTGTGTGCAGATCGCCAAGGTAAAGATAGCCGTAACTCCTCTCCGAGTAAGATCTTAGATTGAACGTAAAGTAAAACCGTTTGTGTCTCAGGGTATGTTCTACCTGGAGGAGCACCGTATGGTCCACAGAAATCTGGCTGCTCGCAACATCCTGCTGAAGAACGACTACCAGGTCCAGATCTCGGACTTCGGCGTGGCAGACCTCCTTTATCCAGATGACAAGAAATACGTCTACGCAGATACAAAGGTAGATGCTACCATCCTGGTTCAGTTTGAGATCACCAGCCAATTAGTTTCTTTGCGTTTTCAAGCAATGCGTATTTGTCCACTCCATTCAGACGCCGGTAAAGTGGATGGCGCTTGAGAGCATCTTGTTTCGACGATACAGTCATCAAAGCGATGTTTGGAGTTACGGTAAGAAGCCTACTCTTCCATGTAGATGTTGACTGCGTGTAACCCCCAAGAAGAGACGTTCAAAGCAGCATTTTTGCTCCTGGACAGGAGTGACGGTGTGGGAGATGATGTCCTTCGGGGCGGAGCCGTACGTGTCAGTGCAGCCTCAGGAAGTGCCGAGCCTTTTGGAGAAGGGCGAGCGTCTATCACAGCCCCACATCTGCACCATCGATGTCTACATGGTCATGGTTAAATGTGAGCCTCTAAATCACGTCCTATGTGGGAACACAAGCACACCGAGGCTTTCTCATCACAGCGACTGCTTCTATGCAATCATCAGTGTGATGCTTTTCATTTGGTTTTAGGCTGGATGATTGACGAGAACGTGAGGCCAACCTTCAAAGAGCTAGCAAGTGATTTTACACGGATGGCAAGAGATCCACATAGATACCTTGTCATCAAGGTGCAGATGATGTTGTTTCTTGATTCAGAGCTTTTTTTTTTTTTTTTAACCTTGATTTGACGTCGTAAAAGTTGCTCCTCAACCGCTGTCCTGCCACAGGAAGGGGAAGACGCCCCCCCTGGAGAAATCCAACGAAGAGAGTCAGAGCGAGGACTTCTGGATGCAGATTTTGAAGACGAAGATGAGGAGGCGCTGGACAATGGCTTGACTACGCCTCCTCTCCAGCACTCTCCATCGTGGAGTCTTTCTCGTTCCAGGATAAATTCCTGCAGGGTGATAAAAATAACAAACACATATCAGCGTCTTGGTTATATTGGAATGACAGATTGGTTTTGAAGTATTGACACGATCAGTGAATGGCATTCTTCTTGTTTTTTCTGCGACCTTTTTTAGAGTGGTGTATCTCAGTCTGGCCTGACCGGCTACCTACCGATGACCCCAAGTCCAGCAGACAACATCCGTCAGGTGTGATGAGCACAGAAATCCCCACTAAACTGGTGTTCATTCAAACCTTTTTTTTTTTTTTATGTCTGATACATCTTGTTTTGTCCTTCAGCTGTCCACTTATGTTTATTGCACACGCCACCACACAAGTCAGTGAATTCCAGATAAGTGGCAAAAAATGGCCAAAGACAGAAAAAATGATTTGATTAGACCTTCCTCAAGTGGTAGGAGGCTCACCAGAGGCTGCAGTCCTCAAAACACTTGAATCTGCCTCGATGACCAGTGTATGTCTTCCTCTTCTCTCGCGCTGGCCTTTTTGCTGTCAAGCTACTGTCAAATAAAGACAACTACTGCCACAAAACCAGAAAAAAAAGTTTAACAAGATCACTTTAAAAAAGTACAAGCTCCTAAATAAAACACTCTTCTACGATTTACATGCTCATTCTTTGCTTTTTTTCGCTTCAGCTGTGGTTTCACCGGTCTCGCCTGAGCTCTGTGCGGACGCTGCCGGAAAGGTCGGAGGTCAGAGGAAATGGCAGGGAGGCGGAGGGGTTACGGGCCGGAAGCCTTTGCCGAGCAAGGCTCGGCTCAGAGAGGAGCAGCCCTCGTGTCGCTTTGAGTCGTCACAGGAAGCTTTCCACGGCCTCCAGTCCGTCCTCCTACAAGGTGTGGACGGCCCAGGAGGACGAGGAGGAGTTGGACCACTATGGCTACGTCCTGCCTGGGTCACCTGAAACCCCAGAAAGAAGTAGGTTTTGCTTGTCTTACACTCGTGTAATGGATCATCGTATTCTCTGAAAACCATCTGAGGGATGGGTTTCGGTGTGCACTTTTTGATGAATACGGCTTACAACTAATTAAAACCCCAAAACTAAAACATTATTGAGGACCAGTACAAAATGTGACCAAGTATTTGTTTAACATGACATTAAATACTTTTGAGTAGGCGGCATTTCTGCATCATAAGACATTTTTTTTATTGGTCTCATTTCAAATAATCTGAGTAGCTAATTATAAAAAATAAAATATACAGTGGAAACAATTTAAACATGTCATTCTGTTGTTTTTTTATGAATTTATACGATACAAGTTTCAGTTATTGAGTACAAATACGTCACTCATCCAGTCGTCTTTATCTATTCTATGCTCTCAGGTACAAAAGGTAATCAGGTACCTGAGGCTTGCAAAGGAGCAGCAGCAAAGCAAAGAGACGGAATGGAGAAAGATCGGCTTCACTGCAGGAGAGAGATCAAATCTGTGGATCATAAAACAGAGGTGAGCCGAGGGATTTGTAGGTATGAATACATGGACATCAGGCACTCAGACTCTTCAGAAGGAGGTGAGTCAGAATTGGAGAGATGTGGGAGTCAAACATCTTCAACGATTGGAGCGGAGCCGGACCAAACAGCCGGGGGCTTGGTCAAAGAGAGAAAGGGGGAAGAAGAAACTGAAACTTGCCACACAAATAAACAAGCCGTAGTAACAGAGGATCCCAGTGGCGGTGTTGTGCCCGGGGCAGATGTTTTGGCAGCTGGAGCCGGTACGGTGGAGGAGTACGAGGAGATGAGCAGATTTGAAAAGGTGCCTGGTGAGCGGGGGCACGCGGAATACGAGAACCTCCCAGCGAAGACGAGGGCCGTTCCCGAGGAGACAGACGGTGACAGGTGTGCAGGGATCGGGGAATACATCAAGGTGTGTGCTGGCATCAGGGAACCTGGCAACAACACATCGTTCGACAACCCAGACTACTGGCACAGCAGGCTGTTCCTCAAACCAGATGCTGTACGCACATAATCAGTCGGACTGGGACAGCAAAAGGGGAACGGACGCATATTTTCTAGTTTTCTGAGATTTTTTCTTCCCCCAGCTTATTTTGGTTTTATTTGAAAACAAAAAAACGAAAAATAAATTTTTTTTTTTTTTTACTTCACTGGTGTTTACTAGTGAACCAAATACGAGTTAAGTACAGAGCCATAGATTACAAGTGTTTACAAGCTTATCATCTTCAGATAGGATGTTTTTTTTTTTACTTCACTTTTTTCCATTGGCTAATTATTATTATATCATATAATTAATTATTAAGCCTCCTTTGTACTTTATATTTACATGTAAGTGAATGTTCTTTTTTTAAATGTGGTTTCTTGGTTTTGCAAATATTTAATCATTATATCACTGGTGTGTGTGTGTGCTGTAAACGTTTCCACTATCACCACAATAGTTGAATAAATAAATAAAAGTATTAATTTTGTATGACTGCAGACTCATTCACTGGTTTGCATTGTGCTTGAATCTTTATATAACTACCAAAAATTATTATTAGCTTGTCTTGAGGGACATCATGAACAGCAGAACATGACACAATGTGAGGCAGAGGAATATCTCAATAAGTGCCATTATCAAAGTATTTTTTTTTCCTGCTCTACAGTTCAATTTGAATATATAAATGTCGGTATTTTCTTCTTATTTCTTAATTTTCTAATTTCCCCATGGTTCAGATGATTACCATACAAATTCTACTTATGTGTGATGTACTTGTCAAAAAAATCAGAATTACGGATTCAAGTTGGCTTATTGGGGTATTGAAACAATATTATTTCAGAATCTCCAGACATTGAACTCAAAAGAAGCGAGTTCTCGGTGTAAATTGTAGAGATGTTTTTTTTTTTTTTTACCTACTGGGCCACGGTAGTTTGGAATGTGACACCCCGAGACAAGACGTGAACTATCTTGACTTCAGAGTGAGTCTTTGACAGCGGGCTGGATCTCGTGTTCGATGAAGTCAAGCGGAGCGACAAGACCGGTGTTGTATCGCAAAAGGTATCCCTGTTCTTAAAGCCGCATTGGTCGCTGTGGGAACGAATTTGTCATAGCGAAATTCCTTCTCTGTGAGATTTAGTTGAAAATCTCTTTATGCTGCTTCAATTCCAATATTGATTTTTCAGAGAGTGCTGCTATTTAATTGTTTTTTCATAGCGATAACTGTGTGTGTGTGTGTGTGTGTGTGTGTGTGTGTGTGTGGGGTGTGTGTGTGTGTGTGTGTGTGTGTGTGTGTCTATTTAATGATATATATATATTTATCGTAAAATAGAAAATAGCATAAATTATGTGCTTAAGAAAATTTAGTTTTTCCGCTACGGTTGATTTTCTTCAGATGACGTTTAGTGAAAACGACTGTCGTCGGTCTGAAGGTGCTTCCCTGACGGGGGCGCTTTTTCTCGCTCAACACCGGTGCATTGCGTGCAGCGGCGCGGAAGCAGCGTGGTCCGTTCGGTGCCTGACTGACTGACTGACTCTGACAACCACCGGGGGGAGAAAGAACAGAAAAGTTACTCCGACTTCGCGGTCTGCACACTGCCAACATGTCTGGAGATGAGGAAACACCGGAGCAGACCATCGCCGAAGACCTGGTGGTCACCAAGTACAAGATGGGAGCGGAGATCGCAAACCGTAAGGGGGAAAAAACTGCTTTATACAGATCAGCTCATAAGTAACCCGTGTGACGTTAGTTAGCAGTGCCAGCTATCCAGGCAAAGCGGCAGTGCCATGTGCCGCAACAAGGAACAGGGCTGTGTTGTAATAAATAAAAAAAAAAAGAAAGTCAGTGCTTGTAACGGACACACACACACACAAAAGCGCTGGTCTTAAAACATTAATGCGGACAGTATCACTTAGTCATTCGAGGTCTTTTAAAATGAATCTGGCTCTATGAGCTCGGCTGCTAGCTCTGTAGCGGAGCTAACTGGCTAGCAGCTAGCTGATACCGCTAAACTATCAGTTAACAATGGAAACCCAGGCTAGCAGGAATTTAATGGAGCAGAAATTTAAACGTAAACCTGCTGCCAATTCAAACGCATACAGATTACGTTTGAATGCCACTCATTAAAAGAATGGTCATTATACATTTAGGATTCATGTTCTTCGGGGCTAAGTTACACACAGACATGCTTATTTCAAGTAATAGAAGCTCAATTAAAGAGATGGCATGATATGAAGCATCCAATCTGTATTGTTTTTGACTTAATAAAAATCCAGATTATTTGTAATCTTGCCATGCAAATAAAATTTCAACTTAAAATCATTGGAGTCACTTGTTTCCATTTGCAAGCAGCTAATCAGCAGAAAATCTGAACCTACTAAAATAATAACAGTAGTTGTTATTATAACAGTAGTTGTTATTATTTGTATTATTATTATTAATACAAAAAAAAAAATAATGTAGAGGTAATTTAAGAAAATAAATTGTCTCTTGTGCTGCTGAGCATTATAGCTCAGATGGAATCCTTGTAAAATGCAGAAAAAAAACATTTGAATTATTTGCTTTTATCTCCAACCCTAAACTGTTGTCCGGTCTGGAAGTTTGAAATGGCTGCAGTTATGATTTTTCTCAGTATTGGGATTTTTGGGACTTGTATAAAGCAGCTAATTTACTGTATTGTGTTTTGTTGTTTGGGCCTTAAATGCAGCTGTCAGCCAATCTGGACAGCGTTGGCTTGTTCGCGAACGTAATTTCGCGAAAAATGAGACGAGAACCAAAAGCGTCAGAAACCTAAACCTCCAGCCATCTGTTATGTTTTTGAAAATTGTTAGACGTGCAATATTTTAACTGAGCTTTATTGTTAATCCTGCTTCATTTGCTTAAAACATCACACTTGATTTAAGTGCACAAGTGATGCAGTGCCTCGCAAAAGCATTCTGCTTAAACTTGTTCACTGTTTCTCCTTGTTGCACTTTGTATTTGGGATTTTCGAGAATCGACCAATTATTAAATTTTTTTTTGAACAGGACAGGGGTTTTTTTTAGCCTTCGTGGCTGTGTGGGCCCCATGTGCGTCGGATGAAAAACACAGCAAAAGGCGATCCGACAAAGTTCCGATTTCAGAGGGGCTGAATACAGATGATGTCTATGTTTTTGTCTTTTTGTGTAAAATATAAAATAAATAAATAAGGGTATGAGTACTTGTGCATAGCGCTGCATTTGTCTGATGAGCTGTGTATTAGCCTTTGTATTCTTTATTCATCTCCCTTCCATTTTGTCCTGCAGAGGCTCTGAAGAAAGTAGCCGAGGCTGCTGCGCCTGGTGTCTCAGTGCTCAGCCTCTGTCAAAAAGGAGATGAATTCATCGCAGCAGAAACCGGTAAAATCTTCAAAAGGGAGAAAGAGATGAAAAAAGGTAAATGCTTTTTCTTTTTTTTTGTCTCACCTTCAGATTTCCTTCAGTCAGTGTTTCAGTCTCGCCTTCGTCGTTCGTTCGCGTTCTGTCTCCCTCAGGCATCGCGTTCCCCACCTGTGTGTCGGTCAACAACTGCGTATGTCACTTCTCCCCTCTGAAAAGTGACCCGGATGTAATCCTGAAGGATGGGGACCTTGTGAAGATGTAAGCTGCCATTGTTGTGCCCACCAAAGAGGAAACTGTTGGCAGTGACGGCTCTCCTTACCCTGTGTCGTCTTGTTTTCTGTGTCCAGTGACCTCGGGGTGCATGTTGATGGCTTCATCTCAAATGTGGCTCATAGCTTCGTTGTTGGGGCAACCAAGGTGAGTTAGCAGCCATATCGTGCGTGCGCCGTTGCAGCACGATATGGCTAATTAATGATTTTTTTTTTTACTTGGCCCCTGTGCCGTCCTCAGGACAACCCTGTAACAGGGCGGAAAGCTGATGTCATGAAAGCAGCTTACCTGTGTGCAGAAGCTGCTCTCCGGCTCGTCAAGCCAGGAAACCAGGTGACGCCGTTTCCTTTTCATATATACTGGCTTGCAAAAGCAGTCGTGCTCCTTGAACTTGATTTTGCTCCATGCCTACCGCAAACAAAAACTGGCATGCTTTTTGTATTCAGTCCGGTGTTTGCTGTGAGTATTCTTTAATTACGACTGCAAGACTTTTGGATGTACTCACTCCTTTTAGGGACTTAAAACCTTTTGACTTGTCAACAAAATGTTTTAACACATGAGTTTGCTTTCATGTAAACCACTGGATTGTAGCTCTGACTGCATGTTTCCAGTTACTGGACAATCAACACACCAACAGGTTTCTTATTCAGGATATCACTTTACTTAGCTCTCATCTTCCCATTAGTGCTGATCAGCAGTTATCCCCAAAGCATAATGCTGCCACCGCCATGTTTCTCACAGGTGTGTTGTCAGGCTGCGGCTGACGATTATTTCAGTAATTGAGTATTCTATCGATTATTGATGAGTAATTGGCTTAAAAAAATGTCAACAAATAAGTAATTCAATGCCTCTTTGAAATAAGAAAATATTTTTTTGTCCCCAAAATCCAATAGCATGGCATTTTTTTTATACATTTGATCATTAGTAGCAAAGGAGGCATGCAGAAAATGGATATGTTTTGTAAAGTTTTTTCCTTAGTTATTGCTCTGAGTGTGTGGTTTTTTGTTGTTTTTTAATAAATGGCATGTTTCAGTGTCTGTATACGCCACGCAGCGATTACTAGATAACTAAATTTGTTAATGATCGTGTTCGATAATCGATTCATCACAATAAATTTGATTAATTGCTTCAGCCCGAGTGTTTTCTGATCTTTTTCAGTGACGGTTCCACCTTCCATTCATGTGATCCCTGCATGTATCCCAAAAGTCAATTTTCGGTTTTATCTCACCATTATTCACTGTGACCAAACAAATTGATTGAAGAGAATTGGTTGCACCAGATTTTATTTGGAGGTGTCAGAGTTCAGGAGTGAATTCAAATGTATGATACATCTTTCAGATTTGCAATTGTAAAAAATGTTTAAAACAATAGATTCTATGAGAGGGAGAAAAATCCCAGTGAAGCCCATTGAAGTTTGTAGCCTTAAACTGAGAAAACTTGGTGTCTGAATGCTCTGACTAAACCTGAAGGATCATGGGTCGCGGCGCCGCTAACACTTCCCTCTCCTTCAGAACACACAGGTCACAGAAGCCTGGAACAAAATCGCCAAGTCATTCAAGTGCTCTGCAGTTGAGGGTGTGTGCTTGTTTTTTTTTTTTTTGTTTGTTTGTTTTTTAAATGGACGATCTGCTTAGCACAAGTTTGAGACTAAAGTCCTTCCTTCATCGTCTGCAGGCATGCTGTCTCATCAGCTTAAACAGCATTTGATCGATGGAGAGAAAACCATCATTCAGAACCCAACAGAACAGCAAAGGTGAGCTTTCTCGGCGAACCGCCGCCCACTCGGTTGTTTTGTCCGTCGCCGCCACATGACCGCAGCTCTGTGTGTGTGCGTGTGTGTGTGTGTGTGTGTGTGTGTGTGTGTGTGTGTGTGTGTGTGTGTGTGTGTGTGTGTGTGTGTGTGTGTGTGTGTGTGTGTTTACAGAAAGGACCATGAGAAGGCGGAGTTCGAAGTACACGAGGTCTACGCTGTGGATGTGCTGATCAGCACTGGGGAGGGAAAGGTAACTGTGATGTAACCAGATTTTATTATTATTTATTTATTTTTCATCTTTACAATACTTGAGAATTAAAAGAACTGCTTTCTCGTTCAACATTGCAGGCAAAGGACGGAGGCCAGCGGACCACAGTTTACAAGCGAGACCCCAATAAAGTCTACGGGCTGAAGATGAAAACGTCCCGCACGTTCTTCAGCGAGATGGAGAGGCGATTCGACACGATGCCCTTCACTTTGAGGTAACGTCGGCTCTCTTCGTCTTCGTCTTCATCTCAGCCAGTCATTGTCGCTCGCCTTCCACCGACGTCCTTTTTCGCTACTTTTTTTGCCTCGTCCTCAGAGCATTTGAGGACGAAGCCAAGGCCAGGCTGGGCGTGGTGGAGTGTGCCAAGCATGAGCTGTTGCAGCCGTTCGCCGTGCTGTACGAGAAGGAAGGCAAGTGGGGCGATGAGGGAGGCGGGAGGAGAGTCGTGCATATGTCGACACGCAAGAGAGGCGGCGTGTCGTTTTGATTTGTAATACGGAAGATGCTAATATTCAAACAGATTTGAGTTTGTGTGTAGTCACAGACTGGTCGAGTAATTTAGCTTTTCTCTGGTTTTCTGCTGCAAGTCACTGTCTGTTGATGAATCCGCCTCCTAAAGTATTTTGATGTGTTCAGGCTGTAGAAATATCTATGTAATGTGAACTTTTGTATTTGTAATTTAAAAAGACATTTAAAAAAAAAATCAAAGTCTGAAGTGTCCAGAAACCTTGTGACTGTGTCTTCATGCTGCCCCACACCACACACACACACACACACACACACACACACACACACACACACACACACACACACACACACACACACACACACACACACACAATGCACTTTTCATCCCAATCTTCACCTTTTCACTCCCATATTTTCTCAGGGGAATTTGTGGCCCAGTTCAAGTTCACCGTTCTGCTCATGGCCAACGGACCTCTGCGGATCACCAGCAGCCTCTTTGAGCCCGAGCTCTACCATTCTGAGCACGACGTGGAGGACCCAGAGCTGAAGGTCAGACTCCTTCATAAACACTCGCGTGTCCAGACTTGCGTCGTCCTTCGCCTCATAAGTGTTTTGTTCTTAAAGGTTTTGCTTCAGAGCTCGGCCAGCCGCAAGGCTCAGAAGAAGAAGAAAAAGAAGGTGACTTTCCTGGGGATTTTTTTTCTTTCTTTTTCCAAACATCTTTTCTAGCTCTTTACTCAATTTTTATTTTATGTCTTTTACAACAGGCTTCAAAGACCGTAGAGAATGCGACAGGACAGGCGATGGAGACCGACGCCGCCGAGTAAATTTTTAATAAACGGTGGCAGGAACCCGATGAACCCAAAGAACAGACGTCACGATTCTTTCTGTCCCGGCTGTCTGAGGGACTCGAGGGCGCATCGCTGCTGTGAATGCCTCTGATGTCAGTCTGGGAGGAAGCTGCTCCAGAATCCTGTCACTCCATCATAACTCTAAAACATGGCATCGAGTCTCATTTATTCTAGACAAAACTTCCTTTTACGTTCATGAATTTCCACTCACACGTCGGCTTTGAGAAAAAAAAAACCTCAGCTAATTACCTGCCTCATTGGTCCCTGAAAGACATATTTACACCAGAAAAACTCCCATTGACTCAGCTTTCCTAACCGTGAAGAAAATATATATATCTATATATATATTTTTTGTCCTAGCATTTGACGAGAGCTCAGTCACACCATTCAGAGGATCATTGGTGGTACAGTTCAAACCATGCCTTTTAGCAGAGCGGTAACTTTTGTACAAAATGATTGACACACACATTCTTTTTTTTATTCGATCGTGTTGCTGACAAAGCTCAATTCCAGCGTTTACATTACGATCAATTAGGTCTGTGCTCTGGTGCATTGCGTAATCTTTCTAGGAGTCTACAGCGGGCCGCCTGGGCAACAGTTTCTACTCGCATCTTGAGACTCGTCATTTCAGTAATGAAATTGTGGGGGGGGTTCGTTTTCCTCAGCGGTGGACAGCTCAAACTCCCGTCGAGGTTCAGTCCCCTGGTGCCGCCGGGAGGTCTGACAGTCGTCTGTTTTTACACGAGAACTCCCAACAGCTGTTAAGATTTATTGGCGCTTTTGTAAATCTTAAGTTTCAGAGACTATTTTTGGAAACAATAAACCAACTGACATCAATCTTGTGCTTGTTTCTTTGTGCGTGTGTGTTGTAATAAAGGCAATTTAAGATGATTATTATTAAAAAGTATGAATTTCATCAGGCCTTATTGAAAACATACCTTTTTCCCTTTGGAATAAAAGTGACTTGTGAAGCTCTGGAGTCCATTTATGAAATTTCTTTGAAATTTAGGGAAATGGCTACTGCACAGGAATTCAATCTTGCCTGAGTCTTTCACGTTTTACTTCAACTTGCAAATGGGACGCAAGCGAACTTTGCCAATGTGTCTTCAGCACGTCTTAACATCATTTGGCATCATGTTTACCAACCCCGTTGTTTGTTTTATTAGTAGATACATCATGTTTTCTGGATATGGGTCAGATTTCATTGGTTTCATTGGTCTTTCCCACCTTTTAACCCTGTTACTACCACTATGCTATTTCAACGATTGAGATATTTTAGATGTTTGCGTTTTGGATGGGAATGTTTAGCTGTCAGAAAGAGGAAACAGATGAGCCTCGCACATGAGGCACCAATAAGTTTACAACCACAAGTCTTCAATGTGCCAATTGGGATATTTTCCACTAAATATTAATTTGTTATTGCTAAAAAAAAAATTTTTCGTCGTTTTAAGGAAACATTGTTAAGAAAACATAAAATAGAAACAATATCTAGGGTATTTTTTTTTAAACCGTAAATCTACAAACCAAACTCTTGGCGCCTTGTTGAACGTGATGAGCGTTTACCGCAGGTCGGCGCATTAGATCAACGTGTGTAATGTAATACTGCCCCCTTGCGACGAAGGAGTGCGTTGCCATGTCAAATTAGACCACTTCATGGGAACATTAAAGACAGAGAATGTGAAAAAAAAAAAAGGCTATTTTTATGTGTGTGAACAAGTATGAGAAATTTGATTTGGAAAAAATCATAAAAAATGTATACATGCTGATCTTGCATAAGATAAATGCTGATCTTGTGAAAGATCAGCATTTATACATGCTGATCCAACGTCTACGTCCTTAGACATTGGCTTCTACGGACAAACCAATGTCTATGGACATTTCTACCTGAATTGTAGAAACGGTTGAAAATACCATTCCTGTTCAGCAAAATGTTTCAACAGTTACTGTGTGGACGTGAAAAGGCACCTGTTTCATTTCTCTTGAACTTTACACTGCGATATATTTTATTTAGCAATAAGATGATTTCGGTTCCCTCCATGAACTAAACAGATGAAATATGAGTATTCAAATGTTCCCATAGGAAATGAAATGCTTTTAATTTGTTGCTCAATATAACTGCAGTAGTCACATTGGTATGTGTATGGTTGCACTAATATATTTCATTGCTGCAGCATTTATGTACGGCTTCGCTGGATGAAGTATTTGCCTCTAAAGATGACCTGAATCAGCACGTATAAATGTTTTAAGAAAATATAATTTCACAACCACTCAAATTTCCCTGTAATTTAAAAAAAAAAACTTTCAGTGATAAGACAGACACAGTGCTGGAGTTACCAGAGTTTTCATCAGTTCTGTGGACCATAGAATAGTGGATACCTCCCACTCTCAAGTACTGCTGCACACTGCTGATTACCAGGATGAAAGAATGCCAAGTCACAGTGTTAGAGATGCCGCGCAGACCAAAGTTTTGGAAGCATTTTAACTAGAAAGAAGAATTAAAAGATGGATGGTAATGTATTAGGATATCCTCGTAATTCTACAATCAGAATTTCCTGGTATCGAGCCAAGCTGTTTCTGACACTGGCAGGATTGCCAGCTGAATTAACTCATGAAGCTCACGCTTTGAAGCATGAACAAGTAATTTCCCTTGTCTCTTGCCTTTGGAAAAGTTGCTTTTAAAGCTATGTGTCATATGATTTGTTTCCTGTTGTGGACAAAAAGAAACTCAACATGTTGACCAAATGAACGTGTTGAGTTGTCAGCATTCAGTGCATTCAGTGCTTACGCCTCATCACATGTTCCTTTGAAATTCTGATGAGTTTTTGTAAGCAATACAACAGCCTGTGGGAACATAACAGGTGTCTTTTGCAGCTCCTGAACATTTTATAGATAAATTGGTTGAAAATTAACTTTCGAACTGAGACAGCTTCGGGAGGCAAGAGGTTGCCCACTAGATGGCGCAGTGATCAAGCTGTTGTTTCAAAAGGGGTTTTCAGTCCATGGAAAGAATAGAAAATATAGTTTCTGTTTGCTGACCAAATGCAATGAAGTTCTGCCAAGGCCAGAGGTTTAACTTGAGCAACATGACCCAGTTGTGTGCTGACTTCCTGTAAATGATATGTGCTTTAGGCAGGCACTAATTCTAGATCTCCCATCAATTGAATCGTCCTCGGTTAGAAGGAATAGGCAGACTCCGCAGGTGCAGCTCCGAAGGTTTATTGTTGAATGATGAACAGAATCATAGCAGATGAAGGATGGTATAATGTGGGTTTGAGTGTCAGAGTGTGTTTGCGTTTGTTTGTGTGTGTGTGTGTGGTTATCTGAAACAGAAAGAACAATAACGGTACATTAATAACCGTGCGAGCATGAACGGCTACATATATACACAATAAAGAATGCTCTGCAGCACTATATAAATCCACCAGGGGGCACCACAACACCGTCGATCAAATGTAAAGAACGCACAAGTGACAAAACTGTCAGAAATATAAGTAAGTGGTAAATGTTCTTACATAATGCTACATAATGCTGATTCAATCATATATATGTGACCGAGTATAGCGCAACCTGAGCTATCATTTGTAAACTCCTGCACCGTCGGCAGCCAAACACGAGGATGTCTCTACTTCTTGTGCTAACAATCAACACGAACACCAATATTTGACAGGAAATGGCACACTTACATCATAAAAACGCACAGGTTTGCACAAACAGGACCAAAGGGGTTTGATGGTGGACGCCACCCGCAAACGCCACCTCCATGCAACCGTCACACAGAAGCACGAGAGAAAATTAGCTCAGCTATGTGCAATCAGAACAACGAAGAAAAGGAAACACAAATGCACCATGGGTAATGTAGTCGTAACCGAACGGACGGACTTTTAACAGCCGCCCCTGTATTTGTAAGCAAATACACACATGCAAAGTCCACTAGTTCGGAGGAGGATCCAAATCTGCAGGCACTTCAGGAAGCTCCACCAGTTTGGTTACCGGTCGGATGTAAATGCTGTCCTTGACCTTCACCTCAGCAGCTCGAACGACGCCATCAGTCCCAGGGAAAACTTTAGTGATGATCCCAACAGGCCAGAGTCCTCGGGGAAGATTGGCATCAACAATCATTACTATCTGTCCCACAGCAGTATTGCCAGTAGATGTCCTCCATTTCTGTCGCAAATGAAGTCCCGGAAGGTAGTTCTGGATGAATCGTCTCCAAAAATGGTCGCTGATAACCTGACTATGTTGCCATCTCCTCTTAGACAGGGCATCATGAGGACCATAAACTGCTTGTGGTAGTCCTGCATCTCGCCGCCCCATTAGCAGTAGGTTTGGCGTGATGGGGTCGGGGTCCGCCACATCAGAGGAGGCATAACCGAGAGGTTTAGAGTTAAGGACGCCTTCAACCTCTATGAGAGCTGTTAGAAGCACCTCCTCTGCCACTACTTGGTCCTTAAGGATAACTTGCAAAGCTGATTTCACTGACCTGATTTCTCTCTCCCAGGCTCCCCCGAAGTGAGGAGCTTGTGGCGGGTTAAAGTTAAAGTTTATGGTCTGTTCGGCCAACCGTTGCTGTAACACTGGGGCCATGTTTTCAAAGGCGCTCTGAAGTTCTTTGTGGCCTCCCCTGAAATTGGTGCCTCTGTCGGACCAGAGCTCGTACGGTTTGCCCCGGCGAGCAATAAACCTGCGTAATGACATCAGGAAAGAGTTGGTGTCGAGGCTAGGGAGGAGATCCAAGTGAACACATCGAGTGGTCAGACATTTATAGATAATCCCCCATCGTTTCTCTCGACGACGTCCAATCTTCACTAGATATGGTCCAAAACAGTCTACACCTGTAGACCAAAATGGCGGTTTGTAGAGTCTCAGACGAGCTGATGGAAGGTCAGCCATCTTTGGTGTGGCAGGTGAGGCACGCCATCTCCTACAGTCCACGCACTGGTACTGGTGTTTCTTTATGGCCTGCCGACCTCTGAGAATCCAATAAGTGCGCCTTATCTCTGCATAGAGTCTCTCTGAGCCTGGGTGAAACAGCTGAGCATCGTAGTGTTTTATGATGAGACGGGTCAGAGGATGGTCAGGTGCTAACAAAATCGGATGGATGCTGTCAGGGTCCACATCGATAGCTTGTCGCAGGCGGCCTCCAACTCTGATCAGTCCACTGGTGCTGTCATATTCAGGGGAAAGAGCACTGAGACGACTGCTTGAGTGCACAGTGTCACCTGCTTGGAGGGCTTGGACCTCTTGTGGGAAGCTGTCCTTCTGTGCAGAGCGAAGCAGCTGAGTCTCTGCCTCTAGACGCTCAGCGGCAGTGAAGGAGGTGCCAGCCGCCCCAGTCAGGGATTGGTGGGTGGCCAGAATCAGGTCCTCTAACGATGTGCTCTGTGCAGGATCTGGTAGACTGTGAGATGTAGATGTGAAGCTACAGAAAACGGTCTTTCTGAGTTCTTCACTGTCACAATCCGGAGACTCTGCTGGAGGTTTCGGCCAGGCATCTGGAGGTTTCGGCCAGGCATCTGGAGGTTTCGGCCAGGCATCTGGAGTCTGTGTAAGGAAGTGTGGGCCTTGGGACCAGCGACTGGAGATGGTGAGCTCTGACAGTGGTTTCCCTCTTGTGATGTCATCAGCCGGATTTTCACCTGAATTCACATAACCCCACTGTGCTGAGGAGGTCAACTCCTGTATTTCACAAATCCGAGTCCCAACAAAAACCTTGTACCTGCAGGAACTGGACTGGATCCACTTTAACACTGTAGTAGAATCTGTCCACAGATAGACACAGTGCAGGGGTAAGGAGAGTTCGGTTTGGAGCACTTTGGCTAGTTGGGATCCTGTCAACGCAGCACACAGCTCCAGTCGGGGAATCGACACCCGTTTTCGGGGTGCAACTTTTGACCGTGCCATGATGAAGGAGGTGGAGATGTGTGCCTGTTGCTCTGTGACTCTCAAATAGGCAACAGCTCCATAGGACTTCTCCGAGGCGTCACAGAAGATGTGAACCTCGTTAGTAGCACCAGCGATGCTGTGAGAACTGTAGCAGCGGGGAATGGTGATATGTGGGAGATTAGACAGTTCTTCCTCCCATTCGACCCAGGACTGAAGCAAATGTCCTTCTATGGGCTCATCCCATCCTCTCTCTGTATTCCAGAGGGCCTGCACAATGAGCTTGGCTCTTGTGGTGTATGGACAGATATAACCCAATGGGTCATACTGACTGGCTAACACCTTATAAATATTGCGCAGTGTGACAGTTGTGTAGGACACTGAGCGATGCTTGTATCCCAGGACATCAGTTGGGCAGTGCCAGCTGAGACCCAATGTCGATTCCTGCGGATCAAGACTCTTGAAGTTCAACCACAGTTCACAGCTTTCTGACCTAGCCGTGCTGGGTAGATGTGCAACCACTTCGGGGAAGTTGCTGGCCCACTGTCTTATCTCAAATCCACCTTGGAAGAGTAACTCTCTCATCCTGTCAATGAGCAGCTTGGCCTCTTGTGGGTCAGAAAGGGACTGCAGACAGTTGTCAACATAAAAGGCTGTATGGATGGATTCATATATGTCCTTATGAGTGTCTTGATGTTCCTTCACATGTCTCTGAAGGGCAAACGTAGCACAACAGGGGCTACATGTTGTCCCAAAGGGCAAAACTCTCCACTCATATACGTCTGGGAGCCTCTCTGTTTCACCATCTCTCCACAGGAACCGTAGCAGGGGACAGTCTTCAGGGAGCAAACGGATCTGGTGAAACATGGCCTTTATGTCTCCACTCACTGCCACAGGATACTGACGGAAGCGGAGGAGTACACCCAGTAGTGTAGGCCCGAGCGGAGGGCCTGGCAGAAGGTAGTTATTGAGGACGGTGCCCTGGAACTCAAAGGAGCAATTAAAGACCACCCGTGCCTTGTTGTTATGATGTACCATGTGGTGCGGCACATACCAGGATTCAATAGAATGGTGAATCTCTTCTGGATGCAGCTTCACCACGTAACCAGAATCCACCAACTTCTTAATCTCTTGGTTGTATGTGCAGGCCAGGTCTGGACATTTAGTCAGCTTCCGCTCTGTGGACCTCAGCAGGCCTTTAACTGCTTCTGAAGGGGCGTGCATCTGAGGGAAGTCTTTCCTCCTCAGCAGAGGAGTGGCATATCTCTCCACGCCATTCACTGGAATCCTGATGGTCTTAGCCTCTAACATAGCGATGGCTTCTCTGTCCTCCTGTGAACGTATGACTTCCTTCTCAGGTCTATGTATGGGAGCGTCCAGTTGCCACAGACGTTGAACATTCCGATACAGGTCTTCAGCAGGAGAACGGAATGACGTATGCAGGCAGTGCATGTCTCCCTGCTGTGTAGGCATACTGCTACTTGGACCTTGGATGGCCCACCCTAGCTTAGTGCAGATAGCGACAGGTCCACGGGCTGGGCCACGCCTGATGGGACGAACCGGAGTTATGAGGTGAGCATTGTCTGAACCAATTAGCACCAGAGGCTGTATCCGGTTGAATCCCTCCAGCTGCACTTGTTGTAGGTGGTGATACCGCTCCTTTAAGTGTTCCACTGGACAGGACTGTTCAGCTAAGCTGAGCTGTTCTGCAGTAAAGGCATGTGTTATTTTGTAACGCCGTTTTGGTTGGGCCTTCGGTGACACCTGGAATGAGACGTAACCTCCCTTTATCTGGATCACATCTTGACGGATGGTGCGCAAGGATAATGTTTCCTCCTCTGGTGATAAACCTAACAACTTAACTGCAGCTGGGAGTATGATGGTTTTCTCTGAGCCGTCGTCGAGGAGAGCATACGTGTCTAGAGACGTCCTCTGATGGTGTAACTGAATGGGCACAACCTTGAGCATTACACGGCCAGAGTGACTGACAGGATTCAGATATACTCTGCGGGTACTCACTGTTAGGATGTTAGGGTCCCGCCTTCTAGCCTCAGCCAGGTCATGAAGCACTAATAAGTGCTGTTCTCCACAGTTGGTGCACGGCTTCTTCAGAGTGCACTGTTCCGGAGTGTGTTTTCGGCCGCAGCGCCAGCATTTGGATTTATCCTTTAGCCAAGTGGCGACAGCTGTGAGGTCTAGCTTCTTAAAGTTCTCACAGCCATTGAGGTAATGCTCTGTTCCTTCACAGTATGGACAATATGGCTTAAACTTCTGTCTCTTCTTGGAAGGGGAAGGATTGCTAACAGTTTCTGCCTTAATGTCCGTCTTTGGCTGTGTTTGAGCAGGATCTGAGCCATAATATATGGATGCAGGCTTACTCTGTGCTTTAGGCCCTGTAGGCGCTCTGAAGTTACTTCTCTCCAATCGTGGTCTGTCTGATGACTGAGTGGCTTGCCTGGATAGCTGCAGAACTTGGGACTTGCGTTCAAGCCATCCAGAGAGGTCGTACATGTTGTACGTGCGGCTGCTGCCTGTACGTATAATGCCACGTGTGATACAGTACTCGATGAAACTGTCTCTGTAGCTAGGAGGGAGTTTGGTGAGTAGCCTGTCTACATGTGAACCACACTGAAGCTCACTGGCGGCTACGTCATCCATAGTACTGAGGAGACCTACTAGGCTAGACACTGCCAGGGAGAAGTCTTCAAAGGACTGAGGGTCACCAACCTTCACAGGAGAGCAGTTAAGGATGGCGCTGAGCTCACTCTGGATTAACTGTCGAGGCTGTCCGTATCTCTGCTCTAATGCTTGGATTGCACTAGTGTAGGGAGTGCGGTCATGAATATAGCGCCTGGCAACTTGTAGAGCACATGGATGCTCTAAATGGTCCAGCAGGATGTGATATTTATAGTCCTCTGTGAGGTGTGCATGGGGCCCCAGTAAGCTGTCCAATCCTTTCTTTAGCAGGGCAAATTCACTCTCTCTGCCTGATTTGAATGTGACCAGTCTAGGCTTTGGGATGCCATATGATGTTGCCACAATCATCTCCATCAGGTTTGGCTGGTTGACTTCGGCTGTCGACGGTAGAAAGGCTGTCGTCTGGTATGCATCTGGAGGTAATGCATAGGTAGCAGGGTGATGGCTGGGAAAATCAGCAGGTGGAGCTGCATAAGGCTGGCTGCAGTTCTGATGTGCTACCGCTCCCTGTAGTGGCTGATACAGCGGTGTGGCGGAAGCTGCTGGTAGGTTATATGACGATGCCGCGTCTACCTGGTCGGCATGGCTTAGTAGTTGCTGATGGTGGCATCTCTGACTGTAGAGAGACTCAGCCTGATATGATTTGGGTTTCCTAATCTGCATGGATTGTGCTACTTGGATGACAGGTTGTAGAGCAGGCTGTATCACATGTCCCACTCTAGGAGGCGGAGCTGGCAATGATGCCGGCTGGATTTCTGGTTGAACCGGAAGGCCACTCGGCTGTGGAACAGATGAAGGTCCAGGCCGACCTACTGGCTGGAAGGCTGTGTTCGTCCAAGGCTGGGATGCAGGTGATGGCTGCAGCACATGCTGAGGTGCTGCAAGTCCATCTGGCTGTGGAAACGTCTGATTACTGGTGTTTGAAGACAGTGAAGATGGCCATGGCGCTGTCTGTACTATGGGGCTTGCCTTTAGAGATACGGATGCAGCAGGTTGTACTGGTCTCAGTAGATTTACAGGTGTTCTGCTGTCCTGCCTTGCTGGTGTCACGACGCTCAACTGATCCCTGGGGTGACTGCTGTATATGTTCCCACTGCTATGCTGTGATTGGAACGCAGGAAGGGATTCTGCTCGGTTCGGTTGTTGAGTGTGACTGTGTGGCATGTGAGGGCTGCATGATTTACATGTTCTCTCTAGTTGCTCCACACGCCTGGATAATGCACCATTGGTCTCTGTCATGGTGATTTGCATCTGATCATCGTTGCTAGTATGCTGCCCCATACTGCCTCCATTTTGTCCCATCTTTGATTCTTATCCTTATCAGGTTCTTCTGAGCTGCTGCTTGTTGACGACTCCGACTCCTCTGGATCAGATAGGTTATGCTCATAATCCGCCAGATGTCCAGGAAGCTTCCTGTTCCTGCGTGGACGGGGACTATGCTTGTGCCCTTTCTCCTGAGAAGTGTTGTCTGGTGAAGTTGCCATGGTGTTGATTCAACCAATGAGATCCGGCTCGAAGGACCATTTGTAAATGATATGTGCTTTAGGCAGGCACTAATTCTAGATCTCCCATCAATTGAATCGTCCTCGGTTAGAAGGAATAGGCAGACTCCGCAGGTGCAGCTCCGAAGGTTTATTGTTGAATGATGAACAGAATCATAGCAGATGAAGGATGGTATAATGTGGGTTTGGGCGTCAGAGTGTGTTTGCGTTTGTTTGTGTGGTGGTGTATGTGTGTGTGTGGTTATCTGAAACAGAAAGAACAATAACGGTACATTAATAACCGTGCGAGCATGAACGGCTACATATATACACAATAAAGAATGCTCTGCAGCACTATATAAATCCACCAGGGGGCACCACTACACCGTCGATCAAGTGTAAAGAACGCACAAGTGACAAAACTGTCAAAATATAAGTAAGTGGTAAATGTTCTTACATAATGCTACATAATGCTGATTCAATCATATATATGTGACCGAGTATAGCGCAACCTGAGCTATCATTTGTAAACTCCTGCACCGTCGGCAGCCAAACACGAGGATGTCTCTACTTCTTGTGCTAACAATCAACACGAACACCAATATTTGACAGGAAATGGCACACTTACATCATAAAAACGCACAGGTTTGCACAAACAGGACCAAAGGGGTTTGATGGTGGACGCCACCCGCAAACGCCACCTCCATGCAACCGTCACACAGAAGCACGAGAGAAAATTAGCTCAGCTATGTGCAATCAGAACAACGAAGAAAAGGAAACACAAATGCACCATGGGTAATGTAGTCATAACCGAACGGACGGACTTTTAACACTTCCACCCTTTCTTACATCAGAGGCCACATCATTTTAACATCGCAGACTCATAATCCTGTGACGTCCACTTCTGCTTCTGCTGTAACTTAGAGATGATAATTCAATTTTTTCCTATCAATGTTTTTATTGAAACATTTATTTGTTAATGCATGGGTTTTTGAAGTTTCAGAGACCAATGGAAGCCTGTTTCTTAATATTTCACTGCAGGACTAATAAACTGTCAGAATATACGAAACAAATCACAGTGCTGATGGATAAAAAGAAAAAAAAAGTCATATACCGTGTTACTTTATTTGTAAAAAAATATATATATATTAATGATAATAATAATAATACTTTTTGTGTCCAAGGAGATGTTGAATTATTTGTATGGAAGTAAATATGTGCCATCAGGATTTGAATAAAAAATGCATATTTACTTCCATATATCTGGCTGTAATATGAAAAAAAAAAAAGTGACAATATTGCATTTGACTTCAGGTACTAAAAAGTCTCAAGTTTGAAGTTGTAAAATTGTACTTAATCGGTTTTAACCGTGAAAGTGTCAGTTCACGAGAAGTACTTTTAAAACAGTTAACATGTTTCCCCTTTACATGCAATTCCCTTGAACAGAATCATGTCTAATAAGAAAGGAAGAGAATACTGGCGTGACGACTTAATCACATCTGGGAATTTTACAGGAAACCATCAGCCACGCAGATCTCACACCATCCCGGTGTTCACTGGGGAAATGCAGCGTGATGCATGGAGGCCAAAACGTTCATTTTTGGTCTCATCTGACCAGAACATTTTTCTTCCACATGATTGATCTCTCCCCTACATAGCATGTGACCAAAGCGGACGACATGGCCTCGTAACAGTGGTGTTGTTTTTGTAACATTTCAAGGCCAGATTCAGAGCGCGTGTACGCGCTCGGGTTGTTACTGACCAGGAAGATTGAGCACATCAGCCTGTTATAAAGATTTAACACAGTGTTATAAATGTAGCTCGGATAATGGGCTTTCAAATATCTATTTTCATTTATAATTTACTGATTGGCACCAAAGTACATTAAAGGGCCCCATTGTTTTGCATCATCCTTCAGCGCTACCCAGGTCTAGATGAGTTATTCTATATAACTCATCTGATTCTGTATCTCCAGAATCAGAATCAGAACATAGAGATGCAGAATTCAGTTTTTATGTTCCACCAATCTGGAGCAAACTGCAAAATTACTGAATCTCTGTTAAAAAAAAAAAACAAACAAAAAAAGTCTGAAAACCCATTTGTTTAGAGATGCCTTTGATTAATAATTACTGGAAAACAGATTGATTCTAGTCTGTACTGCAACTTTTTACTGCTCCTCTTTATGTTGCCCCTGTGATAGTGCTTCCTTATTGTCTGTAAACTGCTGTACGCTTTCATCATTTAAAACACTTCAAATTGCCTCATTGCAAAAATGTCCAAAAACAAATGAACCTGTCTTGACTCAATAAAATACACTGACCTTTGTGTCATGGAGTAATGTGAAAATGTTTCCGCGGTATGGATACTGTCAAAAGGCGCACAATACGTCTCACATGACTCGATTACGGTTGCTTCACAGAGTGTGTGTTCTCTGTAAGCAAAGGATCATAAAAGGCTTCACCCTCACAGCAAATACAGACAAGTGTCTGTTACCAGGAAACACCAGAGCTATTTTAAACCGGGTCTGTTTTGTTGGCAGAAGAGACTCTGCAAATGAGAGCCATGTGGGAAGGCAGCAGTGTAATAACTCATGTAAATGTCAGTTTCTGTTCCATGTTTTATCATTTCGTCCTCGTTTTGTCTCTGTGATACCCTGGATGGTGGCTCGGCTGCTGCCTGGATACAACGAGAGTAATATTGATCTGTGTGCAGCACGATACTGCTGCATCGCTGCAATCTGGAGAATAATGGAAAAAGTTAGTTTATTACAGTGATTTATTAAAAAAAAAAAAAAAAAGTCATTATACAGCTTTATTACACACAGACTGTTATATTTCAGGTGTCTGGTTTTTTTAACTTCAGTGACTATGGGTTATGATAAAAAAATAATGATCCGTTTAGAAGATCAAAACACTGCATAAGTCTCATAAAACATAGATTTTCCAAACAGCCATTGACCGAACCAGCCTGTGGGACTTCCTAGTTGTTAAAGAATTATGACCTTCAGCTCGTCAGCCTCTCATCTTCCTCTTGGCGATGCTCCTTAGCTCCTTAATGGGATTAGGTTAGGCTAATTTAGAGGCTAATCAGGCGCAGACATAGCATAGTCATTAACCCTTTTTTATTAACAGGGCATCGGTAAAAGACAAGATTTGGGTTAACTTTGTTCTTGTTGCGGTTCTGACCTTAAATTGTTATTACGCATTCAGAAATTCACTCAAAGTGGAGCTCTTGGAAAAGGTGAAGGAAGCACACATTTTGATCAGAATCAGGGCTGCGATCGTATCGTTTTGGTCATAAGATATTTGCTCCATGCTGTTAATTGTTTGGCAATGCTAAAGTCCCAACTCCCATTGGTCAATGTAATTAGTCTGTCAACAAAGGAAAGCATGAAGTCCTCTAAGGTTCTCTGGTAGATCGCTGCTATTGACTTGACTTGATAAAACACAGTTGAGCAACACCAGCAGATGACATGGCTCCTAAAATCATCACCGACAGTAGAAACTTCACATTGGACTTCATGCAGCTTGGACCATGTCTCTTTTTACTCTTTCTTCAGATTCACTTAGAAATTTACTTTAGTTTTAGTGAGGACCTATCACGGGTAACACGCTTCTTCCCCTTTTCTTGTGCCCTTCCCTCAAACCTATTTTTTCCTTCCACTCAACTTTCTATAGATGTGCTTCGTGCCAGTGGGTCAGTGACTGTTAGCGGTTTTCCCACTGATTGCGTAGGTCGTGACATAACGTTCCTGTTCCTGTTGGTCTGATGACATATTCTACATTTCTGGCGAAGTGGGTGCTGGGATGCGACCGGCTGCCACGATCCGCTAAAAACCACCAGAAATGTCCGAATTGCATCCATTTGTACGTCACGAATTCATCCGAGATTCATTTTTGCATCTCGGAACCTGTTGGCGCTGCTGTAAAGTTGCTGCAGTGGACATGAGCGCCTGCGCACACGGGGAGGATTTATGCCGTGACTGACAGGCTGCGTTAACAGATAACGGGTCGAGCTGCTTTTATTTGCCGGATGGAGTCGGAGGTAGTCCTTGTTTTCCTCGTTTTGTTGGACTCGGTGGTTAAATGATCAGAACCAAGTTGCTCTCAGGTTCATTTCCAGATGCAACATACCTCTTTTTTTTTCTTCTTTTTTTTTTTTTGCTTTCTGCGTGTTCGCCCCGCCCGCCCGGCAGCACATGACGCTACAAGTTAATACGAGGGTCTGAGTTTGTGCTTGATCTGATGCAGGGCTGCAAGCTGAGCCCGCCCTCTCTCTGGTCTCTGTCTCCGCTTGTCCTGCTTCTCAGACGCGGAGCGGTTCGCGACAGAGCCCTTGCGGAACCGAGGCGAATAGAAACACCTCTTTTTTTTTGTTTTTGTTTTCCTCTCTATGGTTCCTGTGATTAAACTGCGTCGCTGTGCGCCGGGGCTCGCCTCTCTGCGGGGGGAAAGGTAAGAAGGGCGGCTGGACCTAGAGAGCTGACGGTGACGGGTGAAGCCATCCGGATCCCAGCAACATGCACACCTCAGACGGAGACCCGGAGACGAGCGGCGACGCGGCTCGGTCAGCACCACCGAGCCGCCCTCCCGGTGAGGGGGCGGTCGGCGCGCTGTGGTCGTTCGGGAAATGCCTCGCTGCGCTGCTCCCGGTTTACCTGGCCGGATATTACGGCTTCAGCATAAGCCTGGTGCTGCTCGGGCTGATGATCTACATGGGCTACAAACACGGGCGGCAGGAGAAGGAGATGAGGCTCAAGTCGTCCATGTACCTCCTGGAGAACGAGGTGGAGTTCACCACGCAGAAGCTGTTCAGAGCCAGGAGGGATCTGCCTCCCTGGGTAAGAGGGGGAGTGGGGGGGGGGAATCCTCCCCTGCAGCTTTCAGCTGCGCACGGGGAAGTTGGATCTGCAGCTGGATCTGACCTTCACCGTTTATTACCGTTTTATGCCTTTAATTACGTTCGCCATGATCACATATGTAAAAGCCACATTTTTACACAAGTCATTTCCCCCATATTCCAGATATTCAGTAGAGTTTACATATATATATATATATATATATATATATATATATATATATATATATATATATATATATATATATATATATATATATATATATATATATATATATATTCTCCCTCTGTGAACCAGCTTGTGATCATTTTGTCCTCCAAAAACTGAACGAGCTCGATGGTGATCAGGACCTCCATATCTGGCAAGATTGTGGAATAAGCTGCATAAGGAGTGTGCCCGTGTGTGTGTGCTGGTGTTTGTGAGGATGCTGTCAGCATAGATCTTATTAGAAGATATAAGACATCTGTGATCAGTTGGTTTCCTGAGAAGCTCTCAGCTTAGTTTAACGTGTTTAAAAGCTTTTTTCTACTGCAGATATGACTGTTTAAAGTAAATGTACGCGACGGGAAACTGATTCATCAGTTGAATAACTTTGCATAATTCACTTTGCTTGATGTTAAAATCAGTCAGACAGTTGCTTTTTTCACCCAGCAGTCAATGAACGCGAGGCGGGGTCCACTCTGCAATAGCAAACTTTAATATATTTCATATTTCACTACATAAAAGAGAGTGTGTTTTGAAGAAAGTTGTTTTTTTGTACATCATCCTGCACACATGACTTCCCCACAGTGACACATGGTGGTGGCAGCACCATGCTGTGAGCAGGCTTTTCTCCTGCGTGGAAATTGATCAATTCGTCTTCGATGGACGAAGCCGAAAGCAGGACAACACTGGAAGAAAATCTGTTAGAGTCTGCAAAATACTTGATGATGGGCAGGAGGTTCATCTTCCAGCTAGACTACGACCCTAAAAATATCACCAGCTGCAATGAAATTGCATAGATCAAAGCATATTTGTGTTTTACAATGCTCTAGTTAAAGTCCAGGCCTAAATCAAGTTTTTCTGAGTGGGTTTTTGTGGTTTGCTGATGCTCTGCATCCAATTGATGAATTGGCAATAGTTCATTCTGTAAATGGACTAAACTTGGGGGGTTCTCCCAAAGACATCTCTAAAGCTGTAAAGTATTGACCAAGGAGACGTTGGTGAATATAAATCCACGCCGCACTTTCAGATTGTGAAGCCTTTTGTTGATGCTATCATCAGATAAAATCATTCCAAAGTACACTGAAATCTTTGTCTGTAGTACACTCTATGTATGTAATACAACTCAGTGTATTTTACTCAGTTTTTGTTGCTTTTCATCTACAGGTCAGTTTTCCAGATGTGGAAAAAGTGGAGTGGCTGAATAAGGTATGCTCCCTCTCTCCGTTGCCTGTTTCGCCTGTAGGCAGCTGTGTACTTTCCATCTGTTTAAACACAGAGCTGTCTGTATGTCTTTGGGCTGCTCCGCTCCATCTGGCGTTGGAGGCATCCCTGATTCAGTTGAGTGACTTCCCACAACAGCAGCATTAAGGGCTCACGTTTATTAATAAGGTAAAGTATGCACAAGTGGACTCTAAGCTGTCTGCTGGTGCATCGCCAGTGTCCGACGAGGATTACCCGCTCGTGTAATTAAGAGGAAAGCATTTCAGATCATATTGCAAGCTCTTTGTCTCTGTCAGTGCAGTCACTTTGCATCAGCACAGGGCGAGCATGAGTATGAATACTAATAACGGAGAGCAGTGATCTTGAGGGTAAGTTGTAATGGAGTCTGCGACAGACGACCTGCTTGTAGGACAGACAGATCATGGGCCTCGTTTCTCAGCCAGCCTGCTTAACCACTCCAGGCTTCCTGATGTGTCAGCCAAGAGATCATTTGCACTCATAGACATGCTGCCACTGAACTGTTATTGGAGTTGACAGCTTATAGATAATAAGTGCGATGCCCTACTGCGAGGATTTAACGCCTGCAAAGCATATAATTTTAGCACACATCAATCCCAAAAACTGATGCAAATAAAGCATGTTTGATAGTAATATGGAATATTCTCTTTGCATTGCTTGGATGAGCGCTGGAGGTGTGATGAACGGCCGTGTGCTCTGTTGCGCAGATCCTGCAGCAGGCCTGGCCCTTTGTTGGCCAGTATCTGGAGAAGCTGCTGGTCGAAACCATCGCTCCGGCCATCCGAGCTTCCAGCATCCATCTGCAGACCCTCAACTTCACTAAGGTCAACCTGGGAGAAAAGGTGTGTTCGTGGGACAGATTGTATGGGAGCTTTTTTTTATTAGTTTGCATCAAAGGTTCTGCCTAGTTTGTGCAGCATGTGAGTTAGTCTAAAAATAGAGCCTGCAAGCTTATTCCATATTTTTACAGTCGATTTTTGTGAGAACTTTTTAAAAGGTTGTTTGGAAACAGTCCTTTTCACACTGGCATGGATGAGTCGCTAAATATGTTGTAAGTGCATCCGTTTAAAGTATTTATGTGGGTAGGGTGTCAAAACTGTCTGAAGCCTACAGGTTTATTTTCCTATAAAAATGCTCAAATCATAAAAGTTCAATAACCCACAGCTAATGAAGTTATCTAAGGTTCTGTGTCGCTCGACAGAAGGTTTTCGGTTTGCTTTAATTGAAGGCCGTCTTTGCGTTTCACAGGCTCTGAAGCTGGTTGGCGTAAAGGCTCACACAGAGAACGATAAAAGACAAGTCATGTTGGATTTGTACCTCAGGTAACCCACCACAATGTTCCTTACTCTGTCCTTTTAAGCACAGCTCCAGAGACTGAAACCTCCTTGAATTACAATTCCCAAGAAGTCTGTTTGTTTGTAGCAGCCGATCTGTGTACTCTGCACAAAAATAACAGCTCTTTCATAACACCTGCGAGCTGCTTCCCCTTAGTTAAACATTTATCTTTACATTTGCCTCCTCTTTGTAGTTATGCCGGTGATGTGGAAATAAATGTCGAAATTAAGAAGTATTTCTGCAAAGCTGGTGTGAAGGGAGTGCAGGTACAGTGGTTCGGACGTTGTTTTTTTTTTTTTTGTGCACAAATTGAAAATTATCATTAGATTTAAAAGTCAGTTTTGAGCTGTGTTTTCTTCTCTTGTAGCTCCACGGAAAGCTGCGTGTGATCTTGGAGCCCCTGATTGGAGACGTGCCTCTGGTCGGCGCTGTTACGATGTTCTTTATTCGCAGGCCTGTGAGTGTTTTCACCGTTTGCTCCGCTTTCATATCTTCGTATGACATTTCTTTAAACTACTGTTCTCTTTCGCCTGATACTTGCAGAAGCTGGACATCAACTGGACTGGACTTACAAATCTGTTGGATATCCCCGGTCTCAAGTGAGTCTTTGCTTTCTCTGTTTTTATCCATATGAATTGGACATTTACTCCAACAAACAGAAAAGTTAGAAAGTCAGAAATGAATTTGCTTACCATGCATTCAGTAGAAAATCAGACATTAACAAAAGAGCTCCAGTGTACAGGAACAGGTTAGCTAATGGGCTAATAAAGTCATTTAGTGTTTGCTTTTACAACGTGTCCATAAATATGTAACATGATGTGTTGGTTTGAACAGCCAAATATAAACATATACCTAAAGTATAAGAAAACTAACTAGCAAATTATTCAAATATTCATTTGGGTTGTATTGGTAATATTGTCCAATATTATTCTTTTGCAGCGCCATGTCGGACACGATGATCATGGATGCAATAGCTTCCCACCTGGTTCTCCCCAACCGCCTCACTATCCCCCTAGTGGCTGACCTGCATGTGGCACAGCTTCGCTCCCCTCTGCCAAGGGTAAAATCTCTCATACAGTGGGTTTCTCCAGAAATCTGAAACCACAGTAACTATATTTGTGTAATTGTCTTTCCGGGTGCACATGTTCCCCATTAGGGAGTTGTTCGTATCCACCTGCTGGAAGCTGAGGACCTCACAGCCAAGGACACTGTCATCAAGGGGCTGATTGACGGGAAGTCGGACCCGTACGCCGTGCTGCGAGTGGGAACCCAGATCTTCACCTCGCACCACGTGGACAACAACCTGAACCCGCAGTGGAGGGAAATGTATGAGGTAAAGCAAATGCGACCGGAAAAAAAAAATCCACGACAAAAGATCTACAGGTTTTCTTTGGTATGAGTCCAGCAGCACCGCCTCCTGGTTTGTGCCAACAGCTCTGGCATACAAAACAAGGTGTGTGATGGCGCACACCTTGTTAATGCCTCTGCTTTTTTAGGATTTAACTTAAGTCTCTTATAGTCGGTGCGCTGCTGTTGCCGCAAACAGCTCTGCGAAGATTTTAATCGTCTTCTTTGGCAACAGGAAGCGGCTGTTTTTGAGATAAGAAGCTACTTGCTCAGGGACGCGTTTTGAAATCTATGTGCTGAATTATTCAGCAGTTTAGGCACAGCAGTGAAGTGTTCTTTACCATTGTGATTCTGTATGCATTGCGTGTGTTTTATGCCATTTGCTGCTTTATCTATATTTATGTCTTTATTGGTTTGGTGTTTGTCCTTCGGTGTGTGCGAATGTGTGCGTGCGTCAGGTTATTGTCCATGAAGTACCTGGTCAGGAGTTGGAAGTGGAAGTGTTTGACAAAGACCCAGACCAGGATGACTTCCTGGGGAGGTAGCTTACTCATTCTCACTCATCCTCACTCTGTTTCGGTGTGCTTCTCATGTCACTTCCATAACTGCTTTTTGCTATTTCAGCCCATGCTTCTCTTAAAAACATGAGCTGATACTGTGTTTTTTTAAGCTCTCTTTTTTTTTTTTTTTAACATTTTAAAGATGCATTGATTTTCTGTTTACGTTTGCTTACATCTTTCTTCTAGGGCCAAGATTGATCTGGATATTGTGAAAAAGGCCAGAATCGTGGATGACGTAAGTATTTGTGCTTTTAGAAATGAAGTCGTATCTAAGTGTACAGTTATTAGCTTTGTCTTGCTCTGAAAAGAAATATCTGAGTCAGACTGCAGTAATGTTGTTATCATGTGACACTGGAGACACCATGTGCCTCCTTGTGATCTCAAACCTGCAGGCTTTTTGTAGAAAACACCCGAATCAGCCTCCTGCAAGAAATGTGTGTGTAATGAGCCTTCTCTCTCTCTCTTTCCCGCAGTGGTTCAATCTGAGGGACGTCGGTTCTGGCAGCGTTCACCTGCGGCTGGAGTGGCTCTCTCTGCTGTCCTCTGCTGACAGACTGAGCGAGGTGAAGCCACACTGCGCCGCATATGTATCTTTCCATAGATAGAAACTGAATTTATAAAATACCGTAATATTTTTCTGCTTTTTTTTGTTTGTTTGTTTGTTTGCCAGGTTATTCAGAAGAACCAGAACTTGCCAGCAAAGACAGCTGATCCCCCGTCTGCAGCCATCCTCGCCATCTATCTTGACCAGGCGTATGAGCTGCCTGTGAGCCATCGTCATCACTGCTTCATGCCGTGAGCCGAAACTTTGAATCTCTGAATCTGATTTGTTTAAAATGTTGCAGATGAGGAAAGGCAACAAGGATCCAAGCCCGATGGTGCAGATTTCTGTTCAGGACACAACTAAAGAAAGCAAGGTAAACCTTTGAAAGTACTGTGTCTTTAAAATGGTTTTACATCAGTTTACCTTTCTCACATTTTGTCACATTACAACTTATTTCAATATGTTTTATATGTTAATTTGTGTGAAAGACCCGCAGAAAATATTGCACAGTTGTGAAGTGGAAGGAAAATCCTGCGTGGTCTTCAATTGGTTTGATAAAAACTTACACGTCACATAACCTCGGAGAGTCTACACCAGTGGTAAAACAAAGCAGTCGTGGCAGCATCATACTGTGGGGACGTTTTTTTTCCCACATGGACAGGAAACTTAAATATGGGGAAATCCTGGAAGAAAACCTGTGAAAAGCTTCAAAAGACTCGATGCCGAGGTGGATGTTCAGCGTCCAGCTGGACGACTACCATAAACATACAGCCAGCTCTACAATGGAGTGAATTAAAGCATGTATTACAATGGCCCAGTCAAAACCCAGACCTCTTGCGGTGTAACGCTAACCTATCCCTATCAACCAGTGTTTCCTCAAATGATTAATTCAATGGGGCTGAATACGGAAGCATGCCACCATTTTTTTATTCTTTGATTTTAAAATATACATTATTTTCTATATATATTTTATATATTTCACAATTCTGCACTGTTTTGTGCTGGTCTATTGAAACAAATCCTAAATTTGTCAATGTGACAAAATATGGAAAATGCTTTTGTGATGCATTGTAACCGTTGTTAGTACATTGGACCAAAGTTTGAGCTTAATGGATGTCCACTTCACGCCACTGCAGACCTGCTACGGGACCAACAGCCCTGTTTGGGAGGATGCTTTCACTTTCTTCATTCAGGATCCTCGCAAACAAGATATTGACATTCAGGTAAGTCCTTTCTACATATATGCAGTGCATTTCTTGCTTCCTCTGATCTATTAACTGCACTCTTTTCCTTTAAACGCTGATAAACTGTCCTCTGCTAACATGTTTTAGGTGAAGGACGATGACCGCGCGTTGTCCTTGGGCAGCTTGACAATTCCTCTGAACCGCCTCCTGGAAAGCAACGAGCTCACCTTGGACCAGTGGTTCCACCTGGAAAATTCAGATTCAGCCAGCCGCCTCTACGCCAAAATTGTGCTGAGGGTTTGTGTTTCTCCTGTTTTCCACCTGTGCATAAAAAAAAAGAAAAAAGACAAATGTAACAGGAAGACCAAAACTAAACTGGTTGAAAATATCAAATCAACCGTCTTTTATTGGCAGAAATTAAATCCAGTGTGGACATAAATACACGATTATGCCGTAGATTAAGTAGAAGAAAAACAGGGACTTAATTTAACTGAATATGCACTAACAAACCCGCTTCAGCAATGTCTTCTTTATTTCATTCTTTTGCTCAACAAACCCTCTCTCTATTCCCCTGATAGATTTTGTGGCTAAGTGATGACGCCTCTCCCACAACTCCGTCTCCACCCCCTTCAGGCTCAGGATCCGGATTGGGTCAGGGCGACGTCGCATCGAACCAGAACTCTGCAGGGTCCGGCGGGTTAACTAAACCTCAGCCATCGCGACCACAGAACACCACCCCCGACCCAGAGTTTGCATCCGAGGTGAACAGAAACCACTATCTCAAGATGGGGTAAGTAGAGTGCGCTCACAGACAGGTGTAACAGTGCCTGTTGTTGCTCTGGTACATTCAGGGAGTGTTACGAATCCATCTGGTGGAGGCCCAAAACCTGATAGCCAAGGACAACTTCATGGGGGGCATGGTGAAAGGGAAGAGTGACCCCTACGTCAAGATCCGTGTCGCTGGTATAACTTTCCGCAGCCACACCATCAAAGAGAATCTCAATCCTATCTGGAATGAACTTTATGAGGTTTAAATTTTGCTACAAAAATCTGTTTTGTTGATTTAATCAAATCATAATGTTCTAAGTGTCATTTTTTTTGTGTACGAAGGTGATTTTGACCCAGCTTCCAGGTCAGGAGGTCCAGTTTGAGCTGTTTGATAAGGACATTGATCAGGACGACTTCCTCGGACGGTAAAACTGTTGCTTTTATTTATCAGTTTTAACTGAATGTATGGAAATGGAGAGTAAACCTTTGATTGAATGTCGTGTTTGCAGGTTCAAGCTTAACCTAAGAGACATCATAAGCGCCCAGTTCATTGATACGGTGTGTGAAATTAATCTGATAGATTTAACCCATGTTATTATCTATATCTACAGTTTACTTTTAAAATTATTTTTAAATGTAGTCTATTGAACGTCTTAACATTTTGCTTTGTAGCAGTCACAAGCTTCAGTAGATTTTATGTATTTATTTTATGCGATAGACCAACACAAAACACAACACAATTTTCTTCCACAATTACAAAGTGAAAGAAAAAAAACCAACTGGTTTTTAACAAGTTTCACAAAAAAAAAAAAAAATGTATTCATGACATGTTTGGTCTGGATATGTATTCAGCCTCTTTTACTCTGAAACCCACTGACCAAACCAGAAGTAACCAATTAATGCTCTTGCTGGCAAATGTTGTCCAACAGACCTCAATTGGTTTGTTAAAGAAAACTGGAGAACAAGCATCATCACACACTGAGTGCAGACAGATGCACTGTTTTGTGTTGGTCCGTCACACGATATCTCCCAGAAACCTTATGAGACAGAAAAGGGGGGCAGAAATACTTTGCAATGCACTTCTGATCATACCACATTAACTTTGTTTGATTGTTTTTCTAGTGGTACACTCTTAATGATGTAAAATCAGGGCGAGTTCACCTGGTGATGGAGTGGCTGTCCAGAGTGACTGACCTGCCGAGACTGGAGCAGGTAAGATATGTACTTAATGTCTCTTTTTCTCATGACATGCAGTGCTTTATGAAACACTCACAGTGAAGTGCTTTATGAAGTAATACTACAGTGTTTAGATGTGCAGTCTGATTGAGATCTGTCCTCACAAACTCTTCTGAAAGGATCATCTACTAAATACTGACTTGGAAGAGATAAATACATATGCAGTCACTCATTTGATGTTATATGTTTTTAAGTGGTTTTCACTTTGACATTAGATATTTTGTTTGCAATTTTACTTGTCCATAAAGCCACAATTTGTTATTTGTGGTTGATTTTTAAAGCCAATTCAAAAGTGCAAGACATCCAAGGGGGTGAATACTGCATTGCACAAAATTACTATATTTTCATTATCATTGCATCAGCTCTATAACAACCACGAACCGAAGAGGATTTAGGTTTCCGCTGCAAAGAAAAACATTGAACCCACAGGAAGGAGCTCAGTTTATGGTGTGGTAGTTTCAAAAGCTGTACAGGATATTAATAAAAGGAAATAGTGAACTTCTGTTTTAGATTTTTGATCTCAACGTCCCTCTTTTTACATACAGTTTGCAACAAACTTTACCCACTAATCTTGTGTTGCACAGTGGCGTTATTTTCCTTCCTTTGCAGGTATTGCACTATCAGTCTCAACAATCATACCAAAACAAGGTTGTGCCATCTGCGGCCGTGTTGTTTGTGTACGTGGAGCGTGCCCACGGCCTGCCGGTGAGACTGTAGCCCTCGGGGGTTTGTTCTTCATTTAAAGTGCTGATATATTGCATAAAACTCAGAAATCCAGCTGCGAGTTACTTTGACACTTTAAAACATTCGTGTGGTTTCAGTTGAAGAAGAACGGAAAAGAGCCAAAGGCTGGAGCAGAGGTTACACTTAAAAATGTTTCATACAAAACCAAGGTAGTTACATTTAGTTTGAGCAAATTGTATAGAGCAAACCCAGCGGAAAGGTGTGAAAGTTCCCTTTGGTTCTTCTCAAAGGTCTGCGAGAGATCCACATCTCCTCGATGGGACGAAGCGTTTCACTTTTTGGTTCGTGACCCGAGAGATGAAACACTCACAGTGAAGGTGAGAAAGTGCTCATGCATCATGACCGTATTTGCTTCTGATCTGATGTTTCACAAAGATATATTCAAAGTTTGATGTCTTTTCATATTTTTTTTTTTTCATAGCTTTCTCACAGCTGGGGCCAGACTCTCGGGTCCCTGACTGTCCTTCTGAGGGAGGTGCTGTCAGAGTCAGGCTTGGTGCTGGACCAGTGGTTCAAACTGGATGGAGCACTGCCAGAGAGTCAGATACTGCTGAGAGTCACCCTCAAGGTACCACAGAAACATCTTTCTTAACTGCGCTGATCTTCAAAGCAACCTGTGCAACTTATTAGCAACTAAAAAAGTTGCTAGTTATATGTTAGAGACTTGAGTGGATTGATTTAATTATTGAAGAATGTAGAGAACAGCCAACGCCTGCACTTTTCTGCTCAGAGAAACTAAGCAGGGTTAGCTGTGGTTTGTCCGTGGGAAACTCCAACTGAACACCATTTGCTCTAAATCTTTTAGAACTTAAGGAACACCTTAGAACACCAGACATTAAATTTGAGAGATGAAGGTAAAAGTTCCTGTTTAGGTACAATGAGCTCTCAGTTTTAAATCAAAGAGCTCCTTCAGTGACAGACTTCTGCATCCTCCATGCACAAAGGAGCGTTTTCCCGTAGCGTTCCTCCCAGCAGTTGTCAGAACCCTCAGTTCTACCAAAAACTAAATACATGTTTACATCCCTACTGTTGTTTGCACATTCCTGTTTTTTCACTGCCTGTCAATATTCAGTTTTATGCAAATAGACAGATGAACATCTTGAACAATTTTTTTTTATTTTAAATGACCCTATATGCACATACTTATCAATCTGAGTAGGCTGTGTGCACTCTTAACATAAGTCTCTTATTCTCATTTTTAATTTTGTTTATCTTAGTGTGAAAGTGTATGCTTTCTCTTTCCTTTTACTTTCCACAGTCATACCTGAAAGGACTGTTCTATTTCATAATTGCATTAAGAACATTGGCCCTATCCGGAGAATTTATTGTAATCGGTTAATCAATATTAATTGGCCACACAGTTCCTTACGTGACAATGCAACTGAAATTACTTTGTGAAAATTACTGCACACTTTAAGAACTCTTGGTACTGGACACAGATTTTTTTTTTTTTTTGTAGTTCATGTCAAACTGTGACTTTTGAAAGTAGAACTAAGTTCAGCACAACATTGGCCCTTACCATGTCCAAACTACGAGGAAGCTGTTGCAAATGACTTTGAATTTTGTTTTTATTTACAGTTTGCACTCAGTTGCAGTTGTTTGAGTACCACGGTAAATGCTTCTTGTGTTCGCTGTGTGTGTCATGGTGAGCCCCTTCTTGACATAGCACCAGTAGTGTATTATTTCTCTAATAACAGTCTTCCTGTAAATACCCCATCGTAATGAATGTGATTACAGATCTATGCATTGGAGCCTGATTATCTATGTTCCCCCTTATAGCTAATGTCTTACAACCAATGTTGTTAAATGTAGCTTACCGTCAAGGGTATTGAGTCATCCCTGCAGATAATTGAAATCAAATATTTCAGTCACTTCAGAGGACACAGGTGAATAAATTTCAGCATTCTCAAGAACATATGTGTGTGGAGGCAGATGACGGGATACTTTTGGACGCATGGTGTAGTTTGTAGATTTATTAGGATCCGTCGCAGAATCCCTGCCATGAAGTATAGATACCAACTTTGTTTTCCTTTTCTTTGCAGATATTGGACACCCAATTAGCAGTGTGTCGCGGCACACCTGGAGCAGGTGGAGATGGAGGTGTAGAGCAGTTCATGCCCAGATGGGATCCTTCCCATCTCGATCTGAAGCACAGAAGTGGTTTTTCTATGTTCGTCAAACATAGTTTTTGCTCTTCATTTTTGTCCCAAACCTGGCTTGCAAAGACAGTCATTTTTATAACTTAGACAGAGGACTGCATAACATACACAACATGTTTGCTTTCTTAAAAAATGCTTAGCAGAAATGTTGGATTTGTGTCTTTTTGTCTATAGCGCCACAGATAATGGAAACTCAGCCGGCCAAGTGAAGCTCACTATCAGCTACTCTGCAGACGAAAACAGGCTCTTCATCATTGTTCACTCCTGCAGGTTTTATACCATTTTAGTAACTTTTTATCAGATTTCTCCTTCAGAACAGTTCGTTGCAGAAAAGAACGGCATCTCTGTTCATCCGCAGAGCCCTGGCAGCCTGCTCCAAGGACGGTGCCGACCCGTACGTTTCTTTTGTCCTGCTGCCTGACAAGAAGGCCACGACCAAGAGACGAACTGCCACCAAGAAGAGGGACCTCAACCCAGAGTTCAATGAGAGGTGAGACAAATGGCAAAAAATAATGGCGATACAACTAGAAATGACATTTGCGTTCTTTCGCTGTCACTCTGCAGGTTTGACTTTGATTTTACTCTGGAGGAGTCTATGCAGAAAAGACTGGACTTATCTGTGAAGCACAGCGGCTCCTTCATGAGTCGAGAGAAGGAGCTTATCGGAAAGGTACTTTTGAGCAGCTTGCAATAAGAACTGCAGTTTGGTATTACTTAAAGTTCTTTTTACTTTTACCAACATGATTATTTTTGCTTTTTTTCCCCCCTCAGTTACAAGTGGATTTGGACCAACTTGATCTCAAGGCTGGTGTCACACAATGGTAAAGAAGAGAGATGCTTAATAATAATTTAAACATAACAACAAATGTATTCATATAACTACTAATATATTATTTAAGTTAACAAATGTTGCATAAAATCACTTAGTCTGGGAATATAAATGTGCATGTTCTATGTTTTTTTTTTCAGGTATGATCTCGTAGCTGAAAGCACATAGAAGAATCCAATTTCTGGTACTATTTAACATAAGCCTTGTGTTGCTTCTGTGATCTGTGTATTTGTAATTCAGCTTAAATGAAATATTACACCATCACTGCAGCAAAAAAGAAAGCATTTGTGCCTCACGGAAACACAAACCATCAGTATTTATTGGAAGAAAAAATACACAGAGCTCATTCTTCTCAAACCCTTACATTTTACAGAATCTTTTCGGCAAGCAGATAATTTCACCTGTTGGATATTTGACAAAGGTGCAACCGTGTTGCATGACAAACCTGTGCTACATGTGCTTTAGGACATGCACCCATACTGTTTGCGTTTATTTTACATTTTTTTAAATGCCTTATGCTGTGGTAAAACTGTGTCATTGATTTACAATTTTCGACACAACGGAGAATGTTCCTTAAATGCTATATTTTACAGTCTTAAAGTTATTCCAAATATTACTTTGTTTATGTACGTTTATATTATTGCCTTAAGTATTACAAAACTGTGCACAATTTGTCTGTTTATGTGTTTAAGATGAAGTTTTATATGTCTTACGTGTGACTTTTCTAAAGCAGAGTATCACGGACCTTTAGGTTCTTGCCTAAAATAAAGGTGCAATACCGTAAGCTGAGTCTAAATCACTGTGCTTTTAGGAAGACCAACCTTTACAGAGTGCTGATGTTACAGCAACCACTGCTTCTTTGTTGTAAGTGTTTGGCGTATCAGTGCTTTCAATGAAACTAGAATTTTTCAAGTTGCGCAAAAAAAAAAAAAAGACCATGCTAATGTTCACCACTGTTTATAAATGAGACAAAGAGGTAATTTGTGGAGCAGGAAAGGAATATTATTGTACTCTCTGAACTGTATAGCTGCGCTCTAGGTAGCACACTTGGAACATATCATTGTAATTTGCTAAATTTGTTGATTAAAGTTTGCACTCATGAATCAAAGTCCTTCATTCGGTTCTTTTTTTTTTCCCCAACTCGGAACACATTAACACGATTTATGAAACTGTTAAAAGGGAACAAATTGTATGCATTTGTCCTCAAATTAAATTACACACTCAGTGGGGAATGCTTGTTTGATTAAAACAGTTAGGTACCCCATTTAAGGTTATCAAAGGGAACTGATACATTATGAAATATTTTTGAAAACCAAGCGCCGTTTTCTTTCATTTTCACAAACAGTAAAAAAAACAGTCGAAGTAATGAGGAAATTAAATAAAAAAAAAAAAAACTCTTGCTTTTTTCTTGCCATACTCCTACTTGGCCGCAAGATGGCAGCGAAGTGCTAGCAAACCTTTACTTTCTGCATCCAGCTGCACCGCTGAGCTTTCAAGTGCCTACAGATGTGAAAACGGGTCGAGCGACTGACGCCCCTCTTAGCCAATGGGAGCAAGAGCAAGTCTGTGCGGGGGCGGGAAAAACGAGAAAGCCAGCCCTCTGAGTGGACGCGACGGCGAACAGCTTAATCAGGATCACACAACAATAATGAATGGAAACGCAGCGTAGCCAAGAAAAGTTGAGCAGCAAGAAAAACTTACTGTCGGGCAGTAAAGGACACTTTATCAACGGCTTTGAGGAAAAATTAACTTTTTTTTTTCTTTTGGAGTGATGGATTGGCCGGTCGAATCTGATATTTCACTTTGGAAAAGAAAGCCGCGTTTCTGTCGGAAGTTTTGAATTGTTTTTTTGTTTTTTTTTTGTTTTTTTTTCTCATTTTAATCACCAGCTCGATTAACGGTAAATGGCACTTATTATTGGGACAGGGACAGGAAACCACCGCGTTGTCAGTCGAGTTTCGCTCGCGAAAAAAAGTGGATTATGCGGAGGAAGCCGTAAATGAAGCCGGAGAGTTTGGGGGAAACGTTTAGCCTCACCGTGGATTATCACCAGCAGAGAGATACAAAGAAGAAGAAGAAGAAGGAGGAGGAGGAGGAAAAAAAAAGCCGAGAAGTTTGGACGTCTCACGTTGACAGGAGGGCAAAATGGGTAACGTGGAGAGCGCTGACGGCCAGTCGGAGATGAAGCATCACATCATGCCTCTGAAGGTGCCCATGCCTGACCCAACCGAGCTGGAGGAGAAGTTTGCCATTGTTTTGGTGAGTCAGGATGAACCCAGGCTACTTCTTTTTTTGTTTGTTTGTTTTGTTTTTTGTTTTGTTTTCTCCTCTATATCTTTAAGTTATTATATCTCGACTACATCTGCCGAGCCGCTCCTCGCTCGCAGTGCGGTCCTGTAAGGAGTTAATCGTTGCGGATTTCTTAACTGGCTCAAAAGTGTGTTTGTGTTTACGCATCAACGTCTTTATGGCCCGTCATTAAACGGACAGACTTGTGCTGTCCCGCCCCTCGCTTCTTTTTGCCTGCCTGCTGCTGCTGCCCCCACCTTCCAGTCCTCTTCCTCTCCTGTGGTTCTTTTGTCTCCCCCCACAAAAAAAAAAAAAAAAAAGTCAGGAGCCTTATAGCTGACTCCGGCCTGCTGGGAGCAGCTGAGGGACATTTTCAATACTGCAGAGAGAGAGAGAGAGAAAACAAATTACTGTAAATCCTTGATGGAGCACATCAAGGCCTTTGTTTGGTTTAGTTTTCTCGCTGAAGGCAGGCAAAGCATCTGAGAGCAACATTTTCTGAATTCCCCCAAAACTCCCACACCCGAGGAGTGTCTCCCCTCCCCTTTTTCCTCCTTCCCTCCACATCAGGTTGCTGCTGCTGCTGCTGCTGCTGCTGCTGCTGCTGCTGCCGCTGCCGACTCTGAGTGCTTTCTTATAATTACCACAGACACACACACACACACACACACACACACACACACACACACACACACACACACACACACACACACACACACACACACACACACACACACTCAGAAGCCACTTCTATCACTTTTTCAACACAGTTAAGCACACAGGATGACAGATCGGGACGGTCACATTAGGCCAAAGAGACTCTCTCTGTGGCTTTGACTCGTCTGATCTTTATTACTGGTTATAGAAGTGAAAATTGAAAGCTTCATATCGCACAGCTTTGTGTTTCCTCATTTGTATGGTGCAATTTGGTTAGGTTAGCAACTGGTGGCTACACATTTCTGTCTGAGACGACCTGTGGGAATTGCACTCGCAACTTTTACATTTGGACTTAAAATGGTCAGCGGGAGTTTTTTCGGCATAAAACCCCTGATGCTTTTAGCTACAACAGCCAGGATTGGGGGGTTTTTTGCCTTCACTGTTAGTTTCTTTTATTCTGAACTCGAGTCAGCTTTCGAAATTCAGATTATGAAAGTGAAATGAAAGCTTAGTTTTATAATAGCATTTGCTTGCTTAATTTATTGCTTTTTAAACTTTTTTTTGCTCTTGTGTGGGGAAAAAGCTGCCTTTTTTTTTTCTTTCTAACTCCTCTTCAAATAGGAATAGGTGGGTGGAAGTCATTTATTCAAGAGTTTGTGTTTGTGTCGCGAGAGTTAAAGCCGGCTCGGCGTGACAATCACCTTTAAGCATCATTGTCTGCCTGGAAGCCACTGAACTGTCATACTGAAACCCTGAGTTCAGAAGGGACCAGTTAAATCCGTCATTTTTGGGTCGTTTCAATAAATTGACTCGCCGACAAAGCAATGACACTTTGACTTTTTGATTTTCCTCTTTAAAAGGTTTTATTGGTTCTGCCAGGTTTTATTGGTTCTGCCAGCGTTTATTTGAAAGTGGCTCAACAGGAAAGTGGAGAACGAAGGAGAGAGGGAAGGCTTGCGACGAGGGTCATCAGGCCAGGACTCGAACCTGTGACGGCCTCATCGAGGGCCAAGGCCTCCACGTTTGGGTTGCGCTTTAGCCCTGTGCCAACACAGCGTCTTTGCAAAAAAAACAACAACAGCAAACAAACAAAATGCCTCCAATGAGTCGACGCTTTTGACCCCGGGTCCTTTGCTTTTGAATCTCGGAAACAATCTTCATGCGGTCTTCTGTTGCCCAATAGGATGTCATTGTCAAACCACATTGTTCCCAGCCCTGTGATTAACCTGTATTCTAGGACTTTTTTTTTTTTTTTCTTCTTCTTGTTTTTCCTTCCAGACACAAACCTTGACAAGATGCGTTTCCCGTTCCAGTGTCTTCCCATGCAGAGAAGACACTGGTGTTTATTTGTCACGTAACGTGGCAATTTTTCTTGACTGCTCATTTCAGGCTCACGCCGGCCACGCCGGCCACGCCTCGCACTCTGCTCTCACATTTTTAAGAGCTCAAGCAGAACTTCAAAGCTCGAGGCGTTTAAGTCATGCAGCGTCGCTGCAGAACACTCGCCGACCGGCCACGAGTTTGGGTATAACTAGCCACGGTTATTGTGAATCAAACCATCCGCAGCAAGAATTCAGTCAGTCAGTCAGTCAGTCGCAGAGTCTCAGCAGTAAGATAATTATAGACCGCACTGTACTACGCTATTACAACATCTTAGATCATGTGCTCCACATGCTGATTACTCCTGTGAGAGGCCTTGACGTTTTACAGTGAGACAGTTTTAACGCGCCGTAGTTCAACAGTTTGTTTTTTTGTTGTTGTTGTTTTGTTTTGTTTTCTGCGAGGCGCATTTCCCTCGGAGAAAAGCCTGGAAACGGTTTCATCGACACGCACCCTGCCTGAAAGCGGAGCAGCCGCGTAGCCGTCTGGCTTTTCCTGCAGCGCAAAGATGATCCCTGTCATTATGTTCAGCCGTGCGGAGCAGCCGACGAGTTCTACGCGTGAAGCGGTAGACTCAACATTTCAGCTCCCAGCTGAGAGTGGGGAAACGCTTTTCAGCCTGCAGAACCCCGCCCGGCTCTACCCCCGTAATAGCTCCAGATTTCCTTTACTTTGTGGGAAAGTAAAAGGTTTTTGGTCCTTATCAGACGATGATCTTCTCTCCCTGCCCTGTTCACGTGCTGTTTGGAGGTGAATGTGCACCAAAAGTCATCGGATTTCATCAGGAGGACACGGTGATGGGCGTTTCTTAATGTTGGCGGCGGTAGATCGTAATGGTTCATTTAAAATGTCTTCAACTGGGATTGAAGTGTCTCAGAAAGGTTTGGGTTTGGACTGGGCCATTCCAACGCCTAAATAGACTTTGTTCTAAATTGTTCCTTTGTAGCTCTGTAGCTGTTCTGCTTAAAGGTGAACGTCTGACTAGGCCCGATAAATTAAAATGAGCTCAATAATTTCCATTAGCAGGATTTACTGTTCTTCTCTCCCTCTCTTTCCACCAAAACTGGTGTTCAGTTTGGTGCTTTGGTCTCAATAAACCCCCTTCTTTTTTTTCTTTTTTTTCTTCCTGTTTTTGTCTGTTTTATTTTGGATATTTTAAATGTCTCCAGTTCCAGTGTCAAATGTTCATTAGAATTTAAACATTCTGGCATTTTTGTGCCATTGCCGTTACATTACTTGACAATGGTCTCAAAACTACAATATTGGGGCAGTTTATCGTCCAGCAGTTTATCGTCCAGCAGTTTATCGTCCAGCAGTTTATCGTGACGGGTCTACGTCTGACTCGGTCTGATATCGATTGTATTGTCCAACTGGCTTCCCTTCAGGATCGCCCTGGCCTATTCTGCGTCTGTCCGTCGATTCGCTCAGACCGCCTTCAACAGTGGCCGCTTGTTGCCACTTCTCCATAAAGGTCGTGCAGCCTCGACCCGAGCTGAGGGTCTCCTCCAGTGTTAACCTCTTGGCCACTCCGCTCAGACATCTGCGTTTCTAACTGCCGGTGCAAACGGATGAGTCCTCTCTCTCGGGCACGGCGCCCGCCCAGGCTTCACTGGACTGACAGCAGCCCCTGATGATGTCATGGCTGCAGCAGCCATCCCCCGGCGTAGTAATATCCCCGCTCTAATGACTTTAGCAGGGTCGCTCGGGAGTGGAGGAGGGGCGGGACCCCTGAGTTAGCATATATGACTACTTCATGTGGTGTGCTAGTAAAATGCTTTGGTTCGCTCTAAACAGCAACATGTGCTAAAGGCATCGACTCGCTCCTTCTCCTCTCTTTTGTGCTACCTCGGCTTGTGGCTGGAAAAAGGAATTTTTCTCATTTTACAGGGGAAATTGTTTCTATCATTGTGGTTTGTTCGCTGGGCAATAAGAACCGTCCTGCTGCTGCTGCTGCTGCTGCTGCTGCTGCTTCCTGCTAATGTAAAGCTGATCTTCACTGAGTTCTAGATGACTACCCTGACGCCGCTGATAGATTTCCTTTTTTCAGCTAAATTCTGACGTCGTGGCCTCGTCTCAACAATGTTTATTTCCCCAACTACACCTTTACTGGACTTCTACCACGATCAAAACTTTCCCCATATGATCATGTCTCATGAAAGTGATGTGAGATGAGAGACAAGCATGAATCCTGCGTCTCGGTTTCAGCTGAAGGCCAGAGAGGAGAACTCAAGAGGGAAAATTTCTCTTTAACTGATGCTTTTTTTTCTCCTTCTGTTACTGGTCAGAATGACTTCACCAACAGCACACATATATTTAGGAGCAGCACTGCTTATTTTATTTTTTTTTTGCCCCTCCATTGCACTGCAAACCAACCTAAACGATTTGTCTGACTCTGCTCCGTCTCCTGAACTCTGTCACCGAGTTGCATCATGCAGCTCTGTGGTGTTTACTGCTTTTTTTTTTTTCTTTTTTTTCTCCCCAAGAGTTTTGATTGTGGGAAAACTACCGAAAGATGGGGTTATGTCAGTCATGTCAGATATGCTGACAGTGTGACTCCCGCTCCGTCTGACGACACCGATTCTTTATGGCTCAAATCTGAGGGAAATCGAGACGCCTCTCAAGTGGAACTAATACATTCAAGCTGCTCGGGGGGAAAAAAAAGCAGTATAAATCCAAAATCATTTTTATTTGCCAAACGGTGGTTGCGGTTTTTCCCTGATATGACTCGGCTTGGTTTATGGAGAAAAATGGGAATGTTTCTCCCATGACTAAAACATATTTTGTGCGCGGTATTTCGCAAAAGTATCTCGCCCATTTTTTTATTTATTTTTTTTCTCATCATTCAACAAACTTTTGTTTGTTGGGAATTTATATCAGAGACGACCAAAAAGTACAGCGTAGTTGTGAACTGAAGAGGAATTTACACATATAAAAAGTGTTCTTTGTGCTTGTTCCAGCCCCGCTTCGTCAATACTTTGGAACAAACTTTCTTGATTTCAAACTAAAATACATTTCCTCATTCAGCTTTGCTGAATATTTTTAAGTTCTGTGATTTCAAAGGTTTAATTTAACGTTTTCCAATTGGATTTAGAGTCATTCTAATGTGCTTTATCCTAATTCAGTTGTTGCTGAAGAGCACACAGCATAATGCAGCCACTACCGTGTTGTTCATTAGAGATACAGAGACCATTGTATTATGTATGAGGGCAGAAAAGTTACATTTTAGTTTCATCTGACTTAATCACATCTGAAGAGAATTGATCAAACTGGTCTTTATTTAGGATTATCAGAGGAAATAGGGTGGTCAACAAATGCAGGACACACTTTTTTTTTTTATTTTAAGGCTTTTATTGGACCAAAAAAATATTACACCACCAGTGTCTTTAGTCTTGTCGGAAGAATTAAGCGTGATAAAAATGAATACAACAAAGTTTGTAAGTAAAACATGGCAGAATCTGAATGCTTCAGCAGAGTACAGCTGTTTAATTCATAAATCTCAACGGTCTAAAACGGAGGAGATTATAGCAGATGACTTCACACAGTTGATTTGGTTTTAGAGCAGCCAGGCAGGAAGAGATATTGGTGTGTCCACCTGGCGTCCTGGTGTATTTTATATGGAGTTTTAGCATCTTACTACTTTTTTCTCTCTTTATGGTATTTTTGGAAACCAAAAGTTAAGAAAAAAGTTTAAAGTTTGGATTAAAAAGTTTGGTTCCTGACCAAGTAGGAATTGGGAAACCATGTCCTTGTATGCACATGTTCGATTTCATTCACGAAGCTCTTCCTTTTTTTACTTATTGCACTTTAAATTTTAGGTGATATGAGATATTCATTGTAATGACCACATGGTATCAGAATAATCAGGCGGATGACTCACTGTAGTTGGAAACATCTTCGTCTCTTTCTGTGTTTTGCATTTAGAAAACGTGAAAGTGTGACTTCCCAGTTACACCAGCTGTTTACCCCATTTTCCTGCGTTTTGGCCAAGCTTACCAGCTGCTGCTTGTTGATTCACACTTGTCTGTTTCCCTACCAAAAAGTTATCATATCAGAAAAATGTGTATGTATTCCTGCCCTGAGTTGCTTTGTTTACAAAAGACTCTGACAAATTACAAGAGTCCTCCAGCCCTCAACCCCAGTTTTTCTTTTTTTTTTTTTTAAATAGCACATTTTCCATTTATAGGCGATCGCTTTGCCTTTATTATGTGCAGCTGAGTGGGTCAATGGGGGTGTGGAGCATGTGTCTCTAATGCAACTGCATCAGGGCTGCATGTTGGAGAAGTGGTTTCCTCTAAAGCACAATGGGGACTCTGTCAGTTGGTGTTGTTTTTAGAAAACGGTGCCTCTTCCCCCCCAATGCCCTTTGTGCAGCCACACTCCATCTTTTTCCCCCCCCCCCACCTCAAGAACCGCTGCAAGCCCCTTTAAACAGCCGCTGGGCTGCAGCTGGATCACGTCGCCACCTCTGATCTAGAACGCTTTACTTTCGGTTGCCTCTAGACTTCTGCTTCTCTTATAAAATGACGCTAGAAGTGAATGAAGTCATTTTTATTTTTTTAAAAAAAAGGGAGTTTTTTTTTTCTTTTTTTTTTTTAGAAATGCGGTGATGTCATTAGTTCATTTTTGCTTTATGATTGTTTTTCTTCCTCCTGACTTTGTTCCCAGTTCTTCACTACAGATCCCTCTTAAGATTCTCTGAATAGAAACCTTATTATCGCTCCGCAGTCCTCGACCTTTTAAACCGGACAGCGTGCTGACATGCCTGACCGGCATGAGTTAATGTGGCATTCGTGTACCTGCATTCCCAACATTCCCAGTGCGTATCCCCTGTTTGCCGGGGGCTTCCCCGAGGCTTGCTTGGACACTGAGAACAAGCAGGATGTTGCGCCTAACAGCACTCAAAAGCTCCCTTCTGCCGGGTAAAAACTAAATTGGACATTTCTGAAATCGAAATATAAAAATTGTAGGCGAAAGATTTGCTACTTCCCCTCAGAAAAAAAAATCCTTAGATGTACTAAAAATTTTGTGACTCATGACTTGCTTTGACTCTGATTGTACTTCCCTTTTAATTAGATTTTGAAAAATTCCAAAGTAGACTTTATTTTAGACCTGTTTTCAAGAAATAGGGGAGGGGGGAAATGATGGCACAAAGAACTGACTCGAGACCTGGAACATTCATTATCCTTTCGTTGATGATACTTTTCTCACCGGGTTTTCCGCACTTGTTCAGTTTTAAGTTTCTTTTGATGACAGTAAAAAGTTTCTGTCTCTGTCGACGTCTTCCAATACCCACGTTTATAAAGATCCAACTAACTCACTCAACAAGGGTTCTTAGTTTGTTTTTTAAAATCTCTGAACGAATTAGGTAGAGATGTACCAAGAAGAAGAAGAAGCAGAGATTTTTTTTTTTTTTTTACAGCGATTACAAAAAAAAAAGTGTCAATCTGAATCAACAAGTCAAACTCAAATAAAACTGTAAATCAGCGTATGGAGCAGGAACACCTGATTGGTACTTGTTTATTCATAGCTCAGAGTTATAAATAAAAAAAACTCTGAAAGGTTTTATGTGCTGGATCAGGCAGAAATTATGTGGGGAAATAAAAATATCCAGTATTGAACAGTAATGTCAACTTTCTAAGCTGCTCTGTTTTACGTCACATTTGCTTTCAAGAACGAATCAGAAGACGGAAACAAAAGTTTATTTTCTGATTGCACACTTTTGAAGCTTCTGAAGACACTCTGGCTTCAGACGGACCCTGCAGGACCCTTTATCTGTTACTTTTGTGGGTTGGCCTTCAAAGAAGCCTGTGATGATAATTGTTGTTTTTTTGTAGTTTTTTTTTTTTTTTAGTTTGAACCAACTTATCATTGCTGTTTATCGCTTCTGCATCACCGGTTAAACAAACCAAGTAGCAAATGGGCTCTGAGAGGAGGTTGTTGATTTATGAGCTGGAAGTAGCATTTCAACGGCATCCTGTTGTTGTTTTGGTGTCCATTTGATTGTGTTGAAAAGAAGAGATTGGAAGTTATTTATCTCAGCAGCCTGACTCAGACGTCGATATTAGGTTCATAGTGGAGACAGAAAACCTGACAACGCAGCTCTAAGCTCTTGATATAACATTGTTTTAGCAGCCCATAATTTGAGATGGACATAGTTTAAGTGAAAGTTTGAGACATTTTACCTTTATTTGTCCTCCCTTACGAAACTTGGTTTAGAAACAGTCCTTTAGGTGCTGAACATGACCTTTGGACATCTGAGGATTATTCATTTTTTCTGTGTGATCAAAATAAATATAAAGTCTTAGATGTTTTTGGATGACTTCATAGCGAAAGGTCAAGGAGTCAATCAGATGTTATAAAGTGGTTTTATTTTGATTTGCGCTCTGCTGGTGGTTTTTCCCCTTCTTGTGCTGTTTTTTTTCCCGTAAACACCTGCACCACTGCTTATATCCGTACAGAAGGCCCAGCGCCAGAGTGAGCGACACTCTCTGTTTCTTGTGCTTTTTGGCTTGGTAGCGTGTGCTTCGCTGCTGTCCCCACCTTCCAGCAACTCTGTGTGTGCACGCTTTGTTATCCTGGCCTGGTTTGGGTTACCTCGCCAAAGAGCGAGCAGGCCGATCGGGTGTCCGCGCTGAAGAAAGGGGGGGCCGTGTTTTCTCACACTCTGCTCTGTCGCTTTCGGTTCAGTGAGACCTTCCCCCGGAGTTGGACAAGGCGCTGAAATTACACTTAAAACAAACTGGCCGCGACGGTGGATGTGTCGGATCTGCATGTGCCCCGCAGCAGAGCAAAGCCAAAGTCACCCGAAGCGGCTTTTTGATTTCCTGAAGAGTAAGCGGAAGTCCCTGCAGCTCTGTGACGGCAACAGCTGAAGCTCCCATCCTGTCTCCTCTCATTGTGTTTCACTGCAACGGAAAAGGAGTTATCCAAACACGCAGCGCTGACAGAAACATCCATTATTATAAAACTGGATGTTAGAGTCTGTCGTAAAAGTCTGATGCACACCAATGATATCAAATATGACGGCCATTCAGTTTGATCACCTCATGGAGTCAGAGTGAGACGTGTACGCTTCGGATATCAAGCAAATATCCGAAAGCTAGTTCTATGTTTACCTCTTTCTGTCCTTCTCAGGGCTTGTTGAAGTTATTTTTTCCAGAAGGACATATTTATCTTGAACTGCTTCCAGTTATTTCTGGTTTAGTGGGGACTGGGCATCACTTTCCATTCTAGGGTTGCTTATTATGCTTAAATAGTCATGCCAGCTCAACATATTCCTACTGTTTTCTTTGCCTCCTTGTTGGCTTCTTTTTCTGGTTTTTGCTGGGAACACAGATCCTCGGAGCTTATATTACTCATTATGGAATGCTTGAGTATTTTTATTTCTTGACCATTTATTCATTTATGGTACTCGCTGATTAATGACTGCACGGTGATGCAGGAAAATTCCCCAATGCCGTTTTTGTTTCCTATAGAAACACTTTTTAAATTTATATATATATATTTTTACAAGTAATCTACTGCATAAAATTAGTTTTACAAAAGTTTTCACACCCCCTGAATGTCTTCACATTTTGCCATGTTACAAAGAAGAAAACGAATGGATTTTATTGGAGTTTTGCGCGAACGACCAATCGCAGAAGAGAAGCAAACAATATGTCCCAAGCGGAATATGCATTTATTGTTCAGCCGCCCTTACTGTCGTAAGCAGAAATCCTGTTTATAAAATGAGCTCAAAGATGTAGACTGGTCAGATGAGAGCAGAACTGAACATTTTGTACTCTTCTAATACATGTGGAAGAGTAGAACCGCTCATCATCATTCTGAACACACCAACATTCTCCTTGGTGCTACATAGCAGTGGCAGCATCATCCTGAGGGTTGGCTTTTACCTCAACGGGGACAAGGAAGTTGGTCAGATTGAATAAAGGACGGAAGGCTAAAGGCTAAAGAAAACCTGTCAGAGGAGATGGAGTATGGCTGAAAAATGCTTGACGAATAAGCATTCCATATCAGTCGAAAAAATAATTATTGATTAGTTGTTTTTTTTGTTTGAAATATATGAAATACTGCCAAACTGGTGGCGTAACCTAACTCTTTCATCCACAGTTTTCACTCCACGCTGTTGTCTTTTATTCTTCAACAGTTATGAGGCTCGGTGGCAAAACCTGAAACTGCTGCTGTGCAAGTTTCTCAACAAGTTGTTGCTAGGTAACCAAAACGCAAATGAGTTGCCTACATTCTCCAGAGTGCTGTGCTGTTCTGGATAGAAGTGAAAAAGCTATGGATCGAATACTGCATGTTCTATCAGATGTATTATCTGTTGGTATTAATATGTCTATCAAGATATGTATCAATATTGACTTGATAGAGGCTGTAATACAGACCTAAAATCCAATGAATACTTTTGCAATCACTGTAGAAATTATTCTCAGTTCACTGTTTGTAGAAATCATACATCTTACAGTAAGCTTTTATCTGATATGATTCTTTGGTCCCTCATCCCTGGACTGTGTCCTGATGAGCAGAGAGACTTTAGAGTCTGCCGTCTGGACTGCCAGCGGCTCTGTCCAGCACGGTGAGCTCTCCAGCCACCCACTCCTTTCCCAGTGAGCCAAGTCTAGCCTGCAAAGCCTATCAAATTAGATATAGACACACATTGTGAAAGAGGAAGCATTTTGGCCAGGGGTGGATAAGGCAGGGCATAAAAGCTTGTCTTGTGTTTTTGCCATTGGCTCAGTGTATGTGTACAGTATTTCTAGCAGGAAATGTTTCACTCGAGGTCAAGGAGGAAACATTTTGTCACTCCTCTCCATTTGTATCTTTTGGGGGGTTTCGAGCTCCAGCTGCCGGTCATAAACTCATCTCAAGGCTGATTGTAAATCAGTTCGGATTAGGCGCCTGTCCGGTGGTAGGGGGGCAGATGGAGGTGCCCCGTAGAGTCGGATATCTGCGCTCGGACCTAGGGGCCAGCGTGTGACTGAAGTGTTGCGCCGTGTCCTTGGTAGCTTTACTCGCCTCCTTAACTAGTAACATGACTCTCTGCGCTACTTAAACTGCTCACTCTTTGAAAGTTTCCTTTGTTTGCGGCTCCAATGTCCCCCTGCTTTAGAAGCTGCACCCTCACCTGGTCGGCTTGTAGGCGTTTGCTTTACAACAACCATGTGTCCAGATGATGCGGGTTCTTTTTCATTCAGCTACCACAAACCAATTGCGCTGAATCATCTGTTAACCCATTAGTCCGGAAAATTAAGTCGAACAGTATTCAACTTTCACCCACCCATGACTTTCATTCTGCTTAAGTGGGAGAATTGACATTGAAACCGGTCTGTCCGGTTGTGTCGCGTAATGCCTTTTACTGTATGAAAAAGGACCACGGGGTATAAACTGACCCTACCCACCTGCTATTGTTAGTGACTCCACATGAAGGAGGGGGGTAAAAATGAGCTCAAATGTCAAAAGGATGGGTATGGCAGAGCATCAAATCAGAACAAAGCCCAACACTGGATTCTTTGTACGGTTCAGATTCAGGTCCAGCAGGAAAGGCTGCGCTGGGAGAAGGGGATACGTGGGCAACATAACAAGCGCAAACATTTTTGGCATTTCTCTAATGCTTTTCTCCTAAAATTGGCTAATGGATCTTAAACTTTTTAAAGTGCTGCTGCTCACTCTCCCACATAAAATGACCTCTTTAAGCTCCTTTTAAACACAGGAAGTGAAAGATAGCATCACTGTGGGAGAAAGTGAAATGAAATTAGCTAAATTGGGTTAGTTGGCTCAAATTCCCCAAACCTTGTCGGGAAGGAAACCGCTCCTACGACTTCTGTCCCTCCATTGTTTGCAAGCAAACGTCTTACAGTGGAGTTAATAACACCTGCGGCTCCACGCGCTCACCTGTGTTTATTTACACCACCAAAACCTCCCACAGACATTATTAGATACCTCATATATCACCCCTCAGAATGACAGCTCTCTGAATCGTCAGATTCTATTAAGCATTAATTGCTCATCAGTCAAATACTTCCATGTCTGTGTCTCTAATGAGTACTTCTATATGTGAAATCATGCAGTCATACACTGAAACAATACGCATGTTATGCTTCCTTTGTTCCTTTGTCTTTGCCAAATGGACGAGTATCTCTCTGTGCATCTGGTCTCCATGTTTTCCAGTTAGTCAGAATTGAATTACTACAAAAGGAGACCTTCCTCTTCGCTTCCTTGCCCTACAGTTCTTCTTGAGAATGCACCACTGACCAGAAAAACAAAGGGAAGCGGCCTTCAGGGTCGGACAGATCCGAGAGTATTTATCCAGAAGTTCTCAAAAAGCAGTAGAGTTGGAATTTTTTTTTTTTTTTAAAAGCTAAGAACAAGTTCTTAATATTTAAACAAAATATAGATTTTGTAAAACGACCTATAGATTTTGTCAAAAAACAAAAAACAAAAAATAAAAACCAAAGCCGTACAATATTAGAGTTATTGTAGTGGTAGTCACTTTTAAGGGTTGGTTACACTTCCATGAAAATGTGCGTGTTAGATTTTAGCTTTGCACATTTGGCCGCTCCACGTTCTGTAAACTCTTGCAAAGGTTATAAGAATTTCTGCTTGTGCCGGTTTGCGCTGCGATCCTTTTCAAAGACATCAATAGACCCTCGCTGAGGTCATCAAAGGTCACCCTGCTCAAGCACATGACCTAAACCAAACACAGCTGGTGTCAATCAATTGTGCCATGTTAGTTCTGGTTTGTGCTTTTTATAAATATTTTGTGGCGCGATTGTCCTTCATTTATTTTTGTTTGATTTGGTTTAATGTTGGCCAGAACTGACCGACCTTTGATCTGTAACCTTTAATTAACGTCTTTCAAGTAATAGTGGCACCAATGAACATTTTTGGCAGCACCAGCATAGCCCAAACAGTGATCTTCACTCAGATTATGCTTTGTGGTTTAGCACACCATCTGCTCCTTTTTTAAACTTAAATGAAGCTTCAATTTCAACATTGTTTTTTTTTTCTTTCTTTTTTTCTGCAGAACAGAAAAAAAAAATCCTTGTCCTTATTTTCTAATAATCTCAGTACTTCACTTGAAATCGTACTGGAAAAATGTAAACTTTGCATTTCACCTCCACATCCCTGTGCCCAGACTCTCCACCCTTGTCTGTCACCATCCTGCCTCACTAAAGGTGGAGTTCCCATGTGAAGATTTAAAGGAGGCTCCCTGTTTCTGTTTCTGGCTGCATCCACACAGGCCCCATAAACAAAGCCAGACCACCAAGCATTAAATTTACATCTGTCCTCTGAAGCCTGGCTGCAAGAGGGCTGCCCAGTCCTGCTTTAGTTCAACGTTAGAAAGAACGAACCGAGCCAAAAGTAAAGGTCTCGATTTGTGCATCAGTCTACATTAGAAAGAAAGATCAGTCTATGGAGATGAGATATATAATGACATTCAATGAATTAGAATTTTTTTGGTTTACTAAAGTATATCAGTTCACTAAGTGAAGCAAATGTAAATTAATTACACACAGATTGATGTTTCAAGTATTGAACATCTGGTAATTGTGAACTTTTCATTTTTTTTTTTTTTTATCTGACAAATGCGGAGGCTCATCAGACCTCACATTTTAATTCATGATATGACTGCAGGTCCTGACCGAATGAAGGAGATCCAAGGTGGAAGCAATTAAACTTAGTTTCCGCTGTACGTTGGCTGCTTTAATATCATGGTGAAGCAGTAAACGTCTCTCTGGCCTTGAAACACCGGGTGTGCCTCTGGAACGAGCTAATGAGGATCGCCGGTGAGAGGCCTGTCTTTGTTTAAGCCCCTCCTTGACCTCTCACCCCGTCCTCTCAGTCTAGGATAAAGTGGTGGACGCAAACGTAAAAGTTGCATGAAGAAATTAATAAAAAATACAGGAAAAAGAGTTCACGTTTGACTGTGTGTGGCGGACGTTTGTCAGGTGCTCTCTTCTTCAACCCCAACCTTTTTATTTTTTTTTATAAACCTTTCAGAAGGTTTATTAGAGAAACGTACGTTTGGGAGATGCCGCTCCTCTGCTGCGAGCGAAGACCTCCTCAGACTGCCGAAGGTGACATTCCTACCCCAAAAAGAAGAAAAGAGCATCAGACAAGAGAGAAAGTTTACTGCCATAAACTACCACTATAAACAGGACACATTCCTTCTGTAATTCTGAACATCTGGTATGCATGTCGCTTCTTCCCCCCCCCCTCTCTACTGCAAGAGGCTTTAAGTCCAGTCAAAATATTCAACGTCTTGGCACGGTTTCCCTCCCAGTTAAAGCCTCTCGAAGCTTTCGCATACATTTTTTTTTCTCTATTGCTGTATATTTTTAGAAACTTGCGACATAAATCTATGCTCATGCAATTCTGTGGTTATTAGCTCTTAAACCACAGAGTCACGCCTTAGTTACCAACTTCGCTCCTTACAAAACAAAATCACTCATGTTTTATTGATAGGATGAGCTACCAAGTGTCTCCTTGGGAAATTAATTTTAAAACTCATGGGTGACGTTGTGCTGCTTTTCGGCGGCAAGGGTGGTTGTCATAGCAGCAAATATATAGTTTTTTTAAAAATAATCTTCCAATAGAGGAGCAGAAATGTCTCTGATCAGCTCATCTGGAGGGAGCAGTGTGTTGCACGCTCTCCTCTGCAGACTGAATTATAGCTGCAGGTTAAGAAGTCACGCCGACAGACAGTCTGTGGCTTTGCCTGTGTCATGCAGTTGATCCTTGAATGACGGTTCATTGAGCACAAGGAAAATGAAATTTCTTTTTTTTTTTGTTCTTCAAAAGAACTACTGAAGCGGTCAGTTTCAGACGCTGTCAGAATCCCTTCTATTGTTGCACTTTTTCATTTTCAAGATTTTCCCTCGTCTATCCCTGTTTATAAGCGTTTGGCTCAGAAGGAAGCAATTAGTCTAAAGCTTCTGTAATACAGTCAGCCTATATAGATGTGTGTGTCTCTTTTTTTTTTTCTTCCATGGTTGTCATGCGGACATAAACTGCTTAAATGTTGCAGTCTAGGAACACAAACTGAAGCAATTAAGATTTAATTTGAGCCTAGTAAACAGTCAGCCTCTGGACATCTCCTACGGTGTTGAAGTGTTTTTTTTTTGTTTTTTTTTTCCTTTTTCACGGCTGCTTCAGATAACAGGTCTGGCAATGAGCCTGGGCTCTGATAGCGGCGTGTTGTGGTGAAAAACAAACCGAGACTCAGACTGCAGGAGATGCGGCTCATCTCCTGCAACAGGATGCGGAGTCAACACAAGAAGTGAGATCACGGTCCAAAATTCTGTCCCGTGTACCGCTACTGGCGCCACAGGCCTCTGCACAGCGCTGCTATAAATAGACAAAATAGAGAAAATGTACATTTGTTGCCATGGGTGAAATTAATTCATAGGGTTTTTTTGTGCTTTTTTTTTTTAATTCCAGAATTCGATGAATCTGCCTCCGGACAAAGCTCGGCTCCTCAGGCAATACGACAATGAGAAGAAATGGGATTTGATCTGCGATCAGGTGAATTCACGCTACCACTGCTTCCTCAACCTGCACAGAGCTGCCTGTGCAACTCTGCCTGGAGTAAACTTCCATTTCAACGCCCTGTTGTATTTTCAGGAGAGGTTCCAAGTGAAGAATCCCCCGCACACCTACATCCAGAAGCTCAGAGGATACTTGGACCCAGGAGTCACACGAAAAGTGGGAACATACACTTGTTTTTCTGGAAGTGGAGCTGCACTGATTTTTGGCAAATCCAACAAACCAACTAAACAATGAAAAGTGTGGCATGCATAAGTGTTTAACCCCCTGCGTTCTGATACCCCTAAATATAAAACATATCTCTGTGAATATACATGTAAGTATAAATACAGCTGCTCGGTCAAGGCAGTGCTCAAGTTGGAGAACAATAATGAACAAAGAACGAACGCAGCAGACAGGTCAGGGAGACAGTTCTGGTAAAGTTTAAATCAAAGTCAGGTTATAAAACAGTGTCCCACACTTTGAACATGTCACTGAACACTGTTCAGTCAATCATCCAAAAGTGAGAACAACGTGAAACATCTGCAGACGTGTCTAAACATGGCTCTCGTCCTAAACTGGACACTCTGGGCAAGGAGAGCAATAAACGGAGAATCATTTCCGTTGGCTCTTTTGGCTTTTTGCTGTATGTCAGCAACTCAGCCGTCATGTGGATGAAGGTGATCTGGTCACATGAGACCAAAATCAACTTTCTTGAGCCTGTACACAAAACACTGTGTGAAGAAAAACTAACAAGTGCACTGCATTTTGTTTATTTGTAGTTGTGGCATGTGCAATGACAATAAAGTTGAATTCTATTCTGAAATGAGTACACCTTCCTAACGTGACCTTGTGATGGAAGCATCATGCTGCGGGAAGCTGATGGATGGAGATAAATGCACAGCAATCCTGGAAGAAAACCTGTCAAGGCTGCAAAAAGCTAAGACTGTAAAACATTGAGCGGATTAGAGAAATCAAATTGTTTCTGCAATGTATGGACTCAGTGAAGCTAAATACAAATGCATACCACACATTTCAAATATTGTTTAGAAAAGATTTCGAAAGCTCTGCGTTTCACCACAAAATGATTACTGAGTTATATCACATAAATTCCAAATATAAAACATTGAATGTTTTATAAACTTTCTCTCTTGTCTGACTGAAAGTTGAATTTGTAATTTCACAAAATGTCAAAGGGTTGCAAATACTTTAAGGTACTGTAGACAGCAGGCATTATCAGAGATGAATGTGTAAGAGTGTGCATGGGTGGAGTATTATCTTAAAGCAATGTGTAATCTGTCACTACCCATTAAGTAACAGTTTGTCATGATGATGAATCTGCGTCTAACTCTGTTTTTGTCGTGTTTATCAGAAATTTCGTCGGCGTGTGCAGGAATCCACAAAAGTCCTGAGGGAGCTGGAGATATCACTGCGAACCAACCACATTGGGTAATCAGCTCTTATCTTCTGATGAATTACACAGCTGTATTTACTGGTGCTAAAAACCTGGGGTGGGGGACAGCCAGCGGGACTTTACAGTTTTTCTTTTGTAAAGACTATTCCTTTGTGGGTTGCTACAGAATCCCAGAGCTTTTTTGTCCAAATCTCCACGTATTGTTCTAACTTACCAAGGTCCGCAGCTCTGCCTCATGGAGCTGGTCCTCGTAATGCCCAGATGGCAGCCATTGTGATGCCTTCACACTGTTAAGCAGGAAGCTTTGTTGTTCTCGTCAGAAGGACGGGAAGCCAGGCTGACCAAGGGATAGCTGGACACGGTGGACAGCAGCAGAAACACAAAGAGACTTTTCTACGTGGGAATTTCATTAATTTCATTTCTAGAGCAATTGCAACATTTAAACTATCATTTTTTTTTTCCTTTTTACTGATTCCAACCCTATAAAAAGAGTGTAAAAGTCAGTTTTAAAGCATTAAATAAAAGCACAAAAGACAACCAAGAGAAATATTTTCAGAAGACTTATGTGGGCGGGACTGAGCACAACAGATGTTGGTTTCTGCACATCTGTGTGTGAGAGCGAGAGAATCTGGGGGGGGGGGGCTTACTGTGTGTTATTACTGGCATTGCCAATACAATCAGAACTGGCAACTAGTTGGACAGATGTAGAGGAAAGAGTGAGGGGGTCCCAGGCTAGAAGGGATACAGAGGTTGGGACAATAAGCTGATGATCTATGTCTTTATTTATTTATTTTTCCTCTGCTGCTCTTCTCACCCCTCTTTCCTTCTCTCCTTCCTTCCCTCCGCTTCATCTGAGGGTCTTTATTGGTTTTCAGCCCGGCTTATCCATTGGATGACTAGCAGCCGGTAATCATATCCAGCGTTTCGGGACTATTTTAAGAACCTTTTACCCAAATCCTGCCCCCCTGAAGTTTCCTGAAGAAAATGGGGAGGAGCTGAGCTGGGGTCTGCGGGGGAGGCAGACTAAATATTGTGGAGTGTCAGGGGCTTCGACCTGAGCCCACTTCTCTGCCATATGCCCTCCGCATTCTTTTGCTGGGTGCAATGGGAATTCCTTTGTTTAGAGTTGGTTTCTATCCCTGGAAATCTGAAGCGTTTTGTTTCCGCGGACCTTTTTCCCCCAATTCTTTCACTCTGGCCGGGGAAAACGTCTCGGAAAATATCTTCAGCCTTTCTCTGGTGTTATTCTAGTTGTGTTGCGATGTATACTTTGGCGTAACGCAGGAATTGCTTTAACAGTTTATAGAATTAGGAAGAATCGCAGGGTGACATTTAACCTGACGGGCTGTAGACGAGCTGAAAAGTTATTGAAACAAAGCCGAAAGCGCTTAAAAAGATCGCCCCCACCCCCATTGCAAAGGAAACTCTGAAAACTGTCAACCTTATTTAAAGTTGTAATCTTGTAAGGAAAGGTCAAATAAAACTCTGTAGAAGAGTCTTATCGTGAACTCCATGAAAGCAGCTAATTTGTAGTCCAGACGTTTCTTCTCTTGACCTTATCATATGACACATTTACATAAGAAATGGCAAGAATAGGGGCTTTCATATCTTAAAGAATTAAAACAGAAAATTAATTCAAAAAACATCATTATGTTCTATGTAGAAGACTAAAGACATTACAAATACGGTGTACTGGGGGTCCTCGAAATATATTTATCTTAATCATTTTATTGACCATTTGTTCCTTTTAAACAGGATTTAAAAAAACTTTGTACCATATTGTAGATTTTGACGTAAAGTAGTAAATCACTCTATACTAATTTATAAGCATATGTCTTGAAAATGATCAGACCTTGGTTTTCATCTAGTCCCTACACTTTAGAGGCCAGATTAATCTTATTAAATATCAAATTGACTTCATAGTCTGTCTGCTGCGAAGAAGAAGAAGAATGATGCAGCCATATTAGTCTCCTGTGATTCCCTTGGGTGTTTAGGGAACTTGGTTTCATAAAAATTATTAGATTTAATTCATGAACCTCAAACATTATTAACTTGGACCCTCTCTATTCTTCATCTACATGCAAAGACATGGTATTTTTCTCTAAAGCTACGGTGATATGCAGTATCTTGCCAAAGTACTTATACTCCTTGGATGTTTCACATGTTAGCATATTATAATCTCACCTTTCATCTATTTTACTGGGATTTCCTATAATAGACCAAGAGAAAGTGGCTTACAATTATAAAATGGGCAGAGTCTGGCAGTTTGTGTGGGGCTACCAGTTCTGCACATTTTGAGAATTAAATGTTTGCCTATTTTTGTTGTGTTCAAAACCGAATCATCGTGACAGAATGGCATCTGTACACATTTTTTGTCTTGCCACAGATACTTGATTGGATTGTGTTACATTTAATTGCATACATACACTGTAGCTACTGTATTTATATACATTGCATCCATAATCCAATTCATTACTCTTACACTGAGTCATTTTGTGCACAGCCTTTTAAAACAGCATCTCATTTTGTAAATTATGATGAATTGTTGTCATCTTCTGCATCCTTTGTTCTGCCTTAAATCTTTCACATTTCCCTTTTTCTTTCTAAAGTTTCTAGACGTTTCTGTTGCTCTTACTTGCTTGTTATATTTTTGCAATTAAAATGCCAATAGCAGATCTCAAAGTTTAGTGTGAAGGCGTGTTCCTGGTTTGGTGACCCCTCTGTGTTTTTTATGCATCACAGGTGGGTCAGGGAGTTCCTCAATGACGAGAACAGAGGTCTTGATGTCCTGGTTGAGTACCTCTCCTTTGCCCAGTGTGCTGTCATGTGAGTACACCCACACCTTCACACCTCTCTGGTCTAAAACCTTTCCTGAGGAACTGGGATTGGCCTGGAATCCAGCTGCTGCGTCCTGTAGAGCTTGTGGGGATGCTGCCTGTGCATATAAAATGTCTTCTTTTGGACTGTTTTAAAAGCTTTGTTGCAGTGTGAATGTACATCTGGACCGTTGCTACATGGTTTAGCTTTGAGCTACATGTTGCCTGAAATGAATCTCCGTGCTAAGCTTCATCATGCAGCTTCCCCGTTCTTCGGTACTCCTGATATAACGCCTGGCTTTCTACCAAGCTGTCTCGCTAACCTTGCCTCCCTCATCCCTCGTCTCCCTCCCCCGTGCCTCTGTTGTTGGCTTCCTCTGTCTGTCTGTGCGTGGCCCAGGTTGGATTTTGAGGGGCTGGAAAATGGGGAGGATGGCTTCTTGGACAAAGCTAAATCATGGAGCAGGTCCATAGAGGATCTGCACCATTCGGGCGCCCAACCCTTCTGCAACACGCTGGTGCGCTCTGCCCGCCAGTCTGTCCTGCGGTACGTAACTTCCCCCGCTATTAGCTTGCCCTCCTGTTGGCTCTCTGTGCTTTTCCCCTTGAATGCTGTAAACATGAATTAGCATGCAAGTCTCAGGGCTGTTGTCTCTCAGGAGTCTGCTTCGATAAGTTATGGGGTTAGGTTATCGCTTTCTCGGTCTTGTCACGCATAAATTCTGCCAAACATAGAAGCCGAGCGTCTTTGACCTTTAGAACTTTGTGTCTCTCATTGTTAATGGCTCGTCCAGCCAGATGTGCATCCTCTCCGTCTACAGATGAGAGCCAGCTGTTAGCAGCAGCATATGTCTGGCAGTTCTCCTCATCACTGCAGCGTACCCAGGAGAAAAGAGAAGTTAGACGTGAGGTGTGATGAGAATGCATACTTGAGTGAAATATGAGGCTTTATAAATGCCAAATTTTCAATAAAAATTGCTTTAGCATAACCTTATATAAAAAGTGCCTCTCAGTAAATTAGAATATGATGCAAAAATTTAATTCGTGTCAAGAATTTTGTAAACCTTATGTTTACAAAACGTAAGGTTTTGTAAACGTAATTAGGATTTGATTCTAATTCAGGGTTGCACTTGTAGACCTTGAGATATTAATGAATAGACCAGAAAAAAATTAACGGAAAAGTGTGAAGTAAAAGTGTATGTACTGTACATATGATGACTTTGCAATACATTTGCACAACAGCTGTGTGTGATCTCACATTTCGGTCGCCTGGCAGAGGAAAAGAAACCAAACCTTTCCCATAATGCATCTGTGACCTCAAGAAAGCGTTTTTTTTTGTTTTGTTTTTTTTTTTTTTCCCCCAAGTCTCTGTTCTCTGTATTTTTCTCGCTTTCTATGAGCCACTCTCATCCCAGGTCATGAGGAAGGCAGACAATCAGCAGGAATATATATATATGATGAACTCAAATAAATCACTGGACAATTTCAACTTGTAACTTTATTCCATTTGTTGCAGCTATGGATCCGTTTCAAACAGCAAAACCATCAAGAACTCGAGACTCGTGAGCCAAAAAGATGACGTGCATGTGTGCATCATGTGCTTGAGAGCAATCATGAACTATCAGGTATACAAGTGCCTGCACCTGCATTTCACGTTGCAAGGTCCTCTGTGGTGCACGGTCTGACACGGATGGGATGATGCGTTTCCTGTGCTGTCAAGTGTTGAACACATACATTTTTTTTTTATCTTACCACATCCTGCTCACTGTCTGTTTCTCTGTCTCTCCATGCAGTATGGCTTCAATATGGTCATGTCTCATGCACATGCTGTGAATGAAATCGCTCTGAGCCTGAACAATAAGAACCCACGGTAAGAACCTGAGGAGTCCCGGGGCCCCTACAACCAGGCCCCGGGATGAACAATAGGTGAAACCGTGCAGCCAGCCCATCCGATATGCTTCCTCATGCTCTATGGGGCTCAGCTTCTCTCTGAAGTCGAGGATCAGAGGCACGCTTGCAAGCTGTAAAAGGAATGTTTACTAAAGAAAGATTAGTGGTGAACCACATGATTGACCACTTTATAATGAAGAGTATGAGAACAACGTGTTAAACTCAGTCACAAGAAAAAGTTTTGTTTAATTCTGGATGTTGGTTATAACTTCTTAATGTTCTTTATGTTAATACATTTTCTTAGAATTTTCTGAGTAGCTTTATATTCCAGTGTTAGTTTAAAATGTCTTGTTTTTATGAGATTCTCTTGCACTTCCAGGACGAAAGCGTTGGTCCTCGAGCTCCTTGCTGCTGTCTGTCTTGTTCGAGGAGGTCATGAAATCATCCTGTCAGCTTTTGATAACTTCAAAGAGGTGCCTAGTGTAATTTTGAACAAATTATGAAAGACCTGCTTCTTTCTACGTGTGTATTTTTCATCTATGGTCTCGGACAGAAGGTTTCTAACTACCGCCATCTACTGCTTTCTAAAAGAACAGCAGGTTACTGTTTAATAAATGTCCATAAAAACAAGTTATTTATTATGGATATTTTTTTATAAACATACAAAATTGTTTATTTGAAATTTCCAACTTCAAAAATGATTTAAAATTTTTTAAAGGTTCCATAGAAGATGGAATTCCCAGCAGAAAGAAATTGATGTTTCTCAAGTTGTGTGTCTTCAAAATAGTCTTGCATATTGCCGTGGATATAAATTTAGGGATAGTGAAAGTAAAATCATGTTCTTAAAAAAGCCCCTTTTAATGCGAAATCATTTACATGCAGAGCAAATTCACAACATGTTGGTGAACATATTGCTGAAATGTTCACCAAAAGATGTTGCCGGCATTTTAGCACTTTTTACACATTTAAAAAGTGCAACATGCTAATTGTTGTTTATCATGTGCATAATAAACATAATAGACTATTTGTTATTGCTAGCATGTTGGATATTGCAAGCACAGCACAAACACTGAAGACACAAATTGTGTCTCTTACAAACTTTTCACAAAAATCGTGTTGCTGCACCTTTTTCATTTCAGGTTTGTAAAGAGAAGCATCGCTTCGAGAGACTGATGGATTACTTTCGTAGTGAGGAGGGAAACATCGACTTCATGGTAGGAAAAGCTGTTCTTTACACATACATGTGTCTTTTAATGTCAACAAATACTCTGTTTCTAGTTGGCATTAACTTAAAATACGGTTCGTACTGGGATCTCTACACAAGTAAAGATCCCAGTACGAACCATACTGGTTCACCTCATTTTAATGGCAGGTGTTAATGCAAGACTCAGTGGATTTGGTGTCATTATCCAGATACAGATCAGAGTACCAGGTATAAATGGAGTCTCGGTCTGTTTGCATTTGTGGCCTAGGTTGCGTGCATGCAGTTTATTAACATCGTGGTCCACTCAGTCGAAGACATGAACTTCAGAGTCCATTTGCAGTTTGAATTCACCAAACTTGGACTTGATGAATACCTAGAGGTAAGGAAACTATTAATTCTGAGCCAAAACGTAACAAAATTCACAGAGATTTTGCTGATTTCTAACTGGCCCTGTTGATGTCAGAAATCAAAGCACACAGAGAGCGACAAGCTGTCAGTGCAGATCCAGGCCTACCTGGACAACGTCTTTGACGTGGGTGGCCTCCTGGAGGATGCCGAGACGAAAAACGCGGCTCTGGAGAAGGTGGAGGAGCTGGAGGAGCACCTGTCCCATGTAAGTGCACCACCCAGTCTGGACCACCAGTGCTGCTCTCGGTGCCCGCTGTTGTGCCTACTTAACTTGGCTGTCTCAATGTAGTAATTAGAAATCTACTCTGTGTTTGCTTTTCACAACTGGTTGGAGATAATAATTGGGTGGGGGAATGCGGGAAAATAGTGTGTGAGGAACAATGTCATTATTGTCCTTGCCGTGCTTTGTTCAGTGTTTTTTTTTTTTTTTTTTTTTCCAATCCCACGACACTGAGCTAAAGGCCTCCTTCACTAGGAGAAGGTCGTAGGCAGTGCTGACATCATTTGAGGAATTTCATAACAAACCCTGTTCTCAGGGGTCAGGAATGATGGGGGAAGATCAGAGTGAAGATTCTTGGTGCATTCCAGAGCAGCACGTGTAACGCCATCAAAATCAAAACTAAAAGCTGTGTCATGATCATGCTGCATCATTTTGCTTTTGCTTGCGATATCTCATTTCTTATTGATGAGGCGGTGTCCAGAAGGGAGCGGAGCTGGGGAAGATACCCTCTCATCACCCTGTTACTCTCTCTGTGTCGTCTTCTCAGGTGACTGAGAAGCTGCTGGAGGTGGAGAATGAAACGATGATGAAAGTTGCAGATTTGGAGAAGCTTTTACTCCAGAAAGATAAAGACCTGCAAGCAATACGGGTGAGCTCTGGTTGCTATGCTGTATTTTTATTTTTATTTGCCGTTTCGCCTAATTGTGGCTTTGAGAGTTTCCTATTTGAGCAAATAATCTGTTTGAGATGAGTTGAAATGAAAAGAAGAAAAAAAAATGAGGTCACAAGGAAACAGGATGTTTCTATAAAGTGCCGGAGCTCTCATAACGTGCTCTTTACTGCCCCCTGGTGGCTGCTCAGGAGACGTACGAGTCGACCAACACCCAGGTTAACACCCTGAGGAGGATGATCAAGGAGAAGGATGCTGCGTTCCAGAGGCAGGTCAACATCGAGCGGCGGCTGCTGGAGCTGGAGCAGCAAGGCACCATCCGTTTGCACAAGAAGCCCGACGGCGACATCTCTATCGAGCCACTGGGCGTCGGCGGCGGGATCGGGATCACTTTGGGGAACGTTGGCCAGCTGATGTTCGGTTCCACGGCCGGGCTGACGGAACCCGGAGGACCAGACACCAGCTTGCCACCCGCGAGTGAAGCTCCACCGCCTCCTCCGCCGCCTCCACCACCTCCCCCTCCTCTGCCTTCTGCTTCAGGTGATGCATGTGAAAGTTTTCTTATTTTACTTTATACTCTCTGAGAGCATCTGGTTTCAGCTCTGGATCTACGCTCTTTCATGCCAGAGCAAAGTGACGGGTCACAGCACTGTGCAGCTGACCCAGACAGGAAATGGAAAAAAAAAAAAACAAAGTTTCCTGTGTATTCAGGTTTTTAGATTATTAGACCATGTTTGATTTAGGAGTAAAAGAAATATTTAACACTGAACAGAAAAGTCAAATCAGTGGAAATATAGCTGTTCTAATATTAGTTTCTGCATTAATCACAGCTGTTACGATTCCACCGCCTCCTCCTCCTCCACCTGCGCCTCCACTGCCAGATGCTTCTCCCTCCGTCATCATGACCCTGGGTCTGTCAGGTGAGATCAATGTGATGTTCTTTGTTTTTGGATGCTTCTAACAATTTACAGCCTAACTTAACATCATTTGTGTGCTTAAAACCAACCTCACAGCAATCAGAATCAAGAAGCCAATCAAGACGAAGTTCCGTCTGCCTGTATTTAACTGGACGGCCCTAAAGCCCAATCAGATCAACGGCACCGTCTTCAACGAAATCGATGATGAGCGCGTGCTGGAGGTACATCCAGAAGAGACGTCTTCTGTTACATGTTGGGTTGTTTTTTTTTGTTTGTTTTGAAACATTTTAGTTAAAATGTTTTTGGAGGTGGTAGAAACAGTTACAGATCAGTTGATTTAAGAAAACAAACAAACAAAAAAAAAACATCTTCTGTATCCTGCTCAATATCTGTGGTACGGTAATGTAAATCTGGGTGAGTGGCTAAAAGGCAGGTTCTTTTGAGCGAAATCAAATTGTAAAATAAAGTTGGGACTGCTGTGTAAAAGCTTTTAGAGCCTCTGATCATCTTAAAGAAATAAAGCACAGAGTCAAACAGTCAAATGAGAAACTCAAAGTCACCTGAACCGAAGGCAGAAGCAGAGTCCAGAACCAGCTTTGTGTTACACTTGTTCAATGCAGCCACTCTGCCAAGGAAACCCTCTACAAACTAACAGTTTGCAGTGGAGTGTCTGCTAATGACGAAATGGCAACAATACATTTATTGAACATGTGTCATCCTGTCATGGTACCACGGTGGGACTCGATGACTGCCTGAGAGCATCCAGTTCTTTAACTGAAGTGTTTGTAGAAGCGGACTTCTTCCCGAGATGGTTGATTTTAAATATATGTGGAAGTGACTGAAGCACTGAAATTCACCAATGCAGTAAATATATTGTTTTATGAATGGAAATAATTCCTTAATTTTCTGTAGCGCATTATGTCCTCTTTGTTTTTTATTTCTGAGGGGAAAATGGTTTAGTTACTCTCAGTATGGAGGGTTGAAATGGGTTTTTTGTATCTGTTCAGAATCAGATAGGCATAACATATTTCTCGTGCAGGAGCTGGATCTGGAGAAGTTCGAGGAGTTGTTTAAGACGAGAGCCCAGGGTCCTGTTGTGGATCTTTCTTCCACAAAGAGTAAAGTCTCTCAGAAGGCGGTAAACAAAGTCACTCTGCTTGACGCCAATCGGTCTAAAAACCTGGCCATCACGCTGCGAAAAGCCAACAAGACCACAGAGGAGATCTGCAAAGCAATTGAGAAGTACGTATCCCCAATAAGCTGAACAAAACAAAATGGTCTCCCACTGGACAAGGTACAAATGAGTGTTGCTATTTTACAGGTTTGACCTCAAGGCTCTGCCTGTGGACTTTGTGGAGTGCCTGATGCGCTTCCTGCCCACTGAGGGGGAGGTGAAGGTGCTCCGTCAGTACGAGCGCGAGCGCCGTCCTCTGGACCAGCTGGCCGAGGAGGACCGCTTCATGTTGCTGTTCAGCAAAATCGAGCGACTCACCCAGAGGATGAACATCATCACCTTTGTCGGGAACTTTGCAGACAGCGTGGGCATGCTCACCCCGCAGCTCAACGCCATCATCGCTGCGTCTGGCTCGGTGAAATCCTCACCAAAGCTGAAGAGGATGCTCGAGGTTGGCGAGGGTTTCTGTAGTGGCTTTTGTGTGGCTTGTGTTTGTTTGGTCGGATAACAAAAACGTATTGTTCTGTTTGTCTTTTAGATCATCTTAGCTTTGGGAAACTACATGAACAGCAGTAAGCGTGGGAGTGTTTATGGCTTTAAGCTGCAAAGTCTTGATCTGGTGAGTTTCAAATAAGCAAAATCCAGCCAACAGCACATTGCTTTGTATTTTTTTTGTTTTTTTTGCTGATGATGTTATTCTATATATCGTTTGCTGTGTAGCTACTGGACACAAAGTCCACGGACAGGAAAATGACTCTGCTCCACTACATCGCTCTCATTGTGAAGGAGAAGTACCCAGAACTGGCCAACTTCTACAATGAACTGCACTTTGTGGATAAAGCTGCGGCGGGTGAGTGATCTCCAAACCTTTACAGAGTTTTTAGTCGATAAGGCTTTAAAGTTCCTGACCCGTTCAAACTGCGTGCAGTGTCTCTGGAAAACGTGTTGCTTGACGTTCGAGAGCTGGGCAAAGGCATGGAGCTGATCCGGAGGGAATGCAGTCTCCATGACCATCCGGTGCTGAAAGGTTTCGTCCAGGCCAGCGATCCGCAGCTGGACAAGCTGCAGCGGGACGCCAAGACAGCAGAGGTACCGATTCTAAAGCTCACACGAAATACCTGAAGACATGCTGGGGGGAAAGCAAAGCACACTTTCAGCTCTCTGACGTCTCACACGTAACCACTGTTTGCTTCCTGACTCAACAGTGTTTACAAACTGCGCTTCCACTCTCCTCCCTGTCGATTCTAGGAAGCCTTCAACAGTGTGGTGTGCTACTTCGGAGAGAGCGCCAAGACGACACCGCCCTCAGTGTTCTTCCCCGTGTTTGTGCGCTTCATCAAGGCCTACAAGGTGAGCCCGGCGACCTCTCCTCGCCCGTGTGTGCTGACATGCCGTGGTCTTCTCTGCAGGCCTTCTGGGAAGTTCCCTGGTTTGTGTTAAGCTCCTCCTCGGAGCGGAGAGGAGCAAAGTTTGGCTACCTCTTTCTGCCACAGGACGTGGCGTGTAGTCTGAAGGCAAATAACAGGAAAGGCCAGCTGGGGCTGACTTTAGAGTTGCAGCTGTGGTGTTTAGACTGCCACCCCCCACCCCACCGCTGAGCTTTTACCCCGGACAGCCACGCCCAGGCCCCGCCACAGAGCACACATCCTGGGATTGTTCTCAGACTGGATTTATGGGATCTGCTTAAGGAAATGTACAAGACCCAGATTTAAGGGCACAAGTGTCTGTTTGAGTTCATGTAGAGAGTTGGACAGTAAGTCCAGATTTATTGGGTTTGTCCTTACTGAGGGACACACAAGGTAACCTTGACAAAAATTCAGAAATACGTTGGGATAAAGTCTCAGTGCTAAACCCGAACCCTGAAAATAATGTTGTGTTTGAAGATTTAGATCAGTGTTTCTCAATTGTTTTTGGACCACCTAGCATAAGTATTCTCTCCTCTAGAACCCTGAACTTTATTTCACAGGGATTTTGAATTGACCATCACAAAGTGTATCAGATTATTTTCACTTCCTGACCTTGGACTGAAGAATGCTCTATGAATTGTTCAAAGCTTTATTCTTTTTTAATTCATGAACTAAGCTGCTTTAATCTTCTGCACAGCTTCATCCTGACCTCCCTGGTTTGTTCCTTTGTCTTTATGATGCAATTTGTTCATGAATGTCCTCCAACAAACCTTTTGGGCCCCAGCAGATTCATTTACAGACAGCTCACTGTTTACTAATGAGATGACTCTTGAAGGCATTTTATTTTTAATAAAGCAAACCACATTTTATATTTATAAAAAAAACATTTCTGTTAGTTTTTACCGTACTTTAGTTATTTGAAAAAATATTAATACTTTTACTGCACATTTAAAGTTTTCTGATAATGCATTTTGCATAGATCATGTCCTGTGAGTAATTCGTGACTGCTGAATGTTTTCGCCCACCAATGGCTGCGTGTGTGGGCCACTGATTGGTCCAAGTTGCTGTTCTCTGCCCACAAACACATGGCAGGACAGATTATGTTGTGTTTGTGATCTTGTGATACTCACAACCAGCCATCTCAGGTTATTAAATGCACAAAGTGGATTTTAGCTTTTTTTTATTATTATTTGTAGGATTTTTTTTCCTCCAAACTCCTCATTAGTGTGTTGTTATGGTAATTGGGTTGTTGTGTTAATAAATGTGAAAACTAAAGGTGATTGCATTTAAACAACAAAAAAAAAACAATCATAAGTTTCCCTGAGTACAGTTTCTGCAGTTATTTAGGTTTTGTTTCACAAAGATATGTGACGCACGGCTTCCCTGTTTATGTTGGAATTCTGAACTTGTGCTAAAATGGGCCACAGAAATTTGTTGACTTGGATTTATTTGAGTAGTAGTTCACCCCCCCTCTCCTCATATTTTCCCATCTCAACAGGATGCTGTGGAAGAAAATGAACTGAAGAAAAAACAAGAGGAAGCAATGAGAGAAAAGTTACTGGCTCAGGAGGCAAAACAGCATGACCCCAAGGTACAGTCTAAGTTCAACTGAACGAATCTTCTGCAGAGTTGACTCTGTGCTAAAAAAAGAACCGTCAGAAAAGCACAAATCCTCTCTGCTGACGCAGGTCCAGGCGCAAAAGAAGAGGCACCAGCAGCAGGAGCTGATCGCAGAGCTGCGGAAGCGGCAAGCCAAAGACCATCGACCGGTGTACGAGGGCAAGGACGGCACCATCGAGGACATCATCACAGGTGGGCCAGAAAGAACCATTAAAGGGCCCCATGTGGGCGTCGGCAGCCGCCCCGGTGTTCCCAGGCTGAGGATGACTGTGGTCATCGACTGCTCAGCTCCTTTGAAGTGCACCTTGTGCTACATACTGCAGACACCAGCACATCTGGAGCACAGCAGCGCATAGCAACAGTTACCGGCTGCTTCATAGCGAGGCGTCCGGCCAGCTGGGAAATTTACGCCACTAAAGTGTTTTTCTGTCAGATGGAAAATTTGGTGCAAAAGTCTTTAAACTCCCCTCCCCGCTTCTGCAGCATTGGTGTTCGCTCAGTGATATTTTTGTTGTAATCCATAATCACACTCTAAGATGCCAATAATATAAATGTTGCATCAATATTAACTTTTGCGATGTCAGTAACAGCTTTTAATCACTGGGCAGTAGGCATGGGCCGGTTACCACCAATTGATGTAAAGCAGAGTTTTAAATGTTTAAAAAGGATTTGAAAACCACTAAACTGTTGCTATGGTTATAATCCCCTTTAATTACATGCCAGAGAAAGTGATAGTCATCTGCGTTTTCTGCAGTTGCATGAAGCACATCGTGAATAGGTCACCCCCCCTACCTCCTTATTGTTTCTGTGTACTGATGGTCAGTTGTCATCTGCACTTTTCCTTAAAGAGGAAAAGTGTTTTGGTCAGGAATTATTATCTACCAATTTAAGCACGACTGGCCCTGATTGGTGATCGATATTTTTGTTCAATACAAATCTGATAAAAGTCAGGGACGTATAATGTGATGTCTAAAAGAGAATGCTTTGTAATTGCATCATATTTGTTGTTGTTGGATTCAAATGAATTTCTTCTATCAAAGAATCCTGCAGCACATTTGAAAGTTTTGTTTTATAGTCCTGAGGGGGAAAAATAGATATTGTTTAAACTGGAATCAGCAGGACAAACCTTTAAAACAGAAAAACCTTGTTTTGCTTTTCAAATAAAAAATTGACTGGTTATATTTTAAGTTAAAAGAACTGGAAATATACTAAATATTCAAGTTTTAAGAAAAACAACAATAATACAATAATATTTTAGCAACAGTAGAAATTATTGTTGCTTTTCAGTTTGCAATAAAAGCAGTCGAGTCACACATTTTTACATTTTTGATTAAACTTTAATCACAGCTATGCCGTGGTATGTTTTTTTTTTTGTTTGTTTTTTACAAAACTTTCATACTGTGAGAATCTCACACCAGCCCATGCCTATTGAGCACAATAAGGACCAACCCAACTAAAATCTGAGATTTTTTTTTTTTTTTCCTCGTTTTGCTCTCATACAGTATAAGGCTTTGGGTTTTTTTTTTTACAGCAACACATTTTCAGTATGTTGATTTCATTTTGTTGCAGGTTTACTAGTTTTCTACATAATATGAAGTCAGTTTTGTTCCCCAGGGCAAAAGCAGCGTCAGTGTCTCAGGTGTGACATGTTCTTCTCTTCCTCCTCCCGCCCCTCCTCCCCCCAGTACTGAAGAGCGTGCCCTTCACGGCCCGCACTGCTAAACGCGGCTCACGGTTCTTCTGTGAAGCCAACCTCTGCGACGACGCCAACTGCTAGCCCTCCCTCTCTCTAATGCCAAGGTTGTCCAGGTGTCTCCCCGTATGACTCTTAACCCCACTGTGCATGAAGCATGATCCCCGTCCCCTCACCCCACCTTCAAGAACAACAACAGCCTTGTTAACTAACTTGGGCCGTCTTCGTTTGGTTGCTTGAGTTTGGTTTATTTCTTTCAGGATGGCTTCTATCAGGCGTTTGGTGATAGGAGGCAGCCAAACCTCTTGGGTTGGAATTTGAGAAAAGCAGCTGCAAAAAAACGTCGACATGTTTTTTTTTTTTTCTTATAATTATTTGTTTTTGTGTCTAAAAACAAAATAAACAAAAAAAAAAAAACATGTTGACATACTTGCGTCATAATCAGTAATGCAAATAAGCATTTATACAGCATGCATGGCATATATTGCTCTGTAAGGCTCTTTTATTTTAATCCTGAATAGAAAGAGGTTTGGCTAAAAGCGTCAGTTTTATCCAGTGAGACTAACTTGTTTGGTGTTTGGTTTTCTGGCTAATGTATGACTTTTTTCCCCCTCCCCTCTTCTACCGCTGCTGTTTATTCCACCCTCCCTCCAGCTGAAAAGAAGATTAATGACAGTATTTCCCACTCCTAAAGAGCGGGTAAGGAAGGTAGCCTGGCTTGAAACCTGGCCCGCTTGGCCCTCAGGCCTCACGTGTGCTGCTACAAATGATGTCAGCTGCTTCAGCTAGCGCCTCAGACAAAGAAAAAAAACAGCTTCGCAGCACTAAAATGTATTTTACCACAGACAAAAAAAAAAAAGATAGCTAAAGACTGAAGCCAGGTAATGGTGCATAAACAAGACATGATATGTCCTAACTTTCAACTGACTCAAAATCTGACTTTTCCCCCTCCGTCAGAGATGAAGTTTAAATATCGCCTGAAGATCATCCTCATCCTTCTCTAAAATGTGTTGCATGTCGTCTGGTGTCACCATGTCCGCCATGTGTGTCTCTGCTAACTGTCCTCTGCAGCGTGCTCAACAGCTGTTTGGTCAGCAGGCATGGGGAAGTAGAAAAGCACATCCATTTAATAACACAGTTTCTTTTTTTTGTTGTTAAAAACGACTATTGGCCTAAACTTTGTTTTCTAAGTTAGTTGACCAACTAAAAAGCTTGTTGATCACTGTGACGTAAGCAGTGCATTTTTAGCAGTAAAGTGTTGCTCTTTCTGCATCCCCAAAGCCTTGAATTTGTCTTTTATTGTACAGATGAAATTCAAGGTTATGGGAATCTTTCATCTACTGTTGGATCGTTTGTGCTCTCATTTGGGTATCGTGCCTCACAAAAGTATTCATACCCCTTGAACTTTTCCACATTGCGCCATTTGACAACCACAAAGCGTGGCGTACATTTGCACTCAGCCCCCCTTTTACCTTGATGCCCTTCAAACAAAAATGCAAGCAGTAGTTTTATACTTTGAAAATGTCAACACTATCGACTGTCCCTCTTTGCTCTAAGGATGAGCTGAATGAGAAACATTTTCATTTATTTATTATTGGAATGAAGTCCTCTACGTCCACTTGTTATCTCCACTCACTCTGCTAATGTTGATGTTCAACTTTACAGAGTTGTGTAACTTATGAGCATCTTTCAGGATTTTATTGGACAGGTGGGAAGGAGTTAAGTATTTATTGGATGAAAACTTCTTGAAATGAGCAAAATACAGGATTAGAGCAACTGTAAAATTTGGCAGCATCAATCTGCTGGGATTTAAACACTTTTTGAAAAGTGTTTAAATCCCAGCAGATTGCTATACCGCTTGATCTATTTTCATGTCCCAGTACATAGACGTTTGTGGTTGAGAATGCAAAAAAGGGGTAAAAATGCTTTTGCAATGCACTGTGTGTGTGTACTTTGCTGAACGTTGATGATGTAAAGACTCAGCTGCCATTTTGTTAAAAACACCTGAGCGAAATGAGCGCAGCAGCTAATAATTCTCTAATCATTAAAGTAACAATTATTTCATCTTCATGATGATTATGAAAGACGGCTTTCTATAGGATTACACAAAAATAGGCTTAGCTGAGATCAGAGATCAAACGGTTCCTCAGGTTAATTCAACAAAATGGAAACTGAGTTCGTCTTTTTGCATTTGTTGCTTGAAAGCTCAGAAGCAAACCTTTTTTTAGGGTTGACCTCCAAGTCGTCTAACGTGTGCGTCTCCTCCCTGTCTCTCACCCCCTCTTTCCTCACCTACTCACAGATCTCCGAAACCAGCCCTTCCTGAGAGTCGATGCCTTGATCCGGAGCGGTTGGAAGAGACCCTAAACCACTTACCTGCCACTTATACTTCCCTTTCCCTTTATAACACTTGTCCCTGTGTCCCAGTGGTCCCTCTCAACCCCTGAGGTTGCAAATCACAAAAAAAAAAAAAGGACTAAAAAGGGAGGAACGGGGCAGAGCTCTTGTTTTGGCTGAATAATTTATTTATTTATGGAGGTCCTCCTTAGCAACCACTTTCAGCAGCCAGGTATCATTAACCAAGCACAGTGAGGATCCTTCTCCTCCAACCCTCCCTTGCTGCGCCGGTGCTGAAGGTCAGACCAGTTCAGTTGGAAGGCGACTGCGGCAAAGGTGAGACTAGTCTCCAGAACCCGTTTCCTTACTCGACTGCAGGAGCGAGACCGGGAGGCGCTCCGAAAACGTCGCCAGCCGGCTCAGTCTGCCTCAAAAGACATTTGCAGAGCAATCCTCCAAAACGACACGTCATAATCGGACTCTAGCGGACTATTTATTGGAGTTCTGCCAAGTCTTTCTCGCCATGTTCAGTCGAGACTCGATGTCGAGGAATGTTTATGTAGATCGTACTCGAGAGGAAAACGTTTCCTGGTTCTTCTAGATGAAGCTAGTCCAACCAAAAAGTCTCCAATCATATCTTTCTTAAGAAGTGCCTTTTGTGTAAACAGTGTTATTGTTGTATGTCAGCCATAATTTGTTACTTCATTTGGTGAAGATTGTACTTTCTTTTATTTCGGCCTTGTGCTATTACCTGCAGCCTTGTAATACCCACAATATGTAAGCTGAAAATCAGGCTTTATCAACACTTAGAAAGTGATTTCTAATATTTACCCTTCAAGTAAAATAATCTGACATAAGTTATACTTGGGGTGTGGGGTGGGGTGGGGGCTTGGGTGGGGCTTATCCAAGCAAATGTTAGAAGAAAAACAATTGAATGTTACTTTATGTATCTTGACAACACTTCCTGTCACACGTTGGGTGGCATTTTGAAAGTGACTTATTTGCCAGGAGGTCTCCAGATGTACACACGATGTGGAAGATATTGGCCGTAAGATGCATCTCAGTAAATTAGAATATGATAAAAAATCTAGTTGATTTCAATATGTTAATTAAAAATGTGAATCTCATAAATTGCACATAGAGTATTATATTTCAGTTGTTTATTTCTGTTTGGTTTGGTGATTGTGGCTTGCAGCTAAAGAAATCCAAACTTAGTTTCTTGGAAAATCTGAATATTTGACCAACAAGAAAGGATTTTTAATGTAGAAATGTGTCTAAGCTTGAGCTTTGATTCCGAATCTTCTAGAAACCAGTGACAATCTCTGATGCGCTTGGACCTGATTTTCCAAACATTTTCCTTCCATTCAACTTATTTTGCTAAGATTCAGCAGTTTGTACATCAGAGACTCCTTCAGGTTTGCTGATTGTCACAACTGTAGAAACTGTTTCTATATCTGTAGCTTTATGTTTGCGTATTCTATTGAGTCAGTTTAATTCTTCAGATCTTCCAAGAAACAGAATAAACACACGCAGAAAAAAAAAATCAGCTTGTGTTTTTGCATGGATTTAAATTGAATTCCTGAAATTAATTAGCACTTTTGTGATATTCTAATTTACTAAGATGCATCAGTACATGTGTGTCTCTAAAGCTCTTGTTTAAGTCATGGCAAATGATTTGTTCTTACACTACGTACTTTGGCTTAAAATGGTATGACACTATTCTTTACGAGAAAGGTTTTATTAATGTAAATTAAACAAAAAAAAAATTCAAGGAATGTTCTTTGTAGAGAAAAAAATGATTTCTGGGATCATCAAGTGCCTGAAAGGTGACACTTTCTGTTTAATAAACATGTTGAATAAGAACCTTCATCAGACTGCAGGGTCATGGAAAAAAGAAAAGAAAAAGTTTTTGGCTTCCTTTCTTTAAGCAACATTCAAACAAACAATTTCTACATCTTTGTGTTTTATTTCTTAGGATCAACTAAGATACTCTTCCTCCATTTCTCTCCAAATGACAGACAAGGCCATTGTACATTTCTACTAGAAAAATCCATTTAATTTCTTATATCAAAAAAAATAAAATAAAAATCAGATCCACAAACCTGTGGGCTTTTTGCTACCAAAGAAATCCTCCAACCAAAACATGATTCTAATTTACATGAGTCATTTTGAACAGAATGTTAAAACTTAAAAAGGTGATGAATACTGTTAACAAGTGAAGGGTAAAGCCAGACGTTCCTCTGTGTGTGTGTGTGTGTGTTGAGTTTGAGCACCACACGGTGTGATATGGCAGGTATGGCTGACTGTTTAAAAAAAAAAAAAAAAAGCAGCACAGTGTGCAACACTGAGACAAACAGAAGGTTAGCAGCGAAGCAAAATAAAAAATAAAAAAAAACCTGCTCATCAGGAACAAATCAGTCTCACTACTTGGAATGGATGCTCGTTGAGCATTTAGCTGAATTACAGTTAAACCTAACAAAAAGAAAAGTTCAATCTCACACATGTACCATCAGTCGGTCTCCCTGGCCTTTCCTGAAAGCATACAATCAAAAGACAAGGAACGAAAAAAACAAACAAAAAACAACCCCTAAAATGCAACCTCTGCTCGTTTTCAGTGAGTTTAGACAATTTTCCCTCTTTTTTTTTTGTCCCCTCTAAAACAAACTATGTGGAGCAGCATTACTGCTCCAATCATGTCCCACAGATATCTAAAAAATAAAAATAATAAAACAAACCCCAAGGCCACAGATATCCATTCCTGGATTTTTTTTTTTTTTTTTTTAAATCCAGGAATGTGGACTTACAATCATCCTCGTTAAACGCTCAAAAAACTGCAACCGAATCATTCATTGCTGCTGACAAAGATTACACAAGGACTTTAAAAATAAAATGTTAAAAAAGTACAGACTGCTATTTGTTACTGTTTGTTTGTATTCCTGGGTAATATTTTCAAGACACTTTGTTAAAAGATTCATATATATATATATTTTTATATATATGGAAATATAGATTTATATATATATATATATAACTTTAGTCTGTGCAAGGAGGTAAAAGACAATCACTTGAATGTAGCTGCTGAGTCCTCTGTGTGCATTCCTCCGTCAGTCTCTTTCCGGCAGCAAACTAAACATGCACGTCTAAAGTGGAAAGCATCCAGGAAGCATTCGTGGTGAGCACTGACATTACTCTTCTGAGCAACTAAACACTTGGCAACTTCTTCCTCCAGGATGGAAAGATAATCCCTTGCTTCTTTCTGTCCCCCCCAGTACAATTCATACAGCCCGTTCCCCCGAAAAAAAACAAAACAAAAAAAACCGAAATAAAAAATATGACATCTGCTCCACAGCCGTGTCTCTCTCCATCTTTTACATTTGCACAGAGGTAGTGGCTATATGTAAGGAGGAAGTGAACAAAATTAAAAAGAACTGATAAAACGTCTATAAAATGGTTTGTTTTTCCCTCACCGGTTATTTTATTTTTTTTTTTTCGTTTGTTTTTTCTATGTCAAGGAACAAAATATAATACTGCAATCACTTAAAAAAGTAGTCCTTCATTTTTATACATTTTGTACAGAGTTCTTGCCGTTGTTTTTCTCCTTTGTTGCTTTTCTTTTCAGCTGGTAAAGGCATATGATGAGAGAGAGAGAGAGAGAGAGAGAAAGAGGGAGCTTGCTGGCTCAGCTCTGGGTGGGAGGAGGCGGGGCGACGTCGGCAGAGATCAATCCCGGCTGAGCTCTACGCCAGCGGGTCATTCATGTCCTCGTCGGTTTGGGACAGAAGCTCCTTCTTTTCGTCCGTGCTGGCCAGGGAGTTGCGGCTGTTGTGGGCGCCCATGTACAGGGTGGCGTACACAGGGTTGGTGAAGTTGGTGGGCTGCCGGGCACACGAGATTACAAGGTTGCTCAGCTTGTTACGCAACACAGAATGCAAGATCTCGCGCGCTTAAATTCGGAACTTTTTATAGTAAAAATCTTTTCCAAAATATTCTGGTGCACCTGTAGGTTATCCAACTTCAATGACTTCTCCAAAGGTTTTCTTTCATCGTTACCTTATCTGGGTCCAAAGTGAAGTCTGAGTCTAGCAGCTCCCCGGCCTCGTCGTCAGGATCTCCTTCGTAGATCTTATAGGCCGGGTTCCCGATCTCAACATTCATGGCTCCGTTTGTCATCCGGTGATGCTGGAATCCCTTGGCACTGCAGAGTGAGAAACGCCGTCAATCGTCTTTATTCAAACATATGACATCTGCAGCTCTTTGGGAGAAAATGCGAGTCAAACAAAGTCAAAAGGGAGACAAGTTTGATAAATGAAATCAAACAAGACAATCATTTAAGGTCAAATGAGCCTTTTTGTCCAATTAAAAAAAAAAAAAGGCCATTTGATTGAAACGATCAGGAATACAGCAGCATGTCTTCTTCAGAGAATGCTGGATGTTGCAAATATTCAGCTCTTGGCAGCTTCTGAAGTTTTTTTTTTTCTTCAAATAAATTCACAGCTGAAGAGTATCCTTGCAAGCACATAAAGACCGACATTTACACACTTAAACACAACATGAAAAGTTATGGAGATGGCAAAAAGGTGTAAAAGTTCAGTTCCCCATGCTGCTGCTGATGGGGAATCCCTCACAGGGGAGGTAAGGAGGCAAACAGGAAATGGCAAGCAAACACAAACCGACTTAAAGAATAGAGAAATAAAACAGACAAAAAAAAAAAAAAGCAAAGTCACTCTGACTGTGTATCGAAAGAAGGAGAAGCTACGGGGTAATTATTTAGCCCTATCGAGTTACCGCGAGCACTGAGAGCGAGATTTGCCCAAGGACAGAAACCTGGGAGACAGGAGATAGATGCTGTTATCAGAATGTAACACAGAAAGAGAAGCTGGAGAGAAAAGGATGAAAAGTGGAAGTCGAGTCCCAAAAAAAATGTGCCTTTTCTTTTTTTTTTTTTCCAAAATTCAGCACTCACCCACGCATTCTCCGCTTGTACCACAAGATGGCGCCAACAACCAGCAGCGCCAGCAGCAGCAGCAAGAGGATCGGAATCACAACGGAGGCGGAAACTGTGGGGAGCAAACAGCATGAGGAAAAAGACACTAAAGGGCGGAGTTCATTAGCACAAGGCGTTTAATCGACTTACCGCCACCGGTGGCATCAGGAGAATCCACAGGGGAAGATGCAACGTCACATCTGTATCCTGACCATCCAGAATGACACCTGAAAATGACGACCAGGGAGTCAGACAAACAGAAGAGGAGTTGTCACGAGGTTGGGGGAGTGGATACAGATCTTACCTGCACGTAGGAAGCTGAGTGCGGGTGTCGAATGAACACTGGCCGTGAGAGCAGTAGTCCAAGCAATTGTAGCAGGTGGAGTGGGTCTGACCATTGGTGCAGCTGCGTAGATACATGGAGAGAGAGTTGAGCTTGTTATAAAGTGAGCAATTTAACAACAAAAAACGAAACCAGTGGAATATCACAGAAAAGCTCATTCACTTAAAAAGAAATTAAAAGAACAGAAATCAAAGCTGTTTTTTGTTTGTCTTTCTAGAGTTCTGTCTCCTCAGCTTCCTTACTTGCAGGCGATTTCCCCGGTGCGCTGCGTGAAACACTTGCCGTCTCCACAGAACAGACACTTGTTGAGATCACACTGGAGTCCCGTGAACTGGGTGGAGCACTGACACAGTTTGGTGCCGTTGGAGGTCTGCAAGCAGGTTCCGCCGTTTTGACAGAACCCTTCGCATTTACCTGATGAAAGAAAGAGGGCTTGGTGAGAATAATACACCACACACTGCAACTTTAAAACAGTTCAGTTTATGTAAATATTGACATTCAACAGACTACAGTCCGATTTTTTTTTTTTTTTGCCGTAGGTTTTGCAATGTAGGCAAACTGAAATGTCTGAACGCCAGAGCAGAGAAACTGTGGAAAACAGTTTCCAAAAAAGAGAATTGAAAAGTAATCAGTTATCTGTCACACTTTTGAGTACAATTTTCAATATGCTTTCAATGCATTTTCTGCTGTAAATAAAAGTAACTTAAACATTTGATAAATATTACATATTTCTTTATTTAAAAAGTGACACTAAATCCTTGCACAAACTAGGCTGTATTTAAAGCTGTATGGAAGTGCTGCCACTTACTGTACTGGCACTGGTCTCCTTGGTACTCGGGTTTACAGCTGCAGGTTGGCTGGTTGCCCATGCTGACCAAGCAGCTGCCACCATTCAGGCAGTAATCCTGGCAAGTGTGGAGGTTGCAGTTCGGCCCTGTGAAGCCTTTCGGACACCTACAAGTCGGAGTGCCTGCAAAAGCATTTCAGTTAAACAGGAGTTTCAAGATAATCCCCCCTGACAAAAGGACGATTACAATCGCCGACTTCATTCTCGTCCCAATTTTTATTTCAGTTCTCACTCAAAGTGAGTGATTTGATCACACAGAACAATTACTGAAATGCAGCAACTGTTGGAAATATGAGAAAAAAAAGCCCATTCTAGTCTTCCATACATGTCGAACTAATTCACTTCAACGGCTTGAAGAGTTGGAGTTCTTAAAGAAAATTAACTTTACTACCTGAATTTATTATCTGCATTAATTGCAAATAAAAAAAAATTGTGATTTTGATGTCACACAGATTCTAAATTAAGTTAAGCTTGTTGATTTCAAATAAGAAAACAAAGAAGAAAGAGACAATTGTTTTATTTACAACAAATCTTGGCTGTAAATGCATTTTTCAGATGTTTTGAGAAAACAAAAGATGCACAAATTAAATGTTCCAGTAATAAAGTTATCACTACCTCCTCTATAGGCAATCGTAGTCCATTCAATAATTGTTCTGCTTTAAAAAAACATGGACAAATCTCAATTAACTGTTAGCGCAATTAACAGTTTTTTTTTTGGGTTCTTTGGCCTGGATGGAAATACGTTTTATGTCTGGCTGGAAATCCTTACGCCACATGAATCTACCTGTATGGGAAGAGGTGCAGGTGCCTCCGTTCTTGCAGTAGTCCCTGCACTGGTTGATCTCACATCGCGCTCCAACGTAGCTGGGCTGGCAGCGACACTTCTGCACCTGATAGGCATTGAAGAAGCAGCTCCCACCGTTCAGACACTGGATACTGCAGGGCTCTGATGGAGGAGCTGCAGAGGGAGGACAGGAGACATCATTTATAATCCAGTGTTTAAAACCGCTTAATGTGAGTGGTTGGACTTACTGAAAGAGGACGAAGTGGGGCTCGGTCTCTCCACGCAAGTTCCATTGTCAGCGACGTAGTTGTTGGGGCAGGTGCAAACGGGTCCGCTGGGGCTCAGAAGACACAGCCACTCACACTTTTTCTTGTCGCACGGGTTAGGTACTGTTGCAGAAATATATTATACACCAAGTAAGGGACTTCAGTGTCTGCAAAAGCGCAAATTATGGCATAAAGGTGATTCCCCACTCACTGTCTGGCTGCTTGTAACGGTGGTACAGCACTATGTCAGTGGCGTGGTTGATGCCTGTTGTAAGGTTTTCCATCGGGCCTTTGCCGAACTTGTTGACCCGGAAGACAAAGTTGTTCATGTAAGTGACACCGTAGATGTAGTCCTCAAAGATATCGATGCTGAAAGGGTGGAGTAGGTCTGAAAATAAGATAAAAATAGGAGAAAAGCGTTCAGGCAATGAACCAATGTGGCAGTGTTACGTTTTCTGGGTGTACTTAGATGTGCGACTCAACGGTTTTTGATGCCAGAGACGGCGATGACAGGGTCTGAGCCATCCAGGCGAACGCTGCCGATGACCGAGAGTTTCGCATCAGCCCAGTAAAGACGCTCGTTGAAGTAGTCCACGGCTAATCCTGCAGCAGCAGAGCGAAAGAAATGTAAGGGGCTTTCATTTCGTTTAGAACATTTTGGACCTGAAAGAACCATTCAGCGCTGACCTGTGGGCCACTGGATGTTTTCTTGAACGAGAGTCTGTCTAAGAGTGCCATCCATGGCAGCCGTCTCGATTTTAGGATGGTTTCCCCAGTCTGCCCAGTACATGGTGCTAAAGAGACAACAACAGACATTCACACGGTTCAGAAGCATGGCATTGAAAAATGAATGCAAAAGTGTTAATACATCTTTAAACTGTCCCACATTTGACCCATATATTGGTCAAATTATAAAACCAAGTACCTTGTCAGTTCTACTTAAAAAGTTTAGACTACTTTTTGTTTGTCGAATAAGTCAATACCACATGGAAGATTCCCGTTGTAACAAAAGTACAAGGTACTGTAGATAATAAATCAAGTTTCTCTCTAACCTTCTTTGTGGGTCCACTACGATAGCATACGGCTCATCTATCATGCCAGAGATGAGGGTCTTGCAGTGCTGCCCCGACATCTGAGCCACTTCGATCACGTCTCGACCAGAGTCTGTCCAGTACAGGTTTCCGGCCACCCAGTCCACCGCTATCCCACGGGGCATTTTCAGCTCCCTGATCTGGATGTGAGCAGAAAACAACTTAGCAACGTTTCCCCTCCATCCCCCAAAAGCGACACGTCTTCAGATTGTTTGCAAGCTTCACCTGCAGGTTGGTGATGCCGCCCTCGTTCTGCCGGCGGTTGCCGTGAGAGTTTGAGGAGGACGACGATGAGGACGAGGACGGCTCCTGGAGCTCGTAGGAGGAGATGCGGCCAGTGTGCCAGTTGGTCCAGAAAATACGGTTGCTTTTGACGTGCAAATCCATGGCGTCGATTCGCACGCTGGCGTCGCCCTGAAAGATCTGCTCGTAGCGCCAGTTGGGCATGCCGGGATCCAGGCTGCGGATTTCGTTGTCGTCGGCTATGTATAGGATCTGTCGACTGCTGTTCATGTCTTGGAGGACCGGAAGGAGAAGTTACAGCCGCGATTCTCAAAATCTTTTAAGTCTTACAGTTATTTTTTTTCCCAAATGCTTTGGTGCATTTTTCCAACCAGAAAAACAGTCTTCATAACAACATTTAGAAATTTGTCCTCACCGCTCGAGGAGATACTTTCTTTGTTGTATTGCCAGGAACGCATCTCGTTGAAAACAGAAAGGAGCGTCTGGATGTGCAAGAATGATTTCCGGTGCTGTGTGCGGTCCAGTTCATTTCCAAGATGAACTGCAATATTGCTTACTTAATGCATGTCTGTTTTGAAAAGTTTGCACTTTTCTGGTTTGCTTAAATTAGAATTACAAAGAGCATGCAGTGAAAATGTGAAACCTATTTATCCAGTGTCCTTTTTACCCCATTACATAAAATGTAACTGTGGGTTTCAAATGTCTGTGTACATAGTGACTGCTGTGAGGTGGTGCCACCAAGATCAGATTTCTCTGCATTGCAAGAACAGAGTGAACTTTCATAATGAAAACCTGACAAAGACATGCGATAATCTTGTTCATAAACACGGCGTCAGGACTTTTCATTCTGCTGACGCAGATGATGTTGTTGAACTACTCGTTTCGATTAAGTGACTCGCTTTTCCCCGGTAATCGATTAGGCTTGGCAGTTTGCACCAACTGTTTTGAGAAATGCACCAAAGCATTTGAAATAAAATCTAGAAGGTTAAAAAAAAGCAAACAACAAAACTACGATCGGATTATCCTTACTGTCAGCCTTGCAAGTGTCATTGATCCTGGTAAAGTACTTGTGGCAGCTGCATTTGTAGGAACCCTTGGTGTTGTTGCAGATCTGGGAGCAAACTCCAAACTCTAAACATTCGTTTTTATCTGAGACACGAAGAGCCAAAGGAAAATATTAATGCCAGTGAAATATTACAAACCAGTTTCTTTAGTCTTAATCGTAACAATTTGCTTTGTAACTCATCTGCAGGTGTACCTCCACAGGTGTGGTGCCCGGTCTTCTGGAAACCCTTTTTGCAGGAGCAGAATGAGTCCGTGCCGTTGGTGATGCACTGCGCCTCGTCTACGTTGCCGCACTGAGTGCTGTTGCTGCGGCAGTCGTTCAGCCTTTTGTCTTGAGATCAAACAAGCGATTTAAATATGAGACGGGAAAAATCGGAGTTTCTGCGTCTCAAAGCTTGGACGCTGGGTGAGAAAGGAAGCACCTGTTTTGCACTGGATCTCATCAGAGCCGAAGTCTTCGCAGTCATTGAAGAAGTTGCAGCGCAGGTTGGAGCTGATGCATCTGCCGTTGAAGCACGAGAACTCATCCTTCTCACACGTGGGAGTCGCTTGGTGGGCCTCTGAAAATGCAATCGCGAACATGTCAGTAATCATCCAAGCTGACGAAGTCGAGGTTTATTTTCTACTCAGACACTTCTGTGAAAAGGTTTTCACAGCCCTTAAACGATTTTGAGAAGAAAATTCCACAAAAAAAAAAACGCGAATGTGTCGCCGTTCCTCTGAACAGCTCCACTTCTCACCACAGTTGAATTCGTCCGAGCCGTCCCCGCAGTTATTAACGCCGTCACACCTCCTCGACATGTGCAGACACACACGGTCGTTCAGGCACCGGAAGACTCTGGTAGGAGGACACTGGAACCTCCCTGAGAGGAAGAACGGGCAAGACACAGGAGAGAGAGAGAGAGAGAGAGAGAGGGGATTAAAAAAAAGAAACGGGTCAGAACCCGATAGCAAACGAGACATTTAGAAAGTGTGTGACCGAAAAGATCAACTCACTGCATTCCTCTGGATTCTCATCAGAGTTGTCACCACAATCATCTTCCCCATCGCATTTCCAGGCGAGTGGTTTGCACAGAGTGTTGTTGCACTGGAACTCATTTTGAGGACAGTGGCGTCCAGCTGAGAAACAGAAAAACAAGGTCATTTTTTTTTAAATCAGTGTTAAATAAGATCAACTTTTCCAAATTAAGCTAACAAAGGAAGTAACATAGGTTGATTCAAAATCCACTGTCCAACCAGTAAGCAATCCTTAAATATGTTTTCAACATTCCTTCAGGCTTCCTCAAGGCCTTTTGCAGATTTTCTTAAAATGTAAGCACCAATCTACCAATCTTAGTGACTGAAATTCTAAAACTGTCTAACAAAAAAGCATGAAGTCTGGTTATTGAAGTCATTTAAAGTCCATCCAACATTGAAGATGGTATCCCACCAACTATTGCGAGTGTGTTCACGTGATTGAGGCACTGCACATTTTGATAACGTGATGAAGACTGCGCTTTGATCAACTGTGCTGACCTATTTCAGAGGAATATTTTTAAGCCTCTTAAATCTCATTTAGACTCAAAAAGACCATCCGGAAATCTGAACAGACCTCGGAGAAGAAAGATAGCAAAACTATTTGGTGTCTCTGAGGCAAACCTATGGGACATAATCCAACATCCCCGCCAGAAAAGACTAACCAGTGCTGCCGCAGTTCTCCTCATCACTGCCGTCCATGCAGTCCGGGTCAGAGTCACATCTCCAGCGGATCGGGATGCAGTGACCACTCTTACACTGGAACTGGTCGTTGTCACACTTCAAATCACAGCCATGCTAAAGATAACACACAACCCACATCCTGAGAGTCAGTTTACGATGAGAAATGAGAATGGATTTAGAATGACATTGTTGTGCTTAATGATGAAACTTGGCCCACATTTAACTGCATGTTTTCTTTTTACTAAGAAGTCACGCTTTAAGGAGTTTGGTTTTAAAGTTAAATGTCTAAATAAAATAAAGATGCAAATCTTATCCAACAAAAAAATAAAAAATTGCTCATTTATGACGTTCCTTAACGTCACAAATAACGTCGGAGCACATAGAACCTCACCATCACGCCCCTCACCTCATCAGATCCATCAGCGCAGTCGTGATCTCCGTCACACTTCCATCTCCCGGCAATGCAGCGGCCATTGGTGCAGGCGAACTCGCTCTCTGAACATTGACGAGGCTCTACAGAAAGAGAGGCTTGATTCACTAACAAATACTGACAAAAGTCAGGTGAGTAAGCTTTTAGCACGACGCACAAGAACGCAACACAGGTATGGGTAGACAAGACTTCAAAGTTTTATGTGAGAGACTGCACAGAGATATATTTTCTTTCTTTTGTGTTGCTGTATTCTTAATTTTTCAAAAGTAACATTAACTTTGGAAGTCCGTTAATAAAAGGACTACTAAAACTTTGGGAAATGGACAGATTGGCGGATCTGCTTGCAGACTCTCACGGATCAGGCTGGGGAAGTGGAGGTGACACACGAGAGACACGGCGCTGATAATGGGAGGTGGAATAACTTACCTCTGGCTCATACCGACAGGACAGTATGAAATGAAACAAATATCAGATGAGGTGAGATGCTTTAGAAATGTCAATGCAATGAATCTGCATTCAGAATCATCAATTTGTTAGACGTTAAAAGGAGAAAGTTGAATTCGTTGCTGGTGGATGATGCGCATGGGTTACTGGCGGTGGACAGCGTGAGCAAACAGGCGTAGAGAGGATGAAGTACGGAGGCACTGCTTTGCTGCGGAAAGGGAGACACCTACGGCATTTCTCTTCGTCCGAGTTGTCCCCGCAATCGTTGTCGTAGTCGCACTGCCAGCGGCCCGGCACGCAGCGGTTGTTCTTGCATCTGAACTGGTACGGTTCACACGTCCTCTCAGCTGCACAATTTACAAGCATAAGTTGGAGCGCGCAAAAATGTAGGAGCGTCTGCAACACTGGCTTCTCTTCGGGGGCAGAAAGTTCCTACCGCACTCTTCTTTCGGCTCGTCGGAGGAGTCGCCACAGTCGTCCTCGCCGTCACACTTCCAGCGCGCGGGGATGCAGCGCCCCGAGTCTTTGCATCGGAACTCATCCACACCGCATGTCATTTGAGCTGCGGGGAAGACGAGCGTTTGGGCACAACGGTGAGTGACATTCACAAAAGGTACATGAGAGTGACCTCCTCCGGTCAGCGAACTTACTGCAGTTGGCTGGTTCATCTGACCCGTCGGCGCAGTCGTTGTCCCGGTCACACACCCAGAGGCGAGGTATGCAGCGTTTGGTCATCGCACACTGGAACTGGGTGGGAGCACATGTAACCTCCGCTGTTGGGGAAAATACAATTATTGTTAGTTTTCAATTTAAATTGAGTAAACCGGTCAACAGGGGTCACTTACGGCAGTCCTTCTCATCCTCGCCTTCACCGCAGTTTTCCTGGCCGTTGCATCGGAAGATCCCTGGGATGCAGCGGTTCGGGTGGGAACATTTGAACTGGCTGGGCAGGCAAACATGAATATCTGGGAACAAAAATTATAAGCAGTTTTTTTCCCCCCTTAAAGATGCATAAAGTAGCTGCTAATAATTACAAAAAACAAAGACCTACCACAGTTGGCCTCGTCTGAGAAGTCCTGGCAGTCGTTATCTCCATCGCAGATATAAGCAGGGTTGGTGCAGATGCCTGTACCGCACTGAAACTGTCCCGGTCTGCATTTAAACTCCGCTGTCACAGATAAGACACAGTTTATCAGCATTCAGGTCAGCATGAATATATTTTGAGAGTTCAACTCAACCACAAGCACCTTACATTAGTATGATACACCACTGTCTTCTTTCTGAGATACTTACGGCAGTCTGCAGGCTCGTCTGACCCGTCGCCACAGTCATCCTCAGTGTCGCATTTCCACCAGAAAGGAATGCACTTGTCATTCTTGCACACAAACTGGAACGGAGAGAGAAATGATCCAAACTGAGAGCGGAGCTGGAGTCACAAGGCATCAGTACAGGTGTTTTGATTATGCAGTCAGGACAAAATGAGTTTGGCATTTTTAATTTCTAATGTTTCATAAAGCAGAATTAAAAAACAAATAAATAAACTTCAAACCAGAATAGCAATGCTTCCCTGGTCCATTCAACTCTTTTTCATTGATTTCTAACTATTTTCCATTTCAAAGTCCCATACTTTCCTAGGTATTTTTTCTGCTGTTCTCCTATAATCTATATGTAATCAGAGTTGTTTTGTGATTGCATATCTCCACTTTTTTTAAGCAATTTTTTTTAATCTATTGTGGCCTAATCGCTGTGCATACATATATACTTGACAAATAGTTTTCTAACTGTTGCATCTACAGCTCAAAACTGCTTTTTTAATGAAAGCGCGAGAACAATAAAACTGTTCCAAGACCATGAAACTTGAGGGGCGATCACTGAAAGTCCTCAGACTATGAAAAAAAAAAAAAACTTTAAATTTGAGACTCGATGTGGAAGGACTGAATGACATTTAATTTGCATTTAGAGAAGAAGCCCTGTGGTCGCTATCGTCGATTAATTTTAGGAAAAAGCAAATGATCAATTTTAAAAGACAGACACTAAAAAAATAATAATCTGAAAAGCCACATAATTGAATTTTTTCCATACTTTTGCAGACCTGGAAACAGCTTAAAGTATATAAAGCTTTCTATCCTTCCATCTAGATGCTGAGCACGCAGCCTGCTCACCTGACTCGCCGTACAGTTGGACATGCATGTCCGCTGGTCGCTGGCCAGATAGAAGTTAGTAGGACAGGCGCATTTGTATCCTCCTCCTGGTGAGAGGAGGCAGAGGTTGCTGCAGCCACCGTTGTCTGTCTGGCACGGATGTTTCAGAACTGAGATGAAGAGATAAAAAAAAATAAAAAAAATTAATAAATTACAGCAAAAGCAGGAAAAAACCTGAAGCGTATTAAAAGTTTGTCTTGGGAAAACTGTTGTGAATCATTGTCGAAACGCACTGAACTTTATCAAGCTCTTACCTGGCGGCTGGCGGTAGGGATGGTAAATGTGAATATCCATGGGCCGGTGCAAGGTGTTGATCAGGGTGGTCTTGTTGGTACCCATGGTCTTGTGCGCCCTGTTGATGGATTTTGTTTCCCAGTCGGTCCAGTAGATGTACTCCTCAAAGAGCGTCATGGCAAAGATGTGAGGGATGTCGTGGTTCAGAACTGTGAGAGCAAACACATTAAAGATATGATCATGTTTTCAAGGCCAGTTTAAGGCTGTTTTTTTCTTTTTGTTTTTATTTTCGCCCCCACCACCTTCATCTCGTCACAAGCATAAACAGTGTGTAAATTCATAATAGTGTCACTGTTTTTTACTTGATGAGACTTGGAGGATTTACTTGTGAAAACTGGCAAACACAAAATAACTCCAAGGTCTTTCAGATTTTACAGGTTTAATATGAAATGATTTGACAAAAGACATGAAATTTGTATACTGTAATTCATGTTTAAATGAAACAAAGCCGATAGCAGCTTATTTCCCGATGTTATTTATGATGGATTAAAGTCATAAGCGCTCGTAAAAATGCTCAAATCTCAGTAATAGATCAAATTAATCTGCACTGACCAGCCTCTTTCTTTCAAAAACCAGTTTCAGGACAATAATACAAAAAAGAAGGCTATTTTAAGGAGGTAGTGAAACTGTTTTCATAATTTAAAAAAAAGAAACAACTTCTTTTTTTAATCTAAAAAGTAGCTCATAATGATTTCAAAAACTTTTGAAAATGTATTCACAATAATATTGTAAACATTCTTCTTCCTTTCATTCCCCCGAAAATTGTTTTTTGAAATTCGACAACTGCTTTTCTCAACAGACGGGGGACACACAGTGCCTTTCCACAAATAATGTACATTAGAAATCCATACAGTAACTTAATAAGCACATAAAGAAATCTATAGAAGCGCATAAAATCCTATGCCTCCCATTGAGGTGTTGTTACAGCAAAGAGAAACTTCCTGTTCTGTTAATGTAAAACTGAGTGAACAGATAGAGCCTCCATTATATCCCCTGTTATGCAACAGCTTCTCCACCTCATTAAGTTTTACACTCTAATTGCTCGTCTTTTTTTCTTCTTCTGGCGACATACATGCGGCGTCTCATGCATGGACTCTGTGTTGGAGGGTCGCCGTGTCAAAACACGCAGCAGCAAATCGGACACGCACGTCTAGCAAAGCAAACACAAAAAGCACGTGGCACTCTTTTAAAACGCCTATTAAACAGTAAGAAAAAAAAAAAATCAGCAATTATTTTTACCAATATTCTGCTTTAATGAAATTAAGACATAACAGCAGGTTTACAACCTTGAAACAAGCTCAGATATTCGTCACATTAGCTCAAAGTGCCCTTCGGTCTGTCCTTATCTGAGTCTTGTTCTTCAAACACACGCGCCTACAATGGTGGTTCAGAAGCATCTGATTCAGTGGAATCGCTGACAGGTTGACCACCAGGCTGCTGTGAGATTATACTGAACGATATAAATAGTATATATATTTTTCATTTAATGCACACATAGTTTGTTGCATCAATAATGAGCAATCATAGGCCCATATTCATACTAACATAATTGGAAAAGATTATTAAAAAGGCACTTGAATTACAAAGATGGGGCAACAAAATTCAGTTGTGGGATCCCTCATGGGTGTATTCTCGAGCCACTATTATTTAACATCTACATGACCTCCGTGTTTAAATAGACCGGGTGTCACCAACCCAAGTCCTCAAATTCTACAATCCTGCAGGTTTCTGATGAATAAATGGCAAAGAGCCATTTATTTGATTCATTTATTTGGAGCAGAGTTGTTCTTAAAACCTTACTTGGCATAATCTTAAAACCATCGTCATAATAAAGAGTTTCCTGTCAAAACAGGACACAGAAAAAAAAAAAAAAGTGTCTTTACTGGTTTCTGTAAAATAAAACAAACAAAACGAACAGACATCAGCCAAAATGCGGCTGCCAGAGTCCAGACCAACAAAGGGGAAATTCTATCACATTGGATCATAAATCACTGCACTGTCCTTAGTCATAAAAGGATAGTCTTTACAGTTCTGCAACTGGTTCCATAAAGCACTAAATGGTCTTGGGTCGAAATACATTTCTGAGTTGTTTGTTAATTATGAACCATGTAGAACCCTCATGTTCTCAGAGACAAGCTTGCTCAATGTTTCCAGGAACAGAACTAAACCAGGGAAGACGACATTTAGTTTTTTCTATTCTCTACAGGCCTGGAACATAAACCTGAAAACCAATCAGTAAGGTGGAAACATGCTAAAGTTTTGACGTGGCAAATCAAAGGTGTGAACATTATCTATCAATCTGTTAAATTTATGTACTGTTTGTGCTTAAATTTGGCAACAAACATTTCTGTCATTTCTGATGCATTACCTGTGTGTCTGCTGGTTCCGTCCAGGCTGGCAAACTCGATATAGTCCTCTCTGGCATCCGCCCAGTAAATCCGATCGTTGACAAAGTCCAAGGTCAGTCCGTTGGGCCAGGTGATCTTATCCTCGATGATAATTTTTCTGTCTGTGCCGTCCATCCCAATTCTCCCAATGTGAGGGTTATCACCCCAGTCGGACCAGTAAAGGTATCTAACCAGCAGAAAGCATAGATTCTCTTAAATTAAAGATACTCAAAGGAAGGATCTTCATCGTCGCGAGTTAAAATAACGCCGCTCACCCATAGCGGACGTCCACGGCGACAGCCCGCGGCTCCCTCAGGCCACTGTTGACCAACACCGTCCTGTAGGCGCCGTTAAGCTTCGAGACTTCAATGGTGTCACGACCTTTGTCACACCAGTATAGATTTCCACCGACCCAGTCCACTGCCAGACCATCGGGATTACTCAGGGAGGTTCGGTGCAAAACCTACCAGACCGGTCAAAAAAGTAGAAGAATAAGTTTCACTTGCACTGCTAACAAAAGCAGAAAATCAAATTTAGTAATCACTGAAGTCCTGACCTCCATGTTGGTGCCGTTCATTTGCATCCGTCGGATCATGCTTCCCTGAGTGGTCACGTCTGTCCAGTAGATCATCTGTTCTGCATAGTGAAAGTCCAGTGCTACTGCATTGTTAAGGCCCTGATTAAAAACAGTAAATTAGGATGAATGATTATCTTTACATGACAAGCCAACAACGAGAATACAACTATTTCTCCAAACAGAGAGCCAAACATCCCACCTGCTTTATCAGAGTGTAGTTGGAACCATCCAGGTTGAGCTTTCTCAGATAGTAGCGATTCGCAAAAATCAGGTAGGGTTCCACTTCTACATACATCCAAAACAACATTACTCAAGACTGAACTGCATATGCACAAGTAGCGAATTATTAATCACACTCGTGGCTGCCTTTACCCGATGTGGACTTGCAGATGGTGGGGTCATTGGGGCTGACTTCAAAGCCGTCCACGCAGAGACAGTGGAAGCTGCCGTGCGTGTTCAGGCAGTGCTGAGAACAGGGGTAGGTGGTCGTGCACTCGTCTATATCCACACACGTCCTCCCATTTCGCTTCAGCTGGAAGCCAGGATGGCATCTGCACTGCAGGGACCAACAGCAGAGCACGTGTGTCAAAGTGTCACGGATGAGGTCATTCGAGCATCCCTCACATTTACTCTGGTCGCGCATGACTCCCTTGTCCCGTGCAAGGACATGACTGCTTTATGTTTCAGCGTAACGTCGACGTTTATCCAGATACCAAACTCGATCACTAAACAGGACAAAATTACGCAGGTAAGTAAAAACAGGTGCAAAGTGGTTTGTTGGTTGTAGAAGGAGCCCTGCCCTAACACACTGCGCACCACAGATGTTGCAGTTCACACAGAGTTCAAGCTGTCCCAACACAAGCCTCCCTGCTTTCTGGAATGAGGGCCAAAACAAAATTTCATCTTGCGTAACTGTAAACCTGAAGAGACGGGCTTCAGATCTTTTTATAACCAGGTCCACTTGAACAAACAGCAAATATTATCTCCGCTAACTCTGGGCTCGCAGTGAAAGTATGAGAAATATTTGTAGCCAAGCTTCTGCACACAAACATTGAAAAGCGAGAATCTGAAATTTCAGCCGATGTACTTTAAAGTTTAAAGTCCTTCAAAGTTCTATTGATACCAAAAGCAGCTAAAAGCGCAGTACAGTCCGGTCAACAATAAGTGAGACGTCTTACTTTATAGCCGATTTTGAGGTCGTCGCAGAGCTGCGAGCAGCCGCTCAGCTTGCTGTTTAGACACTCGTTGACGAAGCAGTTGCGTTCATCAGAGCCATCGCCACAGTCATCGTTCCGGTCGCACAGCAGAGTTTCATTCAAACACTTCTTATTGTGGCATATGAAGGAAGATTCATTACAGATCCTCTCTGAAATCACAGATGCACAGAGTCAGTGTAATAAGTAACATGAACCTATGTTTTTACTAGCTTGCAAATGATGAATTATCCCAAGGAGACAAGTAGAAGACACATAAAGTCCCTATAGAAGGACATATGATGCTCAACAAGGTAGAATATGCAGCTTTACAGACTACCAGTAATCTGTTCTTTACCAATCAGCATTAGGGTGTTTACATTTGGTCGGAAGCCATTTTTCTACTGCTGCTAAGATAACAAAAACACAATGGATAAACTGACTGGCTGGCTGGCTGCTTAGCAGATATTTAATAGCTTCTCAAACGTTAATCTTAAATGTTATTTTTCTCCAAAGGACAAACTACGGTGTTTGTGTTTCTGATCAGGCTTAAAAAAAAAAGAACTCTTGTCACTCATGAACATTCTCTGGTTTTACAGTACAAAGACTTTAAATCATGGTAATGGTTTTATTTTTGAACCCAAAACCTTTTTTGAGCCTTTGTGTACCTTAACACCAGTAACCAACCCATGCATGGTCAGAGTATTAGCTTCTGAATGAAGGAATGAACTTATTGATCCTACCAGAGTCTACACATTGAGGGTTTTTGGGAGCTTCGTCAGAGTGATCTGGACAGTCAAACTCGCCGTCACATTCCCACTTCTTCTGGTTGAGGCAACGTCCATTGGCACAGCGAAACTCCTCTGGACCACATGGTGGATATTCTACGTGAAAACCACAAATTACAGCCTTTCAACCTCAAAATAAGCAGGTATCAAACGAAACTATAACCAGAACTGGCTTCATAAAATTCCTATACATTTTTTTAAATTTTTTTTTTAGATACAAAGGCAAACCAACCACATTCTGGCGACTCATCGGAACCATCAGAGCAATCAATGTCATGGTCACATACAAAGTGCTTTGGAATGCACTGTCTGTTCTGGCACATGAACTCATTCTTGGTATCGCATGTATTGTTGGTGTACACTGAAAGCAGAAATGATTGCTTTTATTCAATGGACGTTGGGATTTTTCTTTCCATTTCCTGCAATTATAACAGACTGACTTACTGCATCCGGCTTTCACGCTCTCGTCGGCTCCATCGGGGCAGTCATTATCGCCATCGCACTTCCAGCGCTGGGGCACACACACATGGGAACCCGGGCACTGGAAAACGTCAGGGCTGCAGGACTTGTGTTCTGCGAAGTCACGGATTAGTTAATTGAAGGTCAGATGGCCGAATATTGCCAGTGAATGTGCGACAGAAAGCAACTGTAATATTAGTTACCACATATCTGGCCTTCATCAGAGCCGTCGCCGCAGTCATCGGAGCCGTCACACACCCAGTTCTTGGAAATGCAGCGGTGGTTCCCACATTCGAACTGAGTGGGCGAACAAAACTTGTCTGCAGGAAAAGAGAAGGTGTGTTAGGCATCTTGAAACAACAGCGAGATGTGTTGTAAAAGAAAACAGAAAAAAATGGGCTCGACTTTGCCCGAAGACTGACCGCAGTGTGTTTCATCAGCTCCGTTCTCACAGTCGTTTTCCTTATCGCAGGTCCAGCTCATCGGGATGCAACGCCCGCTGGGGCAAGCAAAGAAGTTAACGGGACATTTCAGCTTCCTTTTATCTGCAAAAGGAAAGAAAAACAAAAAAAGTGGACCTTTGGAGCGCTGAAGGAAGTTGAAAGTGTCAGAAGAAAAATAAAGACATCCCACCTGGACAGTTTCTCTCATCAGAAAAGTCTCCACAGTCATTGTTGCCATCACACACCCATGAGGACAGATAACACAGGGTTGTTTTCTCACAGCTCCGGAAGGTAGCGCCTTTAACGCCAAGGCGGAAGAAACGCGAACAGTCGGTAGGCTCTGAGAAAATAAAACCTTTTTAAGCTTCATATTTTTAAATTCCTTTTTAACTCTGAAATATCCCACGAGGTTAGAGTTTTTAATTTAAGAACGGATTACGTACGGCAGTTCATTTCATCGCTCGCGTCCTCACAGTTGACCACCTGGTCGCAGCGGCTGTGGTTGGAGATGCAGCTCCCGTCTTTGCACTGAAACTCTCCTGCTTTGCACAGAGTCACTGCAAGGAAAGAAAATGGGAATTTAGCAAAGAAAATCCGAGCTCCAGATCAAGTTCTCTTTAAAACAGGTCGGTCAATCGCGTTACGGTCAGCGTGGACTGGCTTTACTTACTGTTGCAGGGCACTTCGTCTGAATTGTCGCCACAGTCATCTGTCCCATCACACCAGAACTGGTGGCCAAGACAGCGGCCGTTAAGGCACTTTCGGTAGCCCTTCTTACAAATGCGATTGGCTGTAGAGAAAAAGTTTTCATCTTCAGCTTTGAATAAAATTCAAACCAACATTTATTTGTGTTTTACTTTCTTTTCCAGCATCAAATGCATATCTTCTTACTACATACCGTACATTAACACAAGCTATATATAAATATATACATGTCAGGACTACAAGATTTATTATTTTCCACCTGGTTGTTTTCAATCAGAACTCACCACAATAAGATTGCTTTTCGTCCGACTTGTCCTTGCAGTGGGCCATCCCGTCACATGTGAGGCTGTAGTTGATGCAGTCGCCGTTTCCGCACTCAAAGTCATCAACACTTCCGCACGACATATTCAGCGCTGGTGACAGGCGGGGAAAGCATTCGTTCTCAGAAACACTTGCACTTTGTCACAGCTCAAGGCCTATTTTAGGTTTTGCTCCTTCCTTCTTACAAGAGCAGGTATTGTCCTCGAGGAGCTGCCTGTCGCCGCGGCAACTGCAGTTCACCCGTCCGTCGGATGTGGGCAGACACAAATCCTGGCAGCCTCCGTTATTTGTTCGACATGGGGAGTACTCACCTGAGGACAACAGGATGGTTTGTTTATTGCAACATACTATTCGCCGTTTAACCTACAATCAGGGTTAAATAATGGTTTCCTGCGCAACAACGTCCACATTGTATTTAGGTAAAATATTGTTTGGTACGCTCTTTCCAGCAAAACATACAAAAGTGACATACTCATAAAGAAGGGCATCTTTTGTTGCCAGAAAGTATTTGTGGCCTACAGCTGTAGTGTTTTGCTTAAGTACTCTTAAGTCTAACTGTGCTGCTTTCTTTGAAGACATTAGCTTTACTATTACTGCCATTAGGTATATGTAATGTTTGTTTTTCTTTTTCATACAACATATTTGTGGTTTAGTGGTTTTGTGCTTAGTTGCCCATCTTTCCCGAAAGAAGCTGAGCTATTGTTGTCATTACCCGCGTGTGTGCTCTGTTCATCATGCAAGTAAGTGTGTGTAATCTCTGTTTTTCTTTCCCGTACTCCAGGCTTGGCGCTTAGGGTAGTTGAGCAAATAATTAATGAATACCTGTCACCTGTGTGGTGACAGCTGCCCAGAAGAATTTAAAACTTCAGATGTAAAGCAGCCCAAACTATTTCCCACTATAATAAAAGGCCTTGAATCATTGAGCATTCAACATTTGTTTTTGTTTTTTTGATTAAACGATGAAAATGTAAAAGCATTTTAGCACTTGCTTGAATTCATGGTGTTAAGCCACTGTTAGAACTTCTCTTTTCTAACTTTTTAGGAAAGACGTTAAGGAAAAAAACAAATACTTAAAACACATATTCACAAGTTGTGCTAAATAAATGGATGCAGTGAATAACACCCACAGCTGTTGGTATCGTTAGCCACAGCAATGATGCCCATCGGCTGCTGAGGGATGTCGGCTCGCAGCACTTTCATGTCTCCTCCCGTGAACTTGTCTGCCCTCAAGACAGCTCGCCTCACCCAGTCCGTCCAGAATATGTAGTCTCCGTACACGGCCAGACCGAATGGATGAACGGGTTCGTTCTTCAGCAAGACCTAATGCAGACGGTTTTAAAAGCATTAATATGTTTTGGTGCTAAAGCAGCATGATTTTTCTCAAGTTGAAGTGCTGCCTTACGTAGCGGTTACTTCCGTCATATTCGCAACGTTCGATCTTGTCCAGAGTGGCGTCGGAGAAGTAGAGTTTCTCAGCACGGTGATCGATGGCCAGGCCATTAGGGGTTTTGATGTCACTGCCAATGATCACCAGCACATTGGCTCCATTCAGAGAGGCCCTCATGATGCTGGGAGACTGCTCGTTCCAGTTTGTCCAGAACATGAGACTGTGGTGGGAAATGGCAGAAGACAGGAATTGTGGCAGGCTACCAGAAAGCCCTATTATAGAATCAATGGCTCACCAAGACAAAATAAACGTTCCCGACAAGAAAACGAGCGACTAAGGCAAAGATCTCACACAGCTGACTCACTCCTGACACTCATCCAGCACAAAGGCTCTGGGGTGGTCTTCTCCAGACATCGTAACGACAGTGTTGCGGTTATAAGCCACGGAGCGGCTCTGGTCCACTGTGTGGCGAGTGATGGTGGAGGTGGTGTAACTCGTCCAGTAGAGTGTGTCCCAGCCTCGGTGGTACGCCAAACCCTCAACTGACCCGACGTCTGTGAAGAGTAAAAAAAAAAGTAGATGTGAAATAAAAAACTGTCTTGAAAATCACACTGACACAATAATTGTAGACAACCTTTGACAAGTATTTGAAAAATGTTAGGGTAGACAAATAGTTTGGAAGATGCCTGCTTGGAACACAAGCCAACACCAGTGGAGACTTCTGGAGGTTTGACAGTTGCGGGTACCAATATGGCTGATAAACTGGGCGTGTAACGTCAACACAAGCTGCCTGTTTTTAAGAATTTACAACCACCATTTAAATCTCTAGTAAAAATTATAGCAAAGGTATGACACCAAGGAAATTCAGGCCAATTTAAAGACCACACATGCTTTTTTATAACCCACAATGGAATCCTCACCCACAGCTTAAAAACTATTTCCCAACATTTCTCTTTCTGTGAAGAAACCTCAAGTTAATACTTTACCAAAAACAAACTTACTTCATACAGTAAATAATAATGCATCTTATGAGCTATAAAAGTGGAAATTATGGAACATGATGTTGGAGCATTAGTAGATCCAAACTGTTCCCTTTTTTTTTTTTTTTTTGCTACGCTAGCAACCGCATTTATGACCACTTACAGCACACAATAAAAAGGTGAAGTCATTGTTTGCTCTTGGCTAAAAGTATATAATTGCAACATTATCGACAATTCAGATGAAAAGGCAAAGTGAATGTGGGTAATTTTTCAAGGATTAAAAAAAAAAAAAACCTCTTAATTTAAAGGCCAAATCAAAGGACAAACAAACAAATCTCGTTTGCGATTTTTAAACCCAACAACGAGACTCTCCGAACAGAAGCGAACAAGGAAGAATAAATTCAAAAGTTAGCCCTGCGACAGACTGGCGACCTGTCCAGGGTGTACCCCGCCTCTCGCCCGGAACGCAGCTGGAGATAGGCACCAGCACCTCCCGACCCCATTAGGGAGAAGGGTGACGGAAAATGGATGGATGGATGGAAATTCAAAAGTTAATCTGAGATGAAAAGATGAGACCACCGTTATGTAATCATACACTCTGCTCGGCCCTCGCGTTATCTCCATCAGGTCAGCTCCTGGTTACAAAGCAAACAGCACACAGACCCTGTTGAGAAGAACGCTGCCGCCCAGGACAGAGCTTTTCATGCAGTCCCGGGAGGAGGACACCCTGAGCGTCACTTAATTATAATAAAAGCCACAACCTCTTTTTGCTCCGTTTGAATTAATCATACAAGAATCCGCTGGAGGACTCTACATTCGATAAAGGCAAAGGACAACATGCCTCCTGCTGCGGTGAGCACTTTGCATCAAGTGCCATTTACCGTTCTTTTTTTTTTTTTAAAGAGGAATGTCTATTTACAGTGCCAAAGAGGAAGTAGTGCTGTTCCTCATTTTGGACCTAATCATTTTCTTCTGGGATAAGAAAGCTGCAAAACAGAAGTCTTTATGCATGTAATTTCTCTTCCTGAGGAGAGAGTTTTGTGGGAACATCTTACTATTTTTGAGAAGAAAGGACTTCTCTGGATGTCATCAGGACATTGTTTTCTGAGGATGAAAATTTGACTATATATGTGGAGCTGAAGATGATTTTGCTGTTTTTAAATAACCGCAAGAAATATCTCTAAACTTTCCCTCTTTGTGAACACAGTGGAGATGTTAATGCAGGAGCGACCTGTGTGATTCTAACAGCTTAACTAATTGCTATCATTATCAAAGTGCTAGCTGTCTCAGTGGACTGCAATTATGTTTGCTTAAATAGACATGAATTGGATCAAACAGATTAGTTGCCCACATGCCGCATCCCATTCGGATACTTAACACTGACAATATATTGGATTACGGGGCTTTTACTGGGACTGGATGGAGACTCCTGGGCTAGAAATGAACAACAGCGGACTTAACCAAATCAGCAAAGAAGATGGAGCTTTGATTAAAACTTTGGTGCCCTTCCTGGATGGACTGATCCTGCTGACTGGACTTATCGGTCAAACTCTGGTGATGATTATTCTTACAGGCAGAAGGAAGAAAGAAAGTCAACCTCCTCACGGTACGGACACCCTGCTACTGGCTCTCTGTGCTGCTGACCTGTTGCTGCTATTCTGCCAGCCCTTCCATACCTCCGCCATCACCGTGGGCTTCTGGCCGTTTGGCAGCTTCCTCTGCAGAGCAATCAGCTTCCTGGGAGTGGCCTGTTCGACCGCCTCCGTATTCACCCTGGCGGCTCTAGCAGTCACACGCTACCTGGTAGTGGTGCACCCCACTTGGACCTACCGCGCAAGGATGAACAGGCGACTCAAAGTGACAGTTGCCCTGCTCTGGATCCCAGCCTCCGCTCTGGCAGCACCGCAGTTTGCCTTCCGCATAGTCACGTTTTCCAACACGGTGTACTGCTTCGCCTTCCTGTCCGACTTCAGCCGCCTGGTCTACAGCATCGCTCTGTTTGTCTTTGGCTTTGCCCTGCCTTTAAGCATAATTGTGCTGATGTACGCCAAGATTTACTGCTTCCTTCGGCACACGCGGCGGATAGGCAACGCGCCGCAGCTCGAACGCTACCAACGGCAGGTCACTCACACCTCGGCTCTCCTGGTGCTGGTCTTCACCCTGCTGTGGCTGCCCTCCTACATCCTCATGTTCTCCATCATCAAAGGAACTCTGGCCAGCTCTCCCGGCTTCAACACCTTCGCCCTCCTTGCCAGGCTCTTGTCTTCCTCAGTAGCTGTGGTCAACCCTGTGCTGTACGGCTTTATGTCTCAGAAGTTTAGACGAGACTTAGTGGAACTGGGAAGAGAAAGCTGGACGAGGTGCAGAAGCTTCCTGATAAGTTGTCCACGTTTGATGAGCAGGCACACGGTGCGGCCACTGGAGCATCAAACTACCTCAAACACACCTCAAAACTGACTTTTGCATTTTTTGTTTGTTTGTTTTTACCCAAAATAAAAACACTATTGCTCAACGCAATTTAACTCTGGAAGAAATCTACAATCCACTTATAGGAGTCCATGGTAGAGATGTTTAAAAAGTCTTAAAACAAATTACTTGTTTTGCAGTAGCATAACTCAAATGTTTAATCTGAGTTATGCTTGTCCATATCTGCCATATCTGCAGCTAATAAACTTAAATCAATTTGAGCTATGAAAAACGTGGATGAGCAAGGACACAGATTTAAGATAATCAAGAAAATCCTGGTTTTATCTTGCTGTAAGAAATAAAAGTAGGGCTGCAGGGTAAAATCATCAATAATTAATATCGATCAGGAATAACGCTTGTGATAAATTTACGTCTAATCTGAGTCAGATAGGGGAGTCGACTGCAGTCAGACTTCATCTAACAAGCTCAACATTATATCGCCTTACAAAGTGTGAACTCGTGACAGCTGGAATCGAAGAGGAAACAAGCGTTGCATTTCTGAACACTCAAAACTTACTGTCCACCACTATCTTGCGATCGGAGCCGTCGTCGTTGATCTGCTGGATGTTGCCGAAGTGAATGTCGCTGAAGAAGATGCGGTTGGCTCCCTTCCCTCCGCCGCCGTGGTAGTCGAAGCTGAGGGCGATGACGTTCTTCATGTGGTCCGGGTCCTCGAACGGTTTTATCGGCGCGTTGAGGTTCGTCTCGTCCGACAGGTGTATGCTCTTCAGGATGGTGCGCTCCGAGTACAGCAGGTATCCGTCGTAGTCGCGGCAGCTACGTCTGTCCTCGGCCAGCATGCCGTGGGCGCAGGCGCAGGTCCGCTCCCCGTTGCCGCGGTAAAGACACAGCTGTTCACAGCCGCCGTTTTTTTCCTTGCAGACGTTCGTGCCTGCGGAAATGGTGGGGCGCATTCAGTTATTGAACAGAAAATTATTGTGAAGGATCCTTTTCAAACATGTGACGTTACGCTGTTTTTACCTTGCTGCCTAGCTCTGTTGAAAACCTTGATGTCCTTCAGTTGTACACCGATGCCTGTCCGCAGCTGCACGGCGTCAGTAGCATTGTCTTTGCTACCTCTCTTAATGGACCCATTGGCATGAGTCCTGAACAAAAAAAAAACAAAAAAAAACAAATAAAGATAATAAATCTGATATAGCACAAAGATTGTGTCTGTTTATTTAAAGTATGGAGTAGAAAACAGCTCACCTGTCACTCCAATAGATGTACCCCTCAAACACAGACACAGCAAACATATCCATGTTGTTGCTGGCCAGTACCAGCTCTCTGTTCTCTCCCGTCTCCAGGTTTATCCGCTCGATCTTGTCTGTTCGAGCATCGCACCAATAAAGCAGACCCTCCTGCAGCGCAAAAGGGGAAGAAAATATGACCAAACATTCAGGTAATCGCCGGAGAAATTTGAGATTCTTTTAATTCTAAGCAGTGCTGCTTGAAGATCGAAAATTATCATTTTAAATATATTAAAAAATAATTTTATGAAAACAGTCAGCGAGTAATGAGAGGGGGGGGGGGAATTAATATTAAAAAAAGACAATTTTTAAAAAAAATGTAAAAATAAGTTTCTGTCAGGGAAACTCCAACAATTTTTGCTGAATGACGCAGAAATCGCAGATGTTTTAAACATCAATGCAGCAGCATCGCAATCTTTATTAAATATATTTTACAAAGGGTGTGGTCAAGCAAACGAACCCAAAAAATTATTTTAGAACGAAGGCAAACGCAATGATTTCACACCTCATAGTCGACAGAGATCCCGTTTGGCCAGCTGATGCTCACGTTGACAATGACCAGCCTCTGGGAGCCATCCAAGCGAGAGCGCTCAATACGAGGGTACTGACCCCACTCTGTCCAGAACAAATACCTGCACACAAACACGCAGCAGGCCGTTTGGGTGTAACTCAGAAATAAAGACGTGCTGGTTTCTTTTCCTTAAGGTAACGCTGCGACGTAAGAGTAAAGTGTGGATAAAGAGGCTGACCCTTTCACTGGGTGGACAGTTATAGCTCTGGGTTTGTCCAGACCCTGGGAGATGACCACGTAGCGGAACGAGCCGTTCAGTCTGGCCACTTCGATCACATCAAAGCCCTGGTCAGTCCAGTAAATGTTTCCTATAACAGCAAATTTACTCAAATCAGTTCATATCTGCATTTAAAATACTTGAATATTAAAAAAATTAAATGAATAAATAAAATGAGATAGATAAAATAGGGTCCAAATAGTTTCGAAGCCAAACCTGCTATCCAGTCAACGGTGATCCCCTCCACTCTGCCGATGCCATTGGTCACCACATCCTCTCTCCACGTCTGATCCCTCTTTGCTCTGCTGATGGTGCTCAGTCCCATGTCCACCCAGTAGATGGTGTCATTCTCTGCAGAGGAGATAATTACAGCTTTCAAATGTCACCCCGACACCAGCCTACTATTTACTTGCGTCTTTTAGTGCTTCTCACCAGCATGGAAGTCGATGCCCACAGCCAGAGAAGTGCCAGACACGGGCACCAAGGCGTCAGACTTGTCTGCCGGGTCGAGGGGAATACCCCTAATTCCCTCATGAACCGAATAAAGCAGGAAAGATCCCATACCTGTTAAAAAAAAGAAAAAGAAAGGGAGCACAATGTATGTTGTGGGTGTGCTTTGAAAGAGCCAAAAACCTTTCAGAAGCTGTAATTGTGGACGAGTTTCCTACCCTCACAGGACTGCTGCCCAGTTTTGAGGCTGTATCCAGCTGTGCACATGCAGGATCTTGTTGTCGGGGAAGTGGGCAGACACAGCTGCGAGCAGTCGCCATTATTGTTGCTGCACAGGTTGATTCCCGCTAAAGGAAAGTCAGATAAAGTGGGAAGGAGTTACTCTTTTCACTTGTTTATCCACTTCATATTCCAACCTTGGTCGAACATTCGCTACCTTTCTGCACATCCTCGTCATAGATCCTCATGTGCATCATAGGGGAAGTGTTGTTACGCAAAACCTTCCAGTTTCCACCGTCCTTCTTGTCGCATGTTCCTATCTGCTCCGTTCCCTGGTCTGCCCACCACAGCTTGTCTCCTATAGACACCAAAATTCATACAAATTGTTCTAGATTATTCAATTATCAAAGGAGAGAATTACCAACTGTAAAAAAAATAAAGAAAGAAAGAAATAAATAACACACTGCTTGCAATAGGTTTTTCATCTTACCCATAATAGCCAGAGCAGTCGCCTTGGTAAGTTTGCCTTTGACACCTTCCAGTATCTCCAGATTAGATCCGTCCAGTTTGCACCGGTTAATAGTGCTGTTACCTGAGCTGATCCAGTAGAGCTGCTTTGTCTCATAGTCAATGGAAAGTCCTTGACAAAAAATATATATATTGTATCACAATCCATGTATATCTGTCACAATAACAGAGTCATAGTACCAAAAGAAATCTTCAGGTCTGATGTCGTTACTGAAGGAATAACACTCAGAGAGGTTTTTAAAATGAGGAGGAAACACACACAAGTAGTCATAATTGTAGTAAGAAAATATTTCAAAGATAATTACATTTTCATATTGAGACACTTTCCTTTTAATTTCATAGAGCACAACCGAAAATCCAGTTTACTCAAAAGCAAACATAAAGACACGTCTTTATGTTTCTCCAATAATTTACACATTTGTTTTCTACTTTGCTCCTTTCTATTCACATTGTTTATCCCCCCCAAAAAAAATATAAAATCATGTTGTTTTATATAAAGATTTTTTTTCCTAAATTTTTGCTTTCTTTGTCTGACAAAACATTCGTACTCGTCTGATCTGGGGAATGCACAGAGTGAGTCTGCCGTTTTAGCAACGCAATCCACACTTGCTAATATGAGATTCCAACGAGAGTTTAATATGTCAGCTGCGTAACTGTTTTGCTTTGCTCTGAAATTATAAACCCTGTTTTATTAAGACAGTTCTGTCACAGATGTAGGGTGACATCATGTCTGCTCCTAAAATAAATAACGATGTCTGGTTATAGCAGGAAGGGTAGGAAATTACATGTTTTCAATGTTCTAGTATCTTTTTTTTTTTCATGATGCTAACAGAAAAATTGGAATCAGCTAAAATGGTTATGAGAAGTTCAAACTTATCAGTGCGTCTCTAATTATATAGAGCAATGGAGACATAAACAAATATTCTGTTTTCTTTTACAGTAGATGTATATTTGAGAGAGAGTTAAACATCTGCTCACCAACAGGGCCTTTCTGATTGGTAAAAAGCAGGGTGTGGTTGCTTCCATCCATGTTTGCCATGCTAATGTTGTCGCCATCAGTCCAGTACAGCTTCCTGAGAGAGGGACATGAACATGACTGCGTTAATGGATTTGCAAAATATATGAAAACGTAATTTATTGAAGACAAATTACACGTTACAAAGTAAGAGACAGAAACAAATTTAATGTTTGCAATAAAGTCAGAGAAGACCTCATTAAAATGTTATTAAATAAGGAAGAACCCTTATAAAGTGACTGAGAGCATTCTGGCAATTAGAGAAAGCACTCACCCGAATAGCGGATGAACCACCAGACAGTGAGGTTTGTCCAACCCCTGGATGACGGCGTTCTTAAAAGACCCATCCAGTCTCGCCACATTGATCTGCTTCTTATTGGCATCATAGCTGGTCCAGAAGAGGTTCCTGGACACCCAGTCTACTGCCAGGCCGTGGGCATTAGGAAGGTCTAGAGCATTTCGACAACAACAACAAAAAAAGTAAATTCAACTTCCAGGATGTATAGCACGCTGTTGATTTAACATTGTTGGAACGTTTATCCTACCAGCAGACACAACCGTTTCCACCCCTGTCCCGTTGATGAAGGCTCTTTTGATGGTCTGAGTTCGCACGTCTGACCAGTAGATGCGGTGCTCCACAGCGTCATAATCCACCACGGTCACGTTGTCTATGTCCGGCACGGTAAAGGAGATGATGTAGTTGTAGTAAGGGTTATCGATGTCCACACCTCGGATCTCAATCTGCCGCGCATAAAGCAGGAACTTGCGGGACTCTGGAAATGAACGCACACAGAGATGTCAATTTCTAGAGCAAAAAAGAAAAAAAATGCTTATGACTACATTACCATTCCCTTAAAACAAAAGATACACAAAAGACATCAACCTGTGTCCATGTGTTTGCTCCTCAGCCACATATGTCAAAATAATAATTAATTATTTACAAATAAATATGAAATAGTTAAGCATTTCTTTTTGCATATTTATAACTATGAGTGGAAAATACGTTAGCGAGGCAATATATATGTGTAGTTTTTCTTTACTAAACATTGAACATTGTATGTTTAATTTCAAATAGGTGCAAACAACTCTGAATTGATGTAGTGACTTTAACAACTAGAAAACCACAAACAATGAGAAAAAAACTTGAGTCTTAACTGACGTATTCTCTAGTCGCAACATAATACTCTCTCTTCTGATTCTTTCCCACTACAATGACGACACACCTACTGCGGGATTGTCATGATATTAGAAACTGTTTTCGATCTCGCCCATTCCTGAGCAACGGACAAGTGAACGAGTGTGCAGCGCATGAAGTAGAACAATCTATGGCCTTCCTTCGTCATAGCCTGCACTGGGAATGGCTGTGGAAACCAGTGTGGCGTTTGATGCATGAAAAAAACCACACGGCGTTTTTTTTTTTTTTTTTTTTTTACAGGCGACAGTTTCTATTCTTGCCTTTGCAGGTGCGCTTGTCGGCCTGCAGCTTCATGAGGTGGGGGCAGGCGCAGGAGAAGGTCTGGTTAAAGTTGATGAGACACAGGTGGGAGCACGGGCTTTTCCCGTCACTTGTGGCACATGGGTTTGGAGCTGAAGGGAAGGGAAACAAAGAAACACACATCTTAATGTTTCACGAAAAAGAACAAAAATGTCAATAGAGGAAAAAAAAAAAGGAAAAAAAAAGAATGATGGAACATGCTGGTAAAAACAGAAGTAAATACATCTTTGTGCATTGCAGTTTCAAAAAAAAAAAATTCCCATGTCATAGGATATTTAAATCAATCATTTCTGATTTCCCTGGTGTTGAAATCTTTCTTTTTAACCTAAATGCCCTCAAGGAGGTTGACGGGAAACACTGACGATTCCCACGAGGAGTGGTTACAGCTCCATTAACATCTGTTTTCCTTTGTCATCAACGCAAGGACAATGTCACACACACGCATACACACGAGGGGTCTCTGAGCTGTTTACAACTGAATATCAAATCGACAATTTGATGTGACAGGACTTCGTCGAACAGCTGTGACAAGCCTCCTGCCATCTCACCAAACCTGCCTGGCTTTCGGATCAACGTGCGACATTTCTGCTGCAGGAGCGAGGTTTTGTTTTCAACCACGTATTTGGGGAAATGATGAACAATAAGGTTTCTTTTCACCCAACCAGGAAGCAGCGGGTATCCAAAGTGAGCCTGTGTGAGAAAACCATGACTCACGGCAAGAAAAAGGTCAGCTGTCATTTGGAGAACAGGAGCCATGAATAACATGTTGAGCAATAGACTGTTAGTTCATCACGTTCTCCTTTAAATTAAAGCTCGACCGATGTGTTCAGCAGGGTAACGTTTGGATGTAGCTTCCTTTTCTTAGAATGTCTATCTTTAGAGCTAAAATATACAATGGAAGTGTTGTTATAACAACAATTTGTTATAACAAATTGGAATGTGTTTTTTTTTTTTTGATGGGTCATCAAAAAAAGACGGGATTCATGGAGTCATTTAACGTTGCATAGTAATTTGTTAGAATGGTCCAGTCAAAGCCCAGACAAAAAAATCCAATTGAAAATCTGTGGTAACGTCCATAACATGAGTTACCCAAAAATACTTTCAAGTTTGTAGATGAAACGTGACAAAATCCAGTAAAGCTTAAGGTGCATAAATATTTCTACGAGGCACTGGACGTGTTTGACGTGAAGACGTACCCAGAGGCTGTCTGGACGGGTGATAGACCTGCAGGTCAAAGGGCTGCGTGTTGGTGCGCTGGACAACAGTGACGTTGTGTCCAGTCCACTTGTTGGCTTTAGCGAGGGTGTTTGTCCGCCAGTCGGTCCAGTAGACTTCTCCTCCGTACATGGTGACAGCAAAGGGGTGGGACAGATACTCATGACCACGCAACACCTCAATCAGTCCAGAACCGTCGTACATGGCCGAGTAAATGGCATCCGACCTGAAGGAATATTAAGAAAAGACATTTGACTGAACGATTTTGGTTCATATGCTTTAAATTCTTAAGTGCGCCACTGAAACTCAGGAGCAAGTGCTACCTGGCATCAATCCAGACAATGCGTCTTTCCATGTAGTCCACAGTGAGTCCGTTGGGCCAGCCACCACTGCCCGTCTCCCTGTGGATGGTGCGTCTGCCTTCCCCGCTCATGGACGCTGCCTCTATCCTGGGCAGGCTGGCGTCCCAGTCCGTCCAAAACAAAATTCTGCCAACAGCAAATTTGCAAAGTGTCGGTTTCTCCAGATGTGCACACAGTTATGTAAAGATTGATAGAGGATACAGTATCCAGAATGAATTTATCTTCCTATAAATAAGTCTTTAGAATCTAGTCATTTCCAGTCATCTGTGAATGTTTTGAGCTCTGCTCTAATGAGTCTCAGTTTTGGGTTTTAAAGAATGCTTATCTAGATTTTCTGACGATGGAGCGGGTGAACAGGGGAAAACAACATGTGCCAAAAATGTTTCTACGTGTAAAAGTGATGGATAGTCGATGTAAAAACTGAAAGTGCTCCACTCATCAGTCTTTTAAAGATATTTATGAAAACTACTGTTGGCAAACTTCGAGCTGAATCTCTGTGACAGAGACAATATTTTATTCAAGTCTTTGCATCAGGACATCAAGGAATTACAGAACCCTCCAGGGAACATGGAGAAAGTTTTTTTCTTTTCGTTCCCTCGCAATAATGATCAGTTCGTGCGGCATAACTGAATACTGTAAGCCTCTCTATCGGTGGCTGCCTTACTTTCTACAAGGTTATGTAAGGTTTTTCCATGAATGTTAATATCTCCTTATGAAATATCTGAAGCTTTATATCTTTTTTTTTTTTTTTTTTTTAGTTAACGCACCACAAACCTATGATAAAAACAGGAACTTTCCACAATTAGGAAAGAAATAAAAGTGCATCCAAACTATTTGGACTATTTCTGAGTCCTTATCGCGGGGTAGTCAGTCATTTGACAGTTTTGATTGTGTCTCTATTGTGCTGTTCTGAATGGTTTCAAGGGCTGTTTCCATGCGCAGCTCCATCTCAACCTTATCAGACACAAGCATACAATGATTTTCAATCAGTTTTTTGCACCAAAGAGTTAATAATAATAAACACATTTTCACTGAACTTCTGTAAGAGCCATATTACTTGTATCATGTGAATGACACAATGTGTTTGGATGAAGTTATCCAAAAACACACCTGGATTCACTCTGAATGCAGAACTCTGGGAACGAGTCACTCTGAATGCAGAACTCTGGGAACGAGTCATTCACTTGACTCAGGTGAATGACTCACCAAACTCATCATGTAGGACAGCAGGACTTGAGCATCCTGCCGTAAATACACACCCGTCCCGTGGGTCCAGAGCAATAGCCCGGGGATGCTCCACCTCTCCAGCCAGCAGCGTGGTTCTCATGGTCCCGTCCAGTTTGGCCACCTCGATCTGGTCCAGATTGCTTTCCACCCAGTAAATGTTTCCCGCTATCCAGTCCACGGCTAAGCCCTCTGGAGTCGCCAGGCCATACTGGATGACCACCTCGAAACTGGTCAGGGCTGGTCAGACACAGACAAGTACACACAAATAAAGAATTTCAACTGAGGATGGTGATTATTTTCCTCTATAAATGCATTTAGTTGAAACAAACAAACATAAATTGCAGTGTTTCGTGGAACATGGGGAAGTTCTGTCTGGTGCGGGAGTTTCTCTAACCACCATCAAAATTATTCTCAAGTGTCAGCACTCACTACTTACTTAATGATTTTGCAGAAACAACACAGAATTTTGCAAACTAAACAAAACAACCAAAATGTGAAACCCTCACTGCCATCAGTAGACCTTCCCAAGTTAATTAGTACATAACCGCTTTACAGTGACTTAGAGAAGTATTCATACCTCTTGATCTATTGTGGAATTTCTCATTTATATGTTTTAGTGGGTTTCATGTGAATGCATGACCAGCCACCTACACTGACAATCCAGGGAATTGAGAGCATTCATTAGAAAAGGAGCAAAGAATCAGAAAGGAATTAGAGACGGCCATGTAGGGAAACATGGCAAACGAGGGAGAAATTGATTGGATGTACATGCAAAATTCAATTTGTGGCAAAAAACAAAACAAACAAAAAAAAAAAGAAAATCTATCATGGTACATTCCCATAAAACATCCTCACAGTGAAACATGGTGGTGGCAGCATCATTGTGTGGGGATGGCTTTCTTCAGCTGGGATAAAGAAGCTGAGAGATGATAAATGCAGCTAAAAACCGAAAGGTTCTGGAGAAAACTCTGTTAAGAGGCAGTAAAGACTTAAACTACTAAAACTAGGGTGGATTTTTTTTTCCCTTCCAGTAGCAGAAAGGCCTAAATGTACTACCAGAGCTACAAAATAGTGGTTTTAAAAATACATTTGAATATCATCTATTTTTATATACATACACATGCATTCCCAATAAAGGACTTTTACGTTCGATTCCGTAATGTGGCAAAATTTGAACAAGTATAGGAAATACTTGCATAAGGAACTTTATGTCCGTTTAATGAATGCTGCGCAACATCTTTCAGTTCTTAGCACTTTTTCTGATGCATTTGTAGACGGTGAAACCAGCAGCACTAGCTGATCCGGTCTTCGCGTTTCCTGCTCATGCAGCTTGTATTCATGGACAACTTAAAAGCGCTAGACGGAGGAACAGGAGAGTTTTGTTCCTCCTACACAACGGCAGTGTGCTGGCAACAGTGACGCACAGTGAGCACTGAGACAAATAGGAAGAGACAGAGCCTCCATGTCTCCTGAAGTGCTGCACTGGCAACACAAAACTTGACTGGCAAGGAGACCTGGGGCTCTGGGACAAGAAAGGCTGGTCGTGACCTGAAGGATGTATTCCTAACAATTTTCAGTTTTCCATATGGAATCTGCACCAACCAGGAAAGCAAGAAAGCACAATTGACCAATGTAAAAAAAACAATGGGTGGATGAGTAATGTGACTAGCTGGCCCACCTCCATTTTCAGACAGCTTCCCACGATAGATCTTGTCCTCCACAACGTCGGTCCAGTACAGGGTGCTCTGGTTGAGGTGGAAGTCCAAAGCAATTGTGTTCCTGAGGCCGGGCACGAGCACGCTGAACTCTCCCTTGTGAAGGTCGATCCTTCTGATCTCATGCCGATTGGAGAAGATGATGAAAGGTTTGAAGAGATCTGAGAAAAAGTTGAGTTTGTGTTGCAGTAAAGTCAAGTCTTTGAAAAACCTTGAAAATACTGCAACCCTTCCCATAGAAAGAATTAGATTACAACATACGGCTTTAAGTAAACCCAGTCTCGTCACCAGATGAATTTGGATTTTTTTTCCTCACCAGTACTTTTGCAGCTCTCCATGTCCGCCTCCAGCTCCCAGCCGTCGTAGCAGGAACACTTGACTCTGGATTTCTCCTGTTCACACTTCTGGCTACATTTTAGGTGTTTGGCACAAAAGCTCTGGATCTGGCAGGTCTTGTTGTCGGCTCCCAGCTCCATACCCAGCGGGCAGGAGCACATGAAGCCCTCCCCGGGAATAATGCTGCAGTTGTGACTGCAGCCGCCATTATCCACAGAGCACAAGTCTGCAGGAAACGGAGACGAGAGTTACTTGGCGTTCAAAGAGAGAAGCCTGTACTCATGTTTTTGGCTTCACATGTGAAGCAGTAAAAATATTCGGCTTCTTGTTTACCGCAGAGCTTCTCGTCCGAGCCATCTGAACAGTCGTCTGTGCCGTCACACAGCTTCTCGGCGGGCAGGCAGATGGAGTCATTGGTGGCGCACATGTGGTGAGACAACTTGCACACCAACGCCTCGCAGTTGTCCTCGTCCGAGTTGTCCTCGCAGTCGCTGTCCCCGTCACACACCCAGGCTTTGCTGATGCAGCGAGCTGATGAGGCCAGAGAACAAGACGAGTCTCAGTTTTCAACGCAGACGGCTCTCGTCAAGCCGGGCAATGGAATAGTTTCGTAATATCGCAAGTCTCAGATTTGAAAATCATGCTTTTGATGTGTTTTTATCTGTTATGGAAAAAGTGTACTTCTTTTCTACTGGTACGAATGAAGTATTTATTCTACATTTGGTAGCTTTAAAGGATCATCACGATTGCTTTCATCTTAGCAGAACCTCACCAGAGTCCCTGCAGCTGAACTTCACCGCTGTGTCACACGTGTGATTCCAACCATCGCAATTGTTCTCGTCGCTGAGGTCCATGCAGTCGGTGTCGCCATCGCAGCGCCAGCGCATGGGAATGCACAGCCCGTCCATCCGACACTGGAACTCCTCCGCATGGCAGCCGCCAGCAGGGCGGGGCTCTGGAGGAAAAAAAAGTCACGAATCACATGTAATTTTCCCATGTGTTTATGAACGCGGCAGAGGTCTGCCACTGAAAATATATGTTGTCATGAACAGCACTGATATAAATTCCACATTATTTCACAATTTGCCACAGTAAAACCATGAACTTCAAAGTATTTTATTTAGATAAAAAAAAAAAAAAAAGCAAAATCCGTCAAAGAATTAAAAACACTGTTAGCACAAACCAGTAACAGACTAGTGGAAACAATGAGCAGTGGCACAATACTGTGATGAGTGATGTTCATTTTCAACCAAACATCGAGTTTTGAATGGAAACTAAAAAATTGGTTTCTCGCATGGAGCAAGTTGTAAACAGGTCATCTGATTTTTATTTGTTTATTTTTAACAATGGCTACTTTCTGTCCACTCAATCATAAAACTCAGACCGCTGCAGTGTGTTCTTCTGTTAACAGTTGTAGACCATTAGTGACCATCCCATACAAAAAACTATAACTGTGAAGAACAACAACGTATAGAAGGAAGCAGCTTTATTATTGCGTTTATCATTTTCTAATAGGTAACAAAATCCTGCAGACACACACAGAGCAGAGCACAGATTGCACATTAGAGCAGCAGGTCTTGCTGAGCCTCATCTCTGCATGCTGGGACTTGACAGCAGTGAGCCGCATCGCTGCATGGATCAAACAGTACGCACAGCGCGGCGCGCAGAGGCTCATGTTTGTGGGCGCAGCAACAGCAACAGGGAAGAGAGCATCAATGCTGCGTTGCCGCCTCAAGCTGTAAACATGCAAGTCCTATCTCTGGAGTAGTCATAACATCTGTGAAGCCTGCAGGGGACCGTGAAAGAGTTTAACTGTTGTTTAACCGCAAAGGCTTATCACATCCTGAGCAGAACAACAAGACTGTTCTTCTGGTGGATAATAAGTGAAAGACAGCGAGCCGGGAGAAGCATGACAGACTCAGGAAAGAGCAAAAGGAGGACAAAGATCTCATCGTTGAAGCACAAAGCAATGAGTAAACAGAGCACCACGAGATAAGAGCTTTAATCAAGTATGGGCCAAACATCCCGTTTATCAGCAAACACTTTTAAGGAGTGGAGACGATGAAAAGATGAAGCTTTTTTAGGTGTGTTAGACCAGTGCAACTCCTCACCCCGGATGGTGCAGTTGGCATGAGTCTCGTCACTGTAGTCTCCGCAGTCGTTGTCGCCATCACAGGTCCAGTACTCCGGGATGCAGCGGCCGCTGTTGCATTTAAACTGCACACTGGAGCAAGAGTGGCTGCAGCCAGCTTCATCGCTGTTATCCCCGCAGTCATTGTCTGCAGAAAAATCAGGCACAGGGGAGTTTATTTTTGCTTCTCGGGGTTCTTTTTGCTCGTAGTGCCGTTTTCAAGCTTTATGGGAGTTGAAGGACAAAGCTCTTCACCGTTATCACAGCGCCAGTTGATATTTATGCAGCGGCCATTAGCGCAGGTAAACTGGGTGAGAGGGAAGCACGTTGGATAGGCTGTGAGGGAAGATACAGAGAAGAGATTAAATGCATCCCATGTTATTATAAAACGTTAAATGGTCAAGGAAAAAAAAAAAAAATGCATAAAAGTTGCAGCGAGAACTCACCACAAGAAATCGGCTCATCTGAACGATCTCCACAGTCATCGTCTAGGTCACATCTCCAGGAGATGGGGATGCAGCGCGAACTGGTACAGAGGAACTGGTTTGGTGGGCAAGTGCGAGCTGGCAAGAAAAAATAAATAAAATGATCACAGATTCTCTTTTACTGTACTGTTAATGACGGTCTCCCAGACAACTTTAATGTCTTATGTCTTTCCCATGACGGTCTAGTGCAATATTTCAAGCTAATTTTTGTTATTCGACACAAGTCATAAAAATGAACAGAAGTAAACACTTGAAATATATCACAATAAATTTACACCGTGTTCCAAATTATTATGCAAGTGATATTTTCCCAGATTTTCTTAAATGGTCAGTATAATTTTCAAGTCATGAACTTTTACTGTGTATATCAGATTTTACTGAACAAAGCTCCCCATGAGAACAGTATTTTCTCCAAAAATAAAAAAATCAAAATGCACTGTTCCAAATTATTTTTGCACAGCAAATTTTCTAAGCATTTTATGGGTTATAAAGAACTGCAAAGGGTCGTTCTTTGACTGTGCAGCATTAAGTGGTCACATGTACTAAAATCAATAGCCAATTCAATCAAAAACATCTTAACAGACTGAGTTACATGTTAACATAGGATCCCTTTCTTTCATATCACCTGCACAATTCTTACATCCATTGCACTTGTGAGTTTGTGGATAGTTTCTGCTTGAATTTCTTTTCAGGATGTCAGAAAACCTTCCCAGAGCTGCTGTTTTGATATGAACTGCCCTGACACACAATACCATCTATAAATTTAATAGCACAACAAAAAATTTAATCTTTATGACACTTAAACCCAATTTGAACAATAATTTGGGAGACGGTGTATAAAGAAGAAACAACTTCACCTTTTCAACAATACTCTAATTAACTGAGATGTACTCACATGTACTGTATGTATGTATGTATGTAAATCTGGCTCACCAACATGAGTAGGGTGGGATTTGACATAGTTTATGCTGATAGAATATTGTCATAAATAATATTTGAAGCAACAATTATCTTTTTCTTGATGTGAAAAGGTCACAGCATAGGTTTCTGGACATCTTCGAAATAAACAAATGAATATTTCGAATAGAAACAAGGCTGCACGCATGTGCATCTTGCAAGTACCAGAGCAGGTGGTGTTGGATTCGTCCTCGTCGTTGCCGCAGTCGTTGTCGCCATCGCAAAGCCACCGCAGCGGGATGCAACGATTGTTCTGGCATTTGAATCTGTCTGCAGGGCAAGTGTGTTGGTCTGGAGGAAGAAATACACAAGAGAAAACTTTAAAATTCTCTTTGAGCAACAGAATTTATTTTCAGGCATAAGGCATTAATCATTGGTTGTATATTGTTTAGTCCATAAAATACTAAAAATTGCATTAATTTAAGGTACAAAGGCTTCATTTGAAGGGTCTGTGAAAGGAAAGAAGGGAAGAGAAAGAAAAAAGAAAATAAGGATGCTGTGAAGGAATCACACAAAAAGAAGAAAAAACGTATATAGAGAATAAAGAGATATATGACACAGGAGAGGAAACAATTAAGAAAGAAGAGAAGGAAAAGAAGGGAGCAAAACAGGAAGAAATCAAAAAAAGGGAACAAGCCAAAGTGAGAAAGATGGATAATAAGTAATAAAGAACAAGAAAGAAAACAAAAGGATGAAAAAGAAAAAAGGTATGAAGAATGACAAGAAAGGAAGGTATGAATGATGAAAGGAAAGAAAAGTTGGTGTGATGCAAGTGAAAAAGAGGAAGGACAGAACATTCAGACAATGGAAAGGGAATAAAATCTGGAAATGCAATTACTTCTCCAAGCCCTTTTCTTTTTCCTAACTTCTCCAGACCTGAAGTCAAATCAATCAGTTTTTTTTTTTCCACACTATCCCAGACTGAACCCTGTTCTTAAACAGATAGCAAGGAAAAGATCCAGGATAATTATGAGCTCTTTCTTGTTGGACTCAGCTAATGAGGACAAAAGTTGCCGCCTTAAAAAAAACACGTCACCCTTCACGGAAAGAGTCAAATCCTGGAAACTCTGTTACGTGCTCTGTCAGTTTCTGTTAGTTGGAGCCATTAAACCTAATTCTGTTTATTCGTGTATTGCTTTGTATCCATGACAATGACGCGGTGCCACGTGCTTACGGCAGAGGTCAGGGGCCTCGTCGCTGTTGTCCAGACAATCGTTGTCCCCGTCGCATTTCCAGCGCTCTTGGATGCAGCGGTTGTTCTTGCAGGCGAACTCTCCCGGCTGGCACTGGGGCGGGGGAACGTAGGAGGGGTTGGCTGGAGATGAGATCAGGGTGGAAGCGGGACACAGATAATTCACAAAGACATGAAGTGAGCACTAAAACTAAACAAAGCCTTTTTATCGCTGAAATTTAAGACCAGTTTTAAACATTTCCCAGATATTATCCCTTGTAGGCGTTTCTTTAAAGCCAAGGGTGTACCAACTAGCTTTTTTTTTTGTGTGTGTGTTGCAAAAACTATTCCTTTTACATGTTATGTAGTTAAACTGTAGTTGTCCTTAATTATGTCACAAAAACGTGATCGATATGCATTAATTTGATCTTTAAGACACTTTGTAGAGGAAGTACATGTGTCTGACTGTGGTGAGCGTGTGCAATATTCTCAGAAAAATACTTGGAAAAGTCAAACTTGCAAACCAAAAAAGCAGCCAGGAATTCCTAACCTCAACTCCTGCTGATTAATACATTTTCCACAGCTGCCGCAAGCAAGCCAGCCCTAAGAAAAATTCATTGCCCAGGGAAGCAGCCAAGTACCTTTGCAGGTGACGTTGTCGACGTCGAGGATTTGATCGTCGGCGCAGCCGCAGGACCTGCCGTTAGGAATGGCGAGGCACAGACTGCTGCAGCCGCCGTTGTTTATTCTGCATTTATTGGTGCCTGCATGGAAAGAAGCACAAAACAGAAGAAAAAAAAAAAAAAAACGGGGGGCAAGAAAATTATTCATTTTGAGGTTTAAACAAGCTCAAATTAAAGTCTGAAAGTGTGACGAACCCTGCTGTAGGTGAGCGTCGTACACTCTGATCTCAAATATAGGAGGCCTCTCGTTGCGAAGCAAAGTGACGGTTTTGGTTTCCTGGTCCAGCTTGTAGATGCTCCCGCCGCGGTACTCGTTCCAAAACAGAAACTTTCCATGGTGGCACAAGCCGAACGCGTGGTTAAGCTCCTGGCCCTCATAGACGACCTGTTTAATCAGAGAGTTAAATCACTTCTTCAATTTGAGACAAAAATAAGCACGGACCGGCAGCTTTATGAAGTACGTCCGAACTAGTAAAAGCAACTCAAAAATAAGTCAAAAAATAAGTCATGAAGCAGCCGAAGCCTCTTGAAGAGGCTGAAGAACATTTGCATGAGAAAAATTCAAAGAATTTCAAGAAAGGCTTGCTTCTCACAAACAAAGCGTCACGAGCGTTTCACTACATATCATCACCTCAATATTCATGTCTGCAATACCACAACCACAACAGAATGCCTGGAAGCAACATTAGCATATTATTGATATGCAAATTAATAATGCAAGGCAGAAAAAAGTAAAACATCCTGTTTGGCCACACTGGCTGTTTACTTTAGTGCCTGAGATCGTGATGATTAGAAAGCGTGCCGGGGACATTTCCAAAAACGGAAAGGAAGAAAAGAGTCTGGAACATTTGAAATACTTGCAATTGGCTGCCATCACAATATTCAGAAATGACCCTCTAGATGTTATGAGTGGTTTAAAAGTTTGGCATGTTTCTAATTATTTTAAATAGCCATCATTTTTTATCGTTGTTGAAAATACCACGGCACGGTAAACACGGCATATTATTCCCAAACCTTTCTCTCTGTGGTGTTAAGGAAAACCATCTCGATTCTGTCGTAGTAAGCATCCACCCAGTACAGGATGCCCTGAGGAATGTCCAGGCTCAGGCCGTTGGGCCACAACACTGTCTTGCTGGTCAGGAAGACTTGGTGATGTGAACCGTCCATCCACGCTTTCTTAATTTTCCCTCTGTTGCTTTCTGTGGGGTCCTCCTCCCAGTCAGTCCAGTACATCCACCTGGTGAGGAGGAAACACGTTTCAAGTGAGCTAGGGAATGCTTCTTGCAAAGCTTTGATGCGTGACAATCTTTGATAGAAAATCTCACAACTAAAAGAAAAGAGCTGTACAGAGATCATGTGTCTGAGATTGTGAACCACATGTTGCTCATGCACCCCACAAATAACATCTGCACCTTTTATGAGAACTAGGCAGCCCCTGATGGTCTTACCCGTGCTGGGGGTCCACAACAATAGCCCGGGGGTGGCTCATTTTTCCCTCAATGAGAGTCCTGCGAGTTTGTGAAGCCTTCTCCAACCTGGCAACACTGATGGTCTTCTTAGGTCCATCATCGGTCCAGTAGAGATTTCCTCCTATCCAGTCAACGGCTATCCCCTCTACTGTGTGAATACCTGAGATAAGCAAGAAAAGTGATAGAATTAATTGAGACATGCAAGGACAAACCAAGGATTGGATATCAGAAGAATTTAAAAGCCACAAAATAGAAACAGCTTCTGAATCCTTTGAGAAGGTAAAATTGCAGGGCGTTACCATCCTTTAGAATGGTGTCTCTCTCTGTGCCGTCAATCTTCTGTCGGCCAATAATGTAGCTGGTGGCGTCCGCAAAGTAGATGAATTCACTGGCGGCGTGGAAGTCCAGGGCTCGGGGATTCATCAGGTTCTCGATGGGAATCATGTACTCATCAGGCACCTTGGCGTTCATGTCCATGCCCCGGATGATTCCAGGGCGACCCTTACCGTACACCAGGAACAACTCGTGCTCTGGTTCTGCAGAGGGAAAAAGCAGTAATTACGGAGAAATTAACAGCTTGTGCAAATTTTATGCAATTTTCCAAAGAAAGACGAAAAAGGATGCTCACTCTTGCAGGACTTGCCATCACTGCCGAGGCTGAATCCAGAGCGGCAGCGGCAGGTACGCGCCTTGTGGCTGTTGCTCAGCAGACAAATGTCGGAGCAGCCTCCAGGTTTTCCAAATTGATCCAGGGCACAAGCATGGCTGCGCACTGAGCAGGAACAAGAGAAAAGCTAAGCGCTGTGATAACGTGTTTCCAAATTAATTAGCACCTCTGATAAAACTGTGTTAAAAACATTCAAATAGTCATTTTAAGTCATTCAATAAAGAGATTTTTTATTCTTTGATAAAGGATAAAGATCCTTTAATTTACGCATATTTAAGTTCCACTATATATATATATATATATATATATATATATACATATATATATATATATATATACATATATATATATATATATATATATATATATATATATATATATATATATATATATATATATATATATATTTGACTAAAGTACTTTGTTTCAGTTAGAGACCTTCCAGTATTTAATTAAATTCTCAAGTTTATATACGAAAGCCAAGGACAGAAACTACTTTCTTAATGGCATCCCTCACAAGCAATTAACTGGTATGTGGTCAGCCTCAAATTGGTAATACAAAGTCTGACCCCAAGAATTTATACACTTGGGAGAACTTTTTTTATTTCTACCTTTTGCATCAGTATGTTGGCGTATGTTTGCAAGATGAACCTTACTTTTCATCCTGCCGAGTTATCAGAGTATAAAGGAAGTGGGCCTTTGTCTCTAGTCACACTCGTATTAAACGGAAACAAAGTTGCGGTTTTCTAAATAAAATGTAGTCTTTCTAAACTGTGTTGCTTAAAGTTGCCATGATTATACGTCTACTGAATTTGTTACATTATTTTTACAAATATGGAATTTTTTTTCCAGACCTGATGATCTCAAATTAAGGGTTGAATTAAAAAAAAAAAAATCCTCAGTCTAAAACTTTGCTATGGCAACAAAAAGATACAATAAGAAACATTTTCCCCAGCAGTGCCAAGACATTCCTCAGTGTCTGTGCTTTTAAACAACACGACTTTTTGCAACATGTGTTGCTGACGGCAATTTGACACGAGACTTTTTGCCACGCTGCGCACCTTGAGGTTGGAGTCGCTGGTGGTACACGTGCAGCGTGGCTCCCCGATCCAAACGGGTCACCACATGGAATTCGGAACTGTCGAAGCGGTTCACCCGGATCACGCTTGTCTTTGGGTTGAGGTTGCCTTCTTCTGAATTTGTCGCATAGAGGTAGTTCTCAAATACAGTCAGTCCATAAAAGTGCCCAATCTGTAAGGTAGTGGGACAGCAAAGTGGACGCAGGCACTAAGTGAGCTTGGAGGATTTCTGCAACTTTTCGTCAATTAAACTCAAGACTAACTAAAACCCTAATAACTTAAATTTTAGATCTACACGAGTTAGGAAATATAAAACCCAATTCACTTAACAGCTTATATTTAAATCACTTTATATCTTAAACAAGTTAAATTTAACTTTGCCAACTCAAAATTTTGAGTTTTTCAGCATGCGACTCCAGCACTTACACCATGTTTCTAACTTTTAGAAACAGCCAACAACTGAAATCCTTAATTCCCTCGTCTCATTGAGAATACACTTGCCCCTTATGCAGGAGACAACATGAAGGTTTTGATTTTGATTTCCTGAACATACATGAACCCAGGTTCAGAACCAGAGACTTTTTGAAGATTTATAGAAAACCTGCAACTTCATTTCAACAGGGCTCAGTGGTTTCTTGCATCAAACACCTGAACTCCTCTGGAAGAGAAAATGTGAAGACGTTTAAAGCTGGGTCAGGTCATGTTACAACTTCCCACAGCTTTGAGCATATCAGGTGACATATTTCATTCCGTCATACAAATTCGGAACGAATGGCACATCTTCTAATCCACCATGAAATAGAAACGCAGCAAGCTGGTGAGGGAAGGCGCTGTGAATCGATGAGTCCAAAACTGAACCTTGGGGCCAATATGGAAAACATTTTGTGTGAGGAAAAGCTAACACTTCGCATCACCCTGAAGATACTAGCCCCAGTTTAAAACAAGACGTTGGAAACGTCATAAGGTTGCAGGGAAATCTGATATAGGGCAACTGACTTAATATTTGTAAATAGTCTGTAAACCCCTGCAATATGACTAATGTGGGCAATAAATACTTTTTTGATATATTGTATGCTTGGGGTTCAGATCACTAACCTCCATCTATGACAAAAACAAATGCAACCGATGTCCCATCACTACTACAGTCATGTTTTTCAATAAGATTATAGCTTCTGGATAAGTTAGATTTTAGTGTCGCCAAAGGAAATAGCTTTGAGAGACAGTAGCTGTAAAAACCGACACTCATGGTGAAATATTAGAAGAGAAATAAAAAGGGCTGAAAGGGCATAAATCCGCAGGAGGTCACAGGAGAATTGTGTTGCTTCTAAAGCTGATATGGTCGTGAAGCAAATGCTTACTGCTACTGATGTGAAGGACATTCTGCATGTGGTGGTTCTGAGAACATCTGTCGCTGTGGTTCAGTACATTTCTCTCTGTTACAGCGTACAGGTATCCACACCCTCTTCCCTACAGCCTCACCTGCAGGCCCTGAATGATGGTGTGTCGGTTCTTGCCCTCATAGTCCACCACTTCGATGTAGTTCAGGTATGCATCAGCCCAGTACACCAGCCGGTTCACCAGGTCCAGGGTGATGCCGTGGGGGAAGACAATCTTGCTGTCCACCAGCTTGGTGCGGTTCTGGCCGTCCATGTCGCAACGCTCCACCCTGGGCGTGGAGCCGTAGTCCGTGAAGAACAGTTTCCTGCATCAGAGGAGCAGCAGGTTGAAGAGGTTGGAAAAAAAGAACATTTGGAGGAAAAAAAAAAAAAAAAGGGGGAACTGAATCATGCCGTCTGGTTAACCCCAGAAACCTAAAGTCGGAAGCTGTGAAGTGATTCTGTCTGAAAAAAGTGCTTTGATTTCTGAGTGCCTGCTTGGTCAGCACCTCGTCTGATCACAAGACAGCATTTCCCTACCAAGCATTGCTTAAGCAGCACTTGGGATAAGAGGGCAACACAAGGTCAGGAGGTCTGAGGCGTAATATACAAACCCCATGGTCGGGTCCAGGGCTATGCCCTTTGGGTTATGCAGCTCTTGGTCCAGCAGGGTCACACAAGTCTGGCCGTTCTTGTTGCACACAAACACGCGGTCATCCACGTCATCAACAAAGTAGAAGTTTCCAGTCAGCCAGTCGATTGCCATCTGCTCCACGTCTGATAAGTGAAGGGACGGAAGGAGAGAGAGGAGGAATGCACATTAAGATTGTCATTTACAAAAAAAAAAGACTGTGTCATGTAAGCAGTCATAAATCTGGGACAAATACCAGGAATGTCCTGTTGTTTACGACTCCTTACAACTTTCTAACACAAAAGAAAAGCAGCTAATTTATGTGTTTCCTCAACATTCTTGTTTTTCCATCCCCAGCTTGGGGAAGGAAATTAAAAATATAAAGTTACAGTTTGAGAGTGGGATGAAACTCCTGGAATCAGGCTTGTGCAGTAACTCAGTACACTCCAAAAGAGTCAAAACCGGGATTTCTTTCACATATGGGAAGCATCACATGCTCATTTGGGAAAACAATGCTTAGGTGAAGTTTTTTTTTTTTTTTTTTTTGGGATAAATGGCAATAAAGAAGAAACTCAAACCGCAAATGCTCCACCACCATCACTTTTGCACAGCCTTTGCAAATAGATACACATCTCACACAGTGATCCATTAAGAGAACAAGAACCTTTAGCTAAAGAACAACATTAATAGGTTGACTTTACATTCGCAACATTATCATTCATCATCGAAGCATGTTCTTAACCTCTTTCAGATTTGATCCAAAATGCATCAAACTAAAATATGTTGGCCGATTTCTTTAAAGAACAAGAACAGAGGCAGTTTTCAGTTTTAATCCATTTAATAAGTTGAAATTTTTTTTTTTTTTAGTATCCGACCTGCAGAGCAGAGCTGACCCAAACCAAGCGATTCTGATCGCTGAAAAATATTTAGATCATGGCAAACCATAAAAAAAGGTGAATCGTTTTCATTCCTATTAAAACACATTTTTAAGCCTTTAATTATTTGGATGATTTGTGTCACATACACCAGACCCTGAGACATGAATTTGGGATGAGAGTTGATTAATTCCTACACTGATAAATTTTTTCTCTTTAACCTTCTTTGAATTCTTAGACTCAAAATACACATGCTCTCTTCCGAATACTTTTCCATTTTGGTTTTGTCTTTACATCTCAGGTCGGAGCAGCATAAATAAAGCTTTTCGGCATAGTAGATGTTACATAATCCTTTAAAGAATCAAACATGACAGCGATGCAATGGTGCTACCACAGCTCACAGAGGGGAACCTGAAATATATTGAGTGGAGATTTGTTGCAAAATGTGGCTTTTTAAAATAGGAAGCAAGCTGATCACCAGACATGGCATGAACACACTCAAAGTTTGGTACTTCTTTTATAATTCAATTCTAAGTCTGAAGCTCTTATAGATCATGTGATATTCTAATATACATAAAAACTGAATTTATCTTTTTTTTTTTTTTTTTTTACCAAAACAAAGGTGAACAGAAATAATGACAGAAAGACTCCATACAAAATACAAGTTTGAACTGTTTAAATTGAGATTTTTAATGAATCTCACTGGCTGATCACTGAAGCACAGACAAGCAAAGTATAAGTTCATCAACTGAAACTTGCCGCAAGTCAGAAACTTTTTATGCATTTATTTTATTTTATTTTTTTTAAGAAATGCCTGCACTGGTACCGTGCAGCCTACAAGTTACGCAACAGCGTGCCGACACATCTGGGCTCAATTCCGAACCTCTCCACACCACTTACCAAACATACAAAGAGCTTCAAAATGCAAGTTCAACATGGGAGTTAAAGTATGCCGAAAGTTACAGTGTCGGGAGAGAAAACAGGAAAACCACAGAGAGTGGACTTCTAGTGCCTTCAGTGTGCCTCGAAGATGGATTTACGAGCAGGGAACAGCAAGGGCAGAAAGGAACAAATGGAAAAGCTCGTCTTAAGAGAGAGGAGGGGACAGTGATACACCAGTTATCTCCTTTTAAAACCCTGCTTCTTCACGAGGGGGCCAGCTGGCAGTGCTGCTACAACAGTCAGTAGATTCAGAGTAGAGAGAGAAAGTTGTGCAACCCAGCAGCTAACTACGTTGTGTAACAGCTCTGCAGACCCCCTTATCCACAGAGAGCCAGCCAGTCTAAAGCCATGCAGATTCTGGTAAGTGGAAACTTTGCCGGGAAAATAAATGAGCCGCCCTTTCCCTCCAACCACCCTACACTTACCACTCATTTTCTTATCCTGTCTGCAACACCTCCCGGCTCCCTCTAATGTGAGTAAACATTTCACAGACTGAGCTGTTCTTATTGCCAACAGCGATCGCGCTTTATAAGGCGGCCCAGGTACTTTGCTCACATGGCCTATTTGGTTTTTCATGGTTCAGTACAAGCACCGCAGTATGTCTACTTTAATGCCATCTCCTTCATTTCCACGTTACTGTTGTTGAGTGCATGTTGGAGCAAAGCAAAAAAAAAAACAACAAAAAAAAACCCACAAAAAAAACAAAAGAGAATAATTTTCCCCCTGTGATGCTCTCTCTGCCAAAATGATCCAATTACTCTGTGCAAAAACCTTTTGACCTCTCAGCAGCTCTGCTTCGAAGCTCGATGAGTTATCGTTTTGCATAGTCGAGAGATATATTTAAGTGGAAATAATCCTAAACTGGCAAATATCCTCCTGAAGAAAAAAATATGCCGCTGGATTAGAGAGGTCTGACAGTAGGAGTGGAAGTCATGCAACAGGAGGAGCAGAATACAAATCCTCCTAAAAACTGTAAAAGACACTGTTGCCTTTTTTAGTTTCCAGTCTCAATATGTGAATAGACTTTAATTTAATTAACTATATTAACTACAGGATTCTATTAGAAATGGTCACAGACACCCTCCCACAAGAGTCTTACAAATACCTGTACACAAGCATATTGGAATGTAATAAAATTGAGCAGAAGAAAAAAAACCTTTCAAAGGACTCGTTTCATCTGAAACGAGTCCTTTGTTTCCGATGAAAGTACGTTGGTCTATTGTGTTTTATCAAGTCTACAATCTGCGCAGCCAGACTCTCTGTTTTTGATCAGAGAGTGAACTCCTTTGATCAAAAACACCAAGAAGGAGCTATAAAGTGCTGTCAACACGAAGATGAGAGACAACATCATGCGTTTTTAGCTCGACATGCAGACAAGGAAGCCACGTGTCTGTGGACTAATTTACCAACTTGATTTGTTTTGGATTTTTACTCCCAAAACCGCAACGAAGATCTGAACACGCGTCGCCTAAAAACTCTCGGTATTCCTAAAATACGCAACGCAATGGAAGCCGAGATCACAGCTGCGATCACCCCCATCTGTCTCTTATCAAGTTGTGTGCAAGGGGTGGAGAGGATGGGATGGTTAGCTCCTGCTCATTTTTATCTTCCCAGTCAGAAGATCGCATGCAGACAGAGCAAAGCTGCATCTGGATCCCTCATCTGCCCCTGCTGTCTCATGCTTTCAGAAACCATACAAGACAGAAAAATGTTCAACTGCTCAGAGCCATGCTAGTAATAAAAACAAAGGGTCAAAGGTAAATGGGCTAAAATGAGTGTGTCTGAGTATCAAACTGGACACGAACAGGATACAACCTGAGGTTGATTCAGGAATATAGAGGGGAATATAAGCGGCATCTTCATGACCACACACTCTTACACACGGCCGCCAACAGACAGCAAATCACTACCATCTTCTTCTCCCTTCATCTTATCGGGTCTTTAACTTTGTTTAATGTCTTTCACAGCTCCTCCACTCATCCCTTCAGCAACAGTGCAGCAGCAGGGAAATGAGACCCAAAGCCGCTTTTTTTTTTTTTTCTTGCTCATACGCAACCCATATCTGACTTTTCCAAGATAATTCTGATCTTTTCACCAGCACAAAATAATCTGACCTGAGTCACTTCCATCTGAGGTACTAATTTGGATATGCATTGAGTTGCTTTCAAAGCAAAAATGATTATGAATTTATGAAAGACGTTTGTGTAAATGAAGCGTATCGCATCCCAATTCCACCATTCCTGGTTCCAGGTGTCCAAATAGACTTCCAAATAAAGTTGTGTAACTTTATCCAAATAGACTACTCTACAAAAGCTGCAGTCAGTTCTCCACAAAAAGACATTGCTATGATTTGTGCCTTCTTTTATGAACGTGTGTGTGCGTGAATGGGGAAATGTTTGATTTGCATCACGTAAAATGCTTTGAGGTCTACTGGACTAGATTCAGAGTTAAATAAGTGCAGGACATTTACCATTTAAATAAAAAATAAACTTTAAGTCTACTGTTAAGGCTGAGATTTAAAAATAAATGGATGGACTGATGACCACATAAAAAACCCATTTACATTTTTTCCTTAATTCACTTTTCCATACTTATTCAGTCCTGGAAAACACCTTGTGAATGTTTGAGGAGTCATATTCAGTCTCTGACTACACCAGGCTTAAAGACATCCAGGTGTGTTACTGGAGTAGATGGCAAAGTCCAAAAAAAAAAAAAAAAACGTGTGGTAAAGAAGACAGCAACAAACTTAAACTTAATAAAGATGGTCTCTTTAATTTAGTTTCAATTCTGAAGCTTCCTTCTGTTTTATTAAAACTGACTGATTACAGTTATCAGCTGTAACTACAGTGAGCCTTCTTTGTAATTACAACAAAAAGGTCCAACACAAATGGTAATAGTTAGAATTGAGAAAGTTGAGAGTTAAAACTCCGAGACCTGCTTTGAAGTTCCCCCGAATAGACAGTAGTTACACAACTTTATGTTCTCAAGAGCCTACAAAACCTCCATCGTGTTACAGCGTCGCCACTTTTATGTTTTTTCACATGTTGGCTGTCCTGCGCCCGAGGCTGATTTTCAAGAGAGACTTCCCATGTGTTTGCTCACAGAGAAACGTGTATAAACCCACATCCTTGTTCTCCATGTTTTGACTGCGTTTCTGAACTCATTCTTATGTAATATCCACGCCGTAAGCCAAGAGGATAAAAAATAAAACTTGCCTGGTCTGTTATCAAACATAATTCCTGTCAGCATTATATGACTAACTCTTGAAAACATGAGCAATCATAAGCTGTGTCTTTTGGACGGCCTGTGCGTGTGGGTGTTGGTGATTAGAGCGTGTGGGCGTGTGTGTGCATGCGTGCGTGTGTCTGTGTGTGTGTTTGTGAACTAAAGGCCAGATGTTTCACCATCATTACTCAATAAACAAACACGTATTATCTTGCCACTAAATCTGCTGGGACAAAATGTCCAGCTCATGGAAGATTTATAAAAAGTAAAAATGGTTTTCCAAGGGGAAAAAAAAAAATGAATCTAACCTCACAATGCATCAAATCTAACTGAGCTAAAGATGCAAAATATAAGTTTTTGTCTTTACTTTGCAAACTCAAATGGTTCGTGCACACGTGTGAATGAGAGCAGTGCAAGCGGAGCGTTGACGTTACGCGGAGTAGAAGTAAAGGAAGGAGAAGACGGTAAGTGTTTAGGGATCAAGGTCCGGATGGTGGAAAGGAGATGAAGAATCGCGTGCAAGCAGCTGGAACGGGCAGAGAAAATTATCAGGTGTGATGAAAGGGTGCCAGGAAGGCTGAACGCAAAAGGTGTTCAGAGAGAGTGATGTATGATTTAAAGATCAGGAAAAAGACGGGAGGCAGAACTGGATGTCGCAGAGCTCAAGACGTTGAGGTTCTCTTTGGGAGTGATGAAGATAGATAGGATTGGGAATAAGTATAGTAAAGGGACAGCTCATGCTGAATGTTCTGGAGATAAGGTCAGAGAGGCAAGACTGAGATGGTTTGGACAGAGGCTGCTAGAGCCACAGGGCTGGAGGCCAAGACAAAAAGCTCAAAATGGAGATGTATGGATGGGGTGATTAACCACATCAAGTCAGTTGGTGTGAGGGTGGAGAATGAAGAGAATAAGACTAGATGGAGACAGAGGATTTGCTGTGGTGACCCCTGAATGGAAAAGGCAGAAGGAAAGAAGGAGATACTGAAAGGTTATTCTTCCAATATTGTTTCTGCAGAGGAGCTTCTAAATTTGTGCCCCAAAATGTGTAAAGAAATGTCAAGCTACACTTAACAACTGCTATTTAAAAAAGTAAAAACTGATAAATTGTAGAGTAAAAAAAAAAATTGCAATTCAACACAAAGAAGAGCACAAATATGAATTAATCTCAGCATAAATCCAACTGTTCTGTTTGACTGTTCTATCCACCTAAACTGTCAAACTGGGAAGAGAAAACAATCCAAGAAACACAAACCAAGAGGTCCATGGAGCTTGATACTCCCAACTCCGATGGAGCATTCAGCAGAACAATAGCTTCTTGTACACTGTATAAATCTGGTCTGCATGGAAGAGCGTTCAGCAGAAAACCACCGTCAGACAAAAAGACATAAGCAATCCTCTTTGGACTGAATCTGCGCCATATAACAGAATCACAAACGTCATTGCCACATCACTACTGCAATTGCAAAGCACTGCTTGGATGCAATATTTGACAGGGTGTGATATTTCAAGTGTTAGCTACGACAGTCTGCATATCAGTAATCAGATGGACGAGCTGCATTTAGTGCTAGAAATGTATTTATACCTTAATACATCGAAGGTACATTTATACCTTAATTTCTATTACTTTTAATGAAGGTAATTGAAATTGGTGGGGACATGCTGGAATTGGTATAGAAAGAAAGTGTCCAGAAACTGTGTAATAATCATAATCAGTATTGTTATCACAATTTTAAGCAACAGAATTGCAACTGATCTTTTGCTGATCTTGTAAATGGATAAAGCAGAAAACTAAATCCTAATGAAACGTCAACAAGATTTGAAGGCTGCTGATGTCTGAATTACTACTTAAAAAACAGCTGACCTCATATCACTACGAATCAGCAACATGAAGACTGCGAAAAGACAATGACGAAGTTGCATGTCAAGGTGTTGCTGCTTTTTACTGACAAGCCTGTCAAATAAAGTAAAGCTCAGCTTAGAGTTTTACCCGTTACATTTATAACGGTATAACTTTGACAAGACAAGTACACACTGCAGACCCCTCACCAGTCTAAATGGAAGGTAAGTGACATGTAATGAAATTGTACTCTGGAGCATATTAAAAGTCACCATGAAAAAAAAAAAAAACATAAATGTTTGAATATGTTTTTTGCATTTTCTTCCAGAGAGGGAGAAAAAAAACAAAAAACACTTACGGTGCAAGCTGAGGGTAATGTTGACGATTCGGATGCTTGTGCTGTTTGCCTTCTGGTCTTGAATATTGGTACACTTCAGCTGAGTGGCAGCGGGGGAATCACCCACATCTATCCAGCAAACCGTCTCCTCTGCATATATGAAGTCCATCGCCATCGTCTGATTGGTGCGTGGAACAGACAGTCGGGACGCCGAGCCAATCAGGGATGTGCATCGGATGCCGTGGAGATTGGCGATCAACAGAACAGGCAGACGATCCACTGGCTCTGAGCAGAGATTTTGCAAAGCAGTTGGGAGAAAACATTAAAGGTTGCCACGCAGATGTGACCATTGTTAATGAGTCATTCCCACAGTAGAAATCCCAGTAGAAACTGCAAAAACTGGTAGATGTTGCTTCTTCTTTTTTTTTTTTCTTTTTTTTTTTCATTATTATTAGTTTTACTCACCATTTTTGGCTTTGCAAGAGCGGTTATCTGGCTGCAGCAGATAGCCTTCAACACAGCTGCAGGTGTAGCTTCCTTCTGTGTTCGTGCACGTTTGACTGCATGTCCCATACACACTGCACTCATTGAAATCTACCAGGCAAAGAACACAGGAAAATGAGTATTACAGAATATATGCCGTTTCATAAAACCTTGAACACGTTTATCTTTTTCCTAAAATAATCAGACGAAAACAATCAGTTGTTTTTTTGTTTGTTTGGGGTTTTTTTACAGTAAACTCAACCAGATGATTGCTTTTAGACTTAGGTAGGCTGCACTTGAATACATCTGCTAAATTACCACCTACCTTTGCACTTCTTTCCATCTGCAGCGACCTCATAGCCCGTTCTGCAGTAGCACCGCGGCCCGTCATGAGTCACTCCGCAGTGAAACTCGCACCCAAAGGCGGCACATTCTGGTGCTTTTTCTACACAGAAAGAAAATAGAAATCCAGAGTTAAACACTGTAAAAAAATGTTTTATGTTCACATAGGTAGTTAGGATTCCTATGAATTTTTCCAACACAAACATGCTATCCAGCCATAACCGGGGTCACAAAGATTATGGATTACTTCTTTTATAACCATCCAAGAGAGCTGGAGGATGTATCTTTTGGCAGGAAATGAGAGAGAGGAATCCAAACATCCTTTCATCGTGGCCTCTGCAGGGTGTGGGTGTGCATGCAGATGTACGTCTAGGCTTTAAGATAAGTAGGGTCAGCTTCCTATTATAGGTTGTTGCTTTGAAAGCCCTCAAAAGCCTGAGATGCCCTGGACTTTGTGCCGTTTCCTTTGTAAGACGTCTGGTAAATGAGACCGGCTGAAAACAAATCATGTCTACAGCAGAGGGTCTTAAAGCACTAGTATTATATAGTTTCCAGGCACAATCAAATAACTATTTTACCTGCTGCATATATCAAACATTACTTACGTTTGATATACTCTGTCTCTTTAAGAAGCTCCTATTCCCCCCATTCACCTTGTGCCTTCAGCGCATGATCACAACAGTGCTTTTCATTATTCCTCTAACGACCGTTCTTAAGCGCATTGGCCTGGGAAGTTATGTATTTGAAGCTATTTTTTGTAAAACATTATTTATATTAATGTCAAAACTACTGAGGTAAAACAACAAAGCTGTTCAAAAAAACATGATTGAGCATATTAATGAATGCTGTTTTTCAATAAATGTCAAATTTAAACACCTTTTACACAAATAAAGACGACCAAGAAAATATGACAATTTACCACAGCATCCAACAAATATAAGGCAGCTGGTCATCCAAAGAGTAACTAGTGGAAACCTAGCTGTGAAGAGCGAAGAGTAGACCAGTGAAGGGCCCTTGTTACATAAAGCCTGTGGCACTCTGGGTCATAATGAGTCTTTTGTTGTGGCGTATCTGAAAGAAAGAGTCCCCCAGCTCACACTGTGGCCCACATCGAATCCATTCACCGAGCTTCACACTGGGAGAGACCACAGGCAACTCGAGAGCTAAAATACTCGCACTGTGTACCTCTGTCCAGGGTCATTGTGTTCCACTTTGTATCCTAGTGTCGAGCTATGGGTGGGCAATATGAACAAATACCATAGTTTAATATTACAAACCCAAACCATCCCTAATATGTTTGGAAAACAAAATCCCTGGTGCAAAATATTATACGTCACAGTAAGGGTGGGCCATATGGACTTAAATATTTATCCCGATATTTTGTGGAACTATTTTGATAACGATGAAAGTGATGATAAAAGTGATGATGACAACTAGTTATTCTTTCATTTTTAGATTAGTGCATGACTATTGACAGGAATCATAGCCCCACAAATATCAATACTGCCCTTGACAACCATTCCCTTCTGTAATCTGTAAAATGACATTTTCTCCACTGGTCTGTTTAACAGCTAGAGTCTCAGATCAACTCATTCCTCCAGGACTGTCAGCAGCAGAAACAGCAACTTATTGCTGTTTCTGCAGTCTATTCTGTAGTCTATTTTCTCTATTATTGGAGAAAATAGACTCCAATAATAGATGCATAACCTCAAGCCAATGTAAAGATTCTGGATGTTTGCTAAAGGGTTAATGGATGAAGCAAAGATATTCCAGAGACAGAACTACAGCCACTCATCCTGTTACTGCATGGATGAAAACATTTATGCTGGTAACTGAAGCAGTTTGCTGACTTTTCGTATGGCAAATGGCATCATATTGGTTTAAGGCAAGATGCTGAAACACCTGAACAACTATCCATATATATGCTGTCTATCCTCAGAGAGGGCAACAGGTGGGATACATCCTGTCCAAGCCGCCAGTCCATCACAAGTCGACTTGGAGACAAGCCGACAGTACTTATTTAGATACGTCAACATGCAAAAACTAAATTTGACAGAACAAATAATGCATTTTCCTCTAATCCCCAACAATGTTGGGCAGCTGCAACTCATAAGAATCTATAATATCACAGAGAGGGTTGGGACATCATCCAAGGAGAGCCAGGCCTGGACACAGCATGCGCCAACAAGGATCACACTTCTTTACTGCCCTGTCAAAATTCACTCTAGATCATTGGATCCAATTGATTGTCATACTGAATCAACTAAAATAATTTTAGTTCCTCAGTGCATTTTTGCTGTCAGTAACTGAAGGCAAAAACTGAACAAAATCTCAAATGTAACAACAGATTATTCAACCATGTTAAGCCGACACGGCATTCCTTGCCTTCTCCTCCGTTTAGAAACTAGTGCAGACATGCCTCTTCCTTTTTCAGGTTTCCTGAAGGGAGCTTACACATTTCATGGAGCGTTTCATCACATTACCTCATTTCTACTTTGAGCATGAATCAAAAGACAAATGTCTTATTTGGCTGCCACTCAGACTAGATTGTACGGCATGTCATCGGTTCATCTGTGAGATGAGAAGTTTTTTTCTGATTTTTGTTGTTTTTGGGGGGAGGTGAGAGAGAAAAACAAAATGAGCTACAGTTGGATGTTCACTAAACAAGTTCAAAATAACTTTTAAAGGCTCACTGATATTTTGTTAAACGTCTCAACAAGTAGACATTTAGAAAATGTTTTTAGCAGCCGTCAGCAAGTTTGAAGTTGTATATTTTGGCAGCCTTCTTAGATATGGCATCGGTGAAATAAATTTTTTTTTTGCTTCCAGAAGTGTAATTAGACGTTTTGACAGAACGACTGTCAAGATGACAAAAATGGTTTTAGAATGGATGAAGTTGACTAACGTTAAGCTTTTGAAATGGCTTTATTGAAAAGCCATTTCAGACTTTGCTTAAAACAAATAAGTGGCGGGAAACCGACTAATTGAACTGGACTTCAGCATTTTTTAAAGAAAAAGTGGTTATATCTATGTGAAAACTATGCCAGGGTGCAATTAAAGGCAATGTAAGGTGTATGGTTCCTCTGCAACTTGCTGAAGGACATTTATGTCATTTTTAACTTCTGCATTAAAGAACATTTTCACTAAATTCAATCTTGTGTGAGATTAATAATATTTATACCGATGATGTGTGTGTATGTGCGTGTGCATGACTGGCATCTTCTACAATAAAGACTGTTGCTATGAAATGTTGTAGACAGGAAAGTGCACCAACAGTGTGCGTACTTACTGGGAACAGTTTAAAGGCTTCGTAATCAAAAAGGGGTCAAAGTAACCATTTGTAAACATGCTGGGCGGCAGCTTGAGTAATGAGCAAACAGTGACCACATTCAGTCCCACACAGCAAAAGCAGCTAAAGACGCCTATAACAAAAACCTAAACAAATAAAGGTTGGACTTTCCCAAACAAATAGAAGCTTAAATTATGGACCAAATGCAATGCTCAAGTTTTTCCCCTGTTAAGAAGTACACTATCACTCGTAAAACTGTAGTATCTCTACCCTTCCTTATGCGTAAAGAGTAGCAATAAAATATGTGTTATCAAGCGAGACAGTTCTGCTAACAGCGCCCAATAAACTAATTCAGGTCGAGACCTACTTGTGAATAAAGTTGATCATATCTGTCTATGCACAGGCAGCTTCAAAATCCTGCCTGTGCACTTATGTGTGCACTCTCTATGTGTGAGAGTGCACACATAAAAACCTGCATGAGGCCTCTGCAATAATCATACTGAAAAAAATTTAAAAATTAAATGCAAAGTAAAATGTTTAAGAGTGCCACCATGACCTGATCTTTCAGTTTCTGGTGTGTCAGTAACAGCTCACAAGAAAGATGCTATCTATAAGGAAAGCAGACAAAAAAAAAACTCACTGCTGTCAGTGTGAGGTTGAAACCACATAAACTGAAACAGACCTTGGTAAAACAAGCACTGTATTAACCACATTAATGTTTTCACTATAAGATTTTCAAAGATATAAAGTTAAAGAGGACAATTTAGTGTTTCACTGGATTGAGTGGTTCACCTTAAATTATTTGAATGACAGTGGTTCTCCACAAATGTCATTACAGAGACCAGAATAGTCCTTTATTAAAGCCCTTGATGCCAAAGAAACAGACAAAATACAAATTTGACTTTGTGAATAAATGAAAATGTTGAAAATAGTAAAATAACATTGGAATATGACATTCAAAGAACTTGGGAAAACAAGTCCTTTGAATGGCATGTTTAATTTGAACAACAAAAATAAAGAAAAATAGCAGCTTGAATGCAATATTTGAAAGATTTTTAAAGTCTTGGCTTAGATTTAGACAAAGAATCAATTTCTACCTTGTTTTTGGACCACACTAAGTTCGAGCTCAACTAACAAGAACAGAAAAAAACCTTAATGCAGAGCAGTTCCACCAGTCCATAATAATAATTCTGATGATCATGAATCAAATGGACCTCTGAACATGAAGTTTGAGAAGCTCGGCTGCGACTACACCTCGGTACCAACACCAACCACAATATCCCAGTGTCTTCGATTTATTTTAGCCGTATCAACGTCACACTTAACCATTTTAGCCAGCCTTGTCAACAACACTGGCAGAATTACTTCAGTATAACAACAAAGTGCGCTTTCAGAAATCAGCTGCCAGGTATACTTGCACAGCCCAACAGTTTGCACAAGCAAACACTAAAGTGCCTATAAAAGAGTTTCCCCAAAATACAGCAAGCTCACAAACAGCCGCCTGACACGTTGCCGGTGTGTAAGCAAGGACGTCTGTGACTGTTCCTCTGTGTGCACATGACTGTGCATGCAGGCGGCGACAAGCAGATGAACATTCAAAGGGTTAACCATTGTCCTTTACTGGAAACCAGCTGGAGTCATCGCCTCGGGGACAGCCAGCGCAAGCTGGGACTTGATGACTTCATTGCTGCTTCATCGCTTGACAGTGATGACCACTGTGCGACAACACATGCACCTAATCCTTACGGTCTTATCAGCCTATCGGTGCTCAGCTGCTGCTCTTCAGGCCTAAACTAATAACACTTCGATGTTCTGATTAATTGGCTCTAAAGGCTCCACTCTGTGTTCATGATTAACTCGGTCGTTATTTAAGCAAGGTGGTCCCATGGGAGAATTTTTTTTTCTCCACTTTTTGGGTGTGCTGAGGATAAAAAGAACAATTAAAAAGGGAGAGATAATAAAGTATAAAAATAAAAACATCAATCAGAATATGAAGCAGTAAGTTGATGCGAAGATACAAAAAAAAAAGTCAATTGATAACCCCATTCAATCAAAAAGTTCTAAATGACAGCAAACAAAAAAACACTCAATTCTATAATATTTAGCAACAGGTGACAGAAGCGAGAATTAATGCTAAACTTCCTAGAACAGACGACCTGATTCAGGGTCAGAGTGGTTGTCTAAGGACTTTGTAGAAGTGTCCTTGGTTTATTTTCTAATCAAAAAAAATTTTTTCCCCTAGAAGATAATAGGCTTGCATGTCTCAAATCTAAAACATTCTCTGTCAATAATCCACAAAACCACCTTGCTGAAAACAAAGCAATCCTCTAAAGGCATCAAAACGTCAGTGAATTAATCAGCTAAAACAAAATAATACTACATAGATTATTTCATTCTTGTGTTTTTCTAAATAATAATACAATATGTTATGGGAGTTCTTCTTCAGCTGCGTCTGGGTGTTTGCTATCCGGCAGGATCAAGGAAGACAGCAGCATGGCTGAGCTGCTTTATGAAGTTATTTTTTCCACACGAAAAAAAAATAAAAAAATAAAAATCACCTGCGATATCAAAAGCCAGAAAACTTTATTTAACTGAGATTAAAGATTGAGATGGGTTTAAATGTCGATCCATATCTAGCAGTACTTATTTTATTCCTGTGCTGGAACAATACCCTGCATAAGTATTCACATCTCGACAAAATTACTAAATACAAATGCCTGTGACGCTTTTCAGATTAGTTTTATGCATTTCTAAAAGAAAAGGCATGAACGAGGATCTCTGGTTGCGTGATCATCACAGAACCATGACAAAAAAGGAGGGTAATGCGAGAGCGGTTTTTACCTCTGCAGTGAGGTCCCTCATCCCAGCCATCCGAACAATCAGAAACTCCATCACACAGTTTGCTCATATGGATGCAGACATCCAGGTCCAAGCAGCTGTGTTCATTGACTGGACACTGGTTTGGCCTGTTGTGTGAGCCTGGAAGACAAGCAAAACATCTGAATATTAGGACAGGAGGTTTTTTTTTTTATTATTTATTTTTTTATTACATCGGTCTTCTGTAGTTCACGTTTAGATCATTTGCATGTCTCAGAAAAAAAAATAAAAGAGGAGTGGTGAAAATGAATAATCTCAGCCGAATAACATATTCACGGAGCTGGTTTTTCGAGCGTCTTCGCTTCTCTGAGGCAGGTTTTACAGCCTTAACAACCAAAGACAATAGCCATCAATGAACAGCAGATGCAACACCTTCTTTATTGTTCCAGCACCTGGAACAGGGTTGTTCTACCTGACACTGAAAGATCAAATTGTCACAGACGGCAGAATAATGAAGATCTGTGGGTTGTCGTTTTGTTTTTTTTCCTAATCTTCTGACTGATAAAGAACTGAATGTTCCCAGCATGTCATCTTGCTCAGACACACAGAGCAAGATGACAGCCAAACATGAATGCATGCAGCCACTGTGTATACCATGCAAATAATCAAATGATCACATGTTCAGCAATCCTGAACATGTGATCATTTACATGTAAAAAAAATGCAACATCAAAAACAGATTTTTCTTGTCAAACACATGTAACATCTGAATATAAAGAAGATGCAGTCTACTTTGCTCTCTCACCCTCCCACTCTTCTCTCTCTCTCTCTATTCAGGCTACACTGCAAACAGTTTGCCTTGGCTGTTTTCTCTTCCTCTTCTTTCTCCTCCTCCTCCTCCTCCTCCTCAATCCCCCCCTTTTAACATCTGCTGACCCAGTTAAGAGAAACACTTGGAGGAAAGAAAATAAAGTTAAACTCCTACAGGAAATGATATGCAGAGTTCTAAGATGCATACATCTCAAGCTGTACAGATTTACATGTCCCTCACCACTAAACTCTACTGATCTTCAACTTATTCAGCTGTCACAGCTAAAATGTGGCTCCCTCTGACCCTCATTTCTGGTTACACAAGAATTAAGTTTATAATTAACCAATATGCGTGTTCCTACAGTGACGAACCAAACTGATTTATTATATCAGAAAAAGACATTCTAATATCAGATAAAGATAACCTGAGTAAAATCAATGGTTTAAATAAGTTTAAATTAGTTTTTCACATCACTGTGTACATGTTTGGACAACTCTTCAATGCAGAATTGACCAACTTCAGTCGCAGTTGAGTGTTTTGTGACCAAATCTTATATCAGTTGAATTTATGTTTAGATTCTTATATACTTTTGAGCCTTTCAAAGGTGCTCGCCGCTTCAGACCACCAACCTGCTGCTTAAGCCTAAGATCATAAGCTAATGTCCAGACATTCTCCTTCTGGATTTTGCGACAGAATTTAAGATCTGGCGTTACAGCAAGTCGTACAGATCGTTTGGCAGTGCAGCATCCCCAGACTATCACATTACCACAAAAGATCTTTTTCTGAAATGCAGTATCACTTTTAGTTTAGATGTATCAAAAATCACACTTTAAGAAAGTTGAACTTTTGTCTCATCAGAATTGAATTTTATCCCAAAAAGGATTTTAGAAAGTTTTTTTGGGGGGCAAGTCTCATGCTGTATTTGGGCAGCTGTGACTTTTGCCACGGATGCGGTGCTTCAAATGACGTTGAGTTCCCTTGTGACCTCGTGGATGAGTCGTTGACGTACGCAGTGTAATTCTGGTGGGTCGGTAACTCCATACATGAATATTATTACAAGAAACTAGAAAGAATGTGTTTTGAGGCCAACACTATCTTCCTTATCCATAGTTACCTCACAGACCACAAATGCCAACCGTTAGAACAATTGTTTTTAACTTAAAAAGATGATGGCATCACAGGACGCTTTGTGAAAAAAATATATCACACTGGAAGAGAGAATGAACTTCTAATACATCTGGATTATGGAAAAAATGGGATGTTAGCATATTAGCAGCCCTCCTACAGCCTGTGTCTCTAAGCCAACCTCATTTACATTCAATAAAGTGCCAACATGGGGATTTTTACATAAACGGCAAATGCTTAGAAAAAACAAAATCCTGCCAAGGGTTTAGCATCTGTCAACAGTTTTTAGGGAAGTATATTAAGATGAGTGAGACTGAAAGTCATCCAAGTGACATTAGCTGAAAGAATTTGTGTCTCTCCGAGCTTTAAAATGTGTAAGCTTATTTCACAAACTGGGATGTGTTGAGCACTGAATGTTCTAACGGCTCATTCTTTAACACCGAATCAGGGATTAAGGTTCCTCCTACGTGAAGACGCTGAAAATGAACTTAATATCAAAGCGACAACAAGAGCTGCTCATTCACACACTCCTATGTTTGTATGGGGCATCTGAAGAGCAGGACAACTAAATTTCTCAGCTCAGCATGTTTACATTTTATACCACGCTGTATCGCCAAAGGGCTTTAACTTTTAAAAGTCTTCATTAAATTGTTTCTCGTCTTAGCTAGAAATTTTTGCAATAATAAATAGAGATGCACCAACAAATTGGCTGACATGTGACCCAATGTATAAGTTATAGTAACCACAACTAACTAAGTAAAGACTTAAAACTTAAACACTAAACTTACTTTGTGAATAAGAAAACAACCTGAATGAAACAGATTTTTTTTTACCATCACTCAAACTTTATTATGTGGACATGAAGCAAAGTGAAAGCAGTTTTTCTTTAAACGTCGTCTCCTTTCAACACCTCCAGCTTCGTATCCAACCATCCCCCACCCTTCAGGACTCATATACTTATGTAACAGCCTTAAATTTAGAGCCCCTGTCGATCCTTTGTCTGGACCTTAAAAAGCCTGCGTTTCCTTCTGCTCAAGGGTTCCATGGCAGCCCCTGACTGACTCCAAAACAGTCTGCTGTCAGCTCTGATTATTACGTTATTCATTCTGACAGCCGGGCCCATCCACTGACCAACTCTCAGCAGTCTGGAATCGCATTATACAACCTACTCCACAATAAGCCCAATGGCTGTGCCAAAAAAACAGAAAAAGGAAGCAGTCTCTACAGAATTAATATTTTGCTCATTCTTATTTGCACTACAGTTTTACATCAGTCAGATTAGATGACTGGCGTAAATTAGACACCACCGGTGAAAATCAAATTTCAGCTCTCGCCACAGATTTATACCAGGATTATGACAGGGCCATGCTAACACATCAATATGCCTTGATCTGAAACAATGTCACTGTAGATTTGGCTGTATGTCCCCCAAACGGTTTGCAGGATACATGGGATGTGGGTTCCTGCAGCTTTCTTTCAATAATGGTTTCTTTTATCCAATATTCCATAAAGGTTAGATTTGTGGAGTGCATTAGTTACAGCCGTCCGATTGACATGTCGTTCCACATAAGTTATAGTAGCTCCCTCAGAGCTACTACCGATCTCTTGGCTGTTTCTTAGATTAATTATCTCCTTGCACGGCCTGTCAGTTTATGTGGATGGCCATATTTTGCAAGGTTTGCAGTTTTGCCGTCATTCTTTTCTGCTTTTGATTAGGTTTTATGATGGATGGATTTTACTTGGAGGTATAAGACAAAGGCAGCAAAATACAGATGCACATAACATATTTTAGATTTTCTGTTCCGCTTTTTGTGCGAGTCCATAACATGAAATCCCAAAAATAATATGTTACAACCACAAAATTTAACCTGACAAAAAGTTATCAAGTTCAGGGGATAGTATAAACACCTTCAGGAGCGGTATTAAAAGTTATCAAGTAAAAGACAGGAAAACATCATCCCTGCCGATAAGAGGAAGAGATAACAACATGAGGTATGAGGAAGATGGACACGGGGTCAGTTTTTCATGTGTAGTTTAGGGAAGGAACACAAAGGGACACTGGAAGGAAGAAAAGATGGAAAGAAAGAGACAGGGTGTGGAGGAGACAGCAGAGGAGGAGAAGTGGTGCCTGCATGGCGTGAGAAAGTCTTGTGTTTGTGGTGTGTTATAGGCTGGTGAAGCTGAGGAAGGCTCAGGGCCACAGACCGGAGGGATTTATAGGGCTTTGCTTCTTCCTCTGTGGAGGAGCGGCTGATGCACAGCCTCTCCAGCCCCTCGTGCCTCTCCATGGTTTCCCCTGCAACTACATCGCTGATTCAAGTCATGAAAAGACCCCAATACAACCACTGTAAAATACCTTCTTTACAGAAGGAGGATCTAAGTCTAACAAAGCCAATTCCATTTTCTCCTCAGTCCAAATGCTAATCTGCTCATTTTTCCATATTCCTCCCTTCCCCATCACTCCACGTCTCCACAACAATCGAAAAATCTAGCAGGGGCTTCGACTCCATCGTCTAGGAGCGGCTCAGGCACGTTAGTCACAGGGAGCGGGACATGACTGCCCCACATCAAGGCCATGTGATGGACAGATAAGCTAGCTGAGAGGCCCCCAGCCTCCTGCAGAGACCTCTTTAGCAGTTCAGTCCCAGGACACAGCATGTCCCAAGTGTGTGTGGGCCAATTGTACCAGGTACATGCCTGGGAGTGTTTCTCAGGAAACGATCCTGCTGAAGCAACGTCGTAGATAAACTCCTCAAATTATATTTTAAAATGTACATTGAAAAGTCAGTGTCTGGTTCCAACAAATCCACATGCATTTAAAATCTATGTGCTGCAGATTAAGCTGTTGTTACACTAAATGACCTTAGTCTCACTGGCCTGGGGTAACGAAGTTTCATTATGAAGCTGCATTCCAAGAAATATCCACTCAAAATTACTTTCCAGCACAAGTAAGAACAACAGATTTATGTGTGTGTGTGTATGCGTGTGCGTGTGTGTTTATGTATAAGGAGAAGAATCAGCTGTTTACAAGTCTGGAAAAACAAAACTTTGGCTCCCCACAAAAAAGTCATTTTAAATACAAATAAGAAGGGAAAGAAAAATAAGAACATTTTTTGATAGTATACATACAGGTTTCGTTTGTTTTGTTTTTTACGAAAGAGAAAGGTGTGGTTGAGTTACTGCCAGAATATATAGGAGAGAGAAAACATGGTGAAAGGAAATGTTTGCGTGGCAAATGTTGCATTATTTAGCAAATAGTGTTCTGTAGCTCCAACCTAAAAATAAAAGTGCAAACAGTTTGTGTCCAGGATGTGTAGGGTTTGCAGAAAGGTTTGCAGCACTTTTTCTGACCTTAGACCCATACAAGTTGTGGACAGAAGGAATATCATCGCTAAAGATCCTCTCTGCCGACATAATTATTTGTTGCAGTTTCTGCTGGGCCTTTTTCCAAACAGTTTGAGGACCATCTCAGGTCTGACTCCATCGGCCTCTTTGTAAACTTTGTGCCACCATTTCTTACTGAAATGATGGTACTAGTATTTATACTTAAATAAATGGAGACAAACAATTGTAAAAATCCCGCATGCAATTTAACTGCAAAACATTTGCTGCAAAGCTTGCATTACACTCCATTTTGATTCATTTGAAAGTCTGATCTCCAGTTTGGGCCAACTAACTTGAAAAACTTGCTTCTTGGAGTCAGAACTCCAAGACGCTTACGACAGATGAGACTTTAATTACATTGCTCATTTTAATTTCGCGTGTTGCTATTCTTCTGTTTATGATGAACAGACACACAGCTACTTTGAAATGTTAGTCTTCAGAGTGGGTACATAACTTCCCTCTGGCGGTTACAAAATGACACATAGTTGGTAGGAAATGTCCTGCAGCAGATTTATTTTTTCTGTATTAGAAAAAAAAAAAAAATCAGAGGTGAAACAACCCGAACCTCAGTTACTAATGTTAAAACGCAAAGGGATAAATTGCTCTGCACCTGATGGGTTCTCATAAGTACTGTTATTTACAGCTGGTAACTACCATCAGTTACAGCATTTTCTCCACAAATGGACAGAGATTATACTGCAAGCAGAAAGAAGGGAAGTGTATTTGCATGACTGAGATCCATTTCCACCTCTGCTTTGTAGTCCTTTTTAAATGCTAAATCAGGGCTAAAAAAAAAAAAAAAAAAAGGCCAACAAGGAATTAAGCCCAGACAATTGTTGCGTAAGGTGTTTTTGATGTTGAAAGAGATTCCTCAGTGGCAAACAGTTCTCAAGATGGAGAAAGTGCTTACATGCAAAGGCTTATTCAAACATCTGTTCCTATTCTCTGGCTCGACCACAATGAATGTGGTTCATGCAAGAATCATAATTGCACACAGACTCACTCGACATAAAACCCAAAGGAGTTTGTCTATTTTCATAAAGGGACTGCACTGGCGAGAGATATGAGCAAAAATCTCCGTTTTGACATCTTGAACCGGATGGCTGGGACGGCTTAAAATGGCAGCTATTGCCTTCAACATTGTCAAATTTCTTCTGTTGACGTTTTTGAAAGAAGGGCTGCCTCAGTTATTCTACATATTCAGAAAGGTATAAAGAGCAAATAAGGGAGCTAAATACTGAAAATATTTAAAATTGCCCAATCTTTTAGACTCCTACTATAAAAAAAGTAAGGTTGGAGCATTGTCTACTAAAAGCCATACATGCAGTGCTAAAAGATCTTATATTAAACTCTGAATGTTTTTACCAGTCAGTGTTATGCTTGTAAAAGAGTAAGGTGATCCCTACTGGTGCCTAAGTAAGAACCCTTGACTGCTGGGTTCTGGTAAAGCAGAAAGAGTTTAGAAAAACCAGCTGAGATTGGACTGCAATAGTTTCAAAAAGCATGCATTTGTTTTTCTGATGTGCCTGACTCCTTAGATGCTAGACAAGAAAAGCTGGAAACAAATTCAAAATAAACAAACTGCTAATCTGTTAAATGACTTTCCAACAAAAATAGCAATCAGTCCAATTATGTGGCATAAACTCAAAGACCTTAAGCTTCTAGACATGGAAATGACTCTTTGAAGTTTAAGCTGAGATTCACCACTGGGAAAAAAAAAAAAAAGAGGAGATCAAGGTGACTTTAAACACGGCTAGTTGTTGCTGCCAGATGTGTTGTTTTCAAGCACCAGTATATGTCAAGTTTGCAAAGAATGGTCAAAAAATGAGCAAGTATCGAGTGAATAGGAAGTAAATGAATAAAATGCATGTTTCAGAGGTCAGGAGAATGACCCAACTGGCTCAAGAAGAAAAAATGCCATCAGTAGCTGAAAGAACCAGTCAAGTATGTGGAAAACCATCTCAGAAAGCACAAGTTGAGCCTTGTAGTAAAAAGGCTCATCAATAATTAACAAAATGTCAGCTGACTAATTCTTTACAGGAGCAATTAAATTACAATCAACACTTAAACCTGTAGTGACCCGCAAAAGCCAATAAGAAAAGCAATGGTTTTATTTCTGTAAGGTATTAAAGAAGACAAACTGATTTAGAGAATGGAGACGTTCCAGAGAGTTGCAGCTGAAAAAGCAAGATTAGCTTCGAATAAGAGAAAACGACCGCATTCATACGTCCCTTCTACTCTTCCCAACCATCAAAAGCACTTTTCACATTAAGTCGCATTCACCTATTCACTCATGACTTCTTAGACTACACACTACCACCTGCTAAAATGCACTCCTCTTTATGTGTCACACTAAAGCTGACATGCCTGTGAAAGCAGGAGAGGAAAACGGGGTTCAGTTACCTTTTCAGACAGTTTGACACATAAATTGAACCATAGACGTTTGGACTGACGGATGCTGTTCTTTCTTCTGAACTACCAACGCTCTGAGACGGAAAGGTTTTCTTAGGTTTAAATAATGGAAAAGCACCGATAGGGATAGCTGTGAGAAGAAAAGAAAAGAAAAAGAAAAATCTCTATCATGTTACCAGACATGATAACATAACATTTTAGCAGGCCAACCTGCTAAAATGTCCCTCCCTCATGCCTCCAAAATGAAGAGGATATAAATGTCATAGTTGGCAACAATTACATCCATACATTTTTGACTTGAAATGAGTGAATGGTCTGCTTAGCATGTTATGCTCAGAAGAGGCTGGTTAAACAGTCATCAATTTAAACTGACTGTTTTCTTTATGACCACAAGTGAAAAGACACTAATCAGATCTGCTAAAGCAGAAAGACAACGAAAACAATGACCCCCAACTCTGATTGTCAGGGGTCAATTTTCTGCTTGTTTTCAGCTATTTCCCAGTTTCATCAGGTCTGAGCTAAATGAGTGGGACATCAACAGGCCTTTGCAAAACAAGGATGGAAGCAGAATTTTATAAACATGTAATTGAGGTGTCATTGCTAACTTACAATATCAGTTATGATTCACCCATATTTACCATTGTATCTGTACCATTATTGCAATGTCCACATCACTTTCCACTTTTTACTTTAAGCTGGATCAAATCACCATGTACTTGGAAGTTCACAACACCTCACTGATGGAAAATGTGTGACTTAATTTGCATATTAATCAAATCAACAAGTATTAAATGCATCAAGCTTCTGGGCAAACAATAGTAACTTTGTGTTAAAAAGCTACTATTCATTGCTAGAATTGTTTCTCACTTTAATGAGCACAGAAAGAGCTAGTCAAGCCCATAAACTAAAACTAACTTTTCAACATTTTAGATTTACATACAACCACAAAATAAATGTAAGATTTTATTTTTAGTCCACATGGCTGAAATATATGTTTTTTCAGTGGACTAGATTTTAGTCAACGTTGATATGTCAGAAACAAGAAAAATGTACAGCTTCCTCCTCATAGTAAGAAGACTGCAAATATTGCCACTCTGAAATCCTATAAATCACTTGTACCCCTTGGACACAAATGCTTGTTTACAGATTACCACAAATGCAACAGCAATTTTTAACCTCCAGTCATAATAAATATTAATGAATTCTCTGCATTTTTGACTTCTTAAATTCCAATTTTAGCAATGAAAGTACAATGTTTCCCTTCCATATGCAAAAATTGCAATTTTGGGGGCAAGAATTAATATTTTACTAGAATGCAAATATAAAAAATTGAGAGCAACTTGAAGAAATGAAATTGAATTGCAATGCAGTGTGCCTACATGTGAATTGAATGGGAGTCAAAAAATGCTAAAGGCAATTGTCCTGTTAAGTTTAAAGGGCATAAAATTAGAAGAAAAGACCAAAATACACAACTTCACTCAATAAGTCCAAAAAACATACACAAAAGTCACTGAACCCTGGGATTAAAGTTCTCTGGAGAAACTTACCACTAGAAATAACATTGCTCTCATCTGATGATGTTGAGCAATTGTTACAACTGAAACAATTCATTTTTATTTCGCCGTCAGTAGTTAGTGGTTTGATTACAATAATATAATTGACAGAGGTATCAAAATACATTTTAAAGCTGTAGCAGAAAACACAGTTGCCTGTAAAAGTTTGTTTTTTGTCCAACTGGCAATACAAAAAAAAAAAATCTGTTCTGCATTCATTATTTTTGTTTTTGGCATTCAGCTTCAAGAAAACTTCCATTCTTTAGGTTTTTGTTCCAACATGCATCAAACCACAGTTTAATTTCGTGTGTCAATGTTGTCAGAAAACCAAGTGGTGCCTCCTACTATAATTAAGACATTATCTCCAATTCAAGTTAATTGCTATATACGACCAAAAACAGTTTTCTGATACATAAAGACACAAAAGAAAAAAAAGGATTTTATTTTATTTTCTTTCCTTTTTTTTTTTTTTATTCTGTTTTGTTTGTGGAGTCCTCCTGTCTTCTCCCTGCTTGGCTGAGCTCCTGTCCCAGTGAGGGATCGCCTCCCTCCCTCCCTCCCTGGTCTGTCCTGGCTGTTAATGAAAGACTGACTCTGCAGGTGGTGCACGATGCCAACACCAAGACTTGTTTATGCTTCAGAATGTTTGAAAAGTATGCTTGAGAAAAGTGCAATCTGCTCGTAATATTCCCTTTTCTCTCAGACTGGAGTGTCATTATGAAAACTTCGTAACTTGCCCTAATTTGGCTTAATTATCATCTTTGATTATTTTTTTTTGTTTGTTTGTTTCTCTCACCTGTTTTGTTCATAATGTTAATACATTTAGATGCCGTCAGCATGTGGGTACTGTAAATGCATATCCCCGTCTCCTGTGGGTCCTTGATCTACTCTTCTAGTAGCTATTGCGGGAAGTAAGTATCCTTCTCAGCACCATACTGTCTGAGGATCTAATTGCCAGTCATTTCCAAGCTGTTCATCTAAGCTGTAATTATGCTGAGGAGCTAAAGACAGACTTCTGCTTCTGTAGTGGAGTTCTGGCACTGCATCCCATGAGCAGCTGACATGTTGGTGGCGTATGTCAGCATCTTTAGACTGTGGGCTGGTTAATATGTTGGACACTGAGTAAGGCTGACGGCAAGCCAGACTGTTGGCCAGATTGTCATACATTTTTCTCTCAGTAAATGTTCTTCATGCAGGTGTTAACCCTGTTATCAAATTTCATCCCAGCCATGCTTCATCTTCCGGCGTGATGTGGCTAAATTACACCTCAACATCTCAATTCATTTTTATACATAATTGAAAAGCTTACTTATTTCAGTAGTTCAATAAAAAAAATTTTAAAAAATCACTTATATAAAGTCAGTACACAAATTGACATATTTCAATTTTTCATGATCATGGCTTACAGCTAATTAAAACCCAACGCAGGATTGTGGGTGTTAAACTGAATGAGAGAAACAACTTGAGGGATGGTGGTTGTTTTTCCATGAAAGGGAAGGGAGATGTGTCCAATATTGGCATATATCAATTATTGGCCATAAGAGCAATATTAATACTGAATATCAATTTCTCCTCAAAACATTGATATCAATGCTTCCCTAACTGATGTTCTGACAATCGGAGGAACAGGGTGCAAAATGCAACATTTAAAATCAAATAGGTTTTCGTACTAATCAAACAACCCAAATAAGAAATGTTGGGATATTTTCTGCACTCTGAATGGCTCAAATTCACAGAGTTTTCCCTTCATTTTTGCCCACTTTGGAGCATAAGTACAAATGCTCACCATGAATTAATGACTGTTGTGCCTTTAAATACTAAAAATGCAAAAGTCAGAACCTGTGAGGAAACAGATGAACGAATGGTGGATGAATGCAACACTAAGAAGTTGCCACTATTTGCTAACGTTGCGATGCAAAAATCACTGGTCTCATTCTTATTAACATGCACCTTACCACAGGAGGTTACAGACCTTCTGTACAACATTCACTTTTGTTGGGAAAGAGGTTTAAAAATAGAAACTGGTGACAATATCACAGAAAAAGTACATAAAGATGGATTTAAACATAGATTTTCTGCAGGGAGGATTTTATCATCTTTAAATGGGTAGAGCAATGACACCATTACTGTCCATCACCAGCTGCTGTGTTTCTCCTGATGAGTGCAGTTCTTACAATTTGAGACTATTAAACATGCCAGTTAATCTGTGTAAACTTTGTTTGAAATCCACAACACTAAATGCCAGAAACAAAAACAAAAGCGCAGCAGATTCCTTCAAATGGCAGAAGTTTAGAAACCAACAAAAGTGGTAAAATGCCTGTACTTCTCCAGTCCAGTAGAATCCAAGGTGCTTTGCACAATATTCATTCGTTCACCGATTCACACACACATTCACACACTGATGGTGGTGAGCTGAACCTTGCTCTGACAGAAGTGAAGTGCCACTGAGGCTTGAACCAGAAACCCACAAGTTACAGGACACACTCCTACCTCCAGAACTCATCGGCCATCATAACTATAGACATTATAGTCCATCCCATCCCATTTATGCATCAAATACATCTCAAAATAATCCAAAGAATATTTCTTAAATATGTAAATGTAAAAAACAAACAAACAAAAAAAAACAGCTACCACATGAAAAAGTCTAAAACTAAGAGATGCCTGAAAAGTAGGATTTTTTTTCTGCTTGTACTAATCATAGTCCCAGCTTAATAGATATCAGCTTACAGCAACGTTTGGTCAGATGTTCCTCATAAGACGTTTTCTTTTCAAAAATATACTTACAAAATTTTTACAAAAAAAACAAAAAGACAAGAAACACTCCATCAGAAGGGAACATAAAAAGATTTCCTGAACTACATGAGCGTGAAGAACAAACTCCAGAGCCAAAACAGTTCTCCAAACTTTCTAACTCTCTTTTGTTTTATGCCTCTTCAGGCTCATTCACTTTAGCTTTAGCAGTAGCTAAAGCTAACGTTCCAAACACTTCTGAGATTTAATAAGTAGAACAAGTTAATATTTGTGGATAAAAATCCAAATGGGGTCGCACTGAAACCCATCAGGCACCTTACCTTTGTCTATTTTGTGCAAATAAGCTGTAAACCATACGAGGCATGGTGCTTTATAGTATCTAAAGCATAGTTATTACGGCTGACTCAAAAACCAAAAGTGATGGAGAGGAACATCAAGCTAAAAGTAAAACAGCAGGTAGAGCAGTCCACCAGTAGGGAAAGTGTAATTGAGCAGAACATATCTTGATGTTCTGGTGAAACACTGCTTTCCTCTTCTCCCTGCAGTGGATGAATCACACCATTGTCTGAGTCACTAAATTACATAAGTGCTGTGGAAAACTCACTCAGTTCATCTGCTTAACATAAAAGGGCACTAACTGGATGAATGTGGTTTGACTGAATGAATTAGGTGTTGCACACAGAGATGAAATCGCCTAAGATTGCTGCGATTTACATAACCAAACAGATTATTTCCTAATCAAAATTTTGTTAAAAGGCCTCTACTTTGGGAAGTTTTTGTGACTGAGATTAGCAGTTAGCAATAGGCAGAGTAGATCTATCAAGTAGCGAAATTTGATCTACATGAGATTATGTTCTGCCCTGTTGTCTTTTGGCTTCATGTGGGATTTAGTAAATTAATGCCCTTTTTGTTGAGTGCAACAATGCATGCAGCTCATGAGATGAGATGAGACGAGATATCATGTTGGGTTCATGAGAAAGAGACAAGAGCGCAGCATTATTTTTGTTGAAAGTCCAAATTCCAAAATTCTTTGAAATATACTTTGCAGTTGCAAATGTGCAAATGTGGTCTGCGCTCTGTACAAATGTGAACAAATACAAATAAAAACTGAAAGACTTTTCCTTTAACCCCAGAAAGGAGATCTAAAGCTGATGCTAATTACAGTATTCCCATAAATTTGATATTCATCTTGTCAGATAAATAATGGTTCGTGCCAGTGCCATCATGTCAGTCACCACTGCCAAGTGAAAGACAAGCCACTCCACTGAAAGTCAGGTTTAGTTTATGTAAAGGCATACAAAGCCATCTTTTGAAATCGACGAATATATGTAAAGCCCACCAAATAAATTAATGTAAATTACCTGAATTATGAAAAAGCAGTTTAGTGCCAACAGAGAGCACTGACGCCAGTGGCAACTTCAAAGTCTTTGAGGACAATTTGTTAAACAATCGCAGAATTCTCCCGGTGCTTACAGTTCATCAGTGTCTTGTCTGTCTTTCAGTCTCACATTTTCTTTTAACTGAGTGCAAAAAAAAATGTAGAACAGCCCTTTAGATTTTAGTATTGCTAGGAAAACCCCAAAGGAGATCCTAAGTTTAGCGTTGTTGGCACTCAGTGGTTAAGCAGTCATTGAACTCTCAGTGATTACAAATTGATTGATAATTTCAATTTGAAACAGCTTAGAGGTGCAGCTGTCTTCAGAATCTCCAATAGCACAGAATAAAGTTACTTTTTTACAGGATAAAAGAAGTCGCAGGGTCTGGCAAGACGCTAAATACACCGACAGAGTTGCTAAGTTGGCAATAGTGTTTTAGTAGGGTAACTGAAGAACTACTTCCCTTCTTACTTAAAATTAAAAGTCTCAGGCAAAGATGCACAATGGGGTCAAGCTTAAAGCACTTCCTTCCACCAGACAGTTACATGCTGGCAATAAGCGGATCCAACTTTGGTGGAAAATATGTTTATTTTCCGCCAAAGATCTCAATGCAAGATCTCATTACAACCCACCCAGTTAATATGGTATTAAACTCTAGATAGGTGCCGCAGAAAGCATCATGTTACAGTGAACCATATCAAACAGTTGGTGCCACTGTGTTAATACTTTGTTGTGTTCCTATCCATGACCTGGGTTTTAATGTTTGTTGTCCGTTGCTTGTCTTTGCATGTCAGACTATGGCAAGAATCCTTGTGGTGGCAGCGTTTGTGGTATGACGGATGCAAGGTGTGGCACGGACCAGATGGTAAAAATCACCATTTGTGCCTGCATTTAAACAAAAGGAATGCTTTTACCCATGATGGTTTATGGACACATGGCCTGAGAGTTGCAAGTGGACGTGGCCAGAACCTGGAATTCTCAGAGACTGCAAGGAGTCTAGATGAGGGCAGACAGACCCCAGAGGTTCAGACTAAACAAGGCTGCATAATTAGAGCTATAACTCAGCAAAGCGGTGTCCTTTGCAGAAAGGGCAAAAACGCCATCCTTATTCAGGCACAAATGAAAGTCTCTCCCTGTTGTACTTTTGTCTCTGTACAGCCATTTGCAGATTATAATTTATACTGTCGTATGCAGAAAGGAAGATGTGGCTATGGGGGGAAGAAGAAGAAAAAAAAAAGCTACTGCGAAAAAAAAAAAAATAAAAGAATCATTGATCAAGCAAAAAGTGTTCTGGACAGGGCACAACCCTGCAGAGAGTTTTTGAGGGTGTACTCACAGATATCTGGTGATTCATCTGAGCCATCTGGACAGTCCTTCTCGCCATCACAGCGCCAACCTTTGGAGATACAGGTCACATGGTCCTTACAGGCAAACTGCTTAGGGTTGCAGGTCTTGGGAGGATCATCTGATTTGGGAACTAAAAAAATAAACATACAGTAGGTATCGTCAGCTGTAAATTTGTCGTAGCGGTGTTAAAGCACATGATAAATATCTGTATTATTTTGTTTTAAATGTGAAAATTTTCTACAAGCGTGATCTAGATAGAAAATATTCAGCTTCAAGTTACGCAGATTTTATCTCAGTCGCGTAAAGCAACACGTTAAGGTTAATCTAAGTTTACAAAGACATTTTTATATCAAAAATACTCAAAGGCACACTAAATTTTAAAAAAAAGGAAGCTTTTCATGTTGGCAATCAACAGTGGTGCCTTTTATTTTAGGTTTTGTTGGTTGGTTCTCCTTTCCCTTGCAAACATCCAATTTCTTTCAGCTTTTTTTTCCCCCCATTACCCTTAAGGTGTTTTTCAATTCTAACCACAAAGGCTCTTTCATGTGTCACAGCGAAGATATAACTGGGCACTCAGTCACCATCTGACCCATGGGAAACTGTTGCAGTGCACAGTAGTTCTGGGCAGCTAGTCAGCACAGATTGTTGAGGTGTACCACAGGCTAGCGATGCCACAGCAACACTCTTGACCCTCCAAAACCCTGACCCCGCTCCCATGATTCTCTTCTTTTATTTATTTTTTTTCAAAAGGCAAAGGAAAAGAAGCTCCTCAAACGAAGCTTTAACATATCGCTCTGTCAATACTCAGTACCCGTTTCGTACATTAAAGTTTTCAACGTGACCTCACTTGAACTGAATATGTAAACTATATAAAATGTGCTTCTTTTCAACCATAAAGTTCACAAGCAATACCCACTAGATTTCACTTTTCAACGCACCTGGTTGTAGGCACTTTAACCTGCAAGGTGCATGCCTGTGTCTATGCTTGCCAATGCATTTTGCACCACATAAAGGAAGGTGCTTCATAGTATTAAAGAGTAGTTAATATGACTAATTGTAGAAACGCACAATTATAGAGAGGAAGCCCGTAAACTAAAAGTAAAACAGCAGTTTCAGAAGTGGACCAGTGGGAAAAGTGCAATTGAGCAGAATACCACATCAGGTGATGCTCTGTTAGCTAAAAAACAGGAGACTGTAGCAACTACTCACACTGGCTCAGTAAAAGATGGTAGGGTGAGAACCGATCCTGAGCTTGAAATAATGGAATCATGTTGCTTGTTTTTAGATCAACAATTTAGACTGGTGGTGGTGCTGTAATTCATATGGGGGATAGTTTCTTATGGGTCACACTCTGAAAATCAGAGGTCAGTTTTGGCACTGTACTGCTTTAATGTTTTTGAGATGTACTATTAGCAAGACTCAGCTAATATTCAAAGAGGAAAAAAAAAAAGATTCTATGCAAATTTTCAGAATGTTATAAAAAAAAACAATCAAAAGAAATCAATACATTCAAGTCTATTAAAGTCTGACATAATACAATATCTAGCAACCCTCTACAAGAGGGAAAGCTTTGTTTTATGTGCACTTGGAAAAGAATCTCTTGCAAAGTGGGACAAAAGCAGCCCATGGTGGCCTTTTGAGTGGGGGAGGTTGTCGATGCTTTACAGTCCAAGGAAGGGCAGCATCGAAGGACTCATTGTGATTCCCTGCAGGGACTCAGCCCTCACTCGCCCTGGATGACTTGCTTTCCTATGTACTTGGCAGGCGGGGAGGTGTTTGAGGTGGGCGGCGGAGGGGCGGGGGTGCACAGCGAGAGGGCTGCGATGTGACTGAAATCACAAGAGAGCGGTGGAGCTCAGCGTTTCATTGCAATCACGTTCTTTCGCGCAGTTAAGCGAAGGTGGTTAGACTCCGCTCCTTTTTCATGTGGCAGCGCAGGGTGCGCGAGTCAAACAATAGGACTGTCACGTTCTTTGTCCGCACAATTAGAGGCTGAAGGGCTGAGCAGATCCCCTTCCAGCACACACATTATTTGAACAAAATCTTGACACTCAAGGAGATTAAGCGGTGGAGTTGGATTTCAACATGTAGAACAAAGGCGCAGCCCTGGTCTTTATTCACACAAAGTCGAACACACGGTTTACATGACACACTTTGTGGGATGCTACAAAATAGGATTTTGACATTTTCTAGATATTTTAGCTCAGAAATATGACAGGTGTGTCTCAATAAATTAGAATATGACCTAAAAGCTAATTAACTTTAATTCTGAAACAAATATATTCTGATATGTTGATGATTATGGCTTATAGGCAATAAAGACACTACGTTCAAGTACTCAGAAAGTGAACAATGTCACATGAGATCAAAACAAAGACTTATAAGACACAACACAAGTTATGTCAAAGTCTACAAAATCAAACAAGAAACTGCTGTTCAACACGTGGTCATGGACATCTTTCAAAAGGACAACATGACATTAATGGAAAGTTGAGTGGAAGGAAAAGCAGTTGCAAAAGTTGAAATAACTGAAACTTTCAAGAGATTATAGAGCAAAGTCCAATCAAGAATGCGAATGAAATTATTCTCAAGGTTCTTCAAGAGTTAGCACACGCAGATGTTTTCAGCACATTGCTTCCCTTAGCAGTAAGCCACATTCATCAACATTAGAGTTTAAAAAACATAGTTTTGAGAGTAATTAATCAAGTTAGACTTTTTGAGCTTACTGACTAAAGCAAAGTCAACGTTTTTGACAATATAACATGAAAGCATCGAAACAAAATACACGACAACATCAAAAAGGCCCGATTAATTTGGTTTTACTTCTGCTTACAGAATAGCATACATACAGTAGCTGATTAAGCCTCTCTTTATTTGTTGTCAGTCATTGTGCCAAGACAACCAATATCCCGGCATGTTTCCTGAACTGCAGTAAATTCTCCATATGAAGGCAATCCCCTAAAGTCCTTGGTTGCTGTGAGGAGCAGCTGTGTTGAGCCACTTGTTCCTTATGAGCCAACATAAAACTGGAAATAAAACATTGTGGGTTCTAATTATATCGTCGTTTTACACACCAGCATAAGATGACCGCAGCGAGGAGAACTTCTGAGTCTGATTGGGAGCTTGTGGCTAATGAGGGGCTAAACCCCAGGGGTGGAGGTTCGGAGGGGATTTACAACCGTCCCCTTCAGCAGTTTTCTTTCAAAATCCATCCGTCATATCTTTAACAGAGATGTGAATTTCTAATCCAACCAGACTGGTTTTTTTTAAGTGACTGTTAAAATGCTGACAACTTCAAAGGCAGTTACAATTCATACCGGAACGTTAAAACTCTCATACGTTTTACTGACGAAAGCGGATGGGAAACGCATTCATGAACTCGACAGAGACGGAGCCAACGGCGAACAGTAAAATGTACACATTTTCTCACTTGAATCCATCTAAACCTGGTGTGTGACGTCATTAAAACACAGAAGTACATCCTGCCAAAAGCTAATCGCTCTGCTGTGCCTACATGAAACAACTAGACCAAGGCTTTCTCATCAAAAACACAACCTGATTTAAAAGTATAGGACCTGGGAAAAAAAAAAAAACTGAAAAAAAAACTGAGAAATAAACTGAGTTATTTAGGAATAAGGAGACTATATCACAGAGTAATTCTGTAAAATTAATTGGGGCTGTATTTACAAGATGGATTTCCATCCATTCTTTTCCAGGATTTGTTTCACAACTACCCTGTATTTAGCCTTTCTAATCAACGCTAAAGATATCCTTCCTTCTGAAGAAATGAATCCCCGTAGCATGCTTCTGCCACTGCCATGCTTCACAGTGAGTACGGCGAGTAAAAGGAGATGTGTCACAGGTTTGCACACAGGTCAAAGATGTCAAATGTGGCCTCATCTGACCAAAGCACCTTGAGGAAAACTCGCTACTCTTCCATAAAGACTAACTTTGTGGAGCGCAAATTTGTGGTGACAAGAACGAATCACTGTTCTTGCCAAGGCGGTCAGCATGGTTGGATTTCTTTGCAGCTCTGCACCATCTTCTCCCTGATCCATCCTTCTGTGTTCATTGGTCTTCTTGAGGTTGTTTGCTCACCATGTTCTTTGATGAACCTCTAACATCATCACAGATGGATACTATATTTCAGTTCACCTAGAGGTGTCAGAGTTAAAACGCATGTATATGTTCGCCACAATTTAAGATTTTTATTAATATAATATCTTAATAAACCTTGTATCTTTTTCTTCACACTACAAAACCATAAGCTACTTTGTGTTGGATTGTCATACAAAATCCCAATAACCTGAAGTTTCTAGTGGTTCCATAAAACAAAACAAAAAAAAAGAAAAAAGAAATGATTACTAACCCGTTTCCCCCTCACTCGCTTTACAAAGAATACAGTATTGAGTGTAGAGTCAAAAAAAAAAACATGTTTTTATTTTAACTTATTAAGTTGTGAAACGTACTGCATATTGAGGAAGCACCATAACTAACAACATTTTTTGCAAAGCTAAACTGGCTCACAGGCTCATCTGTAATTTTGTCACTGAGAGATTTACTGAACAAATGTTTAAATCTTGAGCTATAATACACGTAATGCTTTAAATCCCTAAGTTACTTCCTGGAATGTGGATGCACCGGCTCTAGTAGGGCGACTGGATTTAACTTTTGAGCACACTGCCAAGCCTTATTTACCGCAAGCTGCCCTTCCTTCTGCATTATATTCTGAACAGCGAACAATGGATGCGCCCCCCCCGAGCGCAATGCATAGCAAAAACCATTACGTCCGGGCAAATGCATAAATGTACACAAAGCACCACTCCTAAAGAACCGTCTGCCCCAAGAGACCGATAAAGTACTCTCAAGGCCATCTGTTCTTTCACACAAGGCAATTTAAGTGTCTCCCTGTTTTATGTAATCCAAAAAAAACCCCAATCTCAAACGCTGAGAGGAAGTCTCAGGGATGAAATAGGATGCAGTGGTGAGTAAATGGTGTTGTGGCACCAATTCATCAGCCAGAGTGATGAAGGCCTCCAGACACCATCACCAGCTGGGATGAAACACTGACCCCCCTCCCAAACCCCAACCCAGACCAGTTCCCTCTTCCTAAATAAGGCCATCCTCCTCCACAGATCAACTCCAGAACCATGCAGCACATTCCAGCACCTTCTAATTGGTTTCATGTGTGGAGCTTTGGCTAAGAAAGAGAAAGAGAGAGAGAGAGATGAACAGCTCTGCTTTCGAATTCAAGAAAATCTTCTCAAGTGCGGCGATGTAGAATGGTGTCCCTGGCTCTGCTACACTTATTGTGAGCTTTGATTTACTAAATACAGGCACATCAGGGAGTCGGGCAACAATATACAGGACATGTAGGATTTCCTTTTGATTCCAGTGGGAATGCCTCTTAAAATTACTGGAGCCTTTGGAGATGTTCAGAAGGTTGATGGGTTCTATTAAATGCTGTGAAAAGATCACAATGAAATGGGGACAAAGAAGAACCTAAAGGGTTAAATACAGCAGATAAATGAACTGTCTTTCTAGCCTTGCTGAGGTACAATGAGTAAAATATGAGGAAGGCCTGGTTCTCATCAACAATCAACTCTACGCTTTGTATTCCTTCAACATGAAATCACAACTTCTAGAGAGACAGGAAAGTAAGATAACTACACTTTATTATTTGATAGTGAAGTCAGTTGGTAGAGTTAAAGGAAGATAAGGAAAGTAGTAGAAAGATAAGCATTTAGTCAACAGTTTAGTAAGTCAGTAATCACATAAAAACATTTTCCCACTATCTAATGATTAACCTAGTGATTACAATGATTAACTGCTTCACATTAAAAAAAACACATATTTATACATAAAACCAGAAAACTGTAAAAATGTTGAAAGCATAAATAAATCACAATATACTTTTCCATTGGTTTTCAAACAACATAATTACTTTTAAAACACACTTTCTGGGAGAAAGAACAAAAAACTTTTGATTGATGACATGCAAGTACAAGTCAAAGGTAATCACAGAAACAGTCATAGTGTAGCTGTTTATTGGTTACACCGCTACAAAAATCATAGAAAATGTAGGTGAAATTAAACACAAGCAGGGGGGGGGGGCACCTTCCTCCTTACTCACAAACAAGAGCCTTTGTTGGAATGAGTTTTTGCCTCAGGATAATGAAACTACTTAAAACTTGGGTTTAAGGGAAGAGTCCAAAGCTGAGCGCTCTTAGACACTGCTGAAGCAAAAGAAGCAATCAGACCACTGGGGAGAAAGCAGCTGCTGCTTGTGAACATAAAGTCTGTCAACTAAAAACGTCTTTCTTCTTCTTTTCATAGGGTCTGTTATTAGTTGCAATGACATTGCCTTATTTTGTCTGTAGTCACAGAAGGTGTGACTGCAGACGCAAGCTCAGGAGTTTTGTTTCTTTCCATCAACCAAACATTAGCACAGGGACATTTTTAAGGCTAAATGAAAAATGCCAATAGTTTGCGGCCTAACAGACCTCAAAATAATATTTTGACAGCTACATTACTGCGGTGCAGATCATTCATTTGAGTAAAACTCTGTCTGTGGCAAATGGTGAGACATTCACAGTCACTTTTCTCTACAGAGCCCAATTCTGATGGGCAGCTGACATAAACAATTCTTGTGGCCCAATTGTTTAGAGAAGTGAAAGAGACACAGGGTCCCAGACTGTGAGGTCTCTGAACTACTGAACTCAGAACAGGATTGCTCTCCTAACTTCCTTTTTCTTCCTGTATAAAATCAACAGAATTCATCAAGAACTTCAATTCACTGTAGAGGCTTTCCCTTTACTACTTTTCAGCTGGACGTAGTCTATTATGCAACTTAAGTGTTTCAAATGTCACACTACCACCCAGAAACCCAAGCAGATTCAGAATCTTTAATTACATGAGACACACATATAAGAGACAAGCAGCATTTTTTTTTTTTTTTAAATTGGGATAAGAGACAAAAGAGCCAATCTGAATGGTGGACAAACTTGTACACATTCATGCTGCTTCCAGAGGGGAGTTCTTCTACACCCATCCACCGCTCTGCATACATACACAGCTAAGTGTGATCACAGAGGGATAGTCCAGCCAGATTCAACCGTTATGAAAACACAATACAAGAGCCAGAAAATGCAGGCTGAACCACATAAATGGAGGCTTTCACTCCAACTTAAACTCCTGTAAATCCTGGCTTGAACCAGCCCTTTGAAGCAACTGGGGAAAGGCAGGGATGAGGAACTAATCCAGTGGGCTGGGAGACCAAGATGATTTACTTTGTCTGAAGGGTGATTGTTCCTGTGATTTAATGAGAGCGTCGCCCCTCGTTAGGATCGCAATCAATAAGGCAGAAGGGAGTAAAGTTACTGGCTCTCTGATGTCTTGAGATGTTGCTTCAATATTTTTTATGTAGGTGTTTTCACAGGATACCAAATAATAGAAGAAGAACACATTTACTTCTCACTGCTAAAGAATACATCTTTGTATTGAGGTAAGATTATAAGATGTCAGTGTCAGGAAAAATAGGAGTCCCCATTAGAGCTTCTTGAAATGATTCACATACATACATGTTGGTGAAATTGTGGCAAAAGTAGAGTATCAAAAAGAAAGGTCAAAGATTAAAAGTCTCTGGTATAGATACAGAGGTTATTCACCAAAATATATATATATTTTTGCAATATTCAACAGTTTGGCAACAAAATGTTTAAAAAAAAAAAAAAGGTTCTTGAAAGACTGCTTAATTTAGGATGTAAGTGTTAGATAAACATTTGCTTAAGTGCAAACAAGATGGAACTGAGCTTACAGCCACAATCCAAAAAGAGCAGGCTCTGTGACTTTGATTAAAGTAAACAGCTCTGACACTTTGCAGCAGCCCATGAAATTGAGCCCCATCTCCATGTATCTGCCTTTCTGCCCCAACTGAGTGCGAAAGCGGCCAACTGTCCTAAGATCAATCGATTCTCCAGTCGAGCCCAAAGCCAGCGACTCCCGTCGACATGTCAGCGCGCACGTGCAAGAGCTGAAAAAGCTCAGCGCCAGAGAACACAGAGACCAGCAGGTCGCCTCCAAAAAACAAGGGGCGAAGATGGTTGGCCACCATGTGATGAGTTCGTCAACAAACAAAACAGAACAAAGTCTATATTTATGCAGCTGCTGAGAAATTACAAGGTTTAAACAACACTGTGGGGGGTGTGGAGTGAATCTCAAATGCAAAAAAACCTACACTTGCTTATTCTACTAAAGCCAATCCATTCCTGTCTGGGACCATTGGCTTCGAATGGCGCAAACAGCGATGTAGACAGCAAAAGAACGAGTAATTACAGCAAAACCTTCACAAGTAATTCAACAAGAACTGCCAACTGATTTCCATCAGATCTGGGCACCAGCATGCAAACATTAATCTTAATCTGGTTTTATCTTCTTTTAGCAATCAGACGTAACACAGAGCCAGAAGTCAGGGGATAAAACCATGATCTATTTTCAAACTAAAAGTCAAGAATAGCCAGCTGTCTTGATTGTTTTCACTTTGTGGAGTGGATCAAAATGAAAAACACCTGCAACAAAGACGCCGCTAAAATATGCAGCAGATCCCAAAGGAAGTACTCAGCGAGATTTGACTGCAGTCAAATTTTTTTAAAACAGTCTGACAAATGTGCTAGAAAAAGGATGAAGTGATTAATCGAAGATGTTTTATAGCCAGCAAACAGTATGGGGTGTGCAGCGTTGCAAAAACAACTCCAAGTGACCTCCCCTTTGACAGGTTCAATAGAGTAATCCAAGTGCTATTACCTGTTGAATTTGGATGAAGGCTGTTAAATGTCTGAGCCAGTGATGGTACGGTCTCGTTCAAAGAGTCAGTCAAACATGCAGGCAACTCAGGAATTTAATATCTGCAGCCTTTAAGGCACATTTCACTTACGGGGATTCGGCTTTTTACCATTAGGGAGATCACAACCTCATAACTTTGAGATTTACCACTGTACTGGCTTGATCAAGGATCACGTAAATGCATGAATTTAAAAAACAAACCCAAAAAAAAATTTATTTAGAAGTAATTCTGTTGAAGGTACAGAAATAGTTTTTTTTTGCCAGTGACTAATCAATCATGCTAGACAGGCTTAGCGTTAAAAAAATGCTTTTAAGTTGTTCTATACATTTATGTTTCACCGATTCCTCAACATTTTAAGTTATAAGTTTCCATAATGAAACTCCCACACATTGCAAAAAATGTTTTAAGCAACATTTTTTGGCAGAGAGGAATGTTTTATTGTTGTATTCTGATTGTTTTCCTGTGCAAAGTATTTTCTTTTTGACAGGAAGACAGTCGACATTTTAAGATCACATTTTGATTGATAATGTGGCGACACACTCCAAAAGGAAAGTCTGCATCCTATATTTCTAGAAATGCATAACAATATGAAAATATGACATTGAGATGTTCTGGTTGAATATTTCAGTGATGACACTGATTTTGCCCGACTGTCCTCTTTCTTGTCTATAACAACATTGATCATCATCCTTAAGACTTAGAAGCTTGGACATTAAGATCTGCACAAAGTGTGAGAGTAAAAGAAAGTCAAAGCCAGGTCTATTATTTGGGTAGATACATGACTCCTAAACCACCCAAATATTGCATGCAAGCAATCCTTTGCACTGACACTGCATTTCACAAAACTGCAGTGAAAAATTACATATTGAACAGTTCTAGATAACATTGAGGGGTTTATTTAATTATCTGATAAAAACACAAAACAAAAACTATGAATTAAATTTTAAAACATATAGAAGGAAGCTTAAAAATAGTTGGTTCTTTACATTTAAGATATTACTTTTATTTGGAAAAAACTTTTCATTAATATGCATGCACATGAATGTCGATTTGCCACAAGGACAAAATAATTCTAATAAATCCACAGAAATAATTCAACTTTATTTACGAAAAAAAAAAATCTAAAATGGAAAATGGACTTGATTATTCAAAACAAAGTGTTCCCTTGAACAAACATAAAACCTCACTGCTTTTTGTCAGTGAGGCGACTTAAGTCTGAATATCACTCTCAGCATCGTATGAGAAGAGAGCATTTACTAAATAAGCATAATATATTAAAAGTTGTTTGCCCAAATGACCTTTTAAAATGATACACCTTTTACTGAATAATAATCATCTGAAATTCAGCTGAGCCTATGAAATATCCCCTTTTTGGTACAAACTAATCATTAAAGAGGCACAGCTGTTGAAACGTCTCAGTTTGCTGCAGGGCTCTTGGTTTTGTGGTTCCTGAATGGATCTGGTGAATAATGGATTACCAAAACTGTTTTCCACTGGCCGATAAACCGTGCAATAAAACAAACCCCTGGCGAAATATGGCTCATGACTAGTCATTGACCAACATGCAGAGTTCCTGTAATAATATTTCAAAATTCACTACTTTTCTCCAACTCCATTTTCAGCTTTTTCCAGTGTTTTCTATGACATCATCCACATGCAAGTGCAAACCATCTGTCTACTCAAATAAAATACAGATCGAGCAAAGCATGGTTTGTGATGAATAACTCATTGATTTCCTGGAAGTAGGAATTCCAAATTGTTGTTTTGATTCTAAGCTGAGCTTCAAGTTCGGTTTCAAAAATGTAAAATATCTGGAAGCCAAACTGCACTAAAGTTTGCCCTTTTTGGTTTTAGACCAAGTCTGTTTCTTTATCCACTGCAACATAACAAAGAAATGTTGTAGTGGTATCTTAGAGGAACTATAAATTGGTCAATGACTTGGACAAAAACTCAAATTTTGATGTGTTAAACTAAAATTATACGTGGTCATTCAACTAGAAAGCAATGTAAAAGGTTGATGTTTCTATAAATTCAGCATTTTTTCGTCTTAAATAAGATATAAAGTCTGGAACTTGAGACTTCCTTTCATACTCAATTTAAATTTGTCCACAATTATCCAAATTTGGAAAAGGATTGAATCTAATTTCAAACTTTTACTGAATTTTTAGGGCTGTCTCCTATTTAAGGACTACCTTATGGAATACATTTTTAAAAAATAATAATAATAAAAATAATACAATATGACAATTTTGGCCAAAAATATAAAAAGGTTTAATTTGAAACAGCTTGTCTCCTAAAGGAGCACTACTAAGGGTGACGGCGGGTGCTTCTTTAGTTTCCAATCCTTGACTTTCAGTACGTTTCACCACTTGAAAAAAAATTTCTAAAAGCCCCTTTTTTTAAACATTAGAGGCAAAATACAGCAAAAGATGGGAGAGGGTCAGCACAGAGGTACTCCACGCTCTGTACAGGTATTTATCACTATGGTGATTTTAAACCATAGAAACAGTAGGATGACTGTTTAGCAGTTTTTAAAGAATGGCTTTTCATAACCTCGTAGCAAAGTAAGAAATCCACACACTTAACGACGTGTCTTTTTAAGTAATTGGGGATTTGAACGCAAAAAAACCAAATTTACTTTGTGACCTGTTGACACTGTAAACTCAACAGGTTTCTGCCAGTATTTGGCGCACGCCGACATGCAGGACGTCAGCATGAGCTCCACACATTTGTTCTTTCTGACAGGCTCTCTTGTTTGTTTGAAGGATCCAAAATCCCTAGGAGACGTCACGGTTTTGCGAGGAGAGATAAAATGCGGCTGGCGTCAAATGTCAAGCGTCGATGTAAATGTCTAAAGAAAGTGGATTGAAAAGCCCTTCGGCGAGCCTGGAAAACTACTGGTCAAGACCACATGAGAATCGGTCTGCTCGGAAGCAAATCCGAAAGAAAAGAGGGAGGTCGCTCAAAAGTCGTGCACAGTACAGTTACTATGCATCAACTTCAGTGGACTGATTCTTCTCATTTCACTCCCCTCCCTCACCCATCCCCTTTTTTTTTTTTTCTCAATCACATCTAAGTTGGATTAATGGTCTCCCTGTGTCCAGATGTTGCATGGTGATGGAGGCAGAGGGTGGAGCCTGCATACTTGTGCAACCTCAGCTACAGCTTACATTCTGAGCAGGCAGAATTTATGGAAGATCTGGTAAAACAGCAGGCCCCTTCGTGCTTGCGCGTTTTTTGTTTTTTTTTTGTTTTGTTTTTTTTCCGCAGACATGAAGCCTAGGTGACAGTCATCCAGCAGTTACGCCTTCCTTTCTGGGACGGCACAAACTTAAAATTATACGTTGGAACTCCCATCGCATGCAGCCAGGTCATGATCTGGCACTGGGCATGTTTGGTACGAGTTTGTGGCTTCCCATGCACTGAAATGGTGCCAAAAAAAAAAAAAAGGAGAAGAAAAACAGTGAAAATTGGGGAGGCGGTGGGGGGCTGCCACTCGTTGAGCAAAAAGAGCAAGCGGGTTAGTTCAACAGGTCTGCAGCGCATTGTCACGGGAGCAACGGTGCATTTGATACCTCATAATTACCAAGAGGGATTCGGGAGCATTAAAGAGCTCCCGGGACGTAAGAGGATAAATACGCGACTATTCATTTCACTCCTCAGCCGAAATACCTGGCTGTCACCAATAAACTGTAATTCCCAGGCAGCCCACAGACACGCATGCACGTCAGGACAAGCCACGCCATTAAGGACCAGGCAGATAAACGTTGTTTTCATTTTGCGCCAAGTAACTGAAAACAAACATGAAACCTGATCCGGGAGATATGTTCCCGCATCCGCTTTTTGGATAAGGATGCAAAACGATTTATTTTTTTTATTTTTTTGTTCCCTTTTTTGTTTTATTTTATTTCATTAATTATTTTTGGGAGCGTAAAAGCAGCAGGTTGGTTTGACTGGTTGCAACCAACCGTAGCTGTAAAGAAGAAGATGCGTTTTGTTGTTTTTTTTTATTTTTCAGGATGGGGAAATCTAACAGCAGATCAAAATTTGCAAAAAAAAATAAATAATAAAAAAATCGTGTCGTTTTTGTCTGTAAATAGGTCGCTGAGGAATGAGCTGCGATGGTACCTGCTTGAATATTCAGTGAAAAACCTCACTGTCTGCCGTCCTCACATGGAGGCCCCCCTTTTTCTGTCTGTTCAGACTGAAGACGCTACAAAAGCAAGGCAGATTTTCAGGCCAAAATAAACCCAAATCTATCAAACTCTCTCTGGGGAAAGAAAAAAAAACTCCTCACTTCAAAAGAGCCTTTATTGCAAAAGAAAAACTGTATTTTCTGCTTGACTCCAGCCCTGATGACCACACAGGCCTATGCACGGATGTCCCCCCCCAGCCCCTATGACAGACGAAAGTGTCCATTTCTTCTTAAATAAAGAAATAATGATGATAATAATATTAATAAAATATAAAACACACACACACACAAACAGGCTTCTTACCTACGGTGGCACCGTTAGGAGACATGACCTCCAAGCAGAGAATAAATCCCAAGTAGAACAACCTCATCGCCATCTCCTGAGCAATGCCCGATGGCACTGCTGCTAGAACCGAAAAGATGAAAAGTTGGCTGGATTTCTACAACCGAACCGCCTCATCCGAACCGTTCTCTCAATGGTCCGGGGTGCGATCGTGCCTCCAGTTGCACCCACACGGTGGTCTCTCCAGCCGTTTTCTTTTATTATTGTTATTAATATTAATATTTCTTTGCAATAATAATTAGGGGACAAAAAAAAAGAAAGAAAAGAGGAGAAGCTACTACAGCCCGACGAGGCTAAGTGCGATGCAGCAGCACAGTCATGTATATTTCGAGCTGATTATCGTTCAAACATGATGCGTAGTGGAAGCTGTGTCCCTGCGAGCTTGACAAGCGGGTCGTCCGGTTTGCACAAAAGGAGCGCCGCTGCAGCCGCCCGCACCGTCCGAACCGCTCCGTGGCCAACTAGAAGCAGAAACGAACATGTAAAAAACGCGTTTCTTCCCAACGAGCGCCGACGTCTCCCCGCGCCTCTGGATGCATGAGTTGGATGGTCAGCGTCTCCGAGCCCCAGCACAGTGGACGTGCCCGTGACGCAACGCTCGACTCCTTAAAATGGGATCGCTGAGGAGGGGCGACACTGCGCATGCCTCCAATACGACTCTTTTTTTTTTTTTAAGGGTATGGTAACCTGATTTGTCATGTAATAGCGTGACGGCAACGTCAAAGCACATGTTGGTTCTGTTCCACCTGGTGATAGAAAGTCTGCCTTTACCTCTGTTCTTTAGAGAGCCCTCGTCTCTCCTCTCTCCTCTTAGAGGAGTCGAGCCTGAAGCCACTTCACAAATAGCTCGATTTAGTTCTACTCAGATGATTTGATTGCATTCAAATTTGGCGGTTGTGTATATTTCTGTGTTGTTAAGCAAATGTTTTATTCAGTATTTTTTCATGCAAGCGTTATTCTATTAGCACCATGTGAATTCAAAGGCTAAATACCACTGAATTCCAAAAGCAGAAACTATAAATAAATAGTTTTCAACCATAGTAAGCCGTTGCGCAATACCCTTCAATTCACAGACAAAATTGATTTTTGATTTTAAGAATTCAGGTGCTAATATTCGGAGCACAATGCATATTAGATATGGACTTTGTCATGACATTTAAGATCTGGGAAGTTTGATCGTGCTGGAAATGGGGTTGGAAAACATTTGGGTCTGCTGCTCTTGTCTTGCAGCGACAGGCCTTGGGTTTGAATCCCAGTCTGTGAACGTTCTGCCTGAAGTTTGTATGTTCTCAGGGAACATAATGTGGGTTCTCTCCGGGTACTCCAGCTCCTTCTGACAATCCAAATCCATTGAGGTTAGGATGTCATAAATACTCGACGTATGTATGCATGTTTGTTTGCCCTTTGTATCTCTGTTTGCCATGTCATCTTGTGGAGATTTGATTGTACTTCAAATATCCATAGTTTAAATTTTGATTAGGATATGGGGGTATTTTCCTTCCATATGAGTAGCTATATAATTTGCTCTAGAAAGGGATAGGGTGTTTACATAAAAGAAGGAGCTATTCCGTGACGTTTGATTATGTGGTATTACAGCCTGCCTTACTCTCATACGTCGAGAATTGCTCCTTGGTGAGGGAGAAAACGGGGGCTGCAACTGGTTCACCATACAGCGGGCATGGTGGCCCAAAATTTCTACCAACTGCCGAGCTTATTTTCATGAAAACATATTTTAATGTTTTGTTAGGGTTTTTTTTTAATCAACTTTGTTAGGGTTCATCAGTATGACTTCTACTTTAAAATGCTTCTCATTCAATTAGCTCTCTCTTACACACACATACACAAAGATAGATGTGGTGGAGACAGAAAATCACTGGGGAAAAAATAATATGATGTATATGTGACAAAATGATGCAATCTGATGTTTTCGTCCTAATAATAGATCCTTGTGGAAAAACAAAATAATGGGTCGAGGTGTACGTGGACGGATGTGAGAGCATTCTATGCGAAAGTCTGACATCTAGTGGTGCAGTACGCACATGACTGCCATGACAAAGAAATCCCTCCATCCATCCATCCATCCATCCATCTGTTGTCTTTGCCCTCTTATCCGTGTGGGGTCTGTGGAGTCGTGCTGGGCTGGATTCTGAGCGAAGGGCAGGGGGAAACCCGGGGAACATCGCAGGACAACACAGCAGCACACATGCATCCATGTGGGTTTACCAGGAGAGAGCCAATGCATGCAGGGGTCAGAACATCTAGAGCTTAGAAAGACTTAATCTCAGGTAACTCCTGAATATTCTACCTTTGTAAAACATCCCTCTACTATATTAATAATTGCCTTTTTTTTTTTTTTCAAATTTATTATTGAAAAAACATGGAATCATTAGCAATAGAATAAAATAAACCACTTTGAAAACTCATCAGTTTTCTGATAACTAGACATGGATAGCAGCTCGTTACATTTACTCTGTTACAGTTACTTGAGTTATTTTTTGGGGGAAATTTCTTTTTTTATGAGTACTTTTACTGAATTGCATATTTTAATTTTGCTTTGGTAATATTAGTGAGAAGTATTGCGACTCTGACTTGAGTAATTGTTTCGGATATTCTTGCCAACACAAGAAATTTCGATGAAGGAAGAAAAAACATATTTTAACAGAAAGTGCATAAGACACAGACACACCTACAGACTTCTTTCTTACACCTGCTTTGTTGTTTTAATGTTACTGTCTATCTAATGAGCCATTTGGAGATCAAAAAGACACAGTAAACACTATACATTGTCACTAGGAGAACATAACAAAGTTCTTTTATACACAGATTGTATGATTAGTTACTCAGTAGTTGAGTAGCCTTTTCACCAAATACTTTGTTACTTGAGTCATTTTTTGTAAAGCTACTCTTTACTTTTACACAAGTTTAAAATATTATAAAGTAATGCTACTCTTACTTGAGTTTTGGCTACACTGACCACATCTGCTGGCAGCTTGAATTAGAACATTTTATTTAATTGGAACGAATCTTAGATAAAACTATTTAGTGGTAGGGTTCGGGTTATTTCATTACCAAAAAGTAAAACAACTGAATAACCAGCTGCAACTCTTCTATTTTATTATTTACTGAAGTAGTATATATTTCAAAACGACATGCAACTTGTGTAATTTACTGATCAGGTGAAGATAGTTGCTCATTTTTAATATTGCCTTTTACGAGTTTGCATTGGATTGTTGGATTGATTTGGATTGTTTTGTAACTTCAAGCAAAGAAGGGCTTGCGGAAATTAAATCCAATTTATGCATGCTTAATCAGAAAACTGTGAACTTCATTTTTCAGTTTTCTGAAAGAATTTTGAGTCGCCTGATAATCTCAACCGAGAGAGGGCGCTGTGTGCTCATAGTACACCCAGGACTGCAATTCCAGTCATTTTACTGACATCAAAATGAAACCAAATGTGTTTGAATCAATATTGCTTCAAATGTTAGAAATTCAGGGACAGATGTCTGATTTCTGATTAAAACACCAGCTGGTTTCAATCAGCCGATACAGGAAATGTTAAAATATTACTCTCTTTACAAGGCTTTACGATGCATGCCATCATTCTAACTTTACTTTGTCAAAACACCAAAAAGCAGGAGCCTGTTTTACTTTGTGATTCTGATGTCCCTGAAGTAGAGGACCAACTAAATGGCTTGCAGTTTACAGATGTTTGTTTCGAAGCCTGATTTACGTGAAAGAATGTGAAGCATGCGAAGAATCTGAGAAAATCTGACTGATATGTTTCAAAATCTATTGACTCCGAAACGTTTCAGTACAATTACAAATGCTACAGCGAAGTATAATGTTCTTCTTTCAAAACAGATGTGCCTTTCAGTGATCCTTATAAGATCACTGGACAAGAAAACTCTGGTTTAAGTCAATTAGCGTCATCAGCAGGCTTACGGTCCTTCCTATTTGTCAACTCCGCAGACGAGCGTAATTGCTGGTGTCACCTTAACCTGAGAATGCGCCCTTTGTTACAGGAGAGGGACTGAGCACTGACAAGCAAAGAGACACAGACGCCAGCATGCTGTGTGGGAGACAGCTTGAAAGAGCGCCAGCGTAAACACTCCCAGACCACATGTTCTCCCAGGGCAGAGGGGCTGGCCTTTCTCCAAGCACATCTGCACACAATCCCTCAGCTCTTAGCGGGCCAGCCAAGGAGAAAGACCAGGGGAAAGGAGGGGGTAGAAGTGATCGCAGACACTTCCACAACCTGCTCTTACTTTGATCTGAGCTCCAGCAATGGCCTAAAATGCATAATGCAAATAAAGCATGGGGGCATGCAGAAGAAAAAACTGCAAGAAGTGACTCTCCTTAAGCAAGATTTTGAGTGTAATAGTGCAACTGAATTTGCATCACATCACCAGATCTCCATGCCTGGGATTGTCGGCTGCAACCATTAGCCCATTTGCAGATAAACCTTAAACAAATAGTTGAAGATGATGGTTTTAAATAGCCTCAGTCTGCCTCTGTGAAGCACAGGCGTTTGTAATTTACAAAAATAGTCTGGTGCGTTTTTAAACAGAATTAGTACTGAATAATGCTGTAATGGAATACCTATTTATCTATTTTTCTGTCCTAAAAGGCTTCCCTGCTTGATGCCCTTTGATTTCCAAGCAATTAAGCGTCTTTGCTTATTTGCTTGGAACTGAACATGCTATCCTTACAACACCTGAGGAATGCAGAGCATGCAACAGCAGCCTCTGTTCACCCCCCCCGCCCTCTCCCCCATGCTAACCCCCACCTTAAATCTCTCTTATCTGTAGCCCTCCCCCATAAAACCTAACACCCATCAAAAGAAAGGGGAAAAAAAAAGTCAATACAACAACCATTGCACAAGTCTTGGGTTTATATGTTTTTCTTTTTAAATCTTTTGACTCGTGGGTTCAGATGAAGCCTTTTCAAAGCCCCCAGCAGGTCACATTACTCCATGTTTTTGGTGAATTGCAAGTCCCTCCCCAAACTGGCCTTGAGCTCTGGAACTCACGTCCCATCTGGCTGAACACTTGCACACCATATCAATACAGAGCATCCATGGATTTAAACAGGGAGGGACAAACAACTCTATGTGACCTAAATGTAATCTCAGTAGGGTCCAGCCTAAAAGAAACAAACTCCACATCTGGTCAGTAAGAACAACATTAAGGTAGAATTGTTTTTTACTTGCATAAAAATGCAACCAGTGCATCGCAGTTTAAGGTTGTGTGCACGCATGCATGTGTTGGGGGAGACAAAGGCTGAGATTGTGAATCGGATGTATCTGGTTACCCAGTAGTGATGAAATCTAGATGAAATCTCTATTTGCACATATATTATAATAAGAGTGTGGGCTATACCCTTTGAATCTTGAAGTTGTGAATGCATTATGCAAATTCAGAGGCAAAAAGAACACAATTGCACATGTTTTCCCACACAGTTGTGGCTCAGTCAGGGTGCACAGGACAAGCCATAAAATTGATAGGATTTAGTTGCCAAGCAACTCCAGCCTACCAAAACATTTTTTTTTTCATCGCAATGTACGAGCTGTCAAGAAACCATGATAATTATTAGTGGGACACTTGATAATAAACAGAGCAAAGGTGTGATCTTTTCTTATTTAACTTTAAAAATCACTTCAAGTGGATTTTTAAAGTTAAATAAGATTTTTACTCTACTTATAATTAACTTCAACGATCCAATACAATAACCAATTTACTTTAGCTGGGAAAAAAATGTATTCTAAACCGATAGACCAAAAACGTGCAAGCACACAAGCAGAAAATCAGCCAATACAAAGCAATCAGAGTTGACCCTTTTTTATTATTTTTTAGCACTAAAAAAGAAACGCTTACCATCACAGACTAGAAGTGAAAAACAGGGGCACCGAGTCTATACAGCATATCATTAAAAAACAGGAAGATTCGCTGCTTATGATCTCAAAACACGCCCAGTGGTCATCCGATGTCCTGCATCACCTAAATCTCTATTTCCTTGGAGATGGGAGTGAGGAGATGATTCAGTTTCTCTATCTGTTACAAATACAAAGCCCTTTGTGTGAAAGTATGAGAATGTAATGTGTGTAGAAGTGTATGTGTGTACTTGACCTTGGAAAGCGTCTCAACACGTGTAAAAAAAAACAAAAAAAAAAAAAACTGAGTTCATAAAAACTATCTTAATGCCAGTTTGCAGGTAAGCTTCTTTTGAATGAATGAATAAAATAAGTCCCATTATGTGAAACATGGTAGAACAGATAGTGTAGAAATTAGGTTTTATAAACAACAACAAAAAGATGGAAGGTGGCCATTCAATACGATAATAAATTATGCTCTCTAAAGCGTCTAACTGAAACAAGAACTTAATTAATAAAGTGTTATGTACGTCAAGCTTCTTTATATTTTAACTGGCTTTGAAATTAAAACAGAAAAATACATTATAAGATTGCTCTTTTTTTCTGAGCAACCTCAGCAAATTACAAATTTACAAAATCACAAATTTACACTATAGAAATATAGTGTGCTTTCTTCTTAGTGAAAAATAATATGGATTCAATTTTTACTTGTTCAATGTGCAGAAATATGTTGCTCATTTACATTAAACAGGAAACTAGCTGCTAATATATATATATTTTTTGCAAAGTTTTACTGGATTAGCAATAATTGGTTGCCAATAACACTATTTTAACCATCACTTAAAAACAAATATTGCTTTTTACTCAATTCACACCAATGTAATGTAACCAGTGTTGACAGGAATAATAAAGATGGTCTTCCATATTCTAACTCATGAGATGGTCCAGCTGCTGGTCATCTTCATTGCAGCGGTTCTGCAGGACATTATTAGTGGGACACTTAAGTTATTTTAACTGAACAAGTGGACCAGATCAGCTCCCAGTTTGAAACTCAACAACAATGACCGATAAAGTCAGAATTCTGTCAGAGAAAATTCGAGCTTCCCAAAAACCTTAGGTGTTCAATGTCCAATATGGCCGCTGTGTATGTTAAATGTTTGGAAGATAACTGATACAAACGACTTGTGAGCACATTTGATGGATTTTATCTTTTGAATCACATGGTACTTAAAAATAATTACTTGAAAACTTTTTATTTACCAAGTATTTTGTGTGTGTGTGTGTGTGTGTGTGTGTGTGTGTGTGTGTGTGTGTGTGTGTGTGTGTGTGTGTGTGTGTGTGTGTGTGTGTGTGTGTGTGTGTGTGTGTGTTTCACCAAATAAAATAGGGTAAAATACATTATTTTGACTTGGATGGTACAGAGTTAACTCAACAATAATGAGCCAAACCTTCCTGTTTTCCGACTTGCTCCTTCAGTGGGAGGGACATCATTGCCAGACTGCTCTAGTCTTTTTCACAAAGTGCTTCCTTGTGTTTCATATGTGCAACATGTTCCCTGTTTGAAGCTATGAAGTTTGATTTACAACATGCGAAAGGACAAAAGTGAAAACAAATGAACGAAAAAGCATTCTGCTCAATAGCCTCGTGTGACGTCATCAGAGGCATGTACATATGTGAGCTTGCTGAAGGGAAAGTAGATTTTATCTTGATAAAAAAAAAATACTGAAAACAGTGCAGAAAAAAAAACCTAACAAAACCGTCTGTGATGTGCTCTGTAGGTGGGAAAAACTGTGTGTCAAGAGTGAGTTTGGTTGATTCTCGAGAGAGTCGTGCAGCCAGTGGCTTTAACGCATAAACACATAGGCTGCGCGGTGCGTGCGCGTGCAGACAGCGACTCCAATCACCGCCGCTGTTCTGGCTGAATTTCCCCCTGACTGACGTCAGCTGACTCTCCGCTCCTCCGGACACAGCGCCGCGCAGAGAGAGAGAGGAAAAAAAAAAAAAAAAAAAAATAAAATGCTGCTCTCGGTGCCGCCAAGGACAGGAATCAGCCCGTACGGCGGTTACTCCGGCAAAAGCCACAAGAAGGTAAAGAAGCAGCCTCAGACCACTTCTGTGTCCTCTCGACTGAAGTAAAGCAGCCGTCGATGCGGCGCGGTTCGGGCTCTGGCTCTCCACTTCAGAAATCCGCTCCGCTGTTTTTAAGCTGCAGTGTCCTTGAAATTAGATCACGTCGAAACTCTCTCGCCGGCCGTTGCAACGTTTTGTATCTGGGCTTTTCCTGGTGCGTTTTGTGACAGTGTAGTAAAGCAGAGCGGACTCTTGTTACATTGTTCCCTGTGGATTAGTTGAGCAGTTTGCTTTCGTTTGTTCCGACACGGTCCGCGGCTCTTCCTATTTCTCAGCCTACGCAGAGAACAGTTTATTAAAAAAAAAAAAAAAAAGAAAAAAAAAAGGGGGATCGCTGCGAAGCTTTTTTATTTTCGACGTTAATGTGAACTGAATTGGAAACCCGCGTCTTATCGATTTGTTTACATTGGATTTAACACAAGTTTGTAAAGTTTTTTTTCCTCTCACTCTCTCACTCTCTTCTCTCTCTCTCTCTGTCTTTTACGCGCTCTATGATGCCCCACCCCTTCAGAAATGATCGCTGAGGGTTTGCGTCGCGCTATAAGCAGAGGAAAGTAAAGGGAGACTGTTTTAGATTGCCATACTGTATGCACAGATTAGCTGAACGAGTACAGTGACTCCAACCTGGAACAGTATGCGAGCTGTACTATTGATTGGCTTTGCTCTGTGAGATGAATAATTCATGAGGGTTAAATGATCTATTCTCAGCCGCTTCTACAGAACGCACCATATATTAGAAACCTTCTGTAAAGGAAACGACTTAACATATAAGATTATTTGCATCAATTATATATATATATATATATATATATATATATATATATATATATATATATATATATATATATATATATATATATATATATATATATATATATATATATATATATATATATATATATGTGTGTGTGTGCGTGTGTGTATAGCATGATTAAGTATATATATAGATATATATATATCTATATGTAGCATGTCAGTAAGTAGAAACTAAATCAGCTGAAGGTTATAAACAAAAACAAACTTGCTTAAGTGCAGAAGCTGTCTCAGCTGCAAGTCTCATGATAGATCTTAGCTTTTATTAAATTGATACGTTCGTTCATTCGTTCAACCCATATAAACAAACCAGCCGCCCTGCTCGGAATGGCACGTGACGAATAAGAGTAATGTTTGACTGAACCAACGTCTTCGATTCATTTGGAATCAAAATGCTGAGCTGGGTTTTGTCACCAAAATAGCATTGCATCTGGTTTAAACGGAGCGATGCATTTAAACTCGATCAAAAGGTGAACCGTTTGAATGGCGAATATTTATTTTTCGTGGTGCTTTTTCCAAATTATACGAATGAGCACAAGAGGAAGTGCAATGTTATAAGTAAGTCCTTGGAAAACATCGGAAGCAGCTGAAATCAAATGCTTCCCACCATGCCTGTGTCATTCCCATCACTTGTTGCTCACAGCTGGAAGAAATTTAGATTGCCCGGATTAATGACCTGGAATTCCTGGAATCCTGGATTCAGACAATATGTCCACTTCCACAGAGGCTTTCTTTTAAGTGAGATTGCACTTTTTTTTTTTTTCTTCCTTGGCTAAAGTCACACTCAGAGGGGAGGCTTGTAAATCCAGTGTCAAGTGGTAACCCCTGTTCTGTGTCGTTTGTTAATGAGAAAAGAGTGGAGAGAAGAGAGAGATTAAGAGATACTGCCCTTTTTTTCTCTGCTTCCCATTAACATTAGGCCTTTTTTCTTCATCCAGCTTGTTTCACAAAACATTGATTTCGGCTAAAAGCTGTTTTAAATGTTTAAGAGGAAGAATAGATTAAGATGTGAGTATAAGAGCTTTAAGCTGCAGGACACTGAGGGTTCTCATGTTTATCTGGTTCTTCTGTCCTCGCACTGCTCTACTTTTAAGTGTTTGAGATTTAACGGAAAGGGATTCTACCTGTGATCTTTTCCACAGTGGCTTTAACCAATCATGTAGGCCATAAGAAATATCTCTGCATGGTCCAATGTAACCTGGTTATATTCCTGAAATAACACACCACAATGCGGTCCTTGGAATTTGGTATTTCATAAATACTCCTAAACCAATTTCAGACATAATTTGATTTCATTAGGATGAAAATAATTAGATTTTGAAGTAATTCATTTTTTTTTCCTATTTGTGCAGTAAAAAGAGTTTGTCCTGCAAAACAGGGTTGTATAAATAACCCAAAAAGAACATCGATTAGAAGATAGAAATGCTGAAAAATAATGGAGAATGAGCACTTAGTAAAGGAGTAGTTGTGGATTTACTTTTATGTGTCATAAAGGATGATGAAATTTTAAATAGAATAGAATAGAATTCAACTTTATTGTCATTGCACTGTCACATGTACAAGCAACGAAATGTAGACATAGTATACTTTAGATTTTTAATAAATTACTAAACTTCTGACTGACACTATATAAACTAAAGCATGTTTTATATTGCCAGAGAGATTCAGCTTTGAAAACTGAGACGAAAAAGTGAGACATTTGCTATTAATGAGAAAGGTTCCACATCCTGCTCCCTTTGCCTTTATTGTTCTGTTGGGCCGGAAAAGCCCTTGAGTCACCTGCGGTCTGGCATCACATTCGCCACCTCCAACAGTAATTATCTCATCAGTTTTCAGCTTTTGGCTGTGCAAAGTCTTTGCACCTTTGCAGAGAGCCACTTATGTCACATCTCTATAAAAATACTAAATAGTTGCTCTGCAACTATAATGACTAAATATAGTCATTATATTTATCCAAATGAATGTTGGGATGGTTTGTTTCCAGATGTCAAGAATAGGAATGATTTGTTGTTGGGTATTGTAGAAAATAAAGGTGTCATGTTGTGTATTTGTGACTCTGATTCCCACAGTTCTATCCAAGAAATGTTGCAGAATGTTTTGGATTCATCCATTCTTAAAACAATGTCATCTTTTAAAAGGTTTACCTTCATACGATTGACAGGTGCCACACTGCTGCATATCTACCTTTGCTTTAAACCACATAAAAAGGCGCAATGTATGAGGCATTTAACACGATAGGGCACATGATGTAACCACAAAATGAACTGGATGCTGGATGTGTGAAACTGACAACGAAGCAGACTCATCTGACAACACTCAAAAGAGAATTGCATTTCCTTCCAAGATAATGAGCTGATCTTTTGATCTGAAAGAAAAATGAAACAATGCAAAAATGTCATGGCGAGCGTAACTTAGTCTTCCTGGTCCTGATGCAGCAGATAACTGTGAAGTACAGACAGTCGATCCCAACACCGCCGACTATTCAGAACAGGAGTACATCAAAGGCGACCAAAATACATTAAAAACATCACAGGACTTGATGTTAGAATAAATCCACATCAATTTGCCACTCTTAGACTTGCACAGCACATTTCACATTTCCTTCTTAAATGTCCAAGTGCTCTTTATGCATATTTGTTCAAAGATTGCACTATTACATTTTAAGTCACCTTTCATGGCTGGCAAAGCTCATTGAGCTGGAGCAGTTTGAGGGGGGTAGATGCGTATCTGACTCCCTGCCATCATTTTCTCAAATGAGTTTTAGCAGCACGGTTTTAATGAGACACTACCTTCTGACTTGGGTGCACATGAGAGGGATTAGCACTTTCCCCTAACAAGTTCAGATCCCAATTAGACAGGCCTCACCAGCCAAGCCGCGGCACTGGACTCTCCGGTCTCTCCCGTCATATCTTATCTCTCCAAGCTGTTGCAGGTGCATCCCTGCTGATAATTCTTTTCCTCCAGGAGAAGGCGAGGGAGGGCAGAGGAAGCAACTGTGATTGTGACTAAACAAACAGTGCACTGTTCCCACTTTAATAAGCATTAAAGATTCAGGTGAAAGTAAATGGACTCTGCGAGCCGCAGGAATCTTTTTACTTATGGGGGAGAAAAAAGAGAGAGAGAGACTAAGGTTTTGAAAAGATGATGCATCTGGATTTGAGGAATACGAAAAAGGTTTGGACATTATTGATCCATTGTATTGATGAGTGATTTGCAATGTGCTCACCAAGTATTTATTGAATATCATGTATGGTTTACTCACATAGAACGGAACACAATTAGCTCTGTGACGCTCTGTGTGCTGCGTTTTAGAGCATTGGTGATGGACCTTATGGTGAACTCATCATGTCTTTGATAAGTTTGAATTGCAGAGCATTTTTTTTTTATTTAATAAACAAATGTGTCAAAGATGCAGAAACAGTCACAGTCAATGATGATTATGAGTCTGTAGAAAAGTTTTTGTTGTCTAAGAACTGATAGACAAATCTCCTAAGCAAAACCATATCATTAGAAATTCACATACAGTGTACTTAAACAAATCGCGTCTATATTTTTTCCTAAATACTTTCTCATTTTTGGATTATGTCTTTTTCTAAGTCTTTTGAGAGACAGACTGAAACTGATCAGCCTCATAGACTTCTGCCCCGTTTTCGTTTTTCACAAAAAGATTAATATTGGCTTTTAGAGCTACCATTCCTTTTATTTCTTGGAAAGAAGTACATGCTGGGGAAACCACATAACTTGCAAGAGACTATTGTAGTTCAATAAATTTGACAATAAATGTGCAACGTACCTTTGTGTTTTTGTGAGGTTTTTGTGACCTTTTACTCATAAAAATAATTTTTTTTTCTGGTTTACGTTTTTTATTGTCTCACGTATGGTTTCACATGATTTAGTCAGATTCAGTCTATAGAGACCCCAGCTCTGATCCAATAGGCCCTACTGGCAGATCAGTTCAATATCAAGATGTGTAATCCATATACACATAGCAGGTAGCTGTATTTCATATTGTTTTATGGAGCTGATGCACCTTAAATAGTTTTGTATTTTATCAGATTTACGGTTAGATAGAAAGGTACAGTACAATTATAGCAAATGCTATTCGAGATTATGTTCATTTAATCATTCTAGTCCTTTGCTGTAAACTTTCTGACTAAAGACAATTCATTGAGAAGAAAGTGACTTTTCTGAGGAAAGTTGGATTTTGGTGAGAATTAACAGAGACTTTTTAAAGTTGTTGGATTGCTGGGAGAAGTCATATTTCTTTCAGTCAAAAGACGAAGAAGAAAAAAAAATAATTGTGCACTCTTAACTTTGAAAATGAGCAAGCAGCTGCTCCACTTGTTCCATAGTGCAGGAGAAACCACTCCCTGTTGTTTCTCCAAAACATTGACTGGATTGTCTTCAAGTCTCTTTGTAATGATTGGGTCATTATTTGTGCCAATATTTAGCTTCCTGGTTGATGTATTGCTTCAATATTTCCAGATAACATTCTTTCCTCATAATGTCATCCATTTAGTGAAGCGCACCAGTGTCTCCAGCTCAACCACACTGGTGCCAAAGCACGATGGTGCCTCCCATGTAATTCACAATTATGACGGTGTTCTCAGGCCGTCCTCTTTTCCTCCAAATTGTGGAAGTGCCCATAATAGCGGAGCGCTTCAGTTTAAACTTAAGTTTATCACAGTATGTCTCTAAGTTCTTTGTGCCTGAGAAATGTAACCAGATTGCTGTGCATTGCAGACTTCTGCCCAGGTCCCTCTTGAAAAAATGAAATCCAGATCTCAAGGGATTTAAATAAAGGAAACAAGAAATTTAAAAAAATATGCAAACTGTAGTCTGTCTTTTTTATGTAAATACCTATCTTTGGTCTTTAGAATGACCAAAGATAGGTATTTGCTGTCTTTTATAAACACATCTGATATTAAGGCTTAGTAACCAGGATACTAACCGGGAATGATGAGGAGAAAAAGAAGAGATGTAAAAAAAAAAAGTTGTAGCAGCTCAGGTTCCAGAGAGGCTAAAGTGCTTGTTTAAAAAAAGAATGTCTTAAGTTGCTTTTTAAAAGCAACAACAGAGTCCATTGATCGCAAATAGTTTAGGAGTTCATTCCACACGCTTGGTCCAACAGCTTGGAAGGATCTGTCTCCTCTGGTGATATAGCGAGCATGAGTACATTTATGTTCACTCTCTGTTTATGTTCACATTAATGTAATGTGCCTAAAAGGGGTGAAACAAAAGCATGGATCAGCAACTCAAGGTTAAGGAATCGCTCAAGGTTTGGCAATGTTTTGCAAACTAGGAGAAGCAGGTCTTTAAAGTTATGTGGAGTGTTTTTCTGGGAACTTGGCTTCATCAAAAATAACATCTAGATTTTTCACATTAGTCTTTGAGGTCTTGCTAACATAGATAAGTGATGTTTGGTCAAGGAGCTCAATTTGTGGACTTTAGACATCTTAAAGGAACAATAAGTTTCTATATATTCTGCAAACAGGTGGTAAGAGACATCAGTAAAGTCTCCCCATGTGCAGATGCATTTTGATACAGTAGTTTTGCATTGAAATGCACCATCACAGTGATGCTTTTAATTGTTCCATAGAGGTTATCCAAACTCTGAGGCGATGGAGCTTTGTGTAGCTCGGGCTTTAAATCAGTGCTACTTTCCAGTTTTATGTTAGCCAGACACCTTCACTTTCTGTTTTTTAATTTTGTTTAAAGAGTTTAAGTAACTTTGTACAACTAGTTTTAGTTGATTTTCTATGTTTTTTTTAAATCCTTGTCTTGTTTACATATTTCTCTCTTTTTATGTACCTTTCATTCTCTGGTCTATTTTCTGTTATGGTGTTGGTTTTTGACCAATATTAATATTTTTTTTTTCATAGTGTTTATTTACAAAGAAAGATACATAATGCTTTTTAAATAACTTGTTTGGGTATGACACAGTATCAAAATGAATGTTTCCTCTGTGCACAGTTTTTAATTGGATGGCGATTTCTTTTTCAGCAGACATATGTGGCCCCCTCCAACCATCAGATGGCTCCTCCAAGTCCCAACAGCAATAGCAACGGCAACAGCAACACAACTACCTTCAGCAACGGCAGTGGCAACAGCAACAGTGGAGCAGAGCAGCTCAGCAAAACCAACCTTTACATCCGTGGCCTGCTTCCAGGAACCACAGACCAGGATCTGGTCAAACTCTGTCAGCCGTGAGTCACACAAAAACCAGTGCTCCCACACACCCAGTAAATCTCCCCAGCTGTCCACCGTGAGCGGGAACCAGGGAAGCAGGGTTGATTAGGTTAGATCTGAGTGATGAGTGATAGGATGAATGGTTGTAATGCCAGCATGAGAAAATTCAATAGACGGAGGAGGTAGTTGCACTGAAAGTGCATTAATGCTTTACATTTTTTGCAATATAGTCTGATAAAAATCGGATTCTATTGTGCAAAGTAAACATCGCATTCTGCACTATAGATAACACGATGTGGCTCATCAGTGTGCGCATAAGGCTTGAAAAATGTCAAACATCAAACAACAGCATTATCCAATCCATCTGATATATTTGTTAGGGCTATGGTTAGAGAGCAGATCAAAATGCTGAGGGCTGAGATGAATGATCCGTCTTTACCTAATTGAATTCTGGAGCCTGGTGATGAGAACCAGGAGAGCAGGCAGGGAGAGAAATGGAGGGAAGAAAGCAGAGTGGAGAAAGATTGAAAAAAAAAAAAAAAAAAGGAGGGTATAGAGGCAGGGCAAGGCCCGTTATTTTACAGCTGTCTGGAAGATATGGCTCACATGAGACTGCCCAACCCAACAGGAAACAGCAAACCCAGGGGAAAGGGAAAGACAAACAAGGGCAGTGGTGTGGGGGTAGTGGGTCGAGGACGTGGAGAATCGGAGGGGGAGGAGTGTCAGGTGGTGTTGCGTGGGGGTAGTTCTCATATTTCTGCTTTAACGGGGCAGATAAAGTCATTGCATGAAATTAGCCTCTCAGCAGAGCACATTACGATCAGTGTGATTCTCTCCTAAACTAGACTGAAGGAAGAGACTGTTTTCTATAGATGTAGGAAATAAATAATGTTGTATTAGCATATAACTCTGGAAGGGAATCAGACTTTGTTAGCTTTGGTTTATTCAGTAAATGTGCACACAGACGCTCTCAACACCCCCCACTGAACGTTGCTGTATGCTTAGATTTACTGTGTACAAAGTTTATAATGAGAGGAGGGAATGTGGCTTGAATCTCCTCCTCTGGCCCCTGCAGTTTTCTCTCTGGGAGCTTTGCTGCAGCTCTGGTTCTTGACCTTTCTTGCCTTTGGTTGTTAGCAATGGATGGATGCTGAGTTGGAGTGTGTAAGATGTGGTAAAGCCTCACACTTGAATAAATCTAGAGCCCTTTTTTCACACTAGAACATGAAGAGTGAGAGCTTTGAGCACAACTTAGTTAATTCCACTGTGTGAGCAGCGACTATGCAAGCAGAGCTCCCAGGCAAAAATGCAGCTTTGATGTAAAGTAGCAGAAACAGACCAATAATTATGGGATGTCCATACAGACCAGTTGGTGGTATCTTACATCTTGTGGAAATGCTGTGGATATAACACACTAACAGTCCTACAGAAATATATTTAAATGGTATGGTTGATTAAGGTGGAGTAAGTCTTCTTAACTTGGTGTTTACCAAAAGTATTGACACTGCATTGAATTCATTTCACCCTCATTTACATTGCAGCTACAAATAGTAGCTTATAGTCTTATGCATAGACAAAAAAGTGAAGCAGATTAAGGCAACGTGTAGTTCGGAAAGAACCAGTTAGCAGTAATCCACTGGATAGATTGGCAGATTACAATTTTAGCAGCTCATCACATAATCCTTTAAAAAAAAAAAAAAACAGTGAACAAGACTCTGCTGCCGAAATAAAACTCGCCAGTTGTTTAATATTGTTGGGTATAAATCGGATTGCATTGCAGGGGGCACTATGACCCAGCGCAGCATATAGGAGTTACACAGAGAGAAGCTGGTTTGTTGAATGGGAGCATGGCTCAGAGCCAGCATTGGACAGGGCAGCCAAGGAGAGGCGTATCACATTACCCTGGATGCACATGCCTGGAGAGATGGGAACTGATAGACACTACTGCACGCAGAAGCATTTGCCTAAGTTAGCCTTTATCCCTTTTTCCTCTGCAGTTTCTGTATGCACCAAACTGAGTAGATATGGATTGCTATTGAGGTGGTCTGTTGTGAGGTCTGTAAATGCAGCAGGGGAGTTTTTTTCAAACCACTTTTCACATCATGTTGAATTCCTTGTTGAAGTACGACTCTTATCGATATTTCACAAGAGCTGGAAGGAAAAAAGATGGAAAAATCTTTCATTCTCCCTTGAGATTACTCTCGGTTCATTAAATTTACCCTCTGCCCTTAAAGATTTCCTGATGCATATAATTTATTATCAAGTTGCATACCTGCATACAGTGTCACTAATCATAAAGCATGAGTTAAATTTTAATTTAAACTGTACTAAATTGTTAAATATAAACATCAGCCATTGTACCAGAATGACCAGTGGATTTAAACTTTGTCTTTTTGCAGGTATGGGAAAATTGTGTCCACCAAAGCCATCCTGGACAAGACTACCAACAAATGCAAAGGTGAGACATGTTAAAAAGAAAAAAAAAACATTCCTTTGTGAGCGATGCAGTTAGACTTAAAAGTATTCTCACCACTGGCAGATTTAGTTTTGAAATTCATTGTATTCGATCAAGAACTTTTACTTCTGATATGATGAAGTAAAAGATTTAGCCTCTCAAAAAATGTTAAAATGCTTTTAGTCAGAGGAAAAAAGCATGCATCCATATCTACACCCACATATCCTTACAAGGTCACTGGAGGGGGGCAGTGCCTGTCTCCACTGGTCATTGGGTGACAGACACGGTACACATTGGACAGGTCGTTGCCCCATTACAAGGCAACAAAGAGACACACAGTACAAACAAACATAAACACAGACACACACACACACACACACAGGCATGTATTGTGGACTTTTAGAACATTCTAGTATGCTCTGAAAAATGAGGATGTGAAAAATGTTCTCATTTTTCTAAGTGTCCTGATATTTGAGGAGTATTGTCATAAAAATGTCATGATATGTCACAAAAACAAGTACATGCACACATACCCACACACATACCTGTGAGCAATTCAAACTTACCACTTATCGTAACATGCTTGTCCTTGGACTGTGGGATGAAGTTCCCAGAGAAAACTCACGCATGCTCTGGCAAAACATACAGATTTCATATAGAAGGACCTCTAATAGGATCTACTTGCCACAAAGAAACAGTGCAACTAACTGCACCATAGTGCAACACTAGAAGAAATAGTGTAATTAAAATTAAATTATTGCTTTTTTTCTCTAAATCTGTCAAGTCTATGAATAATATGAATTTTAATATTGTTTTTAAGTTGTGCAGCAAAGACCTTAAATTCAAATTCTAAAAACGATAAATAATGCAAAAATTGTATTTTATTTTTTACCAAACAACTGCCAATTATTTAAAAAAAAAAATCCACAGCAATTCAGCCTATTTAGTTAAGCACAGTTTTATTTGACTGTTCTTAATAATTCAACTGACCTTTCTTGATGTAACTTATGGTCGTCTTGCTCAAGAGGCAATATCACGCCTCTATTTCTAGAAAATGTGTGGAAAGCCCAGCAGAACTCTATTGGAGCTGGTTTGGTCTGATTTAAATGTTTACAACTGAGAACGGTAGCAGTTGGTGCGGACAGAGCGGCTCAATGTCCAGGCTGCCATTTCATCAGCCTCAGGAGCACTCCTAAAAAAATGTCATCTGCCAGGTGTGCTAAATTTTCTATCGATTATAGAGATGTCCAGTCATTGGGGAGTGGGTGACCTTCTATGCCGTTCAGAGTGCAGACATTGTTGTGGTGTAGGATGATGATGATGATGATGATGATGAGGTTGGAATTTGATTTTTAAAGTTTTGATTTTGTGCTATTTTTCTGTCTTTTACAAAACTTGAACTACATTTGATCACCCCTGGGTGAAAATCTGTAATTACTTAATTCACCATTTTCATGAAACTTGCTACTGAAGGCAATTTTCAAATAATTATTCTACACTGATTGCAGTTTTACTTGAAATACAGTTTATGAAATCTTTTGTTATAGTTGAAAAACGTGTAAAATAAGAATGTTCACTGACTGAGTGGTTTATAAGTTCAGCTCATGTACATATTCTCTGGCATCCATCAAGCTTCACTGTATTAACTCACATATCATGTTTTGTGTTTTGATTTCTCCAGGCTATGGCTTTGTGGACTTTGACAGTCCAGCCTCAGCACAGAAGGCAGTGACAGCACTGAAGGCAGTCGGAGTACAGGCTCAAATGGCCAAGGTGAGAATCATAAAATATGCTCTCATAATAGCTGGGTTTATTTATTAAAACAGCTTGATTCATCCATAATTCTCTTTATGCGGCACTAAAACAATGCCTGAGAAAAAAAACATCTTTTGTATGTTGCTGATTTTCTTCTCCTTACTGTTTTTTTCATACGGTACCACTGATCATCAGCTGAATACTGTTGGACAGAAGAGTTGTGCTAAAGTATAACAAGAGAAAAAAAAAAAGTCTCTTAAAGGTTTTTTTTTTTAAGAACACAAAATTACAAAATAGTATAATTCTTCTAAATAAAAGTGTAATACATAAATCCAAAAGCAGAACTTTAATATAGCCGTTCAGTTAACAACATGCTAACTTATTTCCACTCCGTATCCCCTTCGTAATCGTTAATTTGTTCTGTGTCAGTGCCCATGTGTTTGCTGCATGCTGAGCCATTCGGGTGTGCTTCTAAATCTGTGTCATAATCCACCGAAGGATACCTGTTTCCACAAACAAGACCCCGTGGACGCATGCAGGGATACGTGTGTGTTCACAGTGGTGACGGTGTATGGGGAGCAGGTCCCATGGGTTGCTCCCTGGACTCCCTTTACAAAGGAGCTGCCTGTTCTCCCCTGTGGCTTCTGACTCAGTGTCTGAGCAGCTTCTCAGTCAGCAAGGCATAGTGCCCAGCCACCCGCCCTGTCAACACACACAAACACACACACACAGACAGACAGAGAACTTGACAATCACGCGTGCACTTCAGCAGCCTTGCCTCAACTGGATTATCACATGCACTCACAGTCACGCACAGCTGACAACACCCTGGGAAAGCTGATCTTACGTTAAGCCGGATCACTGACATTCATACCGCCTCTCGCTCACAGAATAGCTCAATTTCGCTCAAACCCTGTGTCGGGAGTTTACAAGGAGGCTCGTGCTTGCGTCAGCATGCTCTCTGACTCGCTTACAGCTGAAGTTTGCGGCAGGTTTTCTCTGTTCACACGTCCTCCGTTACAGGAAGAGAGAGGAAGGTGAAGGAGAAGTCACCTTCCTCACAGGTCGCTGAGATTACACATGTATTATTCATAGCATGGAAATGAACTTGCACTGCATTAACTGACTTTTAATCACATTGCAGATGATAAATATGCATAACAGCCAGAGGTGATATAGAGTGAGCATCTTACAAGATACTGTAGGTCAAATAAAAATTTGTTTGAATAGCACGTAAAACACAGAAGAAATTTGTTCGCAAAAACACAACAGTGTCATCTATGAGGTGATTTCATTTAGTTTTTTAGTGATTTCAAATGCTGATGTAGGAGATAAATAATTCACGTTGATTTATAAAACATGTACTTGCATATAAGATCAGGATTAGTTATATGTTACATTTAGCAAGGAAACAGGATGTTTTTCTTCTGAGACATTCTGCTCTCACCACAAGAGAGAAAATCAGCATTTCAGGCCATTGATGAAAGAAACTGTTTGAAATTTAAATTTCCTTTTTCACACCATAATTTACTTCACTATGTTTTCATTCATCATCTGCTTTAATATGATTTCAATATTATTTTGCGCAATAAAACACTTCACCTTTTTACGAAGTAAAAAGACAATGTAAAATTTTACATATAGCATAAGCATTTTTGTGCTATTTATGGTCACAAAGACGCAAACAGCAAAGTCTCCTTTATGTGTCCACTCATTGATCATGTCGTGTCTTTGGCTGTGGTCAGCAACAGGAGCAAGACCCCACCAACTTGTACATCTCTAACCTCCCGCTCTCCATGGATGAGTCAGAGCTGGAGAACATGCTGAAGCCCTTCAGTCAGGCCATTTCCACTCGAATCCTCCGCGACTCCAACGGGACCAGCCGAGGAGTGGGCTTCGCCAGGTAGAACCTTTGTGTTTATCAGTCACATTTAGTCCCGATAAGGATGTGTGGGAAGACGCACAGTAAATTCATCTTTGTTTAGAGATGCAAAATTTCATGAGACCAGGCACAGGTTTTGAGGGCTTTTAGAAGAACAGCAGGCCCACAGCATCACAGTTATTCTTCCGTGATTCACAGTGGGAATGAAATGCGCACGTTTATCCATTCTTTCATGTCAGACCCTTTGGGAAACTTTTAGTTCCTGCCTATAGCATTTTGATGGATTACAGAATGTTGGAACCCACAGCAAGCGATTGATCAGAATCACACAGACAATCAGAGGTCAGCTTGTTTACTATTCTCCTGTGCAAAGTACATGTCATTGTTGTATGGAAAATCAGGAATTTTGCACTTGGTACACTTTTACCAGCTAGTATCCATGCAATTTCCTTTGAGGAGTGGCAGTAAAGGAGAAGCATGTTTTTCAGAATGTGTGCTAATAAAGTGAGGGGAAGTCCATACGCTCTGTGATTGGACAGAATCTGAGTAGTGTACAGGTGTGCGTTCATAGCCTGCATTAGCAAAATAGTCCTAATAAGGCCCTTTTTTATAGACCCACATTAATATTTTTTTAAAGCTCTCATCTTTTCCAGAGCACATTGTTCCAATTAAATCCAGATAGGCTTAGAAAAACATCATATAAGTACATTTGAGGTGGTTAAACAAATGTGTTTTGTCTGCATTGCTTCCAAACAACCAGTCAGTATGCAGACAGCGTCTAATGGTTGCTATGGAGAACTGATGACCCCCAAGACCCCACTCTTTGCCGCAGCTCTCTGATAGTAACTTTGGAGATTTTTAGTTTACCCGTCCTTACTATCCTTCTTAAGCCTGGTCACAAGATAAACATGTGATTGTTCATCCTTGTGCCTAAGAGAAATGAGCCTCTGTGTCATGTAACTTTGATGCACCAGAAACACAGGAAGTCACGGATTACATTGTCCTCAATACTATGATCAGCTTAGGTAACTGTAAGGTAAAAATATATATTTGAAATGGTCAAAAAGCAAGAATAGAAATGATTATTACAACTGAATTTTATTCAATCCGTTGAATAAACTAAGTTAAAGTAAAAAAGTGATTTTAAAAAACGCAACGTTTTCGAGTGATACCGGGCTTTTGCGATACACGAAAACATTATTTGAAATCTTTTTGCATAACTTTACGTAATGAGAAGGGAGGATGCAGAAATTTGCATTACAGGTGGTTATGGTTGAATAATTTAAGCTCTGAAGGAGAAAAAAAAAAGCTTCAAGTGATAATCAGAGCTCCCTGGCTGCCATTTCAAGTTGAAATGTTTTAATTACTTTTCAGGATGGAGTCAACGGAGAAATGTGAGGCCATCATCCAACATTTTAATGGAAAATATATCAAAACTCCTCATGGGGTTCCAGGTGAGTTTAGATTTTGCTACTTGCTTTGTCTTTTCTTTTCCTTTTCCTTTTTTTTTTTTTTTGAAAAAAAGCAAAAACAAAAAAACAACTAAATCCCATGTTGGTCAGGTTCAAAAATCAGTATAGCCCAATGCGCATAATGTTAGTAATGGTAACCGCGAGCTGGCATGATGATTTGTTATTAACTCCTGATTTAGCGCCGACAGAACCTTTGTTGTGTAAATTTGCTGACGGAGGCCAGAAGAAGCGTCAGAGTCAAGGCAAATACCTTCAGAACGGTCGTTCCTGGACAAGAGATTCTGAGTCTGTGAGTTTGTTCATGACCTTTAGCAATGAAGACCTTGATAATAGTCCCCCTTGTAGTTAAATACTTACTATGTTTTTTTGTTTTTTTTTTTGTACAGGGAGGAATGACTCTCACCTATGATCCCACCACAGCCCTACAGAACGGGTCAGTGCTGCACCTCTGGTCCATTGCATTTGAAGTTATAAAAACTGGGGTTATCTCATGGTCTCTAAGTGCTGCGTGTGTCTTTGCGTAGGTTCTATTCCTCTCACTACGGCCTTGCACCTAATCGGATGATCGGACCAGCCTCCCTCTCCCCATACATGCCTTCCCCTGTGTCCACCTACCAGGTATGAGGATTATTTCTGCGAAAATATAGTCGTTTAAATGTACTCTGTCAACCTTCTAAATAAAGAATTTGATCTGATTCAATCTGACATCAACTGATTTTTAGATAGGGCTGGGGTTAGGGTGTTCTTCCTTGTTGAGCTCTAAAGGGACAAGGTCTCTCATATAAATCAAAAATGTTACAAACCTGTGTCCCTAACAGACATGAGAGGTATGAAGCGATCGGGTTGCTTCTAGTCATGGTGGCTAATTATTTGCTGCCAAGAATCCAAGAAGTCCCTGGAAAACAATCCTCCTTGTGGGTTGTCTGTGTTTTTTCCGTAATTACACCTCTGAATCAGTGACTCATTCACACGTCTCTAAGTCACTGTATTATGAAAACCGAACATCCGCTAGCACCGTGTTTCTTTGCACACACGAAAGTTGCCTCTTTGTGTGTATAATACACATTATACTTTAGATGCAAAGCCTCTGCCCCATGTGGCCATATTGGAAAAAAAAAAAAAGAGCTTCTTGAAATGGCTCAACTTACACAGTTTATGGCATAACACTGAATTCCTGTCTTTTAGAAAAACAAAGTGGGCTCTTGTTTCCACAGCAAGTAAAATGTAACGTATGGTACCTAAAGAGTGCTGGTGATCTGGTGTGCTTCATTAAATGGTCATCAACAAGTGTGGCCGGCCCTGTAAACACAGGAGTTTTGGCAGTTTGTCAAAAATCCAACATAAGGAGTTTTATGACAGCATTTCTGAACTATTTAAGCCCATCACTCAACACTGGGAATGATTGTTCAAACATGGAAACATTTCAGATCGCCTTTTAGGCGTCTCATCAGTTGACGTCTCATCCGATTACTCTTAAATGAAAGATGTGACTTCATACTTATGTCATCTGCCCTCTGTTCCCTGTTGCTGCAGGTACACAACCCGTCCTGGCTACATCATCAGTCATACATCATGCCTCCTACAGTGAGTTTCTCTAGACCTCTCAGTCTGTCATTTTTGCAGCTAAGCACTATTCTGCCGTGTTCACATTTTGTGCCCCCCACCTTCAATGTTCTGTTTGAAGACGTCCCTCCAGCTGCGTCTGTTGCACTCTTCCCCACAGGGAGCGGTCCTCGCGTCAGGAATGGAGCACTCCATGTCCATCCAGCCAACCTCCATGATAGGACCTCTGACACAGCAGCTCAGTCACCTTTCAATGGGCAGCAGTGGCACAGTGAGTAGATGTGGAGCTGCCAGCGGGCGTTAAACTGATGTAGCTCTGCTGAGCAGCTCTTTTCAAATTTTTCTCTAAGGGTAGAATAGTGATGACTGAACCCTCAAATCCATCAAATTTTCCAGCTTTCCAATACCAGCAAATTAGGAAAGAAGTGAATATTTCTTTCATTGTATTACAGAAATATGTGCACTTCATTTATTTTAAATATATATATATATATATATATATATATATATATATATATATATATATATATATATATATATATATAGATACACAACTGATATAGATATCAGTTGTGTATCAAATGATGCATGTGCAATTTCAGCCAAGGTATTTAATAATGCCGAGTGGTTACCTCTCTTCTGCCTGTTTAAATGTTATTGACTCAAATAAACACAAAATTAAATGATTCATTTTTCTTCCCCCTCTGAGCAGCAAGAAAACTATTTTTTAAATCCTGCGGTGTAATCTGTAGATAATTACCCCGCTGCATTTTTACTATCAGTGTACATTTGCTAGTAATAGGAAACTATTGAGCTCTTTCATGAGATCCATATCTCCACTTCCCTCCAGTATATGCCTGCCAATGCATCTATGCAGGGTCCTTACTTGCCCCAATACACTCAAGTGCCTGCCACCAACATCTCAGTGGAGGTAACGTCTACTTTCTCAAAGTTTAATGTTAAAATTCCGTGACGAACTTAAATCACTTATGGTTTGAGCTCTGTTGTTTCTTCAAGGAAAGTGCCGTCCAACAGCCTGTTCCTATTGGTACTCCAACAGAACACACAGCGTACTCCTACCAGCATAACAAATAAACAGGTTGGTTTGCATCTTTGCTTTCGTTGACTGTGCTATTGTAGTAGAGGCTGCTTTTCAATGGCTGCTCTCTGTCTCAGATCTTTTTTGTCTGGAGCCTGGAGTGACTGTCCAAGGAGCCAAAGTGCTGAAACCAGGCTTTGAGTCTTTCCACGTAAGGCGTCAGAAACTTGGAGATCAGGCAGACATGGACTGTTCCACATAATGGACAAAAAAAAAAAAAAAAAAAAAAAAGGAGAGAGACATTTTCCATGAACTTATATTTCAAACCAAACTGGAGAATAGTGGGAAAAGGCGACGCCCCGAACAAGAAGCGTCTTATTTTGATAAGAAGTCCAACACACTACACACTTTAAAGGTTTTACATCCCGCATATGGGTTTCCGATGTTACGCCAGTGACCCAGAAGGAAACCAGCAAAAAAAATAATATGTTTTGTTTTGACATTTTGTAAAGTATGCTGAAATTCCTTCCCCTATTTGTCTGATATTCTCAGATGTCTAACTGCCTTTTTGTAAATTGTTTTTCCAGTTTTGGCTTTTCTTTTCTTTTTTTTTGTTAGTTCAGATCGGTGCAAATATTTGATTGAAGTACTTTTAAGCTGACAGCTCTTTTATTCTCTTGGACAGGTGGCAAGTTTACCAGTCAAAAAGCCTTTTTTTTTTTTTTTAAGCTGGTATGGCTCAAATTATTTATAGTCTCAACAAAAGCTTCAGACAATCACACAAGACGAGTTCAAGATAGGAAAAACTTTGATGACAGATTTGTCTCTGGTGACTCTGGTGAATTCATGTAAGAGAATGGCATAGATTTAAAGCATTCCAGATACAGAGGCATGCAAAAAAAAAAAAAAATTCTTTAAATTTCTTGTTGCATGTATGTAGCTCCACAGCCAAAGGACATGACTCACAAAAGTCATAAACTTAAAAACATCATGTTTAATTTATCTTCATGTAATGATTCCTAACACAAGCAGAAAGGTGCTTTTTGTTCCTGCCTTTTGAAGACTTCACTTTTGCATGACAATGTATGATCAGTGATAGAGAATATTCACTCTGAGGTGTTCCACACAGTACAATCCAAAGCTGGTAAACAGGGATCAAGGCACACGTAGCTGTGTGTAAATAAGAGACACGTGCATTCGGACTTCCTTTGGGTTTCCTTTATCACCAATGAAGAATCGCCTCAGTTATTTTGCTCACGTCAGTCCAACCGCTCTGGAGTTTTTCTCACGTCCATTTAAGAAAAGGTGAAGCCGAATTTCTCCAGAACCCCATGAAATGGATTCTAAGAAACAGGAATGAGATGCTTGCAATTAGAGTAAGAAGACTGTGGTTCTGACCTGTTTTATCTGGGGGTTTTTTGGGCCGGTATAAAGAAGCTTTAAATCTGTATTGGTCTTTGCTGTAAGTTTGCCTAATTTGGTTTGAACCTTTGTCGTTTGAAACATTTGTTATTTAAAGGTTTTCTTGTTTTATATATACTTTAAAAAAAAAAAGTTCCTGTCTTTCAGAGGCTTTGATTTTATTTTTGATAGGGTGTTGTGTCGAAAAGTAGATTGAAGAGATTTCCTTTTTTTCTTCTTCTTCTTCAGATAGTGATTATTTGAATGTTGTTTGAGTTTCTCTATTGACGTAAAAAGGCTTTAATACGCTCACAGACACTTTTCATTCCGTCTTGTGTCACACATGTTGGCACTTTGCAAGCCTGGCTCCAGATCATTTGTCATGCCAGATTCAGATTGTTACACAGTTGAAACCAATGCAGTTGGGATCAGTGAGAAAAAAAAAAAAAAAAAAAAAAAATCCTCAAAACCTCAACTTACCTCATTCTTCTCAAGCAATGTAGTCTTAGTACTGTGTGTAAGGTTTAAAGGCAGTCACCACCTACAGACTGCTCACAGCTGGTACTGTGTCTTCATCCTTTAGCCCATCTGTCCATTCTTCTGAAACTATGCCTGATGTCTGGTGATCTATGCAATTAATTTATTATCCGAGTAAATGCAATACTAAAAACACCCAAAAGACACCTCAGATTGCTTCACTTTCACGGCTTCACGTTTTCCTTTTTTTTTTTTTACACACATTTTTGGGCTTATGCTCTTTTCATTACTTCTCTATAAAGAGTGAAGTAATGGTTTCCCTGCCACTCTCCTTTCTGTTGCTGTGCACTGCCGGTCATCTGGCTAAAAGAAGGCTACTTTTCCCCATACTGACGAAAAATACCAATCCAGACTAATAGTCAAGGTGTGGAAAACTAAAGAATGGCCACCCCATCGCTCCTAATCAATGCTTATTTAAAGCTTTGAGCAGGATGGCTAAGCAGAAGCAGTTATATTATGTTATTTTAATTTTTTTTTTTTTTTTTTTAATTGCTTCAGTAATGTAATTTTACCATTGAGTAATAGTACTTTCAGTTTAGGTTTTCATACCATGAGAATCTCATACCTGATCCTGTCTGCAAATCTGGTCCAGTCACTGTCGGCTGAGTTGCAACATTAAAAGGGAACAATGTCAAATTAGAGGGTTTAAAAGAACTGCTGGAGATTTATGCGGTCTGATAAAACATGACAGGTGTAATTTTGTATGCACATGACATAATTTGTGAATTCAATCCATGCGGTCTCACGGTTTTTCGTTGAGATACGTATTACAGTTTGTTGTAAGAAGATTTTGAAAGTTTTCTTTGAAACAAGAAATCAATGTTCACTTAAAAGAGACTGAATGTCTCATTCAGAAATGCCTTAGATTTCACTCGCCGGGGTTGGGAAATGCTACTCTGTCATACCAGGTTTTTTTTTCTGGGTTTTTTTTTTTTTTTTTCATGCACTGCAGATGTTAGAATTGTTGTCTCAGACCCAAACATTGAAGTGAAAATGTTGGCTTGAGTACATGTTTCATGCTGCTACCAATTTGGGATTTCTGACTCCTACCTAAAGGTCACTCATTACACATGAGGTCAACTTGTAAACTTTTTTTTTTTTTTAATGTCCATGAATGCTTGTTTTCCTGTATCACTTTCTCCTCAGTAAAGCTTGTGCCATGATGCAGGATTTTTGTTCTGCAGACACGAAGGGGAAAGCATCCCTAGTTTGAAGTTGTTGCTTGGTTTGAGATTTTCAATAAATTGTTTTTCACTGTAGTTTGTGTTCAATCCTTCATAGGAGCATCCCGGTAAATTATTGGATCATTTAAAATGTGGTCGCATTCAAAAAGTGAAACTTGTATAGAGACAAATTAAACAGCGGCGCATTTATTTTCATTCATGTTGATGGATCACGGAAAAAACTCAAACTCAGTTTGTAACAGAAATCTCGTCTTAACTGCAATTGCTTTTTTCAAGCATGTTTATGGAAGGAAAATAAATAAAAGTAAAAAGTGCACAAGAACAATCAGTTTTAAAGATTGCGTAGTAACACTCCACTACCCAGAGGTACCTCTGGTTTATTAGAGGCTTAACAAGCAATGCAACCGCTGAAGATCATATCATGGATGTCTTACCTGGGTAATGGAGAAACGTGACTGTACTAATGCCCAGCGATTCATCTTTTCAGATGAAAGTAACTCTTGCATATTAGTCTGAAGTGAAGAAACACTGAATCTATATTGCTTAAAGTTCAGAGCTAAGTTTCTAGGAGGTTGTTCTAAGACCAGGATATCGCTGAAATCTAGACCTAAACCCCTGCAGAAGCAGACGAGGCGACAATATAGATGAGCTACAACTACATTGGTATTTGACCCAAATTCATTAGATGTACGCGTTACCAAAATAAAGTATTAAAATAGACCAGTTTGTTTGTGATAGTACACATGAGCAGTAATTTACAAAAAAAAAAAAAACATATTGGATAATTTATTTCTGAAACAGACTTCAGTTAAGACAGAATAAGAAATACATAAAAAATGTTTATTGTTACATAGTAGGCTGTATATGGTTCAAGTATGTACAAAAATTCAAAATCCGTTGAATGACTCAAAATTCCGCTGCCTAACAAGACTCAAATACATAAAATAGATTTTAATTTACAATCTTATCAAGAATAAGGAAATGGCAAAGTTTTATTACCCTGCTGTTTTAGACTGTAAATGCTCCATTACACCTGGATCACTGAAAGTAAGACTATTATAAATCATACTCTGAGGCCACATTGACCTTTGTGCATTTTAATTCCATCCACTCTTAATAATAATGTCCATACTGCACAAGCCTGCAGCTGTCGATCACGTGACAAATAAGAAACAAGTGTCTTAAGTAACTAATCATAGATTAGTTTGCAGCCCTTTTTTATATTTTTTTAGCAAATTGTAGAATGGACATATTTTCGTGGTGAGGTCGGATTATGTAACATTCTGAGGAAGAAAGAAAACCTCAGAGTATGATTCACTTAAGAGCACGTCACTACAAACGATGCGAAAATAGTTCTGACCCGGAATTACAACCAAATACAAAGTGTTTTAGCTGCTATTATGATGCGCCGCTGCTGCACCGAGAGTCAAAAGAACAGAAGAAGAAGAGTGGGAGGCAGTGATTTGTGCTCCTGCAACATCCGTCGGCCAACATGAGCTCGGGGGGCGGAGGGGCGAGGGTCTTGGGTGAAACAGCTGGTTTCTGCTCTGAGGAGCCGGTGTGCAAGTCTCAGTTGAACCTCACGAGGAACGGAGCTCAACCTTCGTCATGAGTCGACTGCGAGTGTCTGAACGGCAATCACGACATCACAACAACTTGTGGTTCATAATTTCCCAAACCATTCTCCTTCTGAAGTATGGCATGTGTTTCTGTTCAACAGAAAAAGAAGAGACGCACATTGAGACCACCGTGACCAGGGCTTACTGATGTATTCCAATCATCAATGGTGTCTGCGATTACCTGTGTGAATGTGATTGGCTTGTCTTTGGTTATGTAATCTGCGTATTTGCAAGTGAACATGCCACAGTCGCTGCCATTCATCTGCTGTGGGATCTCCTGTAAGCAGAGGTTGTGTTAACGAAATATGTTCCGTTTTTGACTGGTCATGTATTTTAAACGACAGGAACATTTGAAACCCCTCGGCCATTTGACAGGTTATAATTAACACCTTTCATTGGTGCACATGGGCAGACATTATACACTTTACGCAAAGAGTTCATCGCAGGGGCAACTAAAATCAATAAGTGAAAAAAATCCTTTTTGAACATCATCTCATGGACACTGAACTAAATGCGTCTCTGCCTGGGAGCTGACAGCGTGTCGAAGAGTTACGTACCGGACGCTTTGGAGCATCTGGTTCAGAAGCGCAATCCGAACCTTTGGTTGAAATGGCGTGTTTAATTCAAGTCTCCGTTACAGAGCAGAGAAAAATAAACGTAGTGTTAATCCGTTATAGTCTAAACAAAGGAGCCGGCAGTTTATCTTTAAGAAATAAATAAAGGTGCAGAAGTTAATTGGACCGTAACATGCGCAGTGCGCCACATAACCACTGCAGAGACGTCTCCGCCGCTACGCAGAATTAAACTTGACTCATCCTGCGATTTTAACCAATGGAGCTGGAAGACGTTTCCCTCCCGCACCCAGAAGGAGAGCTTCGCTCAGAAGCGTGGCGGACGTGACGTCTGTCCAATTTGGGAAAGGAAACCACGCAAAAGAAAAAAAAAAATCCTCAGAAAAGCGCGCGCCCAGACCGCTCAGAATAAAATAGAGTTTGATTAAGTGCTTGTGATTTAAGTGGAGTATTTAATTTCAGTTATTTCTAAGTTATTGGGGCCACAGTCAGTGGTTTTTATCTCTACGGAGGAAAAAGTTAGATGCGTTCATCAGCTTTATGTTCGACTTGGTGAATAGTGACTAAACTGCACAAAAATACGGCCAAATAGCCCATGTTAATATGACTATAATTTGATGGGTAAAAATAGTAAATGATCCATGTTTTTAAAAGCTGTTGGTCAAAATGACAGAGAACAAAAACGTCTAGCGTGACCTCAGCCTGTAAGCAAGGCAAACATGCCAGGGGAACATTTGATTAACTCAAAAAAAAAATAAAAAATAAAAAAAAGGTTTCCAAAGCAATTTAAAAAAAATAAAAAATTCAACAGTACCAAAAGCGCAGTTTTAAATTGAGTAAACATCAGAAAACTTTAATAATATTAATGTTACATAGACAAGTATTTATAACATGGATGTTTTTATGACAGTAACCTTTGTAGGTCAATTTCAGGCCCTAACATTGAAAAACCTAAAGCTAGAAAATATTTTGACACACAAAAGCCTGAAACGTTCCAATAAGATGAGCGAACAAAGAGTTGAACATTTAAACATGTTCAGAATCCGTCAGTGTTGCCACGCCAGCTGCTTCTCCTGGATTTTTATAAGTGATCTAATTTTTGATCATTTGAAGGAAAATAAACTTCATGTAGGGTTTGAATTCCTAAATATAGCCCTGTTCGGTAAAATCATAAATGCTGAGTGTTTTTTCCAAGCTGGTTGCATAACTTTAAAAAGTCAGGAGTTTGACTCCAGTCAGTAGCCACATTTCCATTGACCATATAACTGAGCAGTTTGACTTGGAAAAAAATTTGCCTAACGGAAACAATAAGAAAATAAAAATAGAAAAATGTTTTGGCCATATCAAAAGTGGCTTATTTCACAAAACTGTCATGGAAACATTTATTTTGCATCACACATGATCAACAGCTGGATGTTGATCATGTGTCAAACCACAAAGACGACGACAGGAAGTAGTTGGAGGATAATGGCTCGGCCTGCTTTTTGCTGACTTCTCGCATGAACACGCTTCACATGTGATTGTAATTGCTTTTCTTATTTAATGGAAAAATCGTATTTCCAAAATTGCTTCTTTTTTTTTTTTTTACAACAGTGGAACATTGACAAAGTTTATCACATGTTTGTAGTGGAAACGCAGTTATTGCCTGGCTCAGTCTGCACTACTATATCAAACAGACATGGCAGATGGAGCATCAGATTCCTCCCTAATGAGGTCGTTTATAAAAGGGTCTTATAGCTTTCCAATGCTGAAGTGGTCGAATGTATTGATAGATTGTAAATTAGTAGATGATAAATGGGGTCTAGATGCCTTGTGAGTTTTATCAAACAGCAGCTGCAGAGGACAGGCAAGCAGGTGAAACTGATCCAAGGGCTGGTTTTAATCCATTAAACGCTCCCGAAATAAAACCCGAAATAAAAACTCCTACCAGGTAATGTGTTTCGGCTGTTGAATGTTTTCTGGAGAGCAACTTTGACCAATTAGCTGCTTGCAGATGTTGATTTGCAAACTTTAAACGGAAGCTCAAACTACTTTTACTTTCAGCTAAATTTAACCCCATTCTAATTACATTTCATTGTGCTGATAATCTCTAAATTCAAATAGCTTAATAAATCTCTGTAACTATGTAAAAGGTGTACTAAATATTATTATTTGCCCTATAATTGGACTGAGTTTTGTTGTTGATTGTTAACAAAACCTCCTACTGCCCTCTGCAGGCCACTCTGCAGATATATTTACATGGAAATTTATGGAACAACAAACTTGTTTAAGCCAATGAAGATACAAGAAAATGTGTAGCACTTAAAAATACTGCGTTTTTTTGTCAGACACCTCAATGCTTTTGGTGCTTTGATGTGTTAAACTTACACTGGGCTTCTTGCTGTGTCGAGTCCAGCCTGAGGTATCAAGTTCTTTGCCTTTTTTGTCTCTACTTTCCTGTTGCAGGTAGTCACTGTGAACGCACACACACGACACGAATACCTCAAGATCATCGGACAGGTAACACTGAAATTTATGCATAAATTCCATTAATGAACCGAAACGTGACAGGAACGTACAACAATATTTGGCAAGCTTGATCGTTGCTTCCTCCCATAGAATCAAAGTAGGTAACAGACTTCTTGCGGAAATCCACCACCTAAAAGAAGAGAGCAATGCATTTAGGTGAAAAACACTCTGAATAATGCAATTTACTGTCAATATGGCCTTCGTTTAGTTTTACCGAGAGGCACCAGTGCATTCCCAGGTGAACAGGAACTAACAGGATGTCTTTCGCAAAGATGTCCATCTTTTTGGTCCAGCGGCGGACAGCAGAGTAGCCACTGCTCCGCAGCTTCGGGTAGAAAAACGTGTTGAACGTATTGACTGACGGTCGGTTTGGTTCTTTGCTGCGCTCAACCAACAGGTTCATGTAAAAGTTGATAACCTGTGAAATAAAATTTGTTGGACATGAACTAGAATTGTAGAGTAGACGCAGATAAAAATATGGAAAGCACATTAGTATATTGAGAGAAGATCAGAAATATTCTGCCCTGCAAAAATGTGTAACAATATCCTCTGGGGTGCAAATAGAGGTAAACAAAAATATATTTTTAAATTAGCTATAGCACACAGGGACAGTTGGTACAGTCCCACTGATGGCAAAATACTCATAAGGTTGTAAGTTTAAACCTTGACACTGTGATAGTTTTATGAATAATACAGAACAGAAGTTGGTGAAACATGGTTGTCAATGTTGCCAAGGGATACTTTGTAGCTTTAATCTGTGCTAGAGTCCGTTTTAGAAAGTTTAGTTTTACAACAGTACGATGTATCACTAAATGATTGCTATTTAGACTCAGGGTATGCTATTAATGGTTAAATATTAATAGGATATTAATATTTAAACTTGTTCAGATTTAAAATTAAAGTAAAACTCATCTCCAAATCAACTTTTTTTTGCTGATAAACTATCTAAGCAGGTTATTTAGGATTCTATCTGTATGTTTCAGTGCAAATTATGACATTTTTGTGCAGTTCTTTTAATTTTTCATTAATTGGCTTTGATCCGTCTCACTACTGGCCTCCTTTGGTCAAACTGAACTGATCTATTCACTCTCATTCCATGCTTTGTGCTCCGAGTGATGTCGTGCTTTATTATTTTACATTATATGTACAATTCTTCATTGCACTTTCTAAGCCATTTGAAAGAAAGTTTGTTTATTTTTTGCAACTACTGGTGTATTTAAGCGTGCTGCACTGGTGCAGACTTATCAAATCTCTTGCAACAGGGTCTGGTACAATGCTTTCACAAGGGCATTAGTTACAGTGTAAGGATTTTATGTTCCCCCACCTCGTCATTTAGCCAGTTGAGGTTGCTGAGGGTTTGCAGGTCTTTTCGTGTGAGGCTGAGACCAAAACCTTCACTTAGTACTTCATGAGGATTTCCTCCCTTCATCAGCGCCCTGTGCACCTCAGCTTCCATTTCCTTAACAGGAGTACAGAGGCACAAAAACAGAATAGCACATAATTATGTCAAAATTCAAGTTTAAACTTCCTTTTTGTTCGCCACTTTCATTTCCAATTATACAGCAAACTGAGAACAGACCTCTGTCAGTTCTGGAAACTCAGGTTTCTCCTCCACAGACTTTGGTTTCTCTATCACAAAAGTCAGAGGAACTTCCTTCTCCAAAGGAACGCGAACATGGACTTCAACATCTGGGCTCCGTTTTCCCTCATCAGACAATCGCTGTTGACCAGGGATTTTTGGACATTAATACAACAGGAGAAACATCGACTGCGGTACAAATGGAGTTGGACGAGGCATAACAGGCGACGACCAACCTGTCGTAGAAGATGGGCAGCCAAGGCTTCCTGCTCTTCTATTTGTCTCCGTCTTTCTCTCGCTCGAGAGTCATACATGCTAGTCCTAGAGAAAAGCAAGTGAAGGGATTAAATAAAATGACTAAATAACCACCTTTTTGTTTGTGGCTAATCCAAATCAGGCTTTAATTATGAGGTTCTGCATCATAAAATGCTTTTAAAGCAACTCACAGTTCCTTGATCCACAGCTCAGCTTGGAATAATGGCATGCTGTAAAAACAAAGTTTTGTTACTTATACATTGAATATTCAAGCTGCTTTTAGTAATCTAGAGCTACTACAATAAAGAAAACAGTTAAAAAACACGATGCAAAATGATTAATTCATAAAAGCCATTTAGAAAGTACTAACCTTGAGCTTTCTTGCTTTTTGCATTTTTGCTCATTTACAATAATGACAGAGTCACCGTCATGAGCTGCAAATAAAAAAAAATGTACTTTACAACAAAGAGGATAAAACCACACATTGAACCAGTATGTTGTTTTATTTCAAGTTAACCTGATGACTCTGTCCCCTGAGAGGTGTTGTCTTGCAGAGTCGATGGGGAAGGAGCGGAGAAGAGAGCAGCGGTCTGACTGCAGCTGAGGTCTGTGTCTGCTGGCCAAATCTGACTCCCTGACTTCCTGGAGGCTCCCACAGGGCTGGGGAGGTTGCTGGAGCTCTGACTTGACATCCCTCGGGGGCTGGGTGGGCTACTGGGTCCTTCTGACGTCCCTTCAGCTGCTGATCCAGCTGGAGAAGACATTTGTAGCCGTGTGTGGCTGGTGAGGAAGCTGGTGCTGATGAGACAATGAGAGGATGGCAACAATAAACAGTCGGAATCAGACGTCGAACTGGAGGCTGAGAGTCCGTGTCAGAGTACAAATGCACCGATCTGATATCAATAACTGTATCGGTCCCAATACTGAAAATAATTCTACATTAGGTATCATGGACAATGTGTCTAATCCATTCGGGCAGATCTACATTCTATCCTTTGTCATGCATTATCATATGTACAATTCCTCATTGCACTTTCTGAACCATTTGAAAGAAAGTTTGTTGCAGTTTATTTTTTGCATTCAAACACCTGCTCTTGTACTTAAGTGTGCTGTACTGGTGCAAGCATATTAAATAAATTTGTAATTCAGTACATTTACATCTATGGTTATAAAAGGAAACGTTTTAAGTTGATTGAACACCGTTTTTCTGCACTGGATCGTATCGGCTGATACTAAACCTCAGATATCTCCATTGGTATTGAAAGTGAAAAAGTGGACCGATGCATACCTACATGATTGCACTACATGCATCAGATGTGTCCTATCTCCAAACTATAAAACACACCACAACATCCAAACTTGAACGAATGTGAAAAAAGGGTGAATATTTGCTATTCTGTTTGCACAAGAAAACTTTGAGCTCTTTTTAAGAAACCATTTAAATTTTAGACCTTACATTAACTAAAGTAGGCTTCATAATTGTTACTGGTGAGTGGTGTCATGTTTTAGAAACAAATCCCTGTTTTATTGGCAAACCTCTACTAATATAAACTAATGAGATACAGTACAATAAACATTTTATTTTCTATTCCCTAGACCAGAGGGATGGGTAAATGATAGTTAAGCCAAAAGTCAAACTTTTTAAAAAAAACCAAGGCATAAGCCCCTATTTGACATTTATTTCATTTTACACAAATGAGCTACACGTTTTCTTTATGCCTCAATTGACTGAAAGCTTTAGAGAAGGAACGAAGGGGTTGAAACTGATATTATCAACCTCTGGAAGAATTCATAAACTCCAACTGAGACAGACAGATGATATAAAGAGACTGCAGCTAGAAAATACTAAGATGTTAGTCCTTTTAGGAAGTTCTGCAATATGTAGGTTATGTAAATTCAGAATATATACTTTCCTAATTGAATCTAAAACAATATCTAACCACAGACAGATATTGTGTCTCAGAGAAAATCTAAACACTGCTGCTAAAAATAAATGTAAAGTTTTTAAATAAGAGCCTTTTTTCCAGAAACCATTTTGGTTTCACTCTGTGAAACACACTATTCAGAGTGTTACTTACACTTCAAATTTGGCCTAAGTTTGAGCAGCAGATGAGCAGGGAGAGTGAGAAAACTGCTGAAACCATTCAATGATCCAACAGATCTGGTTGACCAAACATAGGCTGTTACTTTTACAAAAACAATGACTAATTTAACTTCCAAAATGAACAAAGTTTTTCTATTCAACTCTTTTGGATAATCAATTGTCACCTCTGGTTTCAGAGGCTTGTAGATTCAGTTAAGTAAGGAATAAATTGTTGAATGTGTTGCAAACTCATTTAGAAAAAAGGATTGCAACTATGATCGCTGGGGCTTTATATAATACTACTGTTTTGCCAGATGCTGTTTGAACACAATAAGAAGTGTTACATTTTTAACTTATAAAAATGCAAAGTTCTTACTTCCCTTTAACATTCCATCTAGAATGTGCTCTCAGATTTCAATATATGACTGTGTAACAGTACTCTCTCTGTAAAAGTACTCTCACTGTTTGCATACTTACAAATCTCTATGGGATCTCACAAAGGTGTGTGCACTGCCGTTATGAAGGACAGTTGACTGGCCACCAGAAACCATAGTGAGAAGCTGCCTGTAGATCTCCTTCTCCTCCTCCCGGATGGACTAATGAAAGAGGAGGAAAACAATGACATTAAACACAAAAAGAATTAAATGAATCAGATGTGTAAACACAACGGCTTCCTGCCCTCTTGTCCTACCTCCTGAGCTGTGCAGCGAGCCCCAGCTTTGTTTAAGCGGCTCGATGAAGTGCTGTGAGTCGGGCTTTGCACCACTTTGATAGGAAAGGTTTTCTCATACATGTTGTTGCAGGAACTGCTTGCGATGCCCAATCCACCTGACAAACTACAGACATGGTTTGGGTTATTAACAAAAGATGGAGGGGAAAAAAAACTTACACAAACAATATCGTCTGGCATGGAGGATATTTCCAAAAGATAACTTAGAAGCAAGACATACCTTGAAGCTCCATACGGCCGGAGGTTTAAAGGTCTGCCTAGCCTTGGGGAGGGGTGCAGCTTGGTGTGAATGGCAGGTCGCACACACACCGAATGCCCATTTGTTTTTGGCACCTCACGATGTGCAGGACTCGTACAAACTTGTCGCCTACAAACCTTTGATCCCATAATCATTCTGTCATTACGCAGCCAGTCTGAAATTGTGGAATAGAGAAAAAGATGTTTTTGTTGTTTTTTTTAACCTGCAGCAGCTAGGCTATGAATCCGTTAAGGTAAGATTTTAGGGAAGAAAAATATTAAATACTTTTAGAAGTTTATTGCAAAAAATACTCTTGCTTTAAGAAACAGGTTTACCTGTTTTGGGTGTTTTCCACTCCAACATTGTTGAAGGAGCAGCAAACGTTTCATCCAAAGAGTTCCTGTGGACAATCTTTGAGAAAACATACAGATAAATGTTTTTGTCATTTTATTATTGTCTCTGATTTACTGGTAATCTGTTCATCTGAGTGACTGGCCCCATAAGGCAGATGTAGCCCCCAAAATTCCTGAGCTTCCTTCAGAATTGAGGCGAAGTGAATTTTAGCAACAACAGCAAAAAAAGGGCAAGTGTCGACATACGTGTCACATCCAGGTAAATACTGGACGGTAATAAGCACCTGATGGATGGTATAACTATGACGAAAAATACTATCAATTTTTTTTTTCCCAAATTGATGCATTGATTTAAATAAAACAAAAAAGTGGTTTTTGAAAGTGTTACAACTTCAAAATTTCTAAAAATTTTCCATCACACATTTCGTACAGTTTAAAATGCTTCTAATGATGTAAAATAAATGTGCTGGCGGAAACAAAGTTTCTCTGGCTGCATGGAGCGTCAAATTTAGTGCTATGCGCTTTTCAAAACGTATGACCGGCATTTTTGTCAAGGAGTGACTGCAGGTTGGCTTGACTAATTATATTGGCGTGTATAAACATTCTACTAAAAACCATGCTTATTTGAAAAATAGTACTAAGTTTACCAGGTGTTTTTTCAAGTTTTGCTTGTTTTTTTTTTAAACCTAGCTACATTTATTTGGAATTATCATGCCATGGGAACGCCATGCTGACGCAGGTGTAAAACTCAAAAGAAAAGGGCATCTTTGAAGAAACAGGAGGGTACTAAACCATTTTAGTCCAAACTAAAGTCACTCCACCGTCAAAGTAAGAGCTTTAAACCCATGGGACAGCTTGTCAAAAAAGATCCTCTTTAGAACCTGAACTTTATAAAGTGTTGGAAAGTATTCGTGTCCAATTCTGGCACTTCTTGTGCAAGATAATTTGACAAAGCTCACCGGTCTCCTGGGGTAGACTGCAGCTGATGTTGAGGGCTGGGGCTCTCCAGAAGGGGAGTCAGAAGAGGTAGGCATGATATTCCTCAAAGTGGGGTTTACATTTTTCTTCATCCATGTAGCTACATTGCTACTGTGGTTTTTAACGCCTTCAGCAGCACTCCTGACTGAATCGATCAAATCTCCTAGAAGAACACAACAAAGACGTTCATTCATTGGCAATTATGGCGATGCCAACGAGGTTTTAAACCCTGACAACGATGCGATTGAGCCAATATGCGCATACCCATTCGTGTCTTCTTGACTAAGTGTTCTTGATCGATACTGTGGCCGTCTTCCAAACTTCAAGAGAGAAGACATTTTATTAGTGCGTTGAAATGAGGAAAAAAAACAAAAAAAAACGTCAGAGATTTCAGATATAAACACGAGTTTCATAATGTTGTGCTGCGTTAAACATTAACATATATATATATATATATATATATATATATATGTATATATATATATATATATATATATATATATATATAATTTAGCTTAAACAAATAAATGAAGTCTTTACATCTCGTACCAATCAATTGGTCTTTTTCTTCTGATTGGAGGATCTGTCGGAGCCGGGTGCTCAGGTGAGTTTTCCACAGCCGGTTCTCCGTTGCGAAGATTGGCAAAACTCGTTTCTATCCATTCGTAGATTTTATTCAGCATGACTTTAAAGTTTCATAAATGATAGCGAGAGTTTAAAGAGAAAAAAAACAAAACAAAACAAAAACAAAAAAACAACAACAAAAAAAAAAACCCCAAAACAAAACGTCGTGGTTGCTATCAGTCTGAATTATCGTCGAGCCGAAAGAGGTTTCACGCGCCTCATTCAACTGAGGTAGGAAAAGCTAAGGCGGTTTTAAAGGGCAACACTCCCCCTAAACATGCTTTTTCACTTTTCCTAGGAAACAACCAACCGTTAGCCTCTTAGCTCGGATTTAGCCGTGTCCAGCTAGCGTCGTTAGCCACACGGCTAATTTATGGAGTCCTGTTTAAATTCCCAGCGGAACGGCACAGGTCGCTGTTCTCGCGTTCGGAAAATTTGCTCTCATTTTTAGTTGCCGATCAACGTATTTGCAGATAAGTAATATGCCTATAAAACGTAAATAAACCCGTTGAAGTACAACATCTCCCGCTTCTTCCTCATTCAAAACCACATCATGGCTGAAGCTGACATGGCTCCTTCGCCGAATCTGATTGGATGACTGGAGGTTGTAAAATTGAGTGTTGCGTAAATGTATTGGTTTAGTGCACACTTAAGAAAAGCGCTTTATAGACGTCACACCCGCTGGCGTGGAGTATTAGGACATGGTTCTCAAACTATGGTGCAAGTACCTCTGGTGGTACGTGAGTTTATCTTGTGGTATTTTTTTTTTTAATTTTGGGATTCATTATTTTATTCAATTTAATTATGATGACTCTTTGAAAGCGATCCAGAGGAGGTGCTTTCTGGCTATACATACTGTAAAACAACTGATGTTGAAACTTGTTTCTTTTAATTATACATCACAGCTGTGTTCCATTTTCTGGCTGTGGAAATTGTAACTTTATACAATTTACAATTTCCACTGCCAGCCAGAAACTGTATTAGCAATACTAATACTAACTAACTAGTATTAGTACTGCTAATACTAGTAGTATTATTAGCAGTATTAGTACTGCTAATACTAATACCAATACTAATACTAATACTTACTAGTACTATACTAGTACTAGTATTAGTTAGCCTGACTAGTTAGTCAGGCTAACTAGTATTAGCAATGTCAGCTACTTATAACGGTTTTGTATGTATTTTATGCTTTCAGGATAGTTAAAAACATGCTTAATAATGGAGGCATGTTTTATGGCAGTAATTACATATTTAGGTATGTACACCAAAAAGATGGTGTACATCTTTTTGTATGTACGCCTAATAGTTTATTTTCTCTTAATTAGCAAAAATTTCTACCTTACATGACATTGTGGAAAATTATAAATTGGACTTTTCATGACTTTCTTCAAACGGTGGTTTTGTTACATTCTCTCTTCTACGGAGGTCTGATTCGTAGAGCGCAGAGCTCAGTTGTCTTGTCTACAGACTTTTCCATCGGTGCTGTGAATCTCTGCAGCTCGTCCAGGGTTACTGTGGACCTCTTTAGATGCTTTTCTGATCAGTGCCCTGTTGGGCCGCCTGTCAGTTTAGGTCATATGGGCATATCTCGGTAGGCTTGCAGTTTTGGCATTCTCTTTCCATTTTTGGATCACAGAGGTGCAGTTGGTAGCACTGTTGCCTTGCAGCAAGAAGGTCCTTGGTTCAATTCCAAGCCTGGGGTCTTTCTGCATGGAGTTTGCATGCGTGGGTTCTCTCCGGGTACTCCAGCTTCCTCCCAAAATATGACTGTTAGGTTAACTCTCTCTAGGTGTGTGTTTGATTGTTCCTGTCTGTCTCTGTGTTGCCCTGCGACAGACTGGCGACCCCGCCTCTCGACACCCTTGTCCCGACCCCACTAGGAACAAGGGTGTTAGCAAATGGATGGATGGTTAAGAAATATGTGATATTCAAAGCTTCAAATGTTGCTTTACAACATAACCCTGCTTTAAACTTCTCCACTGCTTTCTCTTGTCTGTTAAGTTCTCTGGTCTTTATAATGTTCTCTCCAAACCCCTAAGATGTTCACAAAACCCTATTACACTGAGAATATACTGCAAATGGAAATGAAAGCAAATGGAAGATAACTGTCAAGATTGAATTTTATTTAGGGCTATCAGAGCAAAGCCGATTAACACATGAGCATACATTTTTTTATTTGAAAAAAGAAAAAAAGAAGAGCTATATATATTTTTTTTTTTGTATTTCACCAGTTTGTATGACTTTGTGTTGAACTTTCCAACTTAATCCCTCCCAATTATTTACAAAACCAATTGGTGAGGATACTAAACAATAAATGTAAAATATTTTGGTCTCATCTGATGTTTCTAAACCAAAATTGCCAATATAAACTTTCAAATCTTTAACAAGAACTGTAACACAATTTTAAAGTTGTTGAAGCTCAATTTATTTAGTCATAACTGGTGACTATAATTATACACACTCTTGAATAAATAGGACAGTAACATCAATACCAGGATGAAATGCAGAGTCCAACAACATATTTCACCAGTATAATCTAAGTAAAAGTAAAAAAGGACATTTTAAAACTCCTATAAATTCATTTGAAGCATCAGACTCCTAACTTTAATGCCATCTAAAATTGTAAAATAAAGTGGAGGAATGCTTGTGGAGGAAGCATTCACAAATGCAGTCCTTATTAAAAGGTGCATAAAGCCTCTCCATGTTTGGCACTGTAAAGTTGATATTTACTGACAGATATACGGTCAAGTTGATTGAAAGTTCTCATGTCAGTAACTCTAAAACCTATAAGGCTCAATCTGAATATCTTTCTGAAAGACATCAATCAAGAATTCTCCATTGAAACATGTTCATTCAACCACACAGTAGACAAGGGATTGCATAAAAGGGAACGCACTGAATAAAAGTTTTGTAGTCACACAAGCCAAAGTCATCATGACTTTGGGTTAAACTATTAATGTGCATTGACAAATTTAAATAAGAATTAATACCACAAAAATTTGCACTGAATGTGAAAATTGTTTTCAGATTGTCATTTAAAACCCCAACGAAAATGTATCACTCACTGTCAAGTTGTTAAATACAGCAGAACACTTTCAATTCACAGTATAGAGTTGATATGACTAGGTGCATACATATTTTTGAAATGTATTTTAAAGTTACATTTCTCCTACCGGTCTAAAAGAAGATCCACAGCAACACTCAAAAGATAGAATGAACATTATTTGCATAAGTTTGAGCTAAGAGTCATGCATTATGTTTTGTTGTTTCCATTAATCCTAAATGACCAATGACATTTTTTCTTTGCAGATGATTTGTGATGAATACTGATACAGCTACTATGGACACACCCAGAATGTTTCATTAACATCAAATGTAGAGACATCACAAATCACTGATTGTTTCTGGCTCATAAAGCTAGTAAGTTAACCTGCAGGTTGGGTTCACAAACATGCCGGAAATCAGATTGGAGGGTATCAGACAACTTTGGGAGGAAATATTTATGAAAATGTGTCTATGTGGAGCTATACAGGAGATTTATAAAGTATCATAACTTAAAAAAAAAAAAAGTTTTCTGAAAACACTGTCACCATGGTTGCCAACATCTTCTATTTTTTTTCATGGTGGTGCAGCCCTGCAGGTTTGAAGGGCAAGCTTAATCTCGCTTTGTTCCAAAGATTTGGAGGAAGAAGGAGAAGATGTACACGATGTCCAGGTAAATGTTGAGGGTGGCAAACACATATTCTTCTGGACTCATTGTGTATCTCTTGTTCCCCATAAGCAGCTGTGTGTCAAATGCCAAGAACTACAACAGACAAAGTAAGAGCAGTTAACTCATCACTTAATCAGTTGTCTTTTGCATGTTGCATCTTCTGCATCGTCATTAATGCTCAACGGTAAACATACTCTTACCATTGTAAATAGAATGGCTCCCAGGGCAGCATAAATGGCATCCAACCAGGGTACCTGCAAGGTAAAGATGTATTTTCCATAATATTGTTGCAAGAATTAATCAGGTAGATACTAACAACCCTATTGTTCAATGAGCTGATTGAAGTGATCTGGACCCTCGGAAATATGACCTTTCACAGACATTGCATAATCTGACCTAAACATTCGAAGAAGTCCTTCATTATGACATCAGATTTAATTGAAATACCATACAAATACCATTCCTGAGATAGAAGGCATGACTAAAAAATGGTTTATTTAGATGTCAAAATATGTCAAAGTATTGTTTGAAGTGAATGATTTCATTCTGCTCGTTCAGAACTTAGCATTAAGCATTTGACACTAATGCACTTTCTGCAACAAGTGTATTAGTTTTGCTTTTTCTTCTGTTAACCATGTTTTAGAAAATTCCAGAAAGACTATGTCACCACCATATGGGCCCAGTGGTGTCATTTTCTGACAAGAAGGATCAAGTAGAGTTCTTTGCCCTGTCAATGGAAAAACACCCCATAAGGGAAACTTTGAGCCTTGAAATGTGATGCTAAGATGTCCCGACAAAGTATCAGTTTAAAGCAAACAGATAACGAGACCACATGGCACCTCTGTGATGCAAAGTCTTCAAGCAATCAAATATGTAAAACCCCGAATTATTTACAGCTTTTACTTTTTTGTGTGTGCTGTTTTGCTATTGATTATTTTAGTGTTGCTTTACAATTGAGAATCATGTAGAATCTGGATTCTACATGATTCTTTGACTGACTGATTTTACTGACTGTACTCACATATTGAAAAGGCAGGACAATCGCCAGCACCAGTCCAGAGATGAACATCACCATACAGAAGATGAACAGTATACCTTGGCAAGAGGTCACATCAAGCTAGAGATGGAGATAGAGAGAGAGAGAGGGAGCAGGTACTTAAAATCAATGAGCTGGACATATTAAAAGACAACACATCTAAATATGGGGTGTGCAAGTCAGGTTCAGATAAGAAATGTGTCTTAGGAAAGGGATCAAGGCTGCAATAAAGACTAAACAATGTTTCAGACAAAGTCAATTACAATAAATACAGAAATCTAGCAGAAATCAACTTTTTTTTTTTTTTTACAAAAAAAAGCACACTGGTATGCAATATTAATGTGCAAAAGAAAACACGGACTTCAGATTTGTTTTACATACAAAGGCATTGTATGTAAAAACAATGCCTTTTTACATACAATTCCTAATCATTTAAGAGCCTCTTGTTATCTTGATAAGGCCCTGAGCCATTAATCAGGCTGACGAATGTTTAAGTGTGTAGCAAACACACAGAGTGAAACCATTTGCCTCACCTTGGTTTGGAAACTGAAGACTGTAACAACAAGACAGACTGCGGCTGTGATGCCCAGGCACATCACTACTGACTTGGTGTTATAGAAGCTATTAAAAGAAAATAAACAGGCAGAATTTAATTTGTTATTTTACTGACCACATCAACATTCAGAGAGGGGGAAAAAAAACACATTAATCTATAATGATTGATGTGATCTGTGCATGGACTGTTACTGATACTTCAGCAGATGACGGTACGGTGTAAAATTCTACATATGGAAGGACATTACATTTTGTTATTGTGGATGCTTGGCTTTTTGTTACACAATTGTACACTGGTTTTAAATATAAGCAGCGGTAAGTTGGAAATAATAAATGCTGTATTTCTGTGTGCATGTCCAATGCTGATCTGTTCTGCTTCTGTTTTTCTTTTTGCTGTTATTTTTGTGTAATAAGTAAATGTTTAATAAAATACTATTTTAAAAAAAAAAGCAAATAATGTAAACAAAAACAGTTTTAATTTTATTACAAAAAATAAGTACATCAGAAAGGAAAACGAATGGTGCGCATTTGTATTCAAATTCACACATTTTTCAAATGTTTGTGTAAAAAAAGAAAAACGTGTTCTCACATTTATCTGCTATTTTGTGATAGTCTACCCTCTAAAATCCTTATAAATCATTGAAATTTGTGGATATGAAAAATGTCAAGAAGTTCAAGGAGTATGAGTAAACAATATAAGTATAAAATTTACAATATACAAAATGTCAGAGTTTTATGACAGGGAACAGAAAGAGAATATAAATCAGTACCTGGACAACATTCCAGTCATGTAAGAAAGGGATAAAGTCTGTAAAGAAATACATATCTTAAATAACGTCTTCCCTTCTGGAATATGTCAAAAACTGTTTACAAATGTAACAAATAAGAAAAAAAAATTGTCACATACATAAACATAGCTATTTTTGACTTACAAAGATAGCGAGCAGGATCAGATTCCATGGAAATTGTCTCCTGCAAGATAAAAATAAAATCATTTAGATTTTAGTCTTTATTGATTTCCCAATTATTCTGTAATCAAGTCAATTTTGAGCAATATTGATTTACCTGGGTGCAGAGCAGCATGACAGAGTCAAGTAGGTGGCAAAGAACACCACGCTGCCATATGGGAAAAATATTGTTAGGCATGATTGGCAAAAAAAAAACACAACATTTTTCTTTTTTAAATATTGTGTAAACTTTAAAGGTGTGACTTACTATGAGGCCCAGTACCACCCAGGGTTGGTTTGAATGTAGTCTTTCACTGGATCACTAAAAGAGAAATTAATCTGTAAATAAATAGCCAGAAAAAAACAAAAAAACAACTGTAATAGTAGTTTAGCGAAAATTAGCAAGACTTACCAGAAGGTAAAGAGGGCCACAATCGCAACAGTGACCAAAAGTTGGATCATCAAGATAGAGTACACCTAACAGAAAGAAATCCAGAACAGATTATAATAGTGATTAAGTACTGTTGTGTGCTTGTCAGGGAGTCGCATTTTAACGCTGCTCCGTTGTGACAATATTGCTGCTGAATGAATAAGACATGGCGCTTCGTGATACCTTACGAATGAAGACTCTTCTGATGTTGACATCATCCCAGGTGAACTCTGTGAGCATCTCCACATCGTTGTAGCAAGGCGCACTGACACCTAACGGTCACATTCATTTAGGTCATGTCAGTGACTCCAATCCTTCACGCATTTATACAGGCTCTTTCTTACAATGCCTTTTCGGTTCAGTAAGTACCACAGCTCGGTTTGAAATATGAGAATATGTTGGTTTTCTAAGTAAACACAGAAAAGATGTGTGCAGTCCTACCTGCAATAGCTTCCTCATACGTGGGGGGAGGCGGTGCCACAAAGGCCTCTCCACTTGTGGAATCATTCCCCTTGTTAGCAAGTGACAGCTGAATGAATGAAATATCAGCTTTTTTAACTATCAACCTTTTTAAAGTTAACAAGTTTACATTTCCCTTAGAAGTAAAATGTCACATTTTCCACACAAAGTTGCAGTAAATAAGCAACAGCAGGAATACAAGAGCACGGCACAAATATAAGCCCCCTATGTCTAAGAGGTGTTGACAATTAATCAGTCCTGTCACAGAATATCAGGTACATTAAGTTGGTCTGCATTAAGTCCAAATTAAATCTACTGAAGTTAGAAGTTACTATGACAAAATGATCATAGCTTAATATCTGAAATTTGTCAGTGACCTCTTACAAATGTTGTGTTGGCTTAAACTTTAAGCCAACACGACATTTTATTACTCCATGCAGCTATTTCCAGCCTGACGGGCTTGAATGATGTGGTGAAAGGGTTGCGGTTTGCTCAAATCAAAAGTCAAATTTGAGCTTACAGCATTTTTCTAAAGAATTGAAAACAGGGTCTGATATATGAGGGTAGTAAAGGATAATACAAACGTCCTGAGCTCTGGGAAGAAGTGGAGGGCTCACGGTGACGTAACGCGTTAAACAACCAATGACGCATTTCATTCAGAACCACAAAAACAGGCTTTAGTAAAGAACGACATTCATTCGGTGTCACTATATCAAATCACTTTAGCAGCAGGATCATTATTTATATATATATTTATATACAGATAGATAGATAGATAGATAGATAGATAGATAGATAGATAGATAGATAGATAGATAGATAGATAGATAGATAGATAGATAGATAGATAGATAGATAGATAGATAGATAGACATTCCTAGATTGAATGAAGATAGATATCTTCATTCAAAAGAGAGATAGGAGGAAATGTATACATAGACAACAACAGAAGACAAGGACATCTCATTCATACCTTTCCCTGTGTCATGACGCCTGTCTTTACGCCGTCGGCTGCTTGTATTGGTTTCCTTGCCAACCAGTCAGTCAGTCAGTCAGTCAGGTGGGGACCTGGTGTCTTCTTCCTTGCCAATGCACCTCTCCAAGCCAAAAACAGTGAACCGACACTTGCTGGGAGACCGGGGGCCTTGGGACTTTTTATGCGCCCTGCTGTCTGACGAGACTGAAAACCGGGGCTCCGATGACGCACTGATGTAATCTCAAAACATCGCACTTTCCACTTGCGCGGACGCCCCTCCCGCAGCCACGCAGGGATGTTCTAGCAGCATCCAGAGAGAGCCGCTCCATAGACGAGAACCGGGACCGTACCACAGCCTCTCTGAAAGCGGGGGAGGACCGGAGGCATGAGACCCGCGTGATGCGTTTTGAGGTCTGGAAGTCCAGAGGAATCTAGAAACGGGGTCTGCAGCAGAGGTGGTGGAGTGGGGGGGTTGTTGCACAGCCACATTTTTATTATTATTATTTTTTTTTTCTTGTGGGGGCGGGGTAAAGCTCTACATCAGAGTTGGCACCAATATTTTCTGTTAAATTAAGTTGGCCTACTGCACATGAACGAGTCAAAATAGTCACTTTCATGCTAAATGGAATTAAAATCAAATGTGAAATTACATGATTTATTAGCAGTATTTATGTTTTATGTGACAGACCAGCACAAAGTAGGTCATTTTAAAGGTGAAAAAAGGCATATTCATCCTTCTGTCATACCTTAAAGTCTATTGCTGTGTATTGTCTTCAGAAGTCACATGATTAATGAGTCCATTGAGTCCCAGAGTATGGCAGCCTTTTCAGGCCTAAAGTAAGCTACGTAGCTCAAAATACAAAATGACTTGCACAAAATCAACAAAAAAAACCCTCATTGTGTATTACTCTGAATACAGCTTTCATACAGTAACATGTGGCAGCATCATGGCATGGGATGCTTTCCTCCAGCACGTACATGGAAGATGTAAAGGACCAGATACAGGTAGGTCATGAAAGGAAAACTTAACATTCCAGATGTTGATTCAACTGAGAATATGGGGGTAAAACTTCAAAAGTAATGATTTTCACCAATGATTTGTATCTGATATGAATGCATCTGGGTTATTTCGTAACGAATGGGCACCAACGTCGTTTTCTAAATGTGCTAAATAGGTAGGAAAATACCCCAAACGCTCACCACAAGAAAAGGACTAGCGGCTGGAATTGCATCAAAAGGTGGTTATAGAAGCAACTATTTCCTATTTTTGTTGGTCTATCACATACAATACTTTGTTTGTAGGGGGAATGTGAGAAAGGTCAGTGGTTATTCGCAAATTTTGAGAACTTAGAATAAATCAAATACAAGTTACTCAACACTAAAACAAGTTTCTTACATTCCACCTTTTATTTTAAATTATAAAGAACAGAAACAGGGACAAAAAATAGACAAAAGTTACATATGAAACTGAAAAGACAAAGTGATGTGACCCATTATAGATTGCCAATATTGCCTTTAGCTCTACAAATATACCTTCAAGCCTCGGTATACTAAACTTTTCCAATTTTTTCCCCCATGAAGTACCTGCACTGCTGAACCTTATGAAGGTTTTGAATTGTATTTATCTGATTGCATCCTATGAATGGACGATTGGAGCCATGTATAAGAACCTGAAATCATTTCTAGACTCAGAAGCTGTGCAGCATTTTAGGAATTCGTTTAATAAATGAAGCCACATGTAGCCATTTTCCCATAGCATCCTTAAGCATAAAGGATGCACAACACTCATAAATAACCAAACAAGTAATAACAAGCAAACATAAAAACGGAAACTACACTGAATTTACTGACAACCCTTTCCTTTATTTGGCAAATGTGAACTAAAGTCTATCCCAGTCAAGTCTGACTAAATTACATATTTAAATCACACAATCTTAAATTGATATGTGGCCCAAGTCTTCACTCCATCTCCCCCTCCCCTCTGCATCCCTCTAGTCTCAGATCAGTGTCATTCCTGCTCAGGGTGAAGAGACTAATGACGGCCATCAGAGCCGCCAGCATCATGATGGCACAGCCTCCGAACATGTGTCTGGTGCCGCCGCCGCCCTCCCCGCCTCCTGTTCCTGAGATTTCTCCGTGGAGCGCCAGCAGTCCCAAGCAGGCCAGCAGGTGCAGCGGCAGCCGAAACCAGGCCAGCACGCCGGCACGCTTCTCCTCTGGGATCACCCTTCCCTGCAGAAAGCTGACTGCCGGGAAGTACAGGCCGCACGCCAGCTCCAGCAGCAGGAAGGCCAGGAAGGAATCGTGAGGCCTCGGCTGTCCCGGCGCAGTGGAAAACGTTAACATGAAAAATGAGAAGAAGGCCATCAGAATGGCGAGACACAGCACCTGACCAGGCTGCAGGTGATAACGGGTGGAAGTGGCTAAGCGGTACAGCAGGGACCCCACCATAGAGGCCGCCATGAGGCAGGAGAACACTATACCTAAAGGGGGGCCGTGAGGGTCCAGCACGGGAGTCCATAGGAAGACAAATATGTAGAGGACGCTTTCAAACAGAGCCTGCACGCCACCTAAGAGCAGGACTCTCTTGTCTGACAGCAGGCAACGGAGTCCCTCGTGGCAACTGCGTGAAAATCGCTCTTTAGCAGACAAACGAATGGCACCTCCATTTGCAGCGCCAAGTATCAGAGTCTGTTTGTCTCCTTCAGGGCCTCTTTCAGCCTCCTCCTTACCCCAGTCTGTTAGTACCACCCAGCCACAGCAGCCAAGGCAGGGCACAGCCAGCAGAAAGGGAGCCACTGGTCCCAAGTGAAGCCACTCAGCCAGCAAGTTAGCTACAAGCCCTGCTCCCACAGCCAGGGCATGGTTCCAGGTAGCAACTTTATTAAAGGTGCTGGGGATCCATTCTTTGGGAAAGTCATGGACATCTAAATGTCTGTGCACGTACCAGGCTTCAAACGTGGTGGCGAGCAGGGATGTGGACAGACCCCCCAGGATGCGGCCCACAATCAAAACAAAATAGTCCCTGGAGAGCTTGGTGAGGCAGCAGGTCGAGTAGGACACGCAGAAGAGCAGGCACGTTTGTCTGCGGCCCAGGACCTGCGGCAGCCAGCCTGAAAACGGAGCAAACAGGACGCAGGAGGCCAGGCCGCAAACGTACAAAATGGCAATTTGAGACTCCAGGAAGCTGTAGTGGCGGTACAGTTTGTAGAGGTAAGGACCCTGGAGCCAGTCTGCCCACAAGGCCAGCAGGTACGCCCGCAGAAACACGCCCTGGAATCGACGGAAAGCCGGGTTGGCAACAGCAGTGGGAGTGGACTGAGGTGGTGTGAGGCGGCGGGCTGTGAACTCCAAGCCAACACACAGGGCCAGCAGGACAATTATCGCAAAGTAAGCAGTCACCAACATCTTGAGGAGAGCTGCATACAGTTAGTCAAAACGGAGTTTCAACTTTCCCATTTATTTTCCTCCTGTTCTTCTGGAACTGTGAAAAAAAAAAAACACAACAGAGATTCTGCTGAGCAAGAACATATTCACCATTTTAACACTAATAATACCATCTTCACTCATTGACTTTGTTCACCTAACACCAAAAACAGCTGGTCGCAACTGGTACAAACATTAGGTTCACATGTATAAAAAGCTGAAAGACTGATTCACTTACAGTGAATCTACTCCTAACATTTCCTGTTCCAGTTGTCGTTAGCATGTGAGCTAACGTGCTACTACCCAGATAAAAGCGAGTGTTTTCAATGCAATAAGCCGAATATTTTTGGCATCTAAATTGTAGAGTGTAATATAGCTTACCATATCGGTTAACACCGGTCCCATATTAAATGTGCAATTTAGTAATGGCTAGCACTAAACAACTCAGCAATAGCCTAGGATTGTAGCAAGTATACATGAGCAAACACAGCCTTCTCTTCCTGGATCCAATGTTTGTTTCATGTCACCAGCAGATGGCGCTCGTATTTCACTTTTTGACTTAAGTTTGCAGACAGTTCCTGTCACGTGGTGTAGCCAGTTTTTTTCTGAGCCATTTTTTCCCCCTGCATCATTGGTGAAAAAAACCCCCAAACCATTTACTGTAATCCTTAAATTTAATTCTATTTATTTAGCTTTATTTCATATCTCACGATTTTACTTTTTCATCCTAATTTTCTTTAATTTTGCCCTATCTTGCAATTGCACTTTAGTTAATGATCGACTTGACTTAGATAAAACTGTACTTTAGTATTTTACTCCAGCTTATTTTTCTTTACCTTAACCTTATGTTACTCTACTTCTTGCTAATTCATTTGATATTACTTTGCCTTATTTAGTTGGCATTACTAGCATTTATTCATTTTAAAACTAAACTTTATTAGTTATATTATTGCTGAATCCTAAAATGGAGGGAGTGGTAAAATGTCTATTTTTTCAATAACATCCTTAAAGATGTTTAACGCCAATGATTCCAGATCATAGTGAATGCTATATAGTTTGGATTGCTATATAGCTTATTTCATACATATGTCTGGTCATGCTCAGATTAACTATATTTTCTGATAGAACTAGATATAAAAATAGGCTACACCCTGAAGGTAAATGCATTTTAGCCAATATTTCTCAAAATAGGTGTGAAATGGACACAAAAACATAGTAAAGTACACTTTAAACTTTATGTCATTGTATCACTTTTATTAAGGAGGAATAAAACAATTTACAAAATGTACAAGATGTGCACATTAGCCATAATCAAACAAACAGGGGGAGGAACAACTTCAATCTCCCAGCCAAAAAATATCTCTTTTGTTTGTATGACAAACATTGGGGGCAGAGGATGGGTTTGTGAGCTTTATGTGCTGGTGATATCAAGGGTTATGCTGGTTGGTTACATCATCTAATATTTGGAAGTGTGCCCAAGAATCTGAGAATTCCCTTCAACACATTCACATGTGCTTTGCCTCTTAGGAGTAAAGCCAGACCCCTCACTGAGTTACAGGAAGGTCGAATACATTCTTCTTTATAGCAAACTCAGTCCTTTGAATCTTTGCAGCAAATCATACATACATAACAGGGTAACATAATATTTACAAAGTGACAAAATTAAACGAAGAAGCTTTAAGGTTCAATGTGAGGGGAGTGTCTCTATCAGTCCATATGTGATGAAGTGCAGTGATCCAGACAGAATGTTTATGCGAAATAATACAAAAAACCCTCTGATATTTCAACTCCCATCTCTGGTGTACAAATGTGCAACAGACCGAATCCTATTGTGCACAAATGAAACAATGGTCTTAATTCAGATGGCATATTTGTGAAACAGAAATACATAATCATCTTAATAGCTCTGACTTCACTATAATATATATACAGGTTCCCTTTTGTCTTAAATACAACTCAATACTTGATCATTTATCACCAGTGGTCCCTAATTATTGTGTTATTCGACAATATTCATCTTTCAGCTGCTGCTTAGTGCTGTTCCGGTGATACTACATGAATGTAAATGGACAATGTGAACTAGAATCATTTTCAGCCTATACTCCATATAATGAGCAAATAAACAAATGATCTGTCCAACATTCTATCTGCAACTCTACTAGTTAAGTTTTATCTGGAATAATGTCTCCTATGAGGTGATGAGAGTAATTTATGTACATGAATTTTTATGGATGTTTTTTTTGTTTTTTTTTTTTCTTTCTTTTTGTCTTTTGTCTCAAAAACATTGCATATATGTCAAAAATCTGTGAGAAATAAGTTTATTCCCCTCATTTGTCCTTTTCAAAAACATTCTTATTGCACAACATCTCGTCCCTCGCAGTTAAAGGAAGTCCAGTCTTTGGACCCAAAAAGTCTGTGTGTATAGTTCAAGTCTCTTCCTCATGGGTCAATGCGAAAGGCCAACAGTTTGTCGGAGTGCAGGTTGTTGAGGGTTCGCAGGTCCGGTAGGCGCAGTAGGAGTTTGGAGAAGAGGGCAGAGTCGTCTGGGCGTCGGCGACTGATCAGTGACCGAAGGGCGCGGATTAGGCCCTCCTGTAGCTGCTCCACGGCTCTCATGTCTTCGATGCCAGAACGGTCTGCGAGGAACGGAGATTCACAATGTCAGTTGTTTACAGTGTTCGTTTACAGTCCCACTATTTCAGAAACAATTTCTCACTGCACTGCAGCAAATTCGGCACATTGCGAAAGTACCGGTATTTATGCCTCTTCAACTTGTTCATTTTTTTTCCCCCCATTTTTCAACCACAAATAATATATCTGACTGGAATGTGATATCATGAAGGAGAGCCTATTGCAATTGTGAAGTGCAACAGGCTGAAGAAAATATGAAATAGTATCACATATTTCTTTCAAATTTAAAAAAGCCCAAAAGTTTAAAACTATCTTGTGGTTTTGCACATCTGAATATTAGCATGTTTATCCACTTTTCCTTGGAAAATTGCTCAAGGTCAGTCAGATTAAACAGAAAGCATTTGTGAACATCAACATTTGTCACAGATTCTCAGCTGGATTTTGGTCTACACTATAACTAGGCCATTTGAACACATGAATATGCTGTGATAGAAACCATTGCATTGTAGTTGTGGTTATTGATTTGAGAGGTTTTTTTGTCCTCCAATCCAGTGGCAGGAGTGAAGGTTTTCCTCCAGCACTGTGCTGTATTTAGCATTATTTACTTTCCTATCAGCTCTGTCTGTTTCCACTACTTAGGAAAATAACCCTGACAGAATAATGCAACCACCATCACCATGTCATGCTGGGGATATTGTTCAGTTGGTGAACAATATTTTTTTTCCACTACTCTTTCCCCCTACCTGTCTGGTATGTACCTTAGTTGATGTTCTTTGGTTACTAATGTGAGATATCAAACCTCAAAGGCCTTCGCATAGCAGCTGTAATTAATTGTAGACTAATTAGTTACTAATTAAGTGATATCTGAAGGTATTTGGTTGTACTTGATTTTATTTAGGAGTATCAGAATAAAAGGGATCGAACGCAAACTATTTTTTTCTAATGTTGGTTTGTAATGCTCCATCACTTAGACTCCCAACAGAATAAATACAAGTTTGAGTTCCTGATGGCAATAATGATCACTTTTGCATGAGACTATATATCAGTTCTTTGTCTCACCTGCAGAAACCAGGACCACAGCCATGAACAGGGCCATCTCATCAGGCTCCAGGCCCAGGGAGCCCAGCTTCTCGCTGAATTCAAACATCGCATCCAGAAGACACCCCATGCCCAAGACTCGCAAAGTGGATAGGGGGTACGTTTGGCCATTTAGGAAGGTCACTGTACGTTGCTCAGCATTGAACAAAGTGCAAAACCTCACCATGAGTACCTGAACACACAAATCATTTGAAAAAATTAGGAAAAACCAAAATCTATGGTGTGCAAGGAGTAAGACACATATTTTGCATTTAAGGTTTGCAAAATAACAAAACATGTGATTAAGATTACCTGGAAGGTGCCGGACTTTAGCAGCATGACCTGGTCCTGTTGGCTCAGTTCTTGGAACCCAGGGATGCCCTTGGCAAACTCCACAACTTCTTTCACAGCAGGGGTGAAACACTGAGAAAAGGACTCCCAAATCTCCTGACTTGTTCGCTCTGCTCCTGATACAGGGCACGCATTGAGAGGGCAGGCCTGGAAGAGAAACGCCAAAAAAACCCACAAAACTATTAATCGTTGGTCAAATGAGATAACATTTAATTACATATTTGTTCAATTCTCACACTTACCAGCACTTTAGCTCCCGGTGCTAATTTCCACGGACAGGTGGAGGGCTGGTTTTGGGCGACTTCTCCAGAGGGAAAACTGTTATGATTGGTGGAGCTGATTCTTTGCCCCATTGCAGTGTTTGACTGGTTATGATTCTGATTTGTCGACACTAAATACGAATAGTGATTGTTGTCCACTTTGTGAAACACAGGTTGGTTATCATTAGAGGCAAACGGGCACTTGGTTTCATGGGAGACAGGGCACGACTGATAACTCTGGATGGAGTTGGTATGCGATGATGCTTGGAAACCTCCATCCTGAGAAAAGGTAGATGCGTTATTGTTGTTGCTGCTGCTGGAAGTGGAAATGCTGGCCCTGTTGGATGATCTCTCGTGGCTGTTGTTGCCGGTGAAGATTTCCCGATAGGCTTTGGAAATGGTCCCGATGGCCTCTTTGGAGTTGCACTCATCTGTGCTGGTGGTACTGTCCCTCACTGAAGAGTCCATGTCCATGGCAGCTGACTCATTCAGGCTGTTCATGTAGCTCTGCATTTCGTCAAGAAGTCGCTGTTTCTCCCGTTTAGGAATGCGCCCAAAACGCACAGCTAAGGATGACATAAAGATTAGAGGGAAAACATTAAAACTTGGACTGGGCAACTTGGGCATTCTGTATTATTTCCTGCTTTTAAATAATAGTAGGACCACGTTTTCATGGTCCCGTTGTACCTGTACAATTTCAGAATATCAACAACTGCTAGTATTATAAAGATACAAAAGCTCCACTGATAGGAAAGTATTGTTAAGGAAACACCAGACTGCAATCTGCTGTCATCGTTCAGACTTCGTTAGGGTTAGGGTTCAGAAATCACGTAAAGATTCGATTTGAGTCTCTGCTGTTTTCTCCCTCGTATCCCGACCTCTCCCTTCTCATAGAACCCATCAGCTGGAAAGGCTATTTATAGCCCCCCTGCTGCCATCTGCCTCATCCTCCTCTCCATCCAACCCTTCTCTCCTGTGCCCCCAGTTCTCCCTCCCTTCAAACTGCAAGTAGGGCAGTGGGGCAACGTGAGTATGATGTCAATGGTATGAAGGTGTCGGAGGAAGAAAGAAGAGGGGAGACAAGTAAGTTTCAGATATGAGTTGAGGAGACAGTCAAAAGGAAAAAGTGAAAAGGCTGACATAAAAGAAGGTGAAGCAAGGAAAGTAAGACAGAGACAGTCTGGGACAGTGTGTCTGTGTGTACCCACAAGATTGAGTCCGATAAGGCAAGAAAAAGTTGAACTGGTGCAACTTCAAAGACTTTTGCAAGTAAGGCAAGACAGGGTAGGTTTTTTTCAATAGCACCATTCTTTACATGAAGCAGCGGTAAAGATGCTATTAAAAGCAAGATATATGTTTAACGTGTAAATTTCAATGTAAATGTCAAATAATGACAGACTCTTTAAAATGACAATTTAAAACAATAGCTAAAAGATGCTGGCACTGACATGGTGAAGTAACCATTAACCTTCATGGGAAAGGTGAAACAAAACTCTGTTTTCTTTTGCCTCACAGGGTTTTTTTGTTTGTTTGCTTCACTGAGGAGCACAGAAACTAAATGCTGTCTTCCAATCTAAAGTCATGAACACTGTTTCTGATGACCCCAGAGATCAACATGGTTCATGTTGCGCAACTATATATAAATTAATAATGAAAATAAATACGTAAAAAAGACGTTATAATCTATCTTTCTACAAACATTGAGCCAGTGCAGTGATTTGAGGTCAGGTTTGATGTGATTCATCTTTCTGGAGTTGGTCAACAACACTTTGAATGTGCTGCTGCAGAGACCAGTAAAGATACCACTACTTAAATCTACCCTATCAAAAATACAGACACGCACTAAGTTTTTGTGTCTTATGCTGGGAAATATTTTAAATTCAGTTAATTTTGTTTATATTTTAAATATAATTGATTAATTTAGTAATAAACTTTACATTTGGCAAAAAAAATTTAGGTCAGAGTCCATAACAACATCTAGGTTTCTTTGGTGTTCCAAGAAACATCTAGGTTTCTTGGAACACCAAATGGACTTTTTGTTTGCTCATATTTAAGATCACCAAATTAAATAAAACAGCAGTGATATTCTTAAAAAGATCTCAACCAATCTAAACAGTATCAGACAATCACTATGTTACGATCATTTGTGTTGAAAGCATCACTGAACCACAGGAAACCACAACTCTTTCTTTATGCAGAGTTACAGGTAAATCTACAATTAGGCAACAGTGATTCAATGAACTATTTTGTCATTCTGTGTATTGAACTCTTTCTTTTAATTCCATATTAATCATATTTTAGGTAAAGTGTATTTTGGTCAAGTGTTGCTGCATTTAGCAAATATGCGTTCCTCTTGCTGTCACCTGCAGGAACTTTTGAGGGGGACGCATGCAATGTGCTCTTAGACCCCTTTTATTATGCTTCAACAAATGCAAACTAATGAGCTGTTACTCTGAATATGATGCTCCAGTTAGAGAAAGAAAAAGTGTGCCACCCTACCAACGGACTCGTGACATTTGCTTATTTCAGAGCCTGAGTCGCACAGCTGCCTGCTGGAGTGAAATCAGGGTGTACTATTTATTGTGGGCTGCAGGCAGTTGCATGTGGTTTTCCTGTTTTCGTAATGGTTGAAACAGAGAAGAAAAGGGGTTTCTAGGTTGTGGTCCTGAACATTTTCAAAAATCTTCCCCCTCAGAGGGTCGGCCCGACTGTCTCGTAGTCGAGCTGCAGTTTTGCCACCCAATTTTCTCCGTGCACCAGAAGTGTCAAGCACATGCAGAAATAACACTAACCTCTTTACTAGATTAGGCAATGCAGAGAGCTGGAGGACGGAGATAAGCAGAAACCATACTGAGAGGAAGAAAACAGGCAAACTACACCATACAAGTAGGTCACGATGTGTGAGTAGACGATGGGGACAAATCTGTATTGTTTTTCTAGGTCAACCAATCTGCTCCTTTAATGTGGGATGATAGGTGATCAATTCAAGCTCAGCTTTCAGAGGTAAAATCATGTAACAGGAGAGCCGTGCCTGAGGAAGCCTGTCACAATGATGCTTTCTGCATGCTTCGCTTAATTGCTGCCCTGTTCCTCATTAACGGCAGTGAGATGTGCATACATACACAAGGTAATCAAGCTGACCCTGTTCCATTTTCCCAAAATAATTCCTGTGTTTGCTGCAGTTTTTCACATGATAGATAGCTTGAGGGACTTCAGGGCTCCTTTTCTCATAAATCACTGTCCGAAGGAGGAGCGTAGGAGAGCTAAGGGAACAGTGTATAGGAACATGGAGGAGGTGGGGGGGGGATGAGAGGGTAAAGGTAAATGTGTTGTGGGAGGATGCTGCAAAGGGCAGCAAAAAGACACTTAGAAATTTAAGAGGGTGATACAAAGCCAGGTGTTTTGTGGCAATGTGGTGACAAAATAAAAGTGAATGACAGGTGCAGGTCCTACATTGAGAAAGGAAAGTAATTGAGCCACTGGCACGATGACCTGAAAAACCTTCTCTCTCACAGACCTACATATGAGCACTGACTTGGCTTCTGGCTGTCCATTTCTCTGCTGCTTTGGCTAATCAGAACGCTGTGACATTTTGGCAGCTCCACACGAGCTTCTCTCATTAAACAGAAATATGTCAGGGTGTCTCACCGTCTCTCGACATGCCGACGGAGAGGCATTTCTTGAAGCGGCAGTGCTGGCATCTGTTGCGGTTCATCCGCATGATCAGACAGTTCTCGTTCTTCACGCACATCTTGTAGTTGATGTTCTGCTGGATGCTGCGGCGGAAAAAACCCTGGCCACAAAAAGGAGTGTGTAAGCGTCATCGAAAATTTGAACACTTAAGACATTGTCACTGTTTTTTTTTTTGTTTTGTTTTTTTTTCTTGTTAAGTGTCTCACCTTGCAGCCCTCACATGCATGCACTCCATAGTGGAAACCGGATGCAATGTCTCCACAAACTTTACAGAGAAGGACCATTCCACCTGCCTCTGAAAATGGAAAAATACCCAAGATATTTTATTTAAAGAAAAAGGATGAGGAAGTAGATTTATACATATATATATATATATATATATATATATATATATATATATATATATTTGTGCGTAAAAATAGTGAAGAAACACTAACTGGTGAAAGTTCCGGCAAACCCGCAGGGTCTCTTTCCCGCGATAGGGTGTGCGTAGGGCGGCTGTGGAGCAGCTGGAGCTGAGGAAGCACTGAAGACCTCTGGGAACTGGAACACCAGTTTGGAGGTCGGGGTGTTGGCCCCAGTCGTCCGACCCTGCCGGAGCGCCCCGATCTCAGTGAAGGTAACTTCTTCTGGAGATGAAGGCTGGGAGTGTGAAGAGGGTGACTGTGTTTGGTACCCGCTGGAGGGGCTGCCAGGGCTCGGGCTTGCGCTGCCTGAAGACCCTGCATACAGGATGACTCCACCTGCACAGAAGAATGAAAGACATTGAACCTCAGAGCTAAGCAACATTATGCCTAATTTATGCTGACAGTGTCATTCAACCTTCCACTTTATTAGCATTAATACATAGTTTTATATTGATATTAGTAGAGTAATATAGTCAGTATAATCATATATAATAAAAAACTGCAACAGAGTTGTTTTCCCACCCCAAATATGACCGTCTCGTTCTTCTGACCTAAATATGTCTCTTGCAAAGTGTAACAGACCACTGCAATTAGGTCACCACATTTGAGATCCGTTTCATTTCGATGTCTGCTAAAATACAACAGAAGCAGGCATCATTCTACTTAAAGATATACTGGGTAGATGATTACTTGCAAGCAAGAGCATTGTAAAAGACAGGTGGAGAGCATACCATAAAAATTCTAATTAAAAATTTTCCACCAAATATTGGTTTCTGGACACTCAAAAAAAAAAAAAAAGGAATTGTCTATTTTGAAAATAAATATAAAGTTCTTTTTTTTTAAATATCATTTGAGACCTACACAAATTAAGTTTATTATTTTGTCAGTTTCTCATATTCTACCAAGAATGCAATGCAATTCTTTTATCTAGAATGTTTTCAGTACCTTATGACGGACTAAACCGACGTATTTTATTTCAATGTTATTGTACTGGAATCGGTTCAGCTTCTCTTTGCAGGATGCGTGATGATGTAATACCGCCAAAGCTCTATTTGTGGAGAAAAGATCCGTTTGTGCGCAGCTTCCTGAGTGCAGCGGGCACAATGGTGCGATCAAGCGGATAAACCGGGCTAAAAATACTGCTGGCAACATTTTGGCTGAATGCGCCAAAATCCATCCGAGCGTCACATTCAGTAAACAATTCTTCTGCCGCGCTAATGCACTGTTCGGGATCTGTTTTCATATGCGCTTCTCCCGTCTTCCCTTTTCCCATGCCAGGCAGCGACCTCACGTGTTTACGGGGTCCGCTGCCTCCTCCGCTCCAATAATAGCCGCGCTCCCGTGGCACCGTGCCCAGCGTCAGCTCACAGCACGACACCTGACCGCCGCCTCACATGCATGGACTCCTGACACGGTTACTGCCCGAATCAGATCCGCAGTCCCGTGTAGAAAGAGGAGGGGGGGGAGGAGGAGGAAGGGGGTGTTTATAAACAAACGCGGGCTGGGGGAAGCGCCCGAGGGCGTGAGTTGGCGCAGAGAAGCAAAGTTTAGGAATTGAAGTCGAGTTATTTGCAAAGACAAAGCTGACTTCATGAACGAGAAGTAAAGGAGACTATGTTAAATTGTGCTGCTCTATGTCAACAGGATGTTTTAAATGACACCTATAAAAAAAACAACAACAAAAAAAACAAAAAAACAACAAAAAAAACCTTGTTATTAATATTCTTGCACATGCACGTGAGGCACTTCGCTTCACTCAACACGTCAAAAGCGCAGTCAAGACTGGTTGTTATCCTTTCGACCTCTGCAAGTGAAACAAACCAACCCCTGGGCTCCACAAGTTTCAGCACAAGCTCAATTGTTTTGATAATCCCTCCGCCAGCACGTGTTGGTGGATTTGTTGACTCATGCCAGAGTCATATCCAGCAGACACAGGCCTCCCTGCCTTACTTCTCATGAGCTTAAAATGCGCACAGTCAAACGCTCAGCCGCCCACTCCACCCTGACACATTGCATGTCCACCTGAAGACTCACATGTGCAGTTAACTTGTGTTTATGAATGACCTCAAGGGCTGTTGAATCTGTCAATTGACAACCCCCTTTTTGCGTTCCGCTTTTTAGAGGCCATGCGGGAGGTTTGTTGTCAATATAATCTCGGCAATAAAGGGCATTTATAACTGAAAGTCGTTTGGCAGTCAAGTTGGCAATGTAGCAAATCTACTTTATTGCTTGTTTTTGTAAGCCAACAATGTTTGTAGAAAGACTATTAGATGATTTTTGATGTATTTATATGTAGAGGCAAAACTGTTTTGTGGATAGCTTGTTTCAGTTAATAAAAAATGAAGATGGAACGTATCAGCCAGGAGGGATTCCTAGCAGTAGACCTTGCTTTAGCTAATAAAATGTGCAAAAAAGACTTCTTTAGGTTTGTCTTAGAGATCAATGAGGCCAAAGGAGGAAGGCTGGCTCCAAAAACCAACAGCATACTTGCTTAACTACCTGATAGTTAAGCACTATCATACATAATAGTAGAAACATGATCGTTTGTATTTCTATCCCAAAGCCTGGTCCAAGTTTCTACTGCTTCAGTCATGGACTTCTGTCTATATTAACATCTTCTTCACTCAGTTGTAACTCTAACTTGAAGCTTTTTTTTTTCCTGAAATTTCACAATGGAGCAGGTTGGTGATCCAATTCAACAGCAAATGTACACCTAAAAAGCTGAAAAAAAAAGTCCATCTCCAGACTTCAGCCTGTTTGAAATTTCTTGACAATATCCTTAGGAGGCTATAGTTCACAAATGCGTGCACTCCCCAGTGACTTGTAAACATCGTAAAGAATACTGTGCCAAGACTTCTCCGAAACCATAAAAGAGACCGATAAGGTAATTCAGGAACAATTTATTGCTGCAGGCCCTTCTATCTAAAAATAAGGTAGGTTTTCTTTCTACCTCCGTCTTGCTTTAGGCTCAGATTAGCTGGTAAAGACCTTGATATTTTTTTTTTCCTTTCTAACTTTTTTTTTTTAAACCATGAGTGTGCTGCCATGTGCCATTGTCCAATGTTCTATGAGGAATCTTTGCTATAGGTAGTACCCACATAACTACTGTAGAAAGCAACGTTTAACAGTCAAACTCCTTATTTTTTATTTTTTCCAACTTTTAGTGGGATATAAACAAGAGAGACTAGCATGCTGCCTATCATATGAAAACAGCTACAATGTAGGTCATGTGTGACATCTTTCATTGGTTCAATCATTCCTCTCAGCCTGGCTTGAGTTGCCTACTCGTGCAAGCTCTAATCTGTGACTGCAGGCAGAGAAACGTGAGTCGTGAACAACCCGACAGTCAAGCACGTTGTTTTCTGTTTTTTTCTTTTTTCCTGTGCACCTGATCGTGTTCGGCGGACTTTGGACACAAACTCTGCCAGACTGCTTGCTGAAAGAAGAAATTCGTTCATTGGCATAGAATTAACATTTTGTTCTTTAGTCGCAACCAAATTATTCAGTTTTATTTCTTTGGAGGTGAAATATTGACAAATCCAGGTCAATTCTTGCTAACAGGAGTATATTTCTGTGCAACTTGGACAACAAAATACTGTCCAGGTATTCGCTGTAGAATAGTTTATACTTTGTTAAAGATTTCAGGAGATTACCAGAATAACAGATAAAGGTCAAGCTTGGTGAGAAAACCTCTGCTTTTCCCACTCAAAGCTCCTCTGTTCACGGGCTCTCTCTGTCAATACTTCCAGCTTTTCAAATCGAAAATCTATTCAGCAGCATTCCTTCAACCTTTGAGTTTTAGAATGACTGTCAAGATGGGGGTGCTTGAAAACGCCCCCCTTACAAAGATGGTGCTTGGTTCACAAAGCTCAAGAGCTCAATGGTGCAGAGAGGCCGTGAGCCATTTTGTGCCACTTCTGGATGCGAACACTTGGGTGTTTGCAGCAGATTTCATTACCACAGGCTTGCGTAAGTAGGTCAATATCACAGGAACTTGGTAGAACTGTTTCTATGTGCCTCTAGCACCTCTTGAAAGCGGTTGCCATCACATTACAGAGCTGGCGTGCTCGCCTGTCCTTACACTGAGCATAGGCGTCGTATCATAAAGACCGAATCAGGTCGAAGGGTTTTTATCGGGTTAGAATTTGCTCAGTCAAAGATGGTGGGGAGACGGGGAATAAGCTCCGGTGTTTTGATGACAATAGATTCATCTGTTATCTGTTGCAGACTTATCTGCATCATCTGAAGCAGTCACGTTATCGCGGAAACCCACCCTAAGCGGATGTGTGCCCTGATCTAATGCGGGCAGATGTCGCAGTCTGGAAACCGAGACACATTCTACCACACTGCGGATTCCGTGATCCAAATGAGAGAGAGAGAAAAAGAGAGAGAGAGGCGAAGGGAGGGAGATGAAAGCATAAAGTTCGGGAGGCAAACAGAGCATGCGGAAGAGAAACGTGACCGGAGAGGGTTGGGGAGGGGAGTTAATGCTCGGAACTGCTGACCCACTGACCAAGCTCTCCCTCTCTGTCGCTGCAGGCGGCATCAAAAGCAGCGGCGTCCGTGAGAGCGGCCGAGGCGGCGGGAGGGGAGAGGAAGAGAAGGAGAGGAGGGCTCGGCTATCTCACGCGCGGCACGCGGCTCTGTAAGGAAGGCCACGTGAGGGAGGCTTTCGACGAAGATTTCTTTGGGAAGACGCGAAGCTTGCTCTCCAGCAAGGAAGCGCAGCCACCACAGGGGGCTTGTGATTGTGATTAAAGGGGCCGCAATAAGGCAAAAGGGTGGTCTGACGGTACGCTGCTCGCAGCACCGCCCGCACCGTCAGCCGGGCAGCAGGGGCGAAATCTGGCTCTTGTCTCAGCGTGTAAATAAGAGCCACTAATTTCTGGTGATATTAGCCGGCAAGTAATTCATTCGTTTAATCATCCAGTTCCCACAGTAACCTCCATGCTCGAAAACAAATATAAAAAAGTAACAACATAGCTTTGATTCCAGTCGTGTAGCTGCTGTTTAATATTTAAATATATGTATTTATGTATTTATTTTATTATCTAGAGCCTACAAAGACAGTTGTGGGATTTACTGTCAAATAATTTGGTTTAGTCACTTTTCGGCTCTGAAAATATTGCCTTTCTTCAGGTTGTCAGTTTTTTTTTTCACTTTGCAACATCAAACATCAAATAGTTGACGTCTAGTTATCGTGCACGGAGTCTCCAGCAGAGGGCGTCAAAGCAAATATTAGGCTGAAGTTTGAAGGACTGACTCTCTTTATCAAGTGCAATTGAACAATCAGGTCAAAAAACAAAAATCAGATGTTTTTGCCAACTATTACGGATCAGTTTACATGTTTATTTTGTTTGCTTGGTTTTTCTCACATCGTGGACGGTGCCTGATTTTACATTAAGATTGTCTCACAACCTTTCGATAACAACAATCTCGAAATTCAGTTCCACACAGTCCATTTCAGTTGTCTGAAATGGACAAACGGCTTAAAAGACAAACGGCTTCAATCGATTTCCCAATAACTGACCACGTAGACAGGTTTAGTTATGTTACAATTCAACTGGTTGTAACTCGGTCAAATTTTGGATGATTTGTTTACAAGTCACGATTGCCAGGTGAGCTTCATGACACATATTTTAAACCGCCCTTACATTCTTAAGAGGCTACTTTAATTCTAAAAGTGATTCTGATCAATAACCTTTAAGTGTTTTTCATGGCGTTTCTTGCCTACTTTTTCACCTGACCATGCCAGAATTAGTCTAAGTAATTCATGCCCATCAGATTCATAAACTATCTGTCATCACGCTAAACTGATGTTCTCGCCGATTGGGGATGAATTAATATTGGACTGAGACATGCAGGAAATTGAAGCAACTTGTAAAACTTATTGCACGTGAAGTATAATCGCAACAGCTCGTAAAGCAACCGGAACTGTCTGATGAATACTACAGCTGTCATAAACTATCCGCGTCCGCGTGAGCTCCACTAACCCGTACACTTATCAGTTCAAACAGAAAGCTGGGTCAGAATAACATGTTGACGGAGCCCGGGATGCTCTGCATCACCTGCGCTGGAACGTGACGCCGTCGTAAATGATTGACCGCCAATTAGTAGAGGAAAGCCGAACGGCACGCGCACCTTTGGCTGACCTCGAGAGACCGCCGCCTAATTAATGCCTCTTAGCAGGAATGGCGAGGCCAAAACAGGGCGACTCCAAACTTTCACCAAGTCGCAAACAACCTTTATGGGCGCGCTTCTATTTTTAACCCCTGAGGTGTGACAAGCAATTTGCGCTCGGATGAAGCGCTGCCGGACCTGCGATTGCAACGAGAGCCTGGTGACTGTGGCTCCACGTGAGTTTGTTTTCATGGAGCACTACAGGAAGTGGTCAACCTCACGTCAACCGCGAGCGGGTTCTCTCCGCGGAAGCTCGAGTCGGCGAAGTTCTACACACACATGCAGCGACACCGATTTTAAAGTAAACCGAAACATATTCAATGAGCGAAGAATAATCGCTCGACGTAAGAAACATCCAATACGCGCATTCATTAAACGAATTAAAGTATATTATTACTACTAATAGTGATATTTATGAGTCTTAATAATACAGAAAAATACAAAATAAAATGTTTTACTTTGAATTTTATTTATTTTTTTTTTTTAAGATATTATTATTTCCTTATATAATTTAAATAACTGACTTGCCTTTCAGATGAAAATACTCATAATTTCAACCATAACAAGAAAACTCCTAAAGGCGAAAACACTAAACAAAACAAACAAACAAACAAACAAAAAAGGTAAAGTCTTATCTTACCACCTCCTGGACTGTTATCCATCTCTCCTGTTGCTGCTGACGACTTTTGAAGCAACTTCACGGATGTGAAGGGATGCCTTCACTCGGGCGCAAACGTCTTGTGAAGACTGACGAGGAAGTGAAAAAACTGCTCTGCAGAAAACACCTGCTCCATAGAGCGCGGATACTGGGAGAAGTGATGAAAACACGCTCAGTGCGCGTCTGGGGTCTCGGTGCAGGTGCGTCAAGAGGCAGTCGGTCCCTCGCTGCAAGTTGGCTCCTCGGGAGATACCTGGATGCCTTTTTTTTTTTTTTTTTGCGAAGCTGCCCTCGACTGCAAAGTGCGCGGCTGCGGCGGTGCACGAGAGAAGACTGAGCAATTCTCACAGCTTCCAAGAAAGTGCTGTCAGCAAATCCCTGACCGACGAAAGAGAGTCAGACATGACATACACACCCACTGATACAAACACCCACATCAATCACGTTTGCAGGTGAGCATAGGAAATGTGACCGCCTTTCCGTTCGTCCCAGCTTGAGTAGTTGTGTCTGGTATGTGTGGGTGTGTGTGTGTGTGTGTGCGCGTGTGCGCGCGCACAGAGTGGTGGGGTGGGGTGGGAGGGTGATTTGGCTCACTCTTTGTATCTCCCAGTCCCCTTTTCTGCTTGCACACACCCCCACCTCACCCGCCCCCCTTTCACCGCTAGGCCCCCGCCTCCTTCTCTCACACTTTATGCGTTTTCATTGGTGGGGATGTGGAGCTGCGGGGAGTTTGATGCGCTTATTCGGCCGTGCCTCGCGTTCAGTAAAGCCACGCTACATGTGCGCTCTACATGTGCCTGAGAGAGCGCTGTCCTACTGATACACATTTTATGCAAAACGCGGAGCGTGTGGTGCGCGTCGGGATAAGGCGATTGGAGGAGCAAGCACATGGACGAGAGGCGTGGCTCACCGTGACTGCCTGCTCTCTGACAGGCAGCAGGGCTGGTAAAGGATGATAAACACCGAGCCGTGCCAAATACCGCGCGAGTGGCAACTTTAAAAGCCATGTGCACACGCAGAAATAAAGACGCGCAACTGGACTGATGACACCCTAGCGAGACGCAAACCATTATTCACGTTGCTCAAAGCTGTGAATAATATATATTATATATATATATATATATATATATTTTTTTTTTTTTTTTTCCCCTTTATTTATTTTTTTATTTTTATTTATTTATTTTTTTACCATCAATGTAAATGCTACAGCAAAGGTAACTGTCAAGTGACTTGACAATCCGAACGTCTGAGATACAATTCAAAGCCATCAACAAATAATAAACATGCAACATTCATGATTTGCAGTTTGCATAAAGCGGCCCTCAGTGGCAACATATGGTACTGACATCTGTCGAGGAGAATTTAAAACATTAAGGCAATTCACGTAATTTGATTCAACACGTTGCCGATTTGCCTTCGAGTTAAAAAAAAAAAAAAACTTTGATTAAAATTAAGAAACATTGTGAAACTAATATAATCAGGGCAATGCGTTATTGTTCTGCCTTTTTGCGTTATCAGGTTACAGCATTTTAAAACCAGCCGTCCTTCCTGAAAATATACAGAACTAAACTTCTGTCATACAACTAGATAATGCAAATGAAAGAGAGGTAGAGGAAAAAACTAAGATTTTACATTCTAGAACTCTTTTATTTAAACTTAAATGTACAATCCCAACTGAGCTCCAGGCTGGTCATGAAAAAATCCCCCCAAAATTGAAGAAGTATCTAATTTTTGCATTACTTTTATTTTAATAACAACTGCATGTAACATACATTTCAAGTTCTGGTAAAATGGACCATCAGGTCAAATGTGTAATTTTAAAACACCTACACTGTGGCAGGAACAAGCGACACCAAAACCTGCCATACTCTCTCTTTTTTTTTTTTTTTTTTTCTTGCTGCTTTCTCTAAATTTCTGCCTGTAACCTTATCTTTTTTGGAAGACAACCTCTTGGTAAGTGGGTCAATATAGGGCAGGGTTTTTCAACGTGTGGGATGTGCCCCTCCAATGGGGGCGCAAGAGTCTTTCACAATATGTGTGTGTATGTGTGTGTGTGTGTGTGTGTGTGTGTGTGTGTGTGTGTGTGTGTGTGTGTGTGTGTGTGTGTGTGTGTGTGTGTGTGGAGGTTGGTGCAATAAAAAGAAGAAAAAATAGCTGCAAACATTTGACCAACTTTACCAAGCCTGTGCCAGAGAAATTGGACAGATCTTAAGCTATGGGGAGTAAGAACACAGAGTGTGGAGCAAGGAAAATATTGAAAAAGATAGAAGTGTGACCATGGGTTACTATTTTGGCACTATAAATTACAAGGCAATATAATAGACCCCACAACATCTGTGAAACATGTACCAAGCATAGCAACAGCAAACAATTTACAGAAATTATAGCGACAATTGAAGCAGGGTCGTCTATTAACTCTGTGAGTCAGGGAACTTTCTCGAAAACCCCCTTATTAGGGTAAGCACATTGCATTTATTTAGTAAAAGTATATTACCAACCTATTAGGAAAGGGGGGGGGAAGCCAAACTTTCTTTTAGTTTTTCAAAGTCTTTATAATCCGATGAACTTATAAAGTTTTTCTTTGAACATTGGCTATTTTTTTTTTTTTCATCTGCTATTTGGCAAGCTTTGAGCTTAGTCTTAAACGCAGCGAAAAAGCGCTTTCAAATGGGGAGCTCGTCTCAAAGCTCTGCCTCCATTCAGTTCTGAGAAATTCTTGCAACGGCAAGTACGGCATCATACTGAGAGTGAAAGGGCTCCCATTAGGTTATAGGGAACAAGGTGCTCTTGTAAATAATACAGTGCCTGGCCATTAAGAGCGTTGTATGCAATAAGAAAGATCATAAATTCCTCTGTAAACTTTACAAGCGAATCCAGTGCAGCGATGCCAAGAAAGGAGAAATGTGATCTCTTTTTTTGGACACCTGTTGGAACTCTGGGTGTAACCTGCTGCATGATTGGTAGGGGTGGGGGGGGGGCGAGGGTGGAAGAAGGATGGGTTATATTTGCAAACTATGAGAAAACTGCATTGGAAATGTCTTCCTTGGATGCCACGGTTGTGTGCATAAATTCAGCCTACATTTGGAACAAGATAGTCTTAAACTTCCCAATAAATGTGCTGGCTAAAATACTATGGCAATGTCAAACGCAAATAAATTGTTAAGACACTGAATCCCAGACTGTTTCATGACTGAAAATAATTACCACACTTTTAGCTAGATTCAGAAAATAAGAGGTCATCCACTTTCAAAACAAGAATGTAGTTGAAGTAAAACGATAACAAATGATTATTAAAAGTCTTGCAACGCAAAGAGATGTCTTACCTCATCAAGATATTAACCAAAGGAAGCATGTAGGAATGAGTACAGCATCTGTCCAGAAACTGTTGAATTAGAAATATTAAGACTTTCTTGAAAAGACAGTCTGACGTTGGACCCAAAATACACAGGAACGCTTTCTAAAAGTGCCCACAACTCCAAGAGCTCACTGGTAACTCATCCAGGAGATCCCAAAATAGTCTATAAGAACATCTGAAGCACTGCAGGCCTCACTAGTAGAGAATTGGCAAAAATGACATCCTCTACAGTTACAAAGCCCTAACTACTTATGACCAGCAGAATCACAAAGGCCTATCTCAAAATGTAAATTAACTCAAAGACTTTTGGGGAAAAAAAATCTATAAATTTACAATAGGAAAATGGAACACTTTTCAGAAATATGCATCCTCTTATATTTTTCAGAAAACGGTGAAGACAAATTTCAGTTGAAGTTCTTGGATTTGACTGCACTATTGCTGTGGTGTAGAACCACGATCCATGGCATAACTAGTCTATCAATGAATGGCTGAAACAAAGCAAAAATGAACATTTCAGAGCGGCCTAGTCAAAATTCAGACTTAAATCCAACTGAACTGCTGTGGCGTCACCTTAAAGGGCTGTTCATGCGAAAGAAATAAGCAGAGTAGAAATAATTCTGCAAAAAATAACGGGACAAAATTCTTCCATATTGACACATGTCCAGTTATTGGAGGTGGCAGCTTGTTGGCCGTCAGTGGCATAAGCAGTTATTAGGTTGTTTGGAAATTCCTGTTTTCCAAACAGGAATTTCAACAAGGTTAGGTTGGTTTGAATAGCCCATGAACTTAATAAACAAAATCATTCTGACGAAAAAAAAGAAACAAACAAACAAACAAACAAAAAACATTAAATAGGTAAATGACCCTCTTGAGCGTTATTGTCCTTTCCAGAAGATTCTTGCCGCGCTTTTCTTTAACGCCGCTAGAGGGAGCCAGAGTGTTGAGAAATTCTCACAGGCTGTTGACGCCAATAAACGCCCCTGAGCTGTCGGGACGAAGTGGCCGGCTGGCAACTGACAAAAGGCAACCTGACAAGTGATTGAAACCCTCTCTGAAGAAAACCGAAAGGCCAGCCTGGACTCCTTTGAACACTTCTCATGTTCTTCTTCTTTATTTTATTTTATTTTATTTTTTTTGTTGTCGTTTTTATCCTCACCCCCTCCAACACTTTCGTCACAAACTTCGATTGTGCCCTTGCAACTTCTGGTTTATTGAAATGTTCTCCGGTCTGAAGCCGAGGCATGCACTCATCTGACTCCCAAAGGTATGATTTATTTCTTATTTATTTATTTATTTATTTATTTTTTTTACACTTTTATTTTACATAAATCATCTCCTGTCGTAATTAAGTGGACGTGAATCTATGAATAAACTCAGTGTTGAGCTGCGTCGACCCGGGCGCGTGTTTACTCATCATGAGAACACGTTGTGGCAGGGCAGCCGATAATTACAGGGCTGCTGGAGCTCGGCTTGGGGACTGGAGCAGAGCAAGAAGCGGCTGCCAACATACGCACCTGCAGAACTGTACTTTAGCCAGAGGCTTGAAAGTCTTCAAGTATGTCTGTGTGCCTGTCACCCTCCCCACCCCCATCATCTCTCTCTCCGTCTCTCTCTCTCTCTCTCTCTCTCTCTCTCTCTCTCTCTCTCTCGCTCACGCACGCACAGTCGCCCCTATCCTGCTGAATGTGCGCTTCATGAACATCATACCAGCTCTAGCCGATGAGACAATTGAGCTTATTCCAACCCCCAAACCTCTTATCATACCTCTTGTTTTCAAATAATGAAGCAAAAAGTCGCGAGAGTCGAACCAAACGAGAAAAGAATGGGGGGGGGGTGAGACTTTTGGTGGCATTAGCCCCATGATCCGAAGAACAGGCCTTTGTTCGAACTCAATTTTTCAAATCTGTGAATGTATTTATTCTGCATCCTAACATGCCAAAAAGCTCAGGCAGAAAAACAAAAAACGCAGTGTTTTCCTTTTCCCCTGTAGGCAGTATTTAGTGCCCAGCTTTCTCACAAGGGCAGTTTTATGTGCAGGGAAGGAGGCATGGAAAAGAAGACCTTTCCTTTTGAGCTCACAGATTTGCAGTAATTACAGAATCACTTCCATATGTGGCTCTCTGGCTGCCTTCTTGCTGCCCCCACCACCCCTTTTTACTCCGCTGTTCTCTCTTTTTTTTTTTCCCTCTCCCCACTTTTTCATTTGCATTCTCCCCCCTTGCTCACTTATTACTTTTTTAAACGTTCCCTCCATGCCTCCTTTGTATTTTTCTATAAAAACCACAACTTAAGTAAAGTTTGTGATGATCAGAACATCCTGCCACTTTTGGCAGGACATTTCGGTGATTCAGTCAGGCCACACTCAGAAAAAAAAAATAACATTAGTGCTCTTCTGTGGGAAAGAAAAAAAAAAAAAGTGCAGACACGGATTGGACAGAGAGGGACTAGAAAGAACCCGCGCACACACACGCATGCACACACACGCATGCACACACACCTACACACGCATGTGTGTATATTTATACATATATATATGTATATATATGTATAGGGAAGAATCAGAGCCGCAGGAACAGACCGTGAACGAAAAGAGAGAGCGAGGTGGAACAGAAAATAAGGCGGAGGAGAGGGTGGGTTGGAGTAATGCTTTTTGACAGAGGTGGGTTCAAGATGGGTTCATGGTGACATCATGGCTGATTTTCTTTTTTTTGTTTTTTGAGGAGAGTATAGACAGGAGAGCCGTTCACCTTTCATTAGACACACATGTTGGTGGGGGGAAAACTCTCATTTGCTGGCACACTCGCTGGTAGCTGTGTCGACTTTTTATTTCCTCTTTTCCCTGTAGTTTCATATACAGCTTTTGGCTCTCAGTTTCCCCTTTTCCAGCTCTATGTTCATTTGTTTTTCTTAGAGTCATAGTATATGCCCTTCGGTCCCTAACACACACATTGCTCTCTCTCTCTTTCTCTCTCTCTCTCTTTTTTTTTTTCTGGGCATGCGTAAGTCATTTTTCCTTTGAGTGGTATTTATACTTGAAGGCAGTTGGACGCTAAATGTGCACACTTTGCCAGGCAGAATGAATGCACTCCTTCATTTCACAGGATGTGTATGTAAGACTCTAACCAAAGAAAGTATATGTTTGCGTGCGTGTGTTTGTGTGCTTAAATATGTGTCTGCTCTCAGCACCCTTCACATGACATCAATCTGAATGTGGGGAAATAGTGATCTCATTATGGGCATCTTGTTACTGATTGGAACCTGCCATCAGCAACCTCATCTACTACCCTTCATCCATCCCTTCCCTTCCCTCTCGCTCTTCACTTTGCACCTCTTTTTCCTAACATTCCCCTATTCCATTCCAGTCAGATTTGCAACCCCAACACACCATACCACTGAGGCTGCATTGGTTAAGGTTTTAATAATATGTCTTAACACAGGCTGTGCAGTGGCACAATTAGTAGTGCTGCTGTTTTGCAGTGAGAGAGTCCTGGGTTTGAATCCCGCCCAAGGGTTCGCATGTTCTCTGGGTACTCAGGCCAGTCCGCAGTCTGAAAAACATACTCAGGGCATACCAGGGCCTGGTGCCTATGTGGTGCCTGGCAATTTGAGAAATCTGTTTGACTTTGTTATGGATTTTGCTATGGAACCAAACCCCGAATTTTACAACCATACACAGCTTATTAATTAAATTGGCTTGAAAAAAAAAAAAAAATGCCCTGAAGACCGTAGCTTACCAGGAGCCATTGCCCGAAAAGGTCAGCTGCGTGACCGTGGATCACACATGGGATTCTTCAAGGCTTGCTTCTCGAACCACTTTTATTCGACACCTGAATGCTCCCCCTTGCTCAGACTATCGTGCAACAGCATATATTATGGTGATGACACACATACTTTATATTTTTATGTCACCACATTACTTTAGTCAATTGTAGCCTCTGAGCTAGTTGGTCCATAATGTTAATGCGTTAAATAGTTGAAATTTCCTCTTTAGTGAATGCACAAACTCCAAAGAAATGTAATCATTAAGATGAAAATTCAACTACTCAGTGAGACTAAGTGTATAAACCACCAAGGAGTTGTCATTGCTGAAGTCTGTATATACAGAATAAAGTTTATTTCTTAATCCACTTTTGAGCAAACTCTGGTAACCCGAGACGTACAGAAACTGTTGTCTTATTTAAACCAGGACAGAAAACATCTCTGCTTATTTCAGTTCTCTCATGAAGGTCAAGAGAATCAACAAAGGTCAAATGTGGAGTTTCCTGAGATGTTTTTTTTTTTCTTCTGGAGTTACTTTTTTTCCACTTCATTTTATTGTCATCTAATAGCAGCTTTCTCATTAGGGCAAAATTTCACTTTCAGTTAATGTTGTTCATGTATTTGCCATTCACTCATTGAAAATGCATGAGAATTCATGCATTTTCAATGAGTGAATGGCAAATACATATTTTAAATGAGCATTTTAGTGTTTGTTACGATTTATGTGATGCTTCAATTTTTCAGTACCATTTCTTGTTTTCGATATTTCTTTTCTTCATGTCACCCTTCATTTTCTTGAAGCTGTTGCTGTTGCTTTATGACGCTAACATGGGACTGCTGTTTTGTTCGGTTTGTCTATGCCAATGTGTGCCTGTCCCTACCAAATAAATTTAAATAAACAAGAAAATACACCCTTAATTCACTTATGCATAAATGGAACTATACAAACTTGCTTTGGCTTACCACCTACCTTTTCCTTTCCCCTGCCTCTCCGTCTCCCTGTAACCCCTCTAACCTCACTTCCTCACTCTCTGCCGTCCCCCCTCTTTTCCTCTTTCCTTTCTTCATTTTCTCCTCATCCTCTGCCAGTGAGCCTCGGGCCTCCATACTCTGTTCCTCTGCGAATGCAAATCCAATGAATCTAAAGTGGAAACACACGACTGAGTAAGATGATGCCATGAATATTTCATATCGTTTTAAACACACCCAGTGAAGAGAAGCTATGGAGCACTGAGCAGTGCCTGGGGTTTTTTTTTTTCTGCAGCCCCTTCTTCAAGGAATCGCGACTCTTCGAGCGGCACCGCTGTGCTTGTCTTGTTGTCAGGGCAGCGAGTTATGATGTCATCGGTTGAAGTTAATGATACGAGAATGGCAGGGGTCGTAGGCCACGTTTCCAGTGGTGCCCATAGAAAGAGAGGGAGAGAGAGATAGGAGCACCCTGATCTGTCTTCATTATCCCCCACTCTGCTGCCTCCCAGACACAATGATCATAAATCTCAGCCCCAAGCACACTTCACTGACACTGAAACACAAACACTAGTAACCTCTGACCTTCTCACTGCTACTGCCCGTGCACACTCATTCATGCACACCAAACCCATATTACAGCTGCAGCCGTGCATAGTGGAGGATGAGAGCAGCTCGAAACGCTCCGCAGCCTGTTCTCACCGTCTCACTGTCAACATGTGGCCCTGCGAGGACGCTGCACCCACACACGAATACGACCGCCTTCATACGTCTGATGGCATATTTTGACACAAATGTACTGTCTCAACCCGAGGGCCCCACAACGGTTTCCAATCCACACCTCACTGTTATATCACTCCCGTGCCAGGATAGTTTTTGAATTAGGGTCGTATTTACCTTCTTGTTTCCTATTACACAACTGCTGATTTAGCACTGCTATGTAAACTTTTAAGGGATTTCTATTAGCCTTAGTGGCCTTATAAGCATCACAAATCAAATGTAAACCAGATAAGGATCAGCTGGAGTTTTTTTTTTCTTTTTCCCCCCATATGGCTTTGATCTGTGCTTCCTGAATATAAGGTTCTAGCCAAAAGGCAACAGTGCCTTATGGTGCTTATCCTTTTCTCTCAGCCTGGTTGTGTGCTGTCAGATCGACATCAGAAATGTTTAACGGAGCAATGCAGTTGGCCACTGTCGCCCACCTGTTACCTCAAAGACTTCTTTGTTTTTGGAAACTCAAACTCATATGTGTTTGACTTAAAAAAACCAAAAAAAAAAAATAACCCTGTCATATTCATATGGGGTTTTTAATGGTGTACTTGAACAGATTTTTGCAGATATTATGCATCAGAGGGTTGAAATGTTGTTAAAAAGGTCTGAATGTAAATCTCTTTTGGAAATGACAGGTTATGTTTCTCAATAAGAATGAATCTGTATAAATAAAAGTCAAATAGAAAAAAATAGATAAAAACAGAAAATAGCTGCACAAGATGGAATTGGCTGAGAATTTACGTTACACCATACAGGCTGAATATTAAACACATCCTCCTGTGTTTAATACTGGGATATTTAACCTATAAGAGTATATCAGAATGCATGTATGGATATATATATATATGTATCTATATATTTTTTATTCTGATGCTTTTTGGGCTACTTTGATATATTGAATTTTCCTGTGGATAAATAAACTATGTATCTATTTATCAATCATCTATATACTCATTATGGTCATATGTCCCTAAACAACTGCAGAGAAACTCCACCACCTCTTGTAACCATCAGGAATCTTTTGTTATATTTCAGACTGCATATTTGAGCTCTTTCTTGGTCAAATCAGTGGAGTTCATTTGAACAGGTCGGTTTACTGGCACAGACCTGGCTTTTAAGAATAAGTCTCAGGTTTTAATAGGGTTGAGGTCTGACTTTAGGAAGGCCTGTCCAGAATCCTAACGTTGGCCTGCTTTATCTACCCCAGGACCGGTTCTCATGTGCACAAGTCAACGTCCTGTCAGAACACTGACTTGTGCCCAAGTGTTGAACTTTTAAGATCTTTTCCCTCATCTAGCCAATTATATAACTCTACTCCAGAAGACTTTTATATTATCTATATGGATAGGTGTGAATATCAGTCAAACTTGAAGGAGTTGATTTTGGATCAGGGACTTCTTTCTTGCTGAGCAACAGCGTAAAACCTGCTGTGAGTTCCAGTAGTTTAGTGCAGGGTAGAACCGGTCATTCTTGGATTGTTCTTGGACATCTTCACCGGTTTTCTCTATTCTGATTTGATTGTTTGCGTTTGATCCTGACCTGGACAAAGTGGTGACACATCCAAATAGCTGAGTCTTTAAACACAATTGTTCGAAGTGATGATCTTGGGATTTGCAGCCCTTTAGAATGTTTCCAAAGTATTTCTCCAGCTTGCATAAATCTAAAATCTTTTTATACCTTAACTAAGTTATTTAAACTTTTACCATTGTTTGGATTATTGGTCAGTCCTATGAGTTCTATCAAACAATTCCTATTTATAGTACAAGAATAGATAACTAGGTAACTTAAGTCACCTAGTATCACTTATGAGACGTTAGTGAGGTATTCACTTCTTTTTGAAATATTTAGAGTCGTATATGCTCATAATTGTGCCTGTGTGTTTAATTCTCCCCCTACATTAAAACCTGAATTATGTAACCATTTATTTATTTTTTTTAGATAATCAAAGTTTACTTTGTATAATTAAGGTGTAATTTGGTGTTTGAACTATAAAATTGGGCAGCTATAAGTATTTTTAGAAGAGTTCTGAAGTACTCATGGATATGGATTTTGCTATGGTCTCTAACCCCTGCAAATACCAGGGCTCCTTCTATCCACATGAGCCTCTGACATTAAAACACTCCACAGCATGACTCTGCCCTCACCTTGCTGCAGTTAAGGGTTCTTATATTTGAAAGCTTGCAGCTCTGTTTAAAAGAAAAAGAGGAAAGATTCGTACAAGCCTTTTGTTTTACAGTGACTTCACTGTAATTTACTGGTAAGGTGTGTGCTCCAAGCTTGCCTCAGAAAGATGCCAGTTAAGGTGTGCCTACCCCTCCCAGTTTTGAGGTTTGAGGTGCTCCCCCCCCCCATAACAAAAACAAGCTGAGAAACATTACGTTAAGAAAAACAAGGGCACACGCCCAGAACCACAAACACATAAGCACAGATCTGAAACATGTGATCTCATATGAAAAGAGAGGGGGCACGCTCAGGGGCACACCCAGATCCGTCGCTGCTGCTTCTGCGGCTGCACGGCTCTGCCACCTCACGCGGGACTTCCCTGTTGCTGAGGTGCCAGCGTCGCTGCTTTCACTTTAAGAAGCGGCGCGTTTCAGTCACGGATGCGTGACTTTTGGGAGATAATCTTGACTCGTGGAAATTGGCTTGGCAGGATGTTTAACAAATGTTGAGTGCGCTGAAAAATGTCTTGCGTCGAAAAGCCAAATTCTGTTTTTCATTTGATCTTATTTTCTTTTCTTGGTCACATATCATATTTCTAATGGATTCAGTTTGTTTCTGTAGAGGCAGTGCCTCCAGTTTGTACCTGCATGAGGAGAGCTATTAAAAACAGGGTTCTAAAGACATCAAAAGGTACAAAAAAAAAAAATAAATAAAAAAAATAACAGAGGTTTCTGGAAGAGCAAACCTTTTGGCTTTCACAATTAAAACAGCGTGTGAGCTAAATCAAAACAGCATGAAGTGGATGATCGGCGTTGTTTGGGATAGCAAAACTTCCTCTCCTAATAAACCTGGCTTACTTCACTTATTGATGAAACAAGAATGATCTAATAGCAAAACCCGACTCTGCGTTTCAACATGCACCAATTTGTAGGCAAAGCGACTCCTTGGCCAAGATGTGGAAGAATAATTCAGCCATGAGACAAAGAAGGCAGAGAGAATTAAAAACAGAAACTTAAGCTCCCTGGGCTTTTTTCTTCCCTCCAGGCGTTGTGTGGTTTTTGAAAAAAAAACAACACACACACACAAAAAAAAACAGTATAGTTGAAGCGCAGAGAGTCACGTGACCAAGAAAGAAGCCTTTATGAATCACAGTGTAATTATTTCTTAGTGAGAGAGTCGGTGAGTGCAGGCCCTGTGTTTGGGGAGTGAAAGAGTGATTTTAAGAGGTAGCGACTCAGGCAGGGAGGAGGAGTAGAAAGCAGGAGGGGGAGTGCTTGACGGAGTTGGAGGCTCACTGCCGGTCTGTCTTTGCCGCTGAAGGGACGCTGTTGAACGTTCACTCATCTTTTTCACCCTCTTTCATTGGCTCAAGCTGCTCATCAGACTCTTTTTTTTTTTTTTTTCCTTTTCCCCCCCCAACGACTTCCTCTGGTGGCCTCCATCACTTTCGTACGAGAGCCTGTGAGTAACTTAAACAAAAGTTTGAGATTAATTGAGAAAATGAGCCGTTGTTTGTTTTGAATTTGATTGCTGTTGGGATAATGTTTTTTTTTTTTTTTTTTCTGAAGAAATGAAGCGTTTGAGATCATTAGTCAAGGATCAGATCTCCTAAACTGTCACCAACACACACCTTTGTTTGCTCTCTGTGCTTCGGTTTGTTTTCTTCTAACTTGTTTTTCCCACAAATGTGAGCGTGACACGAGTTTCTGTGAGAATCATCTCTACCATGTGTGCGCCTGCGTGTGTGTGTGTGTGTGTGTGTGTGTGTGTGTGTGTGTGTGTGTGTGGTGCGTGCATATGTGCTTATTAGTGAATGCTACACAGGGCCCTGTGGAGCTCTTTATTATTAGCATATGTGTTAGTGTGTACAGCTTGCATGTGTTTGATGTGTATTTGCCAGAGAAGTCACCACTCCTCGACCCATTTTTTTTTTCTCTCCCCTTTTTATAAGTAGCATATGAAGACTTGGCAAGGAAAAGCATTGTTTTCCATGTTTTTTAAACGGCACCGGCTGATTTCTGCGAGGAGTGAGGTGTGTGGTGCTCTGGCCTCAGTTTACTTGGACGTTTACGCGTTGTGTTCTCACAGCTCGCTAGCAGAGCAGGAAGATCATCTGATGATGCTGGCGTATGCGCTCGATTAACAGGTTCTGCTTGTTACGGCCTTGCACGTGGATGACAGGTAGAGTGTCTGCACTTGGCATCAGAGCAGCTTTCCTCAGCCGTTGCTTCGATTTGTTGCTCTTGAATCGACTGGGCAATGGCCAGACCGCTGTTTCAAGTTTTGCACCTGCTATACAATGCTTATTTCCCCCCGGGGGCAAGAGGAGGTCTGACTTAGGTGAGGCACAAAGTGTGGGTTTAATTGATGTGACCCGGCACGAGGGATCTTTGTTGGAAAACCAGGGATGACGATGTCGGACTTCACTGACATCTGGATGAGACTAGAGGCGCTCATCTCTGAGGCACAGAAATGTCCCTGGCCCAGTCTGTCCTCTTATTCGAGGACAGACTGTCCACACGTTGCAGCTTCACCTCCATGTCAAACTAAATGAGAGTTTTACATTCCAGATGTGTGCATGCTCATGTTATTATAAGTTTAACTTGTGTTCTCAAGAGGAGCCTTTCTCTGTGCATGCATTCACCTCTCATATATTGCATAGATTGTCACCATATTGTCACTGTGAATGGGGTAGTTTGTAAAGAATGCTGGTGGATCTGTTTATTACAGTTTTTGAATTACCTTAATGCAAGTGATCTGATTTAAACAAAATCTTGTGAAAATAATCATTACTTTTCATCACTGCATGCATATTGGGAGATGTGTTTTTCATCGCAAAAGCATGTCAAATCATGGAACTGTAAAGGAACAGTTTGTGTTGCAAAATCTGCCAACAGTCTTGTCTTTGTGAAGTGGCTCAGCGAGCGGTAAATCAGGGAGTTGTTGATACCTGTCTCTTTCTGGAATTTCTATTGCAATTAAGGACGAGCGCAGAGAGTTGGGGGAGGGGCGAGCCAGGTGATCTTCAGTGGAAATCGTGGGGTGGGGTGGTGGGGTGGTGGGGTTCGGCTGCCACCGCGCTATAATTAACAGGGGAACTTTTTGCACACCATTTCCTCTGTCTATTTTTGCAGGTGTGCTATTCTGATGGCGAGGATTTACATTTTTGTCCTGCTTCCGAGCTCTCATTAAAAGGGACTGAAACAAATATAAACTTGTGTGAGATTATGGTGTTGAGCAGGTAGTGCTTTCATGCATGTGTGTGTGTGTGTGTGTGTGTGTGTGTGTGTGTGTGTGTGTGTGTGTATGTCTTTGGGCCTGCTCAGGCTGCTTTGACTCCTGCGGCTAGATGGTGGTGAAACCCAGCTATTATGCTCAGCTTCATACAGGGAAAGGATTGTTCCCCCCTTTATTGAGCCAAGCTGGGAAACACCTTCATAGTCGCCAGTGTGAGTCCCCCTGCAATTACTGCATGACACATTTAGTCACATCAAACATTTTCACTTCAAGAGACGTTCAGAAAAGCAGCAATTATTGCCGGCATTGTTAAAATAACACAGCATGCTGGTTATTACGAGTATATTAATGTTAACTGTAACAGGGGTAGTATTATTTTGAATTTATTAGACAGGGAGTAGTCATAAATAGTTGAAAATGATTTAGGTTCCGTTTATTTTTATTCATCTTGACCATGACTGTGAGACCACTCTGGCTAAATAAAGACTTTAGTATTATTACTATTACTGTTTCATGTTAATGCGTGTGCTTAAGTGAATATCTGGAACAACAAAAAATAAATAAATTAAGTACTATCTCTTTCTGAAGTGCTACTGTTTATGGAAGTTTATTAGTCAGGCTATTTGCTGTGGTAGCCAGACAGCAGTTGGCTGCCAAACAGATAGTTTTTGGTTATTTGGCCGGAAATATTTCCAAAACCTTAAATTTATCTTTTGATTTTGTGGGTGAAATTGCCTTGGAGCCTTCTGAGCAGCCAGGCAACTGGCTGAGTCCTGCAAAAACAAGTTGGGGTGGGGCAGCACTATATCCTGCATGCAACCACTTTTAGGGATCTGTGACACACACACCCACCCACACACACACACATATATATATATATATATATATATATATATATATATATATATATATATAAGAACAATTAGAACCTCAGAGATAAAGGCCATAGACTTGATAAAGCTACACTGGTTACATTTAGTGAAATGGTAAATGACATGTTTAGAGTTTTATCAAGTCCAGAGGATCCCAAAGCAGTAGGTGGTTAAATGTTACCTCTATGCAGTGCATTTTCTACAGATATCAAATATATTGACATTTATTGACGCTGTCAAAAAACCAACAGTGTTAAAAACAGCTCAGACAGCAGAAGTAACAATCCCAATCATACTATGAGTTTTTTTTAGCTTTGCAAACATTGTTAAATGCTTTGTTGCCATTACAATAAATTGTTTTTTTTTTCTTTTTTTTTTTTTATTGATTTATAACAATGCAATACAGAACAGATCCTTCCTGGCACAAAACTTTGAAATTGTTGGAAAAGTTTTAAAAACAATTGCTTTCTAAAACTTTGAATCAAGCATGACAAAACCTAACTGTTACAATTAGGTAACGCCATCCTTGATTTACACAAAAATACCTTCCTCGGCGCAAAGTATTTCAGTGACCTCTAAATCTTAGGAACAAGCTGCCTGGACAAATTTATTAAATCACAAAATGTTTTATGACTTCTCAATCTTTCCATAGCATTCTCTAAAACTAAAATAACCCCCCCAAAAAAGTGGCAATTCAAGTTTAATGATTTACCAACTCCAAGAAAAAAAAAAAAAAAGCATAATCACACCTCTGAGTGGCACTCCTAAAGAACACCTGTGTGAGACAAATCGTCTCCTGGTGGTGCCTCTTTTCATTGTTGGTATAAGCAAATATGTGTTTGTGGGATGCCAGGAGGCGGCAGATGTCAAACAAGTTTCAGTTGAAGGAATGCAGGTCTGTTTGGAAACGCCGGACCGTCTGTCGCTCTTCGTCTCACCCGGAGCCATTAGGCAGCCTGGCCTGTTGAGAGACTGGAAGCTGTCAGCTCTCGCATCAGATAATGAGCGACGACAATATTGTTTTCACTGCCAAAATACTGCTGACGCCAGCAACCAGATCAGATAATGCTCCTGTGATCGTGTGTCAGTATGAACACTTTAATTTCTGTGTAAATCTCTGTGATGACTCTTTGTGGGCCCCCCCTTTTTTCTTTTTTTTTTTTTTCTTTTTTGCAGTCTGCGATGATGCTTTCAGTTGGAAAATCCAGAACTGTGTCGGCTCAGTTCGGAGGACACATGGACTGTGAAATCATTGTTTAACTGCTGGGCTAGCATGACTTCATGTGCAAACCAAACTTAAACATACCCTTCTCTGTTTCAAGCCGTTTCCTTCGCAAAGTTTCTGAGCGTAAATCACTCGTCGATGTTGACAGCTGGAAGACGTGACGCTGAAAGAACATGCTCAATTTTCTGTCAAAAAAAAAGAGGGAGAAAAAAAAGAGAACAAAACTAGTCAGTGCTTTCCCTGCCAGGATACATGGCACGGTTCATCTTTCTTCAGGGAGTGAATTTACAGCTCAGCCCCTCTAGTAAGGCTTTAGAGTTGCTGCTCTGTGCAAATTTGACAGTTTTTTTTTTCTTCCTATTTTCCATTTAGAAACTCTGTTGCTGTTTCAGTTGGAAACGTGGCAGAAAAAAAAAATAAAGAAAAATTGTGAGCTCAATCAGAAACGTAGCAGCGACTTTCGGGGAATCTATATAAATATCCACTGAAACCAAGATTAAAAGTCACCATTGTGTGGCGTTCCTCTTTGATGAGAGCATGAATCATGCACATGTAAACAAAGCAGGGAACGTTACGGCACCTTTAATCCTGCTGCTATACGCCGAGCAATCGCCTGCGGTTTCATGCGCTGACTAAAAGCAAGCTCCTGCCTTGGTGTTGGTGTGATGCAGAGCTTCCTGAGATGCTGTGATTTATTTGTTATGTTTGACTCCAGTTCTTCGTTTTGCCCGAGGGGGCCTCGCGCTGTCACAACGGTTAAAGCACAATTGCTGTTTTGCTCGCTGAGGATTTCATATCCTTTGTTTGACAGACTTTTAGTCTCTGGGAACTGTTTTCCCCTTGCTCTGCGCGTCTCTCATGCATCATTTTTCTTTTCTGCGTCATCTCTTTTTTTTGTGTTGAAATTCAAACTCTTGAGCAAACAAGAGAATCTTATTCATTCTGATCGTGTTCCGTCTTGCAGTCCTGCCTCCAAATTGCCTGCCTGCTTGATTGGGTTCATTTTAAATGACACATGATGTCATGCACTGATAAAAATCGATGGATTATCTCAAGTGCAACCAATAAGTCTACTTCAGTCTGATGAGCTGCTGTGAGGTCTGACACTGCTATTTACACAAACATGCCAAGTAAATTTAAAGTGAACTTCTTAGGCAAGGTTGGAAAGTCCCCACAGGAACAAACCCACCCAACAGTGGCCATGGCACTTTTTGCCTGCCTGCCTCCTTTGTGCCCCCTAGGCTTGTGGGGGAACGTGGAGCCCCTCGATGCCCATTTGGCCCTGCCTTACAGCGGATGAGGTCACTCCAAATTCCCCCTGTCCCCTTATAGCCCCAGACGGGCCAGCTAAATGAGCCAACCACAGGACCCGACATAAAACTTAAATGGCTCTGTAAAAAGCTGCCAAGCTGATGTGACTCATTAAAAAGCCCTGGCGCCAACTCTTTTTATTAATTCATTATTGTGTTTGGAGGGCATAAAGTCACAGTGTTCTGTTTTCAAACGTCGCCTCTGTGTGCTGTAGCTCGTTATTTTTCAGCACCAGCCTTTTTCACTTTCATTCTTTGATTTTTTTTTTTTTTTCTTTTTAAATTCAACTGTACAGTGGCACTGCGGTTTACTGGGTGGCACTTCCTCCAGCTTGTTTATCGTAAGATGTTCGAGACATCACCTGTTGCTGTGATCTCCCCTATCAATGCTTTTGAATCACTTTGTCTCCTCCTGCTCTTGAGTTTACAGCAGATATAAAAAAAAGTTTACACAACCCTGTTAATGTAATAAAATAAATGTTTTTTTTTGTGTTTAAACAAATGAGACCAAGTTAAGTAACTTCTGAGTTTTTTTTCCACCTTTGATATGAGATTTATCATGTATTTATGTAACTGCACAACAAACTTGTTAAAGGGAAATTTTGAAACATACATAGGAAAAAAGTAACCTTTTTTGCATTGATTGCACACATAAACGGATCCTTTGTTAAACCATCTTTCAAAACTGATTACCCTCATATACATCTCAGTTGTGTAAACCTAGTATGGTTTTGTTGACATTTGTTCATTTGCTTCCTTTAACAAAAGCTGGAGTTAAATAGATACAAATATTGGTTAGAAAAAAAAGAGTACAAAAGCTGCGCTACCGCTAGATGATGCCTCAAGATGCTGTTGTCTTGACAACAGCTTTTGACGTGGATCTCACGTCAAAAGCTGAAGAGGTCCACAGAGATCGTCCAAAGCATCAGAGGCATGGCATTGTTAAAAGGTAAATATCAGGAGCGGGAAATAAAAAATAAAAAAAATCCGGGCATCTTAAGATTTTCTTTTTAAAATAAAAAATTCTCTAGCCTAGCAAAATTTTGCAAAAACAGGTTTCACATTTTGTAGCATGTAGAAAATGATGCATTGGTCTGATTTAAACAAGGGAGACTTTGTTTTGCTGTAATTCTATAAGGTAGCACTATTAATTACAGTGAAGCATGGTGGTGGCAGCATCATGGTTTTGGACAGGGGAGTTATTCAGATCAAGTTGGAGCTGTGTCCCTTCAAGGTGGAGGGACTTCTGAACAATACCAAATACCAATCTGTGTTGGCACAAAACCCCGAAATTTGTGTTAGAAAGCCGAAGATGAAGTTTATATTTCTGCACAGCAAAGACCCAAAACATACACCCAAATCAACAAAAGAATAACATCAGCAGAAGAAGATGAAGGTTTTTAAAATGACAGCCAGAACTTATTGGATTTATAAAAAAAAAAAACATCTTCAGAGTGTTAACAAAAATGATGGCCGCACAGTACAGAAGTTTGTTATATCAATTGTTGGACTCAAAGAGTAATCTAGAAAGATTACCAAGTCAGGATGCAGCATGCTGATTGACTCTCACCCAAACAGACTCGGTGCTGCAATTAAGTCTGCACACATTTTTCAGCCTTTTTAAAAAATATTTTTACCACCAAAGACTTCAGTTTGTTCCCCGATTTATTTGAATCTAGAGAAGAAAGATGTGGAGAGCAAATGCATGGTTTGGGTCCACAAAATTAAATGTGGAAAAAGCTCTGAAATGATCACACATTACAGAAACCAGGCATTTTAACAAGGGTGTGTTGACTTTTATATCCTTTGTATTGTGCTGCCTTTATGAGTGCTGCTTTGAGTTCATGAAGGAGATAATCAAATAGGCCAAACACTAGCCAAGGAAACCCAGGCTGGACACACACCAGACACACACACACACACACACACACGCATAGTGGTATGGTGATGGCAGCTGTTTTTATAGTATGTACCTCTATTCCCATTAGTCCCATTGTGAAATCTTCTACTGACGTAATTTTGCATTTGCAGCAAAATGGAACTTTGCATAGGATCGTTCTGCAAGTTGGATAAGTTGGATAAGCTGCAGTGGCGTAGAAGTGGAGGGGTTTTGAGGCAGGCCATCCAAGCAGGTTTTGGTGATGAACTGGGAAGCAAGAGAACCAGAAAGAGGAGAAGAAGAAAGATGGTAGTCTGCGTTGGCAGGATTGGGGATGAGGGGGGTGGGTGCCTGTCGGTGGCTGCTTCTTCCTGAAACGTGGCCACCCGAGCCTGCCTGGGCCCTGGATGCACATGTGGAACAGTTTACTGTAATGGAACTCTAAATTAGTGGTGGTTTGAAGCTGCCTGCAGCAGTAGGGTGTAATTAACTGGCTCTGTTGAAAGAGAGAGAGCCAGAAAGAGAGGCAGGGTGGGAGCCAGAGCCTTGAAAAAAGGCATGGGGTGAGAAGCGTGTGCGTGTGTGTGTCTGTGTGTGTTTTCGTGCTTAAGCTCTCACACACAAATGACGTGTGGAGTTTTTTTGGGTGCCTGATTGCATGTGTATGTGTCAGAAAGTGTGCGCTGCATATGTGGAAAGCGTTCCCAGTTTTTCTTTTTTTTTTTTTATTTCCCAAGCATGGCGCCACCCCTTAGTGCCCCCAAGTGCCCAGACCCCGTCACTGTTCCTCTGTGGGTTTTCTTCTTCTTTTTTTCACTCAGTTCAGCAGTTCACCAGTTCAGCCTTAGATCTTTTTCTCCCTCCCCTCTTTTCTTTGTTTATACCGAATTCATTACCAAGATTTTTTTTTTTTTTTTCCCCTGTCTTTTCTCCCAGATTCACAAGCCACAGCAGTCCCAAATTCCTTGGCTCTGCTCTTTTTCAAAGCCACATTTTAAAAAACAAGCCGATCACACCACCCACTCATGGAATCACTCTGAGGAAGCAAAAGGCAAATAAAGAAAACAATTTTTTTTCCAGGTTTCCCCCCCCCCCTCCCTTTCTTGCGCCGAAAGTCAACAGTGGGGGCATAACTGCAGCCTTGTGTGAGTGTGCCTACTGCGAGCAGTCAGAGTGATGAGCAGCTTGTAGGAGGTCAGAGCCAAAATGACTCTGTGGGATTGGAGCCCGACTTGAAGGGAAGATAGTTGGAAGTGACAGCATCAGTTAGCAATCAGTGGATCTCATTTTCCTCATCCATCGAACCCCCCCTCCCCCCCTCCTTTCTTCATGCTCCGGACCCCGTGTCTGGGCCTCTGCTCCGGGGGGAAGAGGCAAAGAGGCAGGCTGCTGTGCTAGGCTGGCAGCAGAAACAGAAGAGGTCTTTATAGTGGAGTTCTGGTGATTTAAATCATATGGCATAGCCGGGAATCACTGTAAAAGTCTGGAAACTCTTCAAGACTAAAGGAACAAGAGCTTTCTCTCTCTTTCTTTTTCATTCCTATTTATTACTACTCCCTCTCTCCTTTTTCCTTTTTTTTTTTTTTTTTTTTTCCTTCTCGTCCTTGTTACAACTTTTCCAAATCTTTTATTTACCTTGCTTGTCTTTATCAGTTATGGTTCAGGACATCCTATCCTTCCCAACTTCCACTTCCCTTCCACTTCCCTTCTCATCATACCTGTTAGTATGAGCTTTACACAGTCATCTTTCATTAAAGCTACGGATAAACGTTCCACAATGGAGATGGATGCTAAAATAAACTACAGATTTTATCCTAAGGATAAAATCTGTAGTTTATTTTAGCATTCATGCCAGTTAGAACCACTTGCTTTGATTTATGGTGTGAGTTTCTTTTTAAGAAGTGACACAGATCTTTGCTCTCTCCTCCTCAGAACGCTGACTGGATAAGTGCCTCGAAGTGGACCCCGGCTTCCCCTCAGCACTTCACTGCTTACTCGGAGGACTCCGATTTTTGCTCGGTGGAGGATTTTTCTTTTTAAGGGGCGTTAGAAGAGCCTCGGAGGCCTGCTACGGACCCCTGGGTGCTCCGTCAACATGGCTACCAACAGGGAGCAGCAGGTGGGTCACTTGACCGGCTTCCCGCCTGCTGTCTACCCGTTTCCCTTCAACTCCATGAGAAGCCACTCCCCCTTTGACCTGCTAGCTAACAGCAGCCTGTTTGGAAGATTTGGGGCTGACCTGCCAAAGGAGATGGCTGCTCTCTGTAAGTCTTTCTTTTCATCGATGTGTGGGGTTTAACTTAGCTCTCACTTGCCACTTGTGCCTCAACTGTAGGTGCAAACATTGGAAAGCGAAATGCCTTGAAAGTGATTTTTAGAACACCCTTGACTTTTCCCACATATTATCATGCCACAACCATAACCTTTAATGTATTTCATATAGATTTTATGTCAGGCACAGGAAAAGAACTGTGAAGCGGAGGGAAAGACATGGCTTTTCAAAAATATTAGCACAAAGAAATCTGAAACATTGCAACCGCCTACCGTTCAGAAGACCCCGGAGGTTTTTTCCAGAGGACATTAGCGAGTAAATAGCATTTTGAAGCCCAAGGAACATTGACAGGGAAAGGACAAAGTGGTAGAGAAGTTTACTCAGAAGTAGGTGAGATGTTCAAATTAGCTCCAGCAGCAATAGAAGTAGAAATCCACAGCTCCTGTATCACAGTCTGCTAACAACACAAATATTACAAGAAACTCCACAGACCTGGCCTCTGAGTACACAAAGCCATCATTTTCAGTTTGCCACAAGCCATGCAGAGGTCAGAGCAAGACGTGTGAAATGTGTCAGATGAAAGAACAGTTGAATGTTTTAGCCTACTTTTCGAAGCTCTTTGTGTGGCGAAAAACGAACACCCTGAGAATATTGCCCCCCTCCCCCAGTGAAACATGGTGGTGTCAGCGTCATGCTGTGGGGAAAAAACGGAAGCTGGTCAGAGTTGACGGAGGAATTAGAGGGTTTGAAAGAGACTGGGATGGAGTTGGACTTTAAAAACGCAACCAGTAGTGCAAAGGAATGGTTTATGTCCTAGCATGTTCTTGTCAAAGTTCATAGCTAAAGCCAATCAAACATTTGTGGCATGACTTTAAAACCGCTGTTTACAGACAGTCTATATCCAGTCTAACAGTGCTGGAGCTATTCTGCAAAGAGAAGGAGGCTAAAACTTATGCAAAGTTTGATGTGCCCCGAAAGAAATGCAGAAGGAAAAGTGACAAATGTTTGTCCTACAGATTAATAACTAGGGGAATTGCAGCAATTGCAGGGCATGCATTATAGTTTGTTTTCTTTCTTTTTTTTTTTTTTACTTTTAATGACATCTGAAAACCAAGCATTCCTTTCTTGGTCCATTTTACAGCGTCACAACAGTTTATATTTTTTTTTATCTATCACATAAAATTTCACTAAAATACATGAAAATGTGATGATGAAAAATGACAAAATGTAAGAAAAGCCTAGGAATACAAATACATTTACAAGGCACAGTAAATTACCATCAGCTTACATTTCTGATGCAAACTGGAAAGTGGAACTGATACAACTATTTAAATTGCACTTCATTATGGGTAATTTTGTGATAAAATGGAAAATGTAAGAGTGTGATATAGGTTGAGTGGTAGAAAAAGAATGAGGAAAAAAAAAATCCCCATCTGCTTTCATCAATACAATGATTATTCTGCTCCTGTGGTTTCCTTATATGCACGGTACTTGTAGATGATGCGGTTATGACCGCACACTCTGGCTGCTGCTTCTCCTATGTGTGCGTGTGTGTGTATGTGTGTGTAGATGGGCGTGCGTGCGCATGTAAGGCAGACAACCCACAAGTCTGAAAGATGAGACAAAACAACATTCTTCCTTTGTGAGGCGATGAATAATGAGCTACAACAAGTATTTGAAAATGAGCCATAATGCAGTTCTTTATTCAGACAGAGTTTACCGCAAACCTATTTGAAGAGGCCAAGGTGATCAGGACGCCGTATTCAGAGCACATTTATTTTGGCTCCCTTGTAGTTGTCATTGTGGCCACAGGGGGTGCTGCTGTCCTCCGCAGTGTCAAACTGCAATGATGTATGGGGAAAGTAGCACAAAGAGGAGATTGTTGGGCATCCAGTGTGTTTTTGTGACATGCAAAAAAAAAAAAACTCAAAACAAGCAAAACAAAACAAATCCAGATAAGACGCACGACGTGGATGCACGTCGCTCGTTGTTGAAACCACCTGCTTGTCTTTAAAACCGGAAATTTACAGCAGGATTCTGGGACAGGGTGGATCCTCGTTCAAAACTGGTGCAGCACGGGAACCAAATCAGGTTGCTAGTTTGAGAGAAAGGAAGCCTGAAAAGAGAGGAGAAAGAATGAAACCTTCTGTTGATTTAAAGGTAAGCAGGAGTTATTTGAAATCTGACCTGACTGGGGAGGTGGTGGGTGATAATGGGTGTGGGTGGCAACAGCTGAGCACCCCCCCCGCACCCCTCCCCCAGCACCCCCCAATCTCCCTCTGCCTATGTATGTAGTCCCCTTTTCGCCCCGACCGCAGCATGCCTGAGCACCTCTCCAGCTTTTCAGCCGTCAATCACCACCTCACCCCCCACCTCCTCCTTCTTACCGCTGCTGTCCACCTAATCCTCAAGGTATTTTCAGAAAGAGAGAGAGGGAAAGAGAAAGAGAGAGAGCAAGAGAGAGAGAGCACCTGGGGGTAATGTCCCAGTGTGGTGGAATCCAGGAACACGCCCTGCAAGAAAAATACACAGATGCACACGGGCAAACAGAGCATCAGAGTCAATCTTCCCACAGACTCTCTTCTGCCCACACACACACACACACACACACACACACACACACACACACACACACACACACACACACACACACACACACACACACACACACACACACACACACACAGCACTTCTTTCATCTAAAAACTTGAAACATACTCCCGATACAGAATGAAAATCCCAGTGCACCGACAGATGGATTCTTTTTAGATGTTTTTTTTTTTTTTTTTTTTTTTAAACCCTGGCATGAGTTAAAACAAAAACAAGTATCAAAGCACAAACAGACACAGGCAACCACATGCACTGACTCTTCATACGCGGCTGCTTGTACGGACACATCCATGTTGGCAGTGGTGTCGTTCTCAGGGGCGAAAGGGGGGTGCGTTTAGTTGAAGCTCGTTGTCAGGCCTGAAACAAGGCTCTAGCCAAAGACTGCTGTGAGAGCTAGCTTCAACTCAGCTCAATTATACGCGTTTTGCTTTTTCTTTTTTTTAGCTGTGATCACTTCAATAATTAGACATGAGTATGTTGTTCCTTTGCCGATTGTCATTGATTTCAAAAAGGATTCGTACGATGAAATGTTTTGCATTTTGTCATGTTGTAAACCTTTATGTGGTAGTCCAATATGTAAAATGATTTCCTAAACTTTTTATTTAAAAAAACACAAACAAACCTATAAACAGATGTATACTCTGGCACCTCAAAATAAAACCCAGTGCCACAGACTGCTTTTAAAAAGTCATCTTGTTATTTAGGCAACACCGATTGTAATTTAATCTCCTCCTGAATACAGTTGTCCTGTCATGAACTGGAGGAGCTGCAGAAATCCACTGCTCAGGACTGAGAGGACATATATCAGTGGAAAACTCCATGACTCTGGCTCTAGAAGAAGCCTGGGAAAACAAAAGCCATTATTGAAAGAAAGCCGCAAAAACATATGGCGGAAGGCACCATGTTTAGAGGAGACTAAAACGAAACTTTTTGAATTGGCAATGGAAATCAAGCTGAATGCAACAAAACATGACAGTGTCATTCTGTCTGAGTTTTTTTCCTTTAGCGGGGATGAGAAAGTTGGTTAAAGTGGATGGAGGAAATTGATGGAGCTTAACGCAGGGAAATCCTGATCGAGCCAGCAAAGACAAAACAGTAGAAAAACTGGTGGCCACATAACCCCAAAAGACTTGCAGCTGTTCGTCTGTCCCACAGACACAACAATTCAATTTGTCGATGTGAAAAAAAAAAAAACGTAAAGGGATATGATTTTGTAAAGCGCCCTACAGTAATTGGGACAATGATTAAAAATTTCAGTGCAGATTTACTACGATGTTTTAATATACGCTTCTTTTCTCAAGAAACAGATTGATTCCAAAAACTCTTTAACTCTTCAGCACTCCATCATAGTTTCCACTTGAAATTGTGGCAGCTCAGTGGAAAACTTTATCAGCTTTTAAAACATCCCATTGCTGGATCTCTTGACAAGGAATGTTACAAGTCATTTTGCTGACAGCAGTCTCATTCCCAGCTCTCTTAAAGCCTTGCTGGGAAGACAAAGGGACTTGGTCTGGACATTCCCCAGACTCTGTTTTTCTTTTCCTTCCACTTTTTTTTTTTTTTTTTTTTCTTGAAAAGTTGTCCTAACAGTCCTGTTCATTGTTGTCAGGCCTGTCTGAAGGCTATCCTGTGAAAATACCTTCTACATGCAGGGCACCGTGGTTATTTATGTGGGTTTCTGAGCTTAATGTACTGAGCTCCATCTTCTTTCTCAGCTTCAGCGCTCTGTATTTGAAGCCAGTGAGAGACAGACGCCAACCTTTGTCAGGCGTGCATTACTGCGCCGACCTGTCGGGGCACCTCCAGTAACGACGCTCGGTTTTGGCACAGGAGTGTCTTTGGAAATACCTGTTCTGCACAGAGCTGGGAAGAGGTCGAAGCTGGAAGGAACGGAGTGAACTGGCCGCCATTTTTTTTTCCTCCCCGATGTCATTAAAAGTAGGAAGATGGCCCAGGAAATATGAGTCATGTGACCATGTGGGTGTGATTTCCGTCCCTGCCGTCCATATATCTGAATGAATGTGCTCCATCATCCGTGAGACGGTCTGACGGCTCCTTTGTGCAGTTTGTAACAGAGACTGTTATCAGTTTATCCCTGTCATTACGAGAGTCCTTCACACAAACAGTTGGGAGTCCATTAAGGCAGCTTACGGTGTGATAACATCGTCACTGAGCCCTGAAACACCGCTTTAAGCTTTTGCCAATCATGGCGAGAGCTCAGCCCCCCCCCAAGTCAACCACAGGGATGTTTTGAAAAGTTAGCAGGTCATTTCCCTCAGCTCATATGGCCTGGCCCAAAAATCTCAACCCCTTCAAAGAGTTCTGACTTTCCCCCTCCCAATGTAATTTGTCGGGTTACGCTAAATAAAAAAAAACAAACAACAACATAGATGAGAGGTCCAGTTGTGAATGACGGAGGAGTGGAATAAAAAGGATCTTATTAATAGAATGGAATGAAAAGCTTGTTGAAACCTGTACAGAAAGCGGCTCAGCTGTGCCTCTGGTGGAGGCGAGGGGACAAGTCGTTGTAGTGCACAAAGAGCAAACAACACAAAACTAAAAGCAGGCGGAGAGTCCTTACCGCAGCAAAATCATCCCCATGTAACACTCACACTTGTATGAAGGATCCTTTCTGATGGGATTTGTTGTATGAAAACGCTTAGGTGGCGGAGAGAGACTACAAATGGGAGGACTTCTCCCTCGGAGGCAAAGCAGAGCACAGACGGCACATTGTAGCACATTATTTATTTTCTTAAGTGCTTGGTTTCAGCCTGCCACTACCAGGGGTGGTGAAGTTCTTGTTGATGTAGGCTAAGATATGTCTGAATGCACATGTCCGTGGTTCGGTGGGCGAGGTGTATATTTGGAAAAAGACAGGGAGATGGAAGAGAAAGTGATTTATGTAAGGAAATAAAAATATGGTCACAGCTCTGCTACTTCTCACATGCAGGTAGAAACGTCTTTACACTGTCAAGGAATGACACGTTTATTTTGAAACAGAAAGAGGCAGCAGGTTGGATATGAGTAGTCACCTTCCTGTTTGCTCTTGAGAGCGAAATTAATCTGGGTCTACGGGACCAGTTTAAAGGAAACATCACAAGGCCATAAACACAGAAGACAATAACATATAAGATAACAATATAACACTGAGGTGAAATTCATCTAATGCAGCTTGCAAAGATATTCACTTTAAAAAACTTTAATATATTTTAATATATTTTATTGCTGTTTTGTATGATACATTAACACACAGTAATGCACCATTTTGAAGTGAAATGAAAATAAATGTTTTCAATTTCTGTACTGATATAAATCTGAAAATTGAGGCCAATATTTTTCACTCGCCCACCTTTAGTCAGTACTTTATAGAACCACTGTCTCCTGCCTGCAGTTAGAGCCAGGCCTGTCATTAACCATCCAGCAAAATTAACAGATTTTGATGGATGGTAAATTGTCCCAGAGATTATTGCAATAAACTGTAATATTGTTGTCGTCAGGCCATTTTCACTTAATAAGACTAATAAACTTTTTATAGTAAAATTTTCTAAAGAACACTTTGCACTTGCGCTGGAACACATTTTAAATATCCAAAATAAAACACAATCAAAAGTAACACTGAAGGGTGTGCTGTGGTGGCGTAGGGGTTTAGCTCAACCCACGTATGGCGGCCTTAGTCCTCGACGCGGCCGTTGCGGGTTCGACCCAAATTTGCCCCATGTCGTCCCCTCTTTCCTATCAGCCTGCTTTCAAAAAATACGGGCCGCTAGAGCCAACAAAATCCTTAGAGGAAGAAAAAATAAAAATACAGAATACCTGTACCATAGATAAAATGAATTCTTAGGCTTCTGTAGCCAAATTGCTCTTCAAAAAATATTAATCATCAGAATGGAAATGACCAAGTTCATTTCACCATGCGATTAATTGATCAATTGCTTATTAAGTTGCTTATTTTGTCAGGCTTAGTTAGAACCGTGAGTCTTTTGGGGTTTTACACATCTACAGGGTCATATTTGTGCTCACTCAGGTTGGACTTCAATTGGATTTAGGTTTAGGACTTTAACTTGGCCATTCAAACACATGAAGATGGTTTGATCAAAACCACGGCTGTACAATGCTATTCAGCAACTTTTGAAAGCATGCCAGCTCCAAACGCACCTGGAGGACTGGATTTGAGCGGCCCAGGTCTTCAGCCTTCCACTTCTTGCAGCTCTCTCTCTGTGTTTATGACAGTTGTTCTGGTGGAGGATGAACCTGTGCATAAACTGCAGGCCTTTTGTTGCCACTTACAAGTTTTCTTCCAGGATCGCGTTGTATTTAGGGGCATCAAACTTCCCACGAACTCTGACCAGGCAGCCAGTGGATATCTAAGTAAAAACATAGTAAAGTTTTATTCAGTTATTGTAGCCAATAACAAAATCACAGTGATGTAACCTGGCCCACTGACTCTGAGAACACCATGTTTACGGCATTTGAAGAAGAGAATAAGATGATTGCTTTCCTAAATACTTTATCAATCATCTTCTTTTTTTTTTATCATTTGCATCAGCAGTGTCATTATTAGGAGCTCACAATTTGAACACAAATTGAATTATTTGAACAGTCCAAGCCAGCTTAAATGAAACTTTGTCTAATAAAAAAAACTACAAAAATTGAACTTCTTCTATTACTAAATGGCTTTAAGTGTTTGCCCCTTATTTGAGTAGTTTGTTTTCTGTTTCCACCCAACGAATCCGACTAAATAATACTCTTAGATTCTGGTTTGGACTGCTATTAGTGCCAGCACTTCATCAGAGAAACCATTGTTCCTTTTCCCACTCCTCTCTGGGATTTCTGCTCCTGTGACCACGATCTACATGGCAAATTAGCAATGCTGCGGCTGCAGGGTTTGTGTGTGTCGCTGTTCGATGACTGCATGTGTGGAGCTGTTTGGATGCATCCCTGACCTATCAGTGAAATGTCTTTAATAAACAGCTCAGCATCATCTGACAGCCCTGCTTTCATCTCCCCGGGCAACCACCAGCGTCAAGATGACAGCTCTCTACATCTTTTTTTTCCCCCCTGAAATCCGTTTGAGAATGTTTACATAAAGAGTAGGAAAAGCAACATATTGACACTTGGATAAAGAATATAGATACACCAACCAGGCACTTTAAGACTAAGACCCATTTCCATTTTTTGTTTGTGTTTTTTAAAGTCTAATTTGTCTATCTGAATTCTTTGTTCCTAAGGAGTGCAACTCATAACAGAAAAAGTGGTGGTTTTGAACGAGAGTCACAATAGAATCCATATTTGTGCATCAAAGCTTATGTCATAGGCTGTTTGAAGAATGAATTTCCGCATCGAAACACCTGCTGTTGGTCAATGACGTAAAAGCCTGAAAATGGTGGGCAGTGTTATTTCTGACAATTCGGGGAAACTGATTCTGATAAAGAAAATTATGAAGAAATTTGAAAGCAAACACTAGCTTTCAAATGATGTAATCTGAAAAGTTCAGATTACACAATTTACACATTAAGCAGTACATAGTAAGCCCAACAGAATAAACCTTCATAGAGGCAAATAAGATGATGAACAAAGACATCTGGAATGACGTACACAACTGACATGTTGCTGTTCAGTTGCTGTTACAACTAACAGCAACTGAATCATTAGACGCTTTCTTAATACAGTAATTTTAACCCAGTTCTATAGAAAGCCATTAATAGCTATAATATGGCACTTTATGCAGGCTCTTCATTTTATTTAAAATATAATTATATAAATAAAGAATATAAATATAGATGTAAAAAATATAAATAAAACTTGTGGGTTGTGCATAATTTTAACTCTTGCTAAAAAGTAAAATGAATAATGAACGTTGTAGGGTTTTTAATAAGATGTGGTTCTGAGTATTTCATCTGAAAAGGGCATTTAGTTAGTGAAAAAGAGAGCAAGACAGGTTCTCAAGAATTTTGTTGCACATTACATGTTTTTATCATTTTCTTTGTGTGTCATTTTATCTGTTTGTCTATTTCGGGTGATATTTACCATTCTTTCCTTCCTACAAGTTTTTTGTACACATTTCAAACTAAAGAGAGCACTTGTGCTTTTGGCTGTTTTCTTGTATGCCACTGATGTCTATTCAAAATGCTTTTTTTTTTTCAATGGAGTGTCATTGAATTTCTTTTTTCAATGTTAAGCTTCAGAGTTTCGCATGTTGCTGTTTTCCACTAGAGAAAGATTATTTTTCACTGATAGTAAAATGATCAATGTCCACATATGGAATGGAAAAAAGTTTTGATGACAATTTAATGACTTAGCAAAAATAATCGGTCGCAATGTTGCTGCCAGCTTTTATTATCTGTTGAATATTATCGCATCTTTTCCCACAAACAAAGATGTAGTTTGCATTGACCATTTGCTGCTCTGACTTTACCCATTCAAATCCTTTCATTTAAAATGTCCTCGCCTTTTTAAAATTCCTCTTTTGATTTTTGTCTTTACTTCTTTTTTTTTTAGCTTCTTTCATCTCTGTGCTATCTCGAGCCAACTTTCCCTGAATTCTGCAAACGCCTTGCAGCTTTTACATGAGTCAAGGCAGTGCGCACACTCGAGTGTGCCTGATGCACGCCTGCGGGTTTGAAAAGTCTGCAAGGGGGGATTGCTGGTGAGCCAGAGGCAGCAGAGTGTTCTTAGACATGATGACAGATGAAGATAAAGAGGCTACTATTAAAAATGGGAGGGGGTATATTCATTGCCTTTTGAGAGCAAATGCAATGAAGTGAATGTGCAAGGGCGAGAACGAAGAGTTTTTTTAAGGTGCGGTGGGTGAGTCCACGGGAACAATATAAATGCGTGGGGCCGTGGCGGAGCGGGTGTTGGGGTCGGGGTGCTTTGGCTGAACAGCAATGAGATCTGTCACTTCTCCTGCGATTAAAAAAAAAAAAACAAGGGCAGCATAAGGTCATAGCAAGGCAGATAGAGACAGAGAAAGAGTGGAAAATACTTCTCTGAAAGATGGCCAAGGCTGATAGCTGTCTGAAAAGTAGCGTTGTGGTGGAACCAGCATGTGAACTGAGGCAAACATGGCAGCTTATAAGACTAGAGCGCTCTATCTGTCTGTCTCTCTCTCTCTCTTTCCCTTCTCTCTCTTTCTCTTTATCAGCAGTGTGACACTTTCTATACAAATAGATGAGAATGAAGCTGATGACTGGATAAGGGGTTTTGCTGTGTGTATGATAAATGTGAAGGCTATGCATTAAGTAAAAAATAAAAAAAGAACACTTAGACTAGATTAAATTCAATGTCTGTATATGTTGCAATCGAAAAGCACTGTGTTTGATATGTCTGGCTCCGTGCTTTTCAATCATTTATTTGGCAGTTTGAATGAACCTTCACCATCCTAAATGCTTACAGCTGATTTAAATCGAAGTGATTAAGATTGCAAAGCTGAGAGAGACGAGTGGGGATGTCCTGATGATAGAAAAGGAAGAAAATAGTCAGAAAAATTTGGTTTTATCATAATCAACATCGTCATTGCAAAATTCAACAGCTATAGTCCAGTTTTATGTTTCTTGAATGTTGTGGACAATAAAAGTAAAAGGAAATGAGTTCCTTATCAAAAATGACAGTGTTTGTCTCAGTAAATATATTAATAATATATTTATTGATTGGTAGCAACCCAACATATTCAACATAAATAGACATCAATCATCCTTGGTCAATGGACACTGGAGACACTTACTGAAATTTATTTAATACTTAAATAAAGGCTTTTTTTTTTGGTTTCAGTGTATCTCCTGTATGAACAAACTAGTTGCATGCATAGATTTACAACTGGACTTTTATCAGGTGATTGGGACATTCTTGCATCTTTATTTCTTCTCTCCGTTCATTCTTAAATTATAAGATGTCAGACTGTGCCATTTTCTGGAAAATAGTTCCATTGTATTTCAACCATCTTGCCAACTCCAAACTTCACTATTGGAAGGTTTTTAGTGCAATGCCCAAAGGCATTTCTGTTCAAAACATGCCATGTGGAATGACATCCAGAGAGTGAAACTTTTCTCTCATCTCACCAGATTGCATTTCTCCACTTTTCGACAAGCTTCAAAAACTTTTTCTTCAGCAATGAAGTGTTGTGCAGTGAACAGGCATAGAGAATCTGGTTGTTGTGCACACTACTTTAAGGAGGTTTTTTTAACCTGCATTTTCCAATTCTTTGCCTTTCTGAAGCTCGCCTGATTCTTCAGAAACTACTCAAAAAATGTTTTTGTTCCCTTGTAAAAATTCTTTCATTGAGAGCACCAAGGTGGCTTGTTTACGGGAAAATCACTGTCTTTTTTCTTTTGCATCACAGCCACAGCCGTGCTCACTGTAACGTCTGGTAGATTATTATATATTTAACCAAAAGCATGAGCTTGGCTGGCTAAAATGAGGTTGTAAAGGTTTGAGAGAGTCCTCTTTTATCCGTCATGACATGCCTCTCGTGTGAAGCCTTTTTGAAGGTCATTAAAAAAAAGGACAGAATCAGCTCATATTAATTTGCCCTGTTAAGGAGAGGGATTTCTTTCTATATGTGTTCATGTTTTAGTTTCTTGGCTTTTTAAGCTCTTTATTTTCCACATCTATGCATTTGTATGTGCAGTCATTATCCACATTAGTTGATAATCTTGTGTCAGTATCTGCATTGGAAGAAAAATATTTACAAGTTCAGCACCTACTTCCTCGGCTGCATTTTTCCTGTTTAGTAAAAAAAAGACAAAGCATATGGCTTTTCGTAAATGTCAATGCAATCTGGTTCTTGCACATTATCAGTCCGACCGTGTTGGAATTGAGTCCATCGTCTCCAGTTATGTGCTTCTGCAAGTCCACACACTGGACACTTGCCAAATTAAAAAAAAAATAAATAAATAAAAATGCCTACATTCCTCTTTCAAAGTCGCTATGCTGCTTTAAAGCGGGGGGCTCGTTTTTATTACCTCACACAAAACTGAGTTTTTTACGGTTTGGCTGAAAGCTGAATGGCTGTATACAGAGGAAGTGGCAACAATGTGTTGTATATGTCTTATCTGTAATTGGCATCAGCGTGTGAGACGGTAGTAAACCTGATTTTCCTGGGCTGCTGCTCACGTGCAGCTAAATGCAGACTTTGTCCAGCTGTCCTTTCTGTGAAACTAAATTAAAAGCAAATGCTGTTTCTGCTCAAAAAAGATTTTCAGTGCTTTCTTGTTAAAATTTCTCATATTCGACTCATTCGAGGGTAGGAGCCAACACAAAATGACCGGCAATTTGGCAGTTGGTGAAAATGAGATATTTCCCAAAAAAAAAACAACCCAGAAATGAATACAGAGAACTTTGTCAACTAAAACAAATCACGCAGTCAGGAAAAAATGGCCGTGGGGAACTTGATGAAATGGAGAGCATTCGCAGAAACAGAAGGGGAGAGAGAGAGAGGAAAAAAAAAAAAAAAAACAAACGAAGAATTAAAGGAAAAAAGAGATGGAGAGACTTGTGAGCCAGATTTGGGGAGAGAAAGAGGGAGGGCAGGATAAGTTTGGGGGGAAAGTTAGTGGCCCTGTGGGGGTTTCTTCTGGAGTTCAACCTCTCTGGCTGGGGAAGGAAGGGGAGGAAGGAGGGGGAGGGAGGGGGAAGCAGGGAACAACCTGGGTCAGCAGCAGTATGGAGCATGTGTAGATTAGATGTCTGAACTCGCTCTGCAAACTCTCCAAAGCCCTGAAAGACTTGCACCGCTCCTAGCTGGTTGCCAATAAGATGGAAACCTGTGGGGCTAGTTGTCTCGGTTACCGCCTCAAAGACCATCAAAAGAAAGGTTAAAAAACACAGGAATTGACAAGGCTCCATAAATCTAAAAAAAAACAAAAAAAAAAAAACAACACAAAACAGAGGAGTCTCTAGTGTGAGTGCATGATAAAAAAAAGTGATAGTGTTGCAGCTCGCCAGTCCAAAAATCTATTACATAGAACTTTTTGAGCACCTGGGAATTATCCAGTTTTGGGTTCCCAGAATCCTGGATGAAATTAGCTGCTGGGCAAGAAAAAAAAAACGCAAGGCAGAAAGGAGACGAATAGATGAGAAAAGAATGCAGGTTTAATAAATTGTGTAAGTTGGTTGACAGTGGGGACGAGCGATATGGGCGCGAAATTTTCTCGCAGCATTTTTGTGATCTGGCGAGAACAGTCAAAAGTGACGATGCAAAACATTTAAAGAGAATAATATCAGAGCCCAACAAAAACAAATACTGCTTCAAAATAAACCTATCAATTTTAAAATAAACATTGTGTTCATGACACCATTTATAAATAGTAACTCTGAACAACCAGACAGCACATTATATGAAAGCAGAAGGATAAATACTGATACTTCCTAATGCTTTCATGAAACTAACACTGGAAAAAAAAAAAAATAGCAGTAAGAATCACAAACCCAACCAAAATGTGCATTTGTAGAATAAAGATGATTAGAGCTTATTGCAAAATTAACACTTCTAATTGTGTTATATATATATATATATATATATATATATATATATATATATATATATATATGTATATATATATATATATATATATGTATATGTGTGTGTGTGTGTTTGTGTGTGTCTGGCAAACTTTTAGCCTCTCAATCAATGAAGGGGCTTAAAACTGAGAGGCAGGAATGAGAAAAGAAGAAGAAGAAAAAGAAAAAAAAAGCTGCAACATCACTGATGGAAGCAGTTTGTCATCCAACCTAAACGCTTTTGCTCTTGTCGTCATAAAAGCCTGCTTTTTTTTTATGACCTGACAGCTGTACGAAGAAACGCATAAAAACTGCTGATGCTGTTTACTGTCAGACGGAACAAAAGCGCTCTTTAAACGCGCGCTTGTCCTCCGTGCGATGAGCGCGCGGCCTGCATTTCTGTGCGCGGCAGACTTACAGGAGACAAGCCAGTCGCTTTTTGGGGGGTAAACAAACAACCGAGACGAAAATCGATCAAAGTGGCCAGAAATGAAAAAAGAGGGGAAAAAAAATGCATGGTACTTTCATCAGACAGGGATCGAGTGAAGTGTTAGAATGAAAGAAAGGAGGGAGGGGTGGGGGTAAGGAGTGAGGGCACAGTGTGTTTATGGAGAGTGTGGCCCGCAGCACAGATTGACAGGAAATGGGTGTCTTTTTTTTTTTTTTTTTGCCTTCTGGGCTGTACCACTTGTACCGGTTTGACAGGGGCGGCGATGAATGCGCAGAGCTCGCAGAGTCAGCCTGATCTATTATCATGCGTCTCCAGTTGTATCAGGATGTTTTGCTCCAGACTCCATCAGTCCCGCTGAGCAACAGTTAGGATGGGCTACTGGCTTGTTTTTTTTTATTTATTTATTTTTTTATTGACCGTGGCCTGCATATTGATCCCCCTCTTTCCCCTCGCCTGATTTACTGTCGCTGCTTTTTTTCTTCCCTTTTTTAAAAAAAAAAAAATTGAACTCCTTCCATCGATGTCTTTTTAACGGTGAGCGTGATAGAAGGTGGCAAGCACGTCGCGGCGGAAACGCAAATGACGTCTACGCGTCAAAAAACAAAAAAAAAAAAAAACAAAACAAAAAAACCCGTCCCACGTCCCTGTTGCCGTCCGCGTCCCTCGCGTCGGCTTCGCTTCGGCGAGTATAAATCACGAATAAGGTCAAGCGAGCCTGCGAGGAGCGTGACCAGCACATGGCGTGTTTGTATATCGGAGGTATTTGTCTGTGTAAATGCACTGCTGGGATTGAGCAAGGCAGCCCGTCATTCATCACTGTAGAAGTACTTCCTGAGGGTGAGGGTGAGGGGGGGAGGCAGAAAGCGGTGCCCCGTCCTCTGTTCCCTGGAGCAGACAGAGAGGAGGGAGAGACCCCCCCCTCTCCCCTCCTGGCATCTGGTTTCTGGGTTCAGCCACATCACAATGTTCCTCCTCTCTTCTCTGTCTCTTTCTATGTCTCGGACTCTCTCTTTGACAAGCACATACACACCAGGCCTGTGGCTGGGGGCTTTAATATGGTTATGATTAGAGACGGGGGTGAAGGGGGGGGCTCGGTAAAGGGAGAGAGAAGGGGCTCATATTTACTGCAGAAAACTGGGGGAGGTGCCGTGTGGAGCAGATCTGAATTGAAGATGCTTGCGGGGAAAAAGAAAAAGAGGTGTGTGTGTGTGTGTGTGTGTGTGTGTGTGTGTGTGTGTGTGTGTGTGTGTGTGTGTGGCACGAACGCAGCGCAGGCATTCGGGGATAAAGTTTTGCCCTTTGAGCAGATCGGTCGCTCCTCTTCTCGCAGGCTCCGCTTGCCGGACAGCACCCATCACCCCTCCCTCCCTCCCCCCCCCCCTCCTCTCTCCCTCCCCTCCTTCTCGGCTCCTCTGCTTCTTCCCCGCCTCCTCTGGCATTCTCTCCGACTCTCTCCGCCCCCTCTCAGAGCGTCACGCCGAGGCAGTTGGTTCGCTCCGCCGTGTCTGGGGCTCGGCGAGAACTCTGAGAGGCTGTTATTTAGGTCTGTTACAGCGCGCCGAGCAGGGGAGGGGGGACAGGCAGAGAGATCGGCCCTCAGGAACCAGATCTGCATTCCAGCCGGGACGGGGAAAAAAAAAAAAAAAGTGGGGTGGCGGTGGGGCGGTGTGTGTGGAGGGAGAGAGAGAGAGAGAGAGAGAGAGAGAGAGAGAGAGAGAGAGAGAGAGAGAGAGAGAAAGCTCGGTCGGCATCTGCAAGGGATAGAGAGTGACAGCGAAGGAGAAGTTGAAAGGGGAGGGAAGCGGGTCCAGATAGCTGCGGCAGGTTGTGTTGTTGTCACAGCCTCGGTGAGTGACGTGAGCAGTGGAAGCGGGACCGGCAGCGGCAGGCGGTTCAGGACTGAGCCTTGTAGTGATTTGCGCTGAGGGTTTGCGGGGCGTCGGGGGTTAGGGGGTTAAACATGTTTGACTGCATGGAAGCCCTGGGAATGGGCCCCCGTCAGCTCTATGATGTCACCAGCCGCGGTGCGTGCATGCTGCGGAAGGCGAGCCCCTTCTTCCCGGCGTTGGACCCCTTCGCCTGGACGGGCAGTGCCAGTGTTCAGTGTAAGTGGCTCCCAGCTTGGCTGCATGTGTGACATACTCCATTCTTTCTACTTCTCTCTCTCTCTCTTTCTCTCTCTCTCTCTGTCCCCCACACATACACACCAGACACACACTCCCTTCTTGTTGCTGTCTTGTTTACCCCTCAGGGCTCGACTGAGGGGGCTGCTGTCAGGGGGCTGCAGAGCAGGACAGGAAAAGACTGGGACAGACAGTCTCTTCTTTCCTTTCCTCTCTTAGCGGGCAGCTTTGGCTGCTCGGAGATTAAAACAGAAAACTTTCCACGGGGATGCTGCGTTGAAAGAGCTCGCTGTGTTTATTTACTTTGGTGACCTCATGAGAGTCAAGTTCCAAGAGCCACTTGAGGTTTGAACTTGCCTCGTCAAAGTAGAGTGACAGGAAGCAAATTCCTCTTAAGAAACTATTCCCTACTGTCGCTCATGACAGTTTTCTGAAGCAGTACCGTCTTTGGGAGTTCTGATCTGCCTCTTTATGGGTCTTTATGGGTCAGGGATTTGGTTTGCACTTATGGGAAGCCAAACAGCCTCGAATTAATAAGTTGATGAATTATTTAGGGAATAAATTAATGAAGAAATAGGAGCACACACACAAAGTCCTGACAAAGCAAAGGGGCCAGCTCTCTCCGCTCTCTATCTCCCTGTCGGACTTAAGAAAAGCCTCTGTCACTTAAGCCAACCGGGGTCCATTTTCTCTACAACCTTCGGTGTGGCTACTACTGCCATGTGAGTGTGTGATAGTTGGGGAAAAAACACAATAGGTGTAAGTGTGTGTGTGTGGGGGGTTATGATAGTGGAAAGCATTTAAGAATGTATGAAAAGCTGGAGGTGATGGGGGACCTTTCTCTCTCTCTCTCTCTCTCTTTTTTTTTCTTTCTTGCTTTCTTCTGCGAGCTTATCCTTCTGCTTTTTGTTCCTCGTTACTGCGTCTCGGTGGGGGGAGTCATCCGTCTTCATTAATCGTGAAGACACCAGCATTTCAGTGGCCGTCATGCACACTGGCTGAGCTTTAATGAAGACGGATGCCCTGTCAGCGGAGGCTGAGGCCAGAGGGGACTCGAGCCAAGCCCCGGCCTGCTCTGCTACAGCTAAGCAAATCCCAGATCATAACAAGACGACTTTTTGTTTATTTAATCAGGCCTCCCTGTTTTGATCTACTCTCACACTCGGGGGGCCCATTTAAAAGAACGCTGGCACTTTTCATATTTGGGTTTTCACTCTCTGTTCCCCCAAAGCGAAGGTGCAGGAAGTGCCAGGAAAGCTACCCCAAGGGCAGGAGAGCCAGGTCTAGCAGAGCGGAGCAAGTGGAGGCTGGTTTGGTGTACTGTTTCAAAAACCCTCTGTGCTCGGTAACCTTTGTAAACAAGGCTGCCCCATCACCACACAACAAGCCATAATGCCTCTCTCTGCCGAAGCGGTTGCTCCTCATTGTCCTCATCAATGAGGCTGATGAATTGATGTTTGAGTCTGATATCTCATTAAGTTCGGCCAGCTGCAGCACAACAGAGGGACCTGCCTGGGTCCTTATGCCACACTCACAGAGGCATGATCCCTGCATACCAAATCAAGCGATGTTTTTTTTTTTTTTTCTCCTGAGAAGTCATTTGACCCTGATGCCGTGTGAAAAAAAACCTTTTTTTTTTAAAAAATTATTTTTTTTTTTTTTCTGTGACAAAGTGCACTAAAAATGTTTGTCCCACTAAATCTTCCAGCAGATGAGTGTAAGCTGTTTTGTCCCGGCAGTAAATCTGCAGTGGTGATAAGTGTCACTGACGCTTGGCTGTTAGCCAGGGACAATCGGCTGACTTAAAAGTGCATGGTAGGTTTTCCTGTTTTTGTCCTCAAGTAGGGAGACCTCAGTGTCAGGGGTTAGTCAGAGGCTACGGCCTGGCCAGTGTCAGGGTTGCTGCATGTGTGGCTCGCCGAGAAGTGGACCCTTTCAACCAGCCCGGCCTATGTAATGCTCCTAAGTGCCTTATGCCACAGAGCCTGGTACTACATCTGAGCTGCCCCCACACATGGGGGTAATGGACACTGATTTAGTCATATGTCAATGAGAACTGAATTAGTCAACTTCTAGGCAAGCCATTTGAGGGAGCCTATGCACACCAACCCCTTCACTGTCAATTTTCATTTGCTAGAAGAATGAGGCAATTACGCTTAGCCGTTGCGAGGGGTCAGAAAAAGGGAAAGTGTGTTTTTCTCATCGACACACGCCCGCAGCTCGACGTCTCTGCAACACAGTTTGGATATTCATTTTGATACTCTCATGAGCCTGAGTCGTAATGCCTCTAACACACTTCCACAGTCACACACACGCTCTCTTTGTTCCCGCCCTCTCCTCCCCCGATGCGCTGTTTGGAGGTGATCCGAGGGGCTAATTAAAATAAGGTTGTACATCTCGGCTTCGGCGGCCGAAGAAATAGGAGTTGCCTGTAACCGCTGGCACATTCTGGCCTGATAATTTTCTCTCCGATAGAAGTCTGCAGTTATTTCATTATAATTACAGAAGATTCAATTAAAAGATTAGGCAGCCCGGGGGGAGGGGGGATGAGGAGCTGGCTATATAGATAGCACTATCTTGCATGGGAGGATGTGTGTGTGCTTGTGTAAGAAAAAGTGGGAAATGCAAAGTAATACCATTTCAATTCTGTCAAGGAACTGCAACTATATTTATGTGCATATACATAAATGTTGTTAATCCTTTGAAGAGTAAACAAAACATGGTGTTGACGTTGGGATTAGTTCAGCTGGTCGGAGGGCTCCGATCCGTAACAGACAGACACAAGTAATAAAACTTGTTGCACTAAAAAGGGATTTAAAGGAAGAAGTCCATTAGGAGTACAAAAAAAAAAAAGAATCTCCTCTTTCTTTGTATTTTTAAAGTTTACTCAAGCAGTAACATTGTAAGTAGAGATGAACAGGTACCAGTTTTGTGGTTGACTTTGATCTTGATTTTTCTGTAACTGCCTTGGCCTGCTGATTCTGGCTGCCCTTCAGAAACTCCGATTCTAGAAGATGAAAGTACAGCAACTATTTTGTGGGCCTTTCAGCTGTGTGTGATCATTTATCATTTATAGGAGGAGAGGCAATATTACACTCTGTGTAAGAGAGAGAGAGAGAGAGAGAATGTAACATTGCGTGCAGCATCTCCTATTAATTCTTTTCTTTGTTAGCTTTGCTAAAAATAGCAATCTCTATGTATGTTCTCTTGGAACCTTATTACCTTGTTTCTGAGACTTCTCAAAGGCAACCAATATGCATATTAATCATGTTATTGCAATGGGATGCAAAGTGAGGCACTGTTACCTCGCAGCAAGAAGGTTCCGGGTTCAAATCCCTGCCTGAGGTCTTTCTGCATGTTCTCACTGTGCATGCTTCGACTCTCTCTGGGTACTCCGGCTTCCTCTCGTAGTCCAAAATCACGACGTGTCAGGTTGAACGGTCTTTCTTAATTATCCTCAGGTGTGAGTGTGTGTGTCTATGTTGCCCTGCGATGTACTGGCGACCTGTCCAGTTCCCACCCCTCTCGCCCAATGACAGCCGGAAATAGACACCAGGACCACCCTGTAGGGATAAGTGGCTTTAGATAATGGTTGAATGGATGGATTGTTTGTTGCAGCCTGGAAAATATGTTTGTAGCTTCAGGACCTTTTTCAGATTGACTTGAGTGGCACTGTCACACATCCCCGTTCGCAGATATGTCTCACCCCACAGCAACAGCCGAGCACATTAATGGGCAGAGCAGCCTAAAAATAAACAGTCTCAATCCTTGCAGTTGCTTCAAGTTTTTTTCTTTTTTTTTTTCTTGATCTCATTTTCATGTGAGGCTTTGCTTAAGCATGAACAAGATAAATTGTGTCTGCTCGCAAAATCCCATGCGTTAACCTATGGTGGTGTTTACATGTCTGTTGGGTGGACTGTGGGCACCCAGACTGCATGTCGAATGCAGAGGCAGACAATGTGCCAGGGCTGGATTCTTCCAAGTCTGTGCTGGAATCCCAGCTCTGCTCTAAAAGCAGTTTATAGCCTTCTCCGCAGCGTCAGTCGCACCGCTGTGAATAAAACCAATCAACCACGGTGTGGATGATAAATCGTGAACTGCTTGCTTGTGTTTTCCCGAAGTTTGTGGTGAGTTCTCTCCCCCTGCCCCCGAAAGAGTGTGTTTCACAAACTTCTTGATTCCATAACATTATGAGAAATCCTGCTCAGCTGATGGTTTGTGGTGGCCAAATGTTTTGAGTGGGGAGTAAAAATGTGAACTTTTGGGAGTTCTTTCACAATGTTTTGTTGGTTCAAGTTATTGTGGCAGCCCACTCCTACACCCATTTCTGGCTGCTGCCATTGTAGCTGTTTACTGAGAACAGCTCTCTGGCTGCCAAGCACGTTTTTCCTATGGACAAAGGCGTGGGCAGTTGGGCAAACGTTCTTGCGTTTGTGTGTGGGCTTCATTAGAACAAGCACCTGAGAGTTGCCCATGTGAGCATGTGCGAGGTTTGTTTATAGCGCATACATTTAAGCACTCGTGATAAATTGTGAGGTGAACGTTTCTGTCACCAACATGCTATTGACTGACAGCCAGGCTCAAATGTTGCTAAGGGCTTCAGTGTTATGAAAAAAAAAAAAAATGAAGGCCGGGACTGGAAACCCATGAGAGCATGACTGTCCTGCCTCTGTGTATGTGTGAATGGGTTGTGTTTACGCAGCCGACGGCACAGGGCAGGGAGTGGCGAGCGACTGGTGTTGGACAGCTATTATCTGAGCTCAGAGGTGGAGAGTGACGGGGAGGGATAGAGAAGGCCCGTTGGAGTTGTTTTTCCCTCGAACATTAGTCAAATTCTGCCAGTGTGTGTATGAGCAACTGCCATGAACATCCTTGTGGTAATGGTGCATTAGTTCATTTGTATATGCCAGCATTAGATGATTTGTTTGTGTATTTATGTGTGCGTTTCGGCACGAGCGAGCCTTTGATTGTATACTTTGGCTGTGAGGGGGAACAGGTGTGCACAAACCGACATGCCTGTAATTGTATGCTTGTAGCTGCTAGTTTGGGATGAGACGAATGGCACCAGAGAGTTTCGCAGATGCCCTCAAGTGCATCTTTAGGTGTTTCTCTTTGTTTCTGTTCAAGAGATATGGTTACTGAGAATAATCAAGTTGATTTAGGAAACAGGAAAATGTGACATAATGTAGGGAACCTTGTGTACATCTGGTTAGTGGTTAAAATTCTCCGTTTTTTTTTATTTTTTTTATTTTTTATGAATAAAATAGGTGGAATATGCAGGTAAAAATTTGAGGAGATTTTTTTAATCTGTGGTTTTGGGGTAGAAATGATCATGTTAACCTGTGTATCCCATTGAAGCACATTAGTTAAATTTCACCTTTGAAATTTAATAAATTAGTTGACTTCCAACTGTACATCCATCAAGTCCAGTCCAGACTCCTGCCAAACTATGAACTAGCTTCTAAAAGTTTTCTAACAAAAAGTATTATTATTATTATTTATTTTTTTGCTTTTGGTTGCAAGTTTGCCTGTCATTTCATTCTCACATTGCTTACAGATTCTGTTTTCTCGATCATCTTTTTTATTATGTGCCATAAGCTCAGAATGTCACCAGATAAACTATTTAAATGCTAATGTGGCCGAATGTTTTCTTCCAGCCTAACAGTGTCTTTATTAGGTAGCTGCATCTACACAACAGGGCAATAACTCAAGAACTATTTCCTGTCTTGCTTCATAGATTGGCCTGCAGGCTGCAATGACTGGTTGCAGACTTTTTAAACTACTCTCACAAGGAGGCATGTAAATCTATTCCCAGACAGCCACAGCTGAGATACACCGTTCACTGGCAAGAGCTGCCTCATAGCTCATGCAAGCTGGCTTGCTTGCATGTTTGACTGTAGCGTAAGCACTGTTGCTAAGCTCGAAAGAGCATGATTCAATGTTTGCTCTTTTGCAGAAACTTTCTCAACCATAACTCTTTCCACACATTCTAACTTTTACTATGTCCATATATTCATTCAGACTGCAATCTTCTTAGATAAAGACTGCAACTGGCCGAACCAATATCTGCTGCTAAATGCTACAAAAATGTATTGCTAGGAATTACTAAAACAAAGTATGTGTTGTTACTATGTTACTATGATTGAACACTTCATTTATACGCTGTTGTGCTTAAATAAGAGTAGACAATTATGATAGTTAGCTTCCACTACAAAAAGTTAGAATTTCATCAGCTTTGGCTGTTTTGTTTCTTTTTGTGTACCTGTGAATAGAAGTGTTAATTTATCTTCCGTTTACAGCATGAAGGCAACGACTCTGAAGTAATAAAACCAATGTTAACACACTCATTGATTCATTGAGCCGCCGTGGAAAATTATTTCTCTGAAGCAAAGACAAGTGGGGCATTATCACTCACATGTGACACACTCTCATGAGCAGGCACAGGGGAAAAAAAGCACATGCTCCTCAGTGGTTTCAAACAAGCTGATAATATATTTCCTCTGTAGCATGACCTGTAGCTGATTGAGAGTTTACAGTAAATGCCCTGCCATCAGACCTGAATTAAAACAGTGAGACGACAAACCAGAAAGAAAGCAGATTCCTCTTTTGTCTCAACAGAACTGTTGGTATTGTCTCAGTCAGCGGCGTATTCATGCATGTTAGAGCAGTGAATCATAAGCAAAAAAGAGCACACGTTCAACATTCTTTTTGTCAATTCCACATGCCAATTACCCACTTAACTTCCTGTTGCGACATCGTGGAGGAGGAAATGAATCACAGAATGGATTTAAATCTAGACACAATCGTCAGAGTTTTCGAAGTCTCCGCCCAGGCATGAAGTTGGGCAACTGGTTGGCGGTTGGTTGCGAAGCAAGAGTGAAAAACTTTCATGTACACGATTGCTCCACTGGGCCACTCAAAGCAGAAGTTTCTCAGGCGACTTCTACGTCCGATATGAGTCTACATCAGATGTAGTGCCCGTTTAGGGGACTGCCTCTATTGCCAGGAAAAAGAAAAACATCACAATGTATATGCAGGTCATAAATCACTCAGAGATGAGCTTTGCTGTCTATCTGTGTATTGTTTATTATAGCTTTATGAATGAAGGAGGGGGTAAATAATTTCCCCGGAGCATCTGCATTTGTGGGAAGGGCTCGTTCTCTGCTATGGGCGAGTGAGAATGCTCACTCGTAATATCAGGCTTTGTCTTTCCACGCTTTTTGACCACTTCCACCCTCGCCTCCAAAAAAAGTGCCGGAGTGAATACTACTGTTGTTGTTTACATTATCCTCCTTTCCCCTCACTTCCTCTGACAGAGCGAGGGCTGCAGCCACGGCTGGGCTACTTCTACTTTTGAAGGTTTCTATTGTTGCGGGGAGGAAGCAATAGCAATTGAACGAGCGCGAGTGGCCTTGCCAGAGACAGACAGGTGAGAGCCAGGCTGCAGATGGTGGGAGGAAGTCTGTGAGGACGAGAAAAAAAAAAAAAAAGAAAAAACAAAAAAACACCAAGGATCAAAGAGACAGGGTTTCCCTCGATGACTGCTCTCTCTCCTTTTCTCTCCTCGACTCGACTGTCTGCATGCCTGCGCTCCCCGTCCGCTTCCTTGCCTGGCCGCCAGTTATTCTGTCTTCCTGACATGATCAATGGCCCAGGCCAGTGCGGGGCTGCCAGGTTCGGGTTCACTCTCCAGTCACAGGAGGTGAGACGTGTTCCTCCCTGTCTTCTGGTGGGCAGATGAAGAGTCAGTTGGAGCTCACCGCAGGGACATGTGAGACAGATTTTTTCCACAGATCTGCACTTGACTGTCTGCTTTTTTTTTTTTTTTCCTTGCATGTGCCACTCATAAAAGGCCACCAACCAAAAAAAAAACAAAACAAAAAAAAAACCTTGATTGAAATCGTATTTCCTAGAATTTTCTCTCTCTTTTAAAGCCTCCTTCCCCGGGTTTTGTACAGGGACATTTGAAGGAAACGTTCCTCACCGAGGTTTTACAGGGGGACCGGCAGTTTGCGCGTTTGAAGCCAACTTGTGTTTCTTAAGTTGACAGGGTAGTGTGGTACAGGAAAAGAGGTGGGGTGGATTGTTGGTGGGGGAGCGGGCGGGTGTGGGCCGCCAAATGTCGGCTTGGCCGACTCCATCAAGAAAATATCAAAAGGTCCTTTATGAGGCGCTGTAAAGAAGAAAGGGTGTTTTGAAAGCGACCAACAGCCTGCAGGGGGTAATTCCACTTCTTAAAATGTGCCTCGAGGAGACATGCCTGTCCCACCTGCTGCCTTTGCCATGCTGCGCCATGTAAAGGTGTTTCTGTGTGGATAACAGAAAGTTTTCATAGGTGTTCTGGCAGCACTATGTGAGCTTGGTGGCTGGGCAGCTATGAGGCACAGCCAACATGTTTTACATGTATTAGTCAAGGACTTTCACATCTCTTCATCGTGCATGACTTTTAACGGTTATGGCAGAATGTTGTAAATGTCTGGAGGGTTTCCCCCAAGAAAAAAAATTTCACAGAAAAAAAGAAAAGTCAAACAATGGTTGACTTTAGTCTAAACAGCATAAAAACGTGAGGGAGACATAAATCAAGGTGAGAACTTACGGAGATATATTGATATCTACATGTGGTAAAAAAAAAAAAATGATCAAGGGTGATTTAATGGTCTTACCAAGTGAACTAAACACCTTTAGTACCTTACTTCGCAAATCCTCTTGCATTCTTTTTAAAAGGTGTTTGATTTGCAACTTTCAATTCTTCCAATACTTCACCCAAGAATCCAATGTTTCACAAACCTATTTGAAAGCCTGAACAGCGTTTGTGACCTGTAATAGAGCAGGAAGGTATGTGCAACAGCAAGGATTAAAGAGAAGTGACAGCAAATGCGGTGACGAAGATCCTCCGGAAAGACTGGTATTAAAAAGAGGAAGGAAACGTGCGTGTCGTGTGGGGCCCTGCAGAGAGAGACTCAGAGTGATGGCAGGAAGATGTGGGCAGAGAGTGGGAGACTGAAGTGCGCTGGCACCGCTGACTAGGGTGTGGTACTTTCTTTTCCTCTTTCACAAAGCTTGCTTCTTCATGGAAACCTTTTCGTGCGCTCATGGTCATTCAGTCAGTATCCTGCGGGGCTGCTGCCTCTGTCACGGAATGGAGAGCCAAGGGCAGCATCAAAGACCCCCACCTTTAAATGTGCCAGGGATTCTCACGGCCCACTGTTCACAATTCTTTCCCAATCTGCTGTCTGTCTGCTGCTACTGTCTGTCCAGTATCCCGAGCAACATGCAAGCCTTTCAGGATTTTAGTAAATGTAGACATGGGGGCTTTTCTTACCGTTGCACTGGATTCCAAGGAATATTTTGGTTACAAAGAGAAAGGAGAAATTTTTCGTGTTATTTAGGTCTTATTAAAAAGCTAAACATTTATTATGATTGATTAAATTGAATAAAGAGATTGAAATTTGAATATTTTTTTTGTACAGTTGTATCACGTGATAGAAAAGTTTTATTACTGCGTTAGTGTTCACCACTCAAAAGAAAATGTTTGTTTTTGCTGCTATTTTACCAGTTAAAGGATGTTTTCCTGATTTTTGAAGTCAGGTTTTTTTTTACTGTTACAAGCCTTTAATATGCTACCCTCAGTTGATATCTCGCTTCCCTTTTTCTTTTTGAACGAATCTCGATTGGTTGGTCCAATTGGCCAATGCTAAAGCTAAACATGGAAAGCAGACATGGAGGCACCAGTTGTCTTCCGGAGTGATTCACGCACTTAGGACGCAATATTGACATATTTTCATTCAGAGGAACTGTCAAGTGTAAAAGTTGCAGGAATGTGAAAATCAAATTCATTTAAACTGCATTTTTGTTTTCAAACTGCCTTGCTTTTTTCATTCAAGGGGCAGTACTATGTATTTTCCTGGCACATGGTGCCATTTTATAGCATGATCATGTTAACTTGAGTCATTCATGAGAGAATCAAAGCAATAATCACGGTGTGTTTTCGATGAGGGCATAACATTATAACATAATACAAGCCTCAAAAAAGTAATTTTTTCCTTTAGAAAAATAACCACGCAATGTCAATGTGGCTTTGGTTTAAGGGTTAGAAGAGATGAATTATTGCTTCTATAAATTGTTGGAGCATTTTTAAAGAGAAACCTGCTTTGGTTTAGCTCTTCATGGTCTAGCTGTTCATTTGGACTTACTGAATGAAGAGATCAAGAGAGTTAACTACTGCCAGTAAGATATGAACAGTTTGTAACCTTTTAGCTGATCCTCACAGCAAAAAAAAAAAAAAAAAAATCAGCTTTACACCTACAAACAGTAATGCATGGCTGAATGATTGAATGGAAAGCCCACTGAAAGCTTCAGCCTTTGCTCTAATAATAAATGACTTTGAATGGATCTGCGAGTATCATATGTTCTAAGAATAAGCCTTTGCATTCTCCGCACATTCAAAAACTTGGGAAAAAAAAAAAAAACTAAAAAAAAAAATTGTGACTATTGTGGACTATTGTGAAAGAAAACTTGTTACATTGCCAGAATGTCATATGCTGCTTCGCTAAGGAAAAGAAAAAATAGTTGTGTTGCAACACAAAACAGGAGCTGCACAGTCATGCCTTCGCTCACCATACATCACAGACACTCCCCTTTCTTTCCAACTGAGGGAACAGCAGGCAGCTTTCGTGCTCAAGAATGTTTCAAGTTTTTATACATGACCTCTTCCTGTTCTTTCCTCGCCTTTGGAATCTCTTTTATCCTGAATGCGGGCTGAATGGCACAGTTGACTTGACCTAGAATTTTATGCAATTGACCTAGTTGAAGTCACCTTCAGCTAAACAGTTATTTCTGTCATGTGCAGTCACATTTTACATCTAATGAGGTTGTGGGGAGTGATGTACTCCACATCCCACTCAGGCTGAAGCATTTAATGTTAGTGGGACAGATGGTTCGGTGTGTGTTGGTGCATGTGTTTCTTAGGTAGGGGGACTAGAGGATTAGGTCTGATCAGTGCAGCTGGGCCACTTGTGCACAGAGATCATTGCATCAATGGATTAGAGAGTAAACTGATACTTACCCTAACAGGAAGTGAACAGTGGCTGCAGATAACCGACCCATCCCTCCTTCTTGCCTCTTACTCTCTTTATGTCCCCTAACAACAGCAGCCACCCACCTATCCCACTTCTCTCATCTCATCTGTCCATCATCGGCTCTCCAGCTTTGGCCAACAGATTGTCATGCAAATAATACCCTGGGCCTCTGCGCGCTGATAAGGAGGGCCTCTCATTTTACTGGGCTTTGTTTTCCAAACAGTGATGAGCTGGGCTGAAGAGACTGAGGAAAAGCGGCTCCAAGTAGTGGCCTGAATGGGCCCTCTCACTATGGCGCCCTGGGGTAGAGTGGGCTGAATGAGGCTCATTCTGGGAGGTGGGCTGCGGAGTCATGTTCTCAAGCAGGAACCAGGTTCAAAGTGTTGACAGAAGCTGATATATTTCCTCCATCGCTCCTGCCTTGAGTTTTCCCTCGGATTGACTTTCTCCGTCCCAGGCTCTTTTACCATTTAGACACACTCAGTCAATGTTCATTTCTTGACGCCACATATGGTTTGTCCTTTTTTTTTTTTTTTCCCTAAAGGGGTTGTCAGCGCTAGGTCTGGAGCCTCATTTGCTGATGTTATTATTGCATAAACAGCAGTTCATGGCACGTTCATAGGGTTTCTGCTCTCCCGCTGACCCCGCCGCTTTGTTATATTCTGGCCAGGGACATATGAGAACTGCTGTAGAAACATTCAGTGGGCGTAAACTTCAGGTTGCAGATTGATTTGCACATTTGGCTCCGAGATTGCCCTAAAAGCTAATAGAAAACATATTTGCCTCCAGCAAGGTAGGACTTTCAAAGCTGGAATTTGAATGGATTCTTTAGAGTCAAATAAAAATGCACATGAAAACCAGATGTTTTAGCGTTGGGTAATAAACTAAGAATGTCTCTATATTTCTGTTATTCTCATTAATGAGGCTGTACAGCAGAAGTCACAGCCACGGATGCAAAAGTGGTAGTGATGGTCAACTTGGTCTTGAACGAGACCTGCCCTCCCTCACAGAGCCTCCCCCCTCACCCCTCCCCTCTCCTCCTCTTCCTACTTCGTCTTCTTTTTTCTTCTTCTTTTTTTTTTAAATCAAATTCTTTGTTTTATACTTCTTTTTTTCTCCCTTCCTTTTGAAGTCTCCCTTCTCTTGTAAAAAGCCAAGCTGGTGGTTTTTGCCTCAGCCTTGAGGAGGAGACAAAGAAGGAAGGGAATTGTAGGTTAAGTTTAGGCAAGCCCTCTTTGCTTTCCATTGAAGGTGACGGTAGGGGGAGGCGGGGGCAGTAAAAGTTAGAATTTTAGAGCCTCTCTGTTTTTCATTTTATGATTGGCTTTTTTTACGGGCTGGGAGCCACAGCTGGTGGTGTGAATAGCTGCCCAAGGTGACCGAGTCCCAATAAAGTGCTTGCCAGCCGGGCTGGGGCCTCCAGTCCAGCCATGGGACCGCCTTTATAGGCCGCCTTACGAGCTTAGGCCTCTGTTAAAACCTGGCAGGGCTGCACTGAGGAATTTAGGGCCAGGAAACAAGAGAAAAATAGGGTTTATGTGTCAGGGGTTAGTGGGATTCAGAGTTGGGGGTAGAAGCTCGAAGGTGACCAAGGGTGAAAGTGTTTTTTTGACCGCGGTGTGTGTGTGTGTGTCGGGGAAGGGTTGGTGGGTTTGAGCTGATGCAGACGAACATGTGTGATGAAGATATGATCCTGTGTGCGGCGGCTTGTGTTTCACAGGGGCACCACAAGTGTGGCGTATATGGAACATATACACCACACAACACATAAAAAAACAAAAAAAACAGCCTATCCGAGGTTTGCTTTGAAATGTAACGAAGTGCAATGCACCGTAGAATGTGTGCAAACTTGAGCAGAAACCGATGTCAGAAGTTTCAAGTGAAGCCATACGCCATGTTGTGTAAGCCTGCGATGTTGTCACGTGCTTGTTTTGTTCCTCTTAGGCATCCATGTGAATTGTTAGCGTGTGGAATGAAGAGAAGCAGGCTTTGACTTTCGGCTTCAGTGGCAAATTCAGAAACCTATCAGACTGCATGTCAGTCAATACCTGGCCTGCTTACTGCGAGGAAAAAAAACATAGTTTACTCTGGGTCTGTCAGGAAGTAATTATCTCTTCATTCAGCTGTGTTCAGATGAATCAATGATATGCCCAAATGTGTCTTGAAAGACTTAAAGCATGGGGGGGGATTTGGAGGTCATAAGTGGCAGAAATCTATTTGGCTGCTGTCGTTTGCACTTCCAGTTAACAGGCAAACTAAGTTCTAAGTGATTAAATATGTACCAGAAAACTTTCCAAAGTGAATATTTTAAAATTGCTTTGTGTACATGTAGACATAGTATCTGGTGATAAAACAAAACAAAACAGTACCTTGTTTTCTATGTCTGGCTTTCAGTTCTTGAAACCATAACAGTGATGCAATTTTTTTCGGTGGCGTTTCACCCTTGGCTCGCCGTGTCGCTATGCTGTTTTTTTAAAAAAAAATGAAGCTTGGAAAAGTTATTGGCTGAGAGAAAACCGCTTTAACACTCCTACTACAGCTATCCTCATCATTTTTTAATTTAGAATTTTAATGAAGCTAACGTTGATGTTTTCACCACCTGCTAGTCACGCCTAGATATTTGTAGAAAGGATTTTTCCAAATTGGAGGGAAAATGTCTGTTCAAAAATATTTTGAGTCGTCTAGCTGTGTCTAGCTGGGACCTTAGATGGTTGCTAAAGATCTATGAAGTAGATGTACATTTAAAAGTTGAAGGGCCCCGAGCCCCCTGTAACAAAGAGTGAAGTTAAGACAATACTTAGACTGGAGCATTGTCATGTTGTGTGAATATTCTCCTGTAAAAGCACTTCAAAAACCTCCCCACCCCCCCAAAAAATGTTGCGTTAAATTAAACGGCAAGGATGGGACAGTACATTAATTGAACTGAAGGGCAGTGAGTGTCAGTCAGCTGTCAAATCAAAGTCCTAATGTGTAGGTTAGACACACAAAACATTCACATCCGGTGTTTGAACTGACAGGCACGCACGGGGTATTTGGATTTCAGAGATGAGCTGCAGGAATACAATTAGTGACCAATTACATGTCTTTTTCTCTTTCCTCCCACAGCGGTGGAGACCCAGAGCACCAGTTCAGAGGAGATGGTACCCAGTTCTCCATCTCCGCCTCCCCCACCTCGTGTCTACAAACCCTGCTTTGTGTGCCAGGACAAGTCCTCAGGGTACCACTACGGGGTCAGTTCCTGCGAGGGCTGCAAGGTGAGAAGGACCTGTAGGAGTTTACTTTTTCTCACTTCCACTCATCTAATACACCTCTGTAGCTACTATTTTTATGCCACGTTAGAGAGGAAGAGCACCAAGTTAAATGTCATATCCTTTCTTTGATAACTATAGTCCTCATTTTCTTTTTTTTTTTTTCTTGTCCTCGCACTCTTTTGTCTCCTGCTTCCTGATGCTTCAGGGTTTCTTCCGTCGCAGTATCCAAAAGAACATGGTGTACACCTGTCACCGAGACAAGAACTGCCAGATTAACAAGGTCACACGCAACCGCTGCCAGTACTGCAGGCTGCAGAAGTGCTTTGAGGTCGGCATGTCCAAGGAAGGTGGGTTCTTTCAGCTTGGGAGACAAAAAGAGCCAATTGTAAAACCTGGTCTGAGCTGATCCACAAGCGGACAAAGGGTCTCCAAGGGCGTGCAAACGGATAGTTGAGGATTTTTGAACAAAGCAGACTTTATCATCTTAAAACAATTGAAATCTAGCTTATGTTAACAGATTTTGTAAACCTTCTCACCATTGTCATGTTTGCGTTGGGTGGTTTGCTACAGAGAAACTGAAGTTTATTTGCACAAGACATTGAGCTTGGAGGCAGCGCACCACCAGTGTGAAGCACATACTGAGAATAGTGTAAAAGCTGTATACAATACTAAAACGTAACAGCTACTTAACTGAATGCTATTTTATAGATTTTTACACATTCCTTATTTTCCAGATACTTTGACTAAAAACAATTTCCTTGCTCTATTTTCAGTGTTTCACACAGGGAGAACACTGGCGGCACAACACCTTCTACCTCTATTTCCTGTGTAATTAATTACCAGCTTCTATGTAAATAACCACTCAAAGCAAACACTGCAACAGTTTACAAACACATATAAGAGGATTTGCAAAAGCCGCTGTGATATTTTTAAATCGGAGTTATTTTAACACTCCGATTTAAGGTGAGGTGGTCTTATCCCACCTCACACCCAGTGTTAGCTTTAGCTCCCCAGTGTATTTTATATGGATTTATAGAAAAGAGGGAAAGTTATTAATTGTTTGTAACCTTATATAAAAAAAAAAAAATCTTCATGGTTGGATAATAATATTGCTAACGGGACGTCTTACTCATACTTTTTCTTAATTTCTGCTGCTTGTGTCTAAGCACTGGATGTAATTTCTAGATCAAATGAGTTGGTCTTAAAAATTCTTAGAAAAGGCCATGTGCTTTAATGGTCTTAGTCCATTAAAGCACATGGCATCCAGCGCTCAGTGTCACCTTATTAGTCAACCATGAAGCTAGTTGTATTTAATGTGCAATGCAGTGATGCAAATTTAATCATGCTGTGGTAGCTGGTGGCCAGTGGCTTTAATTAGAAGTGGCCCCAGAGAACTGATTCTGCTCCAGGAAGCTTGGACCGACTCTTTATAACATGGAGCATTGCCCGCTTGACCGAAGTTGTTAGCACATCAATTCGCTTTAGGTTGCTTTAATGTTCAGGCGAGGGCTTTGGGGAACTGTGCAGCAGAGTCACAAAAGCAGATGATGAGTTCTTCAAGGGTTGTGATCATGGTGAGGCTGGTACTTACACCAGTCATATGACTAATCGCTTCATAAAATGAATCTGACTTCCAGTTTCACCGCAAAAACCGTACCCTTCTGGCTGACGGCAAACACTGTCTTCATTCATGAAGACAAACTCAGGAGAAAATATGATTTAAAACTCTTGACAAAGAGATCGCCGGCAGGATTCATGCCGTTTGCAGAGTCACAGTCGCCACTTTTTGCGCCCTCTTTGTTTCACACTGTCGACGGTTGTAAGTGCCAGTTTCTTGCCCTTTTGCAGAGCCCGGGGGGACATGTACGTGGGTGTAATGTTTGTGTGGGATGTGTGTTAAGACCGGGATCACATTGTGCTTCTGCTATTACTGGATATCCTGAGAGGAAGGAAAGTATGGGAGGTGGAGGAGGGAGAGGAGGCAGAGAGAGGACTGGCTTATGTGTGTTCGTGGACAGATTGATAGACGTGGAAGTGACTGGGTGATAGGCAGGAGATAGGTGTTGGTGTCAGTGTCTTTAAGAGCAGCTTCTGTTGCTGCTGAGTTATTGTTCCTTCTAGTGAGTGTGCAAATCATTAAAGATCTATTATTCAGTCACTGATCTCGAGTATTGCAAACATTTAGGAATTTTTTTTTTTGCAGATCACTATCAAATCTTGGCTAGCAGCGGCTGTTTATTTGCATCTTTTGTCTCCATGCAGCTGTGCGCAATGACAGAAACAAGAAGAAGAAGGATGTGAAGGAGGAGGTGGTGCTACCAGAGAGCTACGAGCTGAGTGGAGAGCTTGAAGAACTGGTCAACAAAGTCAGCAAAGCTCACCAAGAAACATTTCCATCACTTTGCCAGCTGGGAAAATACACCACCGTAAGTCATTCTAATATCTAAAAATGCACAGCTTAACTAATTCAGTTCCCATCAGGTTATTTGCATTGTGTCCGGATGATTGATGCACTATGCAAATGGATTTCATCTTGGTCCTTATTTGATCGATGAAAAATGGAAATGTGTTGCACCTTTGGCTCGTAATGCAAATCGGGTGGAATATTTCCGGATGATAAAACGCAGCGAACTGTGTTTGCCATTGTTCAGAACTCTAGCTCGGACCACCGTGTTCAGTTGGATCTGGGTCTCTGGGACAAGTTCAGTGAGCTCTCCACCAAATGCATCATCAAGATTGTGGAGTTTGCCAAGCGCCTGCCAGGCTTCACCACCCTCACTATTGCTGACCAAATCACTCTGCTGAAGTCGGCCTGCCTGGACATCCTGGTGAGGAGTTACTTTTTCTCAATATTGTTTTGTCAACACTCAGTTTTTAGGGAAACAATAAGGAGCTGGCTGTCCTGTGCCAGTGAGATTGTGCTGAGATTATGCTGGTATCTGGTGGGTGTAGGTGGTACTGCAGGGAAGTTTGCCCTAGTAAAACATAATTTAATACAGGGTGTCAAACTCCAGTCCTCAAGGGCCGGTGTCCTGCAGTTTTTAGATGTGCTAGAGGTACAAAATGCTGGAATAAAATGGCTTAATTACCTCCTTCTTGTGTAGATAAGCCCTCCAGAGCCTTGCTAACAACCTAATTACTGTATTCAGGTGTGGTGCAGCAGAGGCACATCTAAAAGTTGCAGGGCAGTGGCCCTTCAGGACTGGAGTTTGACACCTGTGATAATATGACTGCCATGAGCAAAATTTATCTCTTTCGTTAGATGTTTTGTGCTCTAGTAAACATGTCTATCATAACCTTACACCATATTTTACCACATTCCTGTGTTTTTTTTGTTTTTGTTTTGTTTTTTCACACTTTTGTTATTGCTTGTAGATGCTGAGAATCTGCACACGCTACACCCCTGAACAGGACACTATGACCTTCTCAGACGGCCTGACTTTGAACCGAACTCAGATGCACAACGCTGGGTTCGGACCCCTCACAGACCTGGTGTTTGCCTTTGCCGGCCAACTTCTACCCCTGGAGATGGATGACACTGAAACTGGTCTCCTCAGCGCCATCTGCCTCATTTGTGGAGGTACTGCAACGTACATATGCGGCGATTCAGTGAGCTGCAAGGAGAAATAATCTTTGTGAATAGGGCCTTCTGAAATGTTCTTGCTTTAACAAAATCTTATTCTGGGGCACAGAATAAAACATGTCTTAACAGTAAGCCAGTTAGTCAGTGGGTTAGAAATAGTAAATGGTAAATGGCTTATACTTGCACAGCACTTTATTAAGTCCATAGGACCCCAAAGCGCTTTACACTACGTTCAGTCATTCACACACACACACACACACACACACACACACACACACACACACACACACACACACACACACACACACACACACACACACACACACACACACACACACACACACACACACACACACACACACACACACACACATTCGCACGTGATGGTGGCAGGCTACTGGATAGTAGCCACAGCTCCCCTGCAGCACTCAGTTAATCAGTCTAAGTTTTTAAGTATTTATTATTTTAAGTGTTTTGGTAAATTCAAAAATGTTCACAATTTACATGTAACATATATAAAAAATAGTTCCAATATACATTCAAACTTCTTTTCCTTTTTTCAGATCGCATGGATCTCGAGGAGCCAGAAAAAGTAGATAAGCTACAAGAGCCTCTACTAGAGGCTCTTAAGATCTACGCCCGTCGCCGTCGCCCCAACAAGCCCCACATGTTCCCTCGCATGCTGATGAAGATCACCGACCTCAGAGGCATCAGCACTAAAGGTTAGAATTTTTCAGTCATTTTCTAAGAATGAGTTCAGCTTCAGATTGGTGGCTTCAAAGTCGGCAAGAGGAAAGTAGCGATAAAACTTAAAAGCTAAGTAATATTTGTCTCAAATGTCACTTTTTGCATTTGTTCAAATCACAGACTTGTTGACAGATCTGGTCAGATGAAGGTAGACATAATAAAGACTGGTTTGAGCAAATACTTTCCCTCAAGATCACACTTCAAATATCATCGAACTGTGAAAACGGCTTTAAGTGGATGAATAACATCCGTTTAAAGTTTTACATTTTATTAATTGTAATTAGTGGTTATACTCCTTAAACGTCTTATTTTGTCATGTTCTACACGCTTCAGGGAATTTTATTGGGGTTTTCAGTGCATAATGGCAGAAATGGTGCATGGTTTTCAAAATGTAGCAAAGAGAGAACTTGTGAAAAATGTGGCATGCGTTTTTATTTAGCTACCTGTACTCCGATAATTCAAAATAAAAATGTTTGCAACCAACCTTCAAAAGTTACCTACCTATTAAAACAGAATAAATTTGCAGTTTATTCTTTACAGCTGTTCTGTGAAGGCCTCAGAGGTTTGTCAGACATTAGTGAACAAACAGTATCATAAGCTCTTAAGAAACACAACAGAAATGTCAGAGATAAAGTTCTGAACATGTTTACATTGGGGTTAGGTGTTAAAATAATACTCCAAGCCTTGAACATCTCACAAAGCACTGCTCTGTCCAAAATTCAGCATTAAATATGGTGCTGGCAATATTTTGCGTTGGGGAAGCTTTTGCTTAGAAGGGACAAGGAAGTTAGTCAAAGCTGATGGGAGTTTGGATGAAGCAAAAGTAAAAAACAATCATCGAAGAGATTCTATTAAGAACCAGAAAGTCTTGAAACTGGGATGGAAAAAAAAACTAGTTTTTCCAAGGTTTTCTTCATCATATCTTACTGAGCATGAGCCTCTGAAGGACGTGGGTTGCAGTGCTAATTGTCAAAGATTCTTACAGCCATGGTTTATTTTCATGTGATCATTTATCACGCGATCTCTGTGTCCAGGTGCAGAAAGAGCTATCACTCTGAAGATGGAGATCCCTGGCCCGATGCCTCCTCTGATCAGGGAGATGCTTGAGAACCCCGACGCGTTTGATGACCAAACGGAGTGCAACGAGAGCGCGCCGCCCCCGCCGCCGCCTCCGCCGCCGCCGCCGCCTCCAGCTCTGGTTGTGAAGCAGGAGGCCGAGGATGAGGACGACAGCTGGGGCACAGAAAACTGCAGCGAGCCGTCACCGGAAGAGGAGGATGAGGACGACGACGACGACTTGGGAGACGAGGAGCGAGACCGGGGCTCGGACAGTGACGGGGAACCTTGGGGGGTTTTGGATAAATTAGATGGGTCAAGGAAAGGCCTGGTGGGGAGGGCGCAGTAAAGAGAACATTTCACACACACATAGGCTCTTGATACAAACACATCCAAACACACTCACACACACACGCACACACTCTAACACATAGACAGACAACAAGACCTCACTCGCTCTTCCTCTTGAATAAAAAAAAACCCCCCGAAAATGCTGGCCTTTCCTTCCTCCCGCTGCTCTCCTTGCTGCACATCACTGTGTCCTCCTGATTGGAGCACAGCACAGCCTTAAGTGTTCAGACGCTTCCAACTCAGGCCACACGGTCCATGACTCGTGACACGGAAACCGTAGAAACATAAAGTCAAGAAGAGACGTCAATAGACCATATGAACTCCTGGCTTAGCCATACGAGGAGTTGACATGACAAGGAACGTAAACCTCTTTGAAAAGCTAAATACTTCCTTTCTTTCCCTCTATTGTTCTCGATATCTAAAATAGGGGGATAGCCAAACCAGATACCAGAACTGAGCAGTTAAACTCCGACGGATCACAACAAGCACATTATAACAAAAGTACAGGGCAATACCAAATTGAGTATGCTAACCCTTTTATTTTTATTATTAGTTTGTGGCTGTTGCTTTTGAACATTGGTTTCTGATTGTTTTAAGTTTGAATTACTAAATAAGTTCATACATATCTATATAATGTTATATTTTGTCTTTCATGTGTTTATCCTGGCTTTATATATGAATTCTGAATTCTTTTGGCAATTTTTTCTTGTTTTTTTTTTTTAAGCTTCCTGGGAAGACATTCAGAGGGAAAGAGGCATCATTACAGCTAGCTGGGTCTTCCTTACAATCTGCAGAAGCTCAGCTCTATCTCCGTTTTTTTGTTTGTTCTGTTTTGTTTTTGGAGCGCCTTAGCTTGCTGCAGATCTCAATGATAATCATACAAAACTAATATTGTGTTTGCAGTGACCCAATCGGTTTCTGTTATCAGGGAATTGACTTTTTTTTTTTTTCTTTCCTCTCTTGTTGCCATTAAAGCCAATATGTGCAGGAAGTATCTTTGTGCCAAAGTTTGGGGAAAGCCAACTGTTGAGAATGAGTTTGACTACAGGCAGGGACTCCAGCTACAATCAGGCGTTACTCACACTAAAGTGCTTACTTCTCATGTGCACTAAGAACACATCCTCAGTCACTTCAAGAACACACACTTTGATTTCTCCTAGTAAGAGATGTGCCTCCAGGGTTCAGTGTGCTGGGACAAAGACTTACACTTGACCAATAAAGTAGCACTTTTGTCAATTATTTGGTCACATCTCATCCTTTAGGATTTATAGCCTCCATCTCTGAGCATAATATTCCCCTTCAGCATGTCTGAACTTGAACGTCTGATTTTCAGATCGATTCTCCCTGATAGGTTCACTGGCTGGCTGGAAACTCAAAAGTCAAATCTTTTTTTTCTTCCCTCCCCCCCCTCCGATCTGTGAATGCACCATACGAAAGTGCGATCAAGCTGCACTGACAACAGTTGTCTTCGGTGTGAAAGTTGTTACTTCAAAGAGGAACTTGCTGGTTCTAGTAATCAGTGCGCCGCTTGTGAAAATGAAGTCAGAGGAAGCACAAAATCTGTCAGCAGTCGGTGTGATGATCCAGACGGCCATGGCAGAGAGCTAGATTCAGTGTGTTCTCGTCAATTCTTACTTTTTGCAGTATTCTTCGATTTGAGATCAGATGCTCTGGGTACAAGAAGCAGGCGGCTGCGGCAGGATGTCAGTTTGTACCCGCCTTTTGAATGTCCCATCGATGACTGGAAGTTGGAACATATTACAGCAAAATTGCTTTGATTTATTCCTTTTGAAAATTCAGCCTCTTGTCTGTTATAATTGAAACATTGGGATATGTGTTATCCAGGAAATATACATGAAGACCTCTTTTTTTTGTTTTTTTTGTTTTACAATTAGTAGGCTTATTATTAATTGTTCCAAGGATCCAGATTGCTCTTATAAGATGCTTAATTCTGACTGAAGACAGATTTAAATGTTAACTGCATTACAGGAAGGCTGCAAAAAATATTTTCAACACTTTTAACTTCACACTACAGGCCAAAAGTTTGGAAGCATGTTTCTATTGAGAATATCTTCTTAAAAAAAAGTCTTCTTAATAAGTTTTTTTCAGTTCTTTCATAGCATGATCTGACTCTGTTTTCGTTCATTTAAGCAACACTGTTGATGTTGGAGCACAAAGAAAGAAAGGGCTTCGTTTTAGGGTTAAGATTCACAACAGTCACAACTTTTGTGCAAAGGTAAAAAGAAAAGAAAAAATACAGTTGACATATTGTATATACAGTATGTCATGCTCTTATTTAAATCACTTTGGTTGCTTTGAAAAAGGAAAAGTCCGGTAAAAAAACCCCTCAAATATGTGATAGTCCTGGTAAAAATGTATTCTGATCATTGACTCGATATCAGGGATCCAGTCCTTGTGATCAACTTTCCTGTAAGTTTCAGCTGCATTCTCACTTCTGCACACCTGGATCACACAAATGGATCATTTGTGGGCATCTGCAGAGCTAAAGCAAAGCTGATGAGATGTTTGAGGTGTGTTGCAGAAGGGAGGAGTGTAAAAGTTGAAGGATGGTAGATCTTGAAGCCTGGACCAGAATAGATCAAAAAGTCTATATTGTGGGCAAAAAGTTAACATTGCTTCCAAACATTTGGGCAAGCTCTGTAGCTTGTGTTGTATATTTATCCCCAGTCCTCTCCTGTAAATGAGATCTGGAGCCTAATGGAGTTTTACCTGGTTAAAAAAAAAGCTGAAAAGAAAGAAAAAAATTTGTAAGCAGAAATCAGAATTGGCGAACCTGCTTGATAAAAGCAGGTTACGGCCTTGCAAAAACCACAGATTGGAAACGAGCCACAAAGCTGTGATCGGGGCAACTATAGAACATCAACACAGTTAGTGAACACGTCAGCTTAGACGTAAACATCCACACATAGTGACATCAACGTAACGGATTATGGCAAAGTGCAAGATTTTTTTGTTTTTTAGTTTTGTGAAAGATATTTTTAATCAGACTCAGGGCTTTTCAGAAAGGACCAAACACTAGATGCTCTTATGGCATGCTAGAAACAGGCAATATTTATGTGTGTATTTCTAACTATGTGTGGATTGTAAGCCCCACGCCCTGCGCCGCCTCTGCGTGTGCACACCTCGAAGGTCTAAAGAAAACAAAAAACCCAGCACAGATGCCAGTCTGACTCTCATCACCGCCTGTGCATCTGTGCAGCAAACTGCCTTCTGATCTCAAAGCCATTATCTCCTCTTGTCTTCCAATGTATACCCTCAGCTCTTATTGAGGGAGAGGAATGTGCGTTCTCGTGTATCAATACTTAATTGCCAAAATATCGTAACGGGCGTTGAGCTGGGAGAACATGGCTGATGTACAGTACAGAGGTTCTTTTTCAATCTCTGTTTAAAGCAATATGAACATTCTTCTAGTAGCAATGAGACTTGTCTTCTGAACATGGGCAGGTCTTCTCGTGTGTATGTTTCTGTGTGAATGCTTTTAAATGTCCTTTGGTCAGTGGGTGAATGTCCTCAGCATGGTGCTGCCACACACAAACACACACACACACACACACACACACACACACACACAAAAAGCTCACACACACACAAAAAAAGCTCTTGTGTGACGACCTCATTCTTCCTTTCTCTGCAAGCTGTTAGTGGCGGTAATGCTGGCAGAACATTGAGATTATGTTGTTTTATGTGTTTTATTTTGTCAACATGGCCAGCGTGTTGCCAATCCTCTGTTTATTTCAACTCTTGTCATACAAAGAAAAGCCATATAAACAGTAAGAGGCACAATAAACTACTTTTGTGAGAGTTCTGGACTTTTTATTGCGTCTCTCTCTCTCTCTCTTTTTTTTTTTCCATTTCGTGAAGAGCGCCTGCACTCCCCATGTAAACAAAGTAGAAGGAGACCACTCAGTTGTTACTGGGATAAAGCAGTAGAGGGAGCTCTTGCACTGTGACTTTCAGGCTTTTTGTACACTGCATGGAGTCACAGGAAACTAGAGCTAATAAATTACAGCCTCCTGCAGAACAAGGACATCAGATAAAGGTCTGCTTCCATAATTTACTCCCTATTCTCACAGAGAAATGCGGGTTTCCTTCAGCTATGTCTCATTTATGGATGAAAAACTTATAAATGCATTCATTAACATAGGAAATGAAAGGTGTAAATAAGGAGAATTGGATTGTAATACCACAATGAAAGAAATGGGAGAAGAAAGAGTTCAGCACACACACACACACACACACACACACACACACACACACACACACACACACACACACACACACACACACACACACACACACACACACACACACACACACCATTCACTAGGGCTATTCCTACCTTGAGTTTTCTCCTGGATGTTACAGTATTTCACTGAATAATGGGAAACTCCTTGAAGAAGCTCCTGCGGCATCTACGGCACATAACTCAAAGTGTCATTGCGCACATTTGTGTTTTGTGTGCGGCTGACAATCTTGCAGCAAATATTTTGCATAAATTACACTACAATCCCATAAATGTCAGTGAATAATAAATTTTTTTTTTTTTTGTCTTCATTTATTGCCAATATATTTATCAAGTAGTACTGATGCTAAAGCATGCTGTTGCATTAACTAACTTCATCACAAGCTTGAAAATAGTCGTATGATTTGTCTGGCTATAAATAAATATGTTAAAATTGCATTAACGTTGAGTATACTTTACAATGGCTTTTATGCATCAGAATTAATCTAACTAGATTAAAATCAAAATTGTGAGTCATAAGAAGCAAAATACATTGGTGAGGATTGGTGGACTCTTTGCCTCCTGTTTCCGGGGGGCTAGTGCTACTCCTCCCATGATCCCTTTGCACTGAAACGAGGTCAGTGTGGAAGACATCCCACAGTGTAATGAACTCTCCATCAGCAAGCTGATTCAACATTGTCTCATTTTCGGACTATTGTTAATACGTGCTGGTTTCATTTATTGTACCCTTGGATAACAAATTAGCAAACCAAACAAATTACTAGGTATCAACATCTATTTTTAAGCTATGACAAATATATATATAACTTAACCTATATTTTAACCTACAAATTCCATACAAATTCTTCCAGTCTTCACAAAAAAAAATTATCGGACAAGGTATGCCGCTGCAAGCCAAGCTGCACAACGTAAGGGATGCAGTGATGTCAAACTATTTTAAATAAAGAAGTTGCTTATCTTTGCTGCTTTTGTGCTGATTCAGGTTCAGTCCCCTTAGCCTACATTTCCAAAAGGCAGGCCTGCAAAATGCTTTACGGCTTACGGAGGGGGAGAAGTGAAATTACTTTGAAACTGCTAAAAAGTTTTGATTTTTCTCCTGGGCAGCTTTGTACATGTCTTGGTAAGAAAAGTTCCTCATATTACTAGATTGTAAATAGGAAAATTACTCTAATGTAATGCCTTAGTGGAGAAGAAAATAAGCTATAATTTTGAATTATTTCAAGCAAGTTTCACAATTGAGCATTGTTATATTAGCATGCTCCTTTGGAACAAATACTTTTTGTTAGAATATCAAAGTCCTCGATACATTATAAGTGTACATTTGGAAGTTTATTTTGTGTTTCCTTAAGTTTGAAAAATAGCACATGGTTACGTCTGGTACTGTGATCTGTTTACGCGAAAACATCTATGTTTACATACAAAGAACCAGCAATAGCTGATGAATTATCAGCTTATTGAATGAGTGTCTATTTCTCAGGGGAGGATTTTCAACACTGACCTGAATTAAGCACCCAAGAGTGCCAGGAAGGATAGGGGTAGTGATAATCCTATTAAATGGGATTCAGCCCAAGTGTGCCCTAAAGTCTGTGCCCCTCAGCCCTTCTCCCCAGACGATGGAAACGATTGGGAGATGAGACTGAAACTATGTGGAATATAAAAATATCATCTTCAGGTGCAAATTTTTTCTAAAAGTTTTTGTTCTTTAGACAGACTAACTTATGACGAAATCGCGGATCGATTAATTGATGTAGTGCTTTGGATTCAACCGTAGTCACATTGACGTGTGATATTTGAGCTGGTGGACGACAATTCAAAACATAAAACAGAAAGTAGGAAAAAGATATATATGTTAGGAAATTGCATTTAATTAGAACAAATAGAACAGCGCAAGTGAACTTTTAATCAAGTGAAGAACAAAAGAGAAACAATCCCTGAAACGCCCTTTCGGATTTGTATTTATTTATTTATTTTTTTTTACATTGTCCTCATAAACATCAACCAAAATAACGCCCTTCATGATTGTATCACGATTACTGACACTGATCCCTTATCTTCATCGAGCAGGAATCCTCTCGATAAAAGGGCAGTCGATTGTAAACAGTCCCTGTTTCTTTCAGGCTGCAAGGAAGGGATACTAATTTCTCAGGCTGATTTTATTAATAGAGAGCCACAGAGAATCTGAGGAGGGCGATAAACAGAGATGAGATTCTATCAATTATACGATTTCTTTAATTAACCATCATTAAAGGCAGATCAATAACGCCGAGACTGGAATTAAAATAAGGCCCATACATTATACACTATTTTACAAGCAACAATCAAATTGCCTCATATACTGTGCCCCCCATCTCCCCCCACCCCACCCGTCAAAGGTGTTGCCATGGTAACCAGCAGAGCAGAGGAGGGTTGGGCGAATTTAAAGGAGCCGGGGTAGATCTCTATATATCCCAGACACTCCAGCGACGCCTAATTCAGTGATGGAGGTGAAATCGGGCCTGGAAACCAAACAGGAAAATAAATAAATAAATAAATAAATAAATAAATAAATAAATAAATAAAAAAAATAAATAAATTTAAAAAAAATTCCAAATGTATAACAAAGTGATAAAAGCCTTTTTCTGAAATATTTCTCCCGACACTGCCAATAAATTATTCAGAAATACAGTGAGGAATCTATAAATGTAGGTCACGAGTGCAACCCACCAAAGAAATTAATTAGAATATTTTAAAAGCAGGAAGGCAGAGATGGAGCTCTGAAGACCAAGTGCAGTGGTGGTTCAGTCGGTCGACACACAGGAGAGATAATGGACCCAGAGAGGCTCCAGCTCCTCGGAGAGTGATCAGGGGGATAAAGCTCAGCAAACCTGAGTGCTCTAGTTAGGAAGGTATAGTTTGATGTAGGATGTGCTAAAGGCAGAAATTGGAGGTGATGTGATCTAGGTTTGATTTTATTTTTTTGTCTTTTCAGGGCTGTAAAAAAAAAATATATATATATATATATATATTTATAACTTTCCTTTTCTCATCTCAGTTTAGTTTAGGAGCTCGCAATAATTCTTGCAATTTCTACAACTGAAATCAATGTAAAAAAAACCCAACAAAAAAACAAACCAAGAATGGCCAGCTTCTTGTAACCGAATGGTGGCTTGAAAGGAAAAAAAAAAACCCTCAAACAATTGATCAGGAGTACTTTCAACGTTGGAGAAAAGTGTGCGGAAATGATGTCGACAGCAGAGGTCTGTGGCATCAGCCAAGAGAAAAACATGTTTCAACAGATGAACTCTGAGTTGAGGAGCAGAACACACGTGGATGGTGAGAACAGTTGCTTCCTCAATGACTCCAGCCCAGGAAGACACAAGAAAATATAAAGACAGGACAGCAAGGTATTTGCGGCTGTAAATCGGCACCGAAATGCCAGAACAGATTTAACTTTAACTTAATGCTATGATTAGCAATCAATTGAAATTTATTGGACAGATCATAAGAATGCTGTCGCAATTGACGAGCAACAGTTTTTTTCAAAAATGTTATCTTCTAAAGGGGAAATAGACAAAGGTCAGTAACCTTTCAGGGCATGTGGAATGAGAGTACTTTCAATGAGTTCAGGTTGATCATAAAGGGGTTATAATTAATTTCTGCGATGCCACCTATTCTCTTAAAAGTCCGTAAACTTTTAAGTCCGTATGTTTTATTCAAACATGGATTTTGGTCCTTGTAAGTCTGACATAATCAGGCTGCAGCAGCAGTCGAACACTTTCACCTTCATTTTGCTTTAAATGCATCTGTAAACCTGTCCTGTGCGAATTTAATTTACCTCGGCCTGCAGTCCTGCGGCGGCTCTCAGCGTTTACACAGTATGTATGCCTCTCTGTATTTTTAATATATGCACAATGCTTTAACTTAGGGATAGGGCTGAATTGTGAAATGGCACATATTTGACCGTTTGACTCCTTCTTGGGTCAAAACTGACAAAATGAGACGAGCTCCATGTTTGTCGCCAACGCAGAGAAACTGCAGGGAGCTGGAAATCAGTCGAGAGAAGAAAGAAGAGGTGAAGAGAAGGTGAGGAACACTTTCAAGTGGAAAAGCCATAAATTTAACACCTCTTCCCTGCCCTTATGAGCAGAAAGGTAGACTTACTACAGAAGAAGGTGATGGAAAAAAAAAAAGAAGGGAAACTTAGGTGGGAGCAGAGGGTGTGACAGGAGAGAGGCAGGGGGAAACAAACAAGGGAAGGGAGGAGAAAAGGTGAAGAGCAGGAGGTGTCGGGGAGAAATTTGGGGAAGGGTACCGAGCAGTGGACACGGAGGTGTCGAGGGTCATTAAAACTAGGAGATGTGTTCTAGCCTCTGGGTCTTCATATCTTTTACATTTCTAATTAAAAGAGATAAAGAGTGAGGGAGTCATCAATCCCACAGTGATTTCCCAGTTAAGGCTTTAGAGGGGGCTGTAAACTAGGCAGCCCGGCATCATTGATTTTATAATTAGCTATCGTCACCCCAGACTTAAGATGGAGGCTGCGTAGGAGGGAGGCGGACTAGGAGGAGACCTTAAAAACAGAGAGCAGGAAGCTGGCAGAGAAGAGGGAAGGCACAATGAGGAAGATGATGACGAGGCCAGCCCTGAGGGGAGCCAAGGATGAAAGGAGAGGAAATTCAGAATGAGAAATGTATACGAAACAGGCAATTAACCAAAAGGGGAATAGGGCTATATAACTGTGTGCAAAGAAATTGGATAGTTAATTACCAGTGAAATGTCATGTGAGGATCAAAATATCAGGATAATCTTTGTCCAGGAGGAGGGGACAAAGAAAAAGTCACACACGCCTTAGTTATTGACAAATTTTATTATAATGAGCCCAACACAAACCTGACAGGACAAACCGTCCGGGATGACAGAGACACACAATGGTGTACATGTAGGATAACCTTCACACACAACACTTCAAAAGGAAAACATTTTTTAAACAAATAGCCACTGGAGCTAATCTCCGGTGTGCCGCAGAGCGATCTCAGTGGTTGAAAACAGACGTAGAACTTCGTCAAGACACGACCCTTCGAGCACAAAGGAGGAACACAGATTTCGTGTGCTTTGATCTGAGATAAACAGCAAACTTTAAACTTCTTTGTACGCTTAACTAGATAATGCTGCTCAACGCCACAGTGACAAAAGATGTTATTAACAGACCATTTCTTCTCTGACAGTAATAGCCCTCCGTGCATTAAAGTTTTTAGTATTATTTAACAACTGCAGCGCCTTCCAAAAGTATTTATAACTCACTGAACTTTTCTACTGTCCTGTTACAATTACTAACTTTAATGTATTTTGTTGCATTTTTATGTGGCAGGGCAGGACATGCTAGATTCCCCTCCATTTTTTCCTGATACTTCCAACTTATATCAAGTGCAAGCAAGTGCATATTCAATGTCACATAGATTTGGACTTGGGCCGTCTGCCACATGAATACATATTTAGCAAACCTCTGAGACCTTTGCAGGACTGCTGTATTAATACTGAGGGTGACTTCTGTAAGCAGCTGGTTGCCCTTTAAGTTTATTTAGGGGTATAAGAATAAATAATAATGATTTAAAAAAAGCTGTAATGTTTAAAATCTCCATTTGTAACAAGTTTGTAAAACCATATATGGCTGTGAATATATTTGCGAAACACTGTGACTTAAGCATAATCAGCAGGTATCATTCCCTTTGATTAGCACCGATGTTTAGCGACGGTTAAACCCTCAACACCAAATTTTCTGCCTTTGAAAACAGACAGTAAAAACAAAAAACAAAAAAAACACCGAAATGTAGACAAAATATGTTCACAACACACAATTTTAGATTCTGTAAAATCATGAAAAACGCACGCCAAACATACAGAGTCTCAATATATCAATATCTCACCTAAAAACTCCTCCAGAGTAAAAAGAGGGTGCAAATACAGCAGGTAAAAATCAAGCATCAAGTTAGCAAATTTTCTTAGGCAAGCTCTGAAAGTTTGTTTTATGCTACACTGCATGAACTCGGTGGCTTCAAACCAAAGCTGGATATAGTTTACTCGCAACATAACTCAAGTTAATTTTAAAACAGGAAACCATGAAAAATGCATACAATATTGATTAAAAAGGGAGGCAGCAGTTTTCTTTATTAGGCAGTATAAAGGTAGGAGGAAACACCTAATGCTGACAGTAAGCTTATTATTTTAGGCACAAATTTGGAAGTGGATGACTGTATATTAAGCTATAAGAACAAGATCGCAAAATAACAACCAAGCATCTTTTGTGATTACAAAAGCAAAATTGTAGTTTGTTAATCAATAAAAAGCTGATCTAAAAAGCATGTGAGTTTTACAATGACATGTAGAGAACTGCTTGGTGCATCTATCCTTAGCAGCCGTTAATAAGCTTACTTATTCTAAACACTGTCCATATAAGAAAGCCTAAATCACCCTAACTGTATCTCCGTGAATCATCTGTGATTTTGTGCTATAAAAAGTGCATATCAAATTTTAGGTCTGAATAAAGGGAGGAGAAATATGACGTTATAAGCCTATATTATTGCCATATATTTTTTTTTTTCTTTTTTCCCCTCATCAACGGCGCTGTGGAGTATCTTTATGCTGCCATGAAAAGTGTCCAAACCAAAGGCGGAGGATTTAACGCTGGAACGGAGCTTTGCCACGATTTCCCGCAGAGCCGAGTCTACACAAAACATCATAATTACAGAGCCCGTCGTGACTCCTAATCACAATCGCCATAAAAACGACATTACATCCGTCGTAAAGCTCTCGACGCTGCAATGATTCAAAGGAAATCATTCTGCTACCCGCCTGCGAACTCTCAAATGCCAGGCCCCAAAAATTCCCGCAGCTTCACGCTGAGCAACCGTCTTCTGTGAGCCATAAACGCGGCGTTGACCTGCCACTGTTGGCACGGCCGAGGCAATAACACAACAGTCTACAGGACGGGGTGGTGGGAGGTGACAGGGGGAGACAAGGTTGGTGGCAGATACAGAGTAATTGCATATAACATTGTGTCCTGCGTTTATAATGTGCTGTTTATGTGCTTGTTAGTCGACGCAGCTGGAAAACAAAGTCCCTTCCTGCTTTGTGAATGCTCGCTGTTGTCTCCTGGCTGGATATCCGCCTGTCACCATAGCGAGGTGTCTGCCAGATCACTGCAGGAAGACACAAGGCAAGAGTGTGAATAAGTGTGTGTTTGTGTTAGAAACGGGCGGGGGAAAAAAAAAAAAAAAAAAAAGACACACACTGCGGTCGAAAGCGGAGGCCAGAGCGCAGGAGTGGCTGAGTGGGAGAACGAGAGCCTTAACGATGCTGAAAATTGGCCCGTGACTGAGGTACACCCCTCAGGTAAATCATTGCTACAGCTTCCTGTCACATTCTCTGTCTCCTCGTCCTCCCATCCTGCCTCACCCTCCAGCGCCTCACCTCTGTCTCAGATAGTTTCGCCCGCTTCACCCCGACTCAACTTCATTTATGACCACATATTCAAAGCTTCCATCTCCAGGCCACAGCTCCCTCGTCGCCATAAATAACCACTTGCATATGCATTTGTGCATTCGCAAGCCCTGAAATCCACACGCAACTGGTCCTCCGCGAGGACAGAGACGCAAAGTGGCGGACAGCGTTTAGGCGCGCGCTGTGCGTTTAATCGGTGCAATTAACGTACACGTTTGATCTGGAAGCATTTTATGCTCTCACCCTCTGCTTCTCAGGTCAAAATATGATATTTCTTATTAAGGTTTACGTATAAAGCGGGCTGATTTACAGAGTTGTCCTGTTGGCACAAACCACATAAAGATGCTGCTGGAGTTTATTAAAAGCGGCGTGCATGGCAGAAGGGTATCCTCATGCTTCCTTGGACTTCACTTAATCACTTCTTTAAATTACAATTTTCAACATAAAATTGTCAACTCTCTCAACTCGTTGAAGGATTTCTTGATGAATAACAAGGATCAGGCTTAAGAGTGGGACTGGCCGTCTAACTGCGTGGTGATTGAACCTGTTGTGGTGGGTTTCCCCCCCCCAAAAAAAAAAAGACTACAAGAAGATTAAGTCCTCTAACTAATGAAGTGGGACCTCAGTTTGTAAGGCATGACGGTCCAGGCCATCCCACAGGGGCTTGACTGGCACTGGTTGAACTCCTCTACAGCTGATACTGTCTGTTAAGTTTCACAGATTTTAAATCAGATCTCTGCTTTCAGCAGTCTGTGGGGATGATGAGAGTAAATCCTTCTGTCGAATTCATTTTTCAGGGGTTCAGATTGAGTTTGAAAAAATATTGTCACAAAGTTTTGGTTACTAGTTTAAGTAATTATACTTTAACATACGCTTAAGCCCCAAATTATTCAGACTCCTGGCATGTTTAGATATTTTCATTCAACTAAAAAGTTTGTTTCTCAATCAAATTTGATGCAGATATATGTAAAAATAAATAAATAAATAAAAAATACTAACACAATGTAAAAGGAGTATTTACATATATTTTAATTATTTACCCATTTTAGTTGTTTTATTATAATATGAAATTTCAAAAAATCTTTTTACCCTTTTTAAATAATCAATGGCAAAGTCTTTATCGATATTACAGCAATCAAACCCTTTCCATAATTGCTGACCAGCATTTGGCATGCTTTAAGAGCGGTATTATGATTATTTTGGCAGTCAGAGAGTCATTGGGGCTGGAAGGCCTTGTGCTGTCCACCCTAATCACAATAAAGTTGGTAATGTGATTTGGCCACTCCAAATGGTTGACATGATTTACAATCAGCAGAAACACGTGGGTAAGCTTAAAATATTAATTTAAAGCTAAATCTGACGAACGAATGAATAATTTTGGGCTCAACTGTAGCGCCACCGTACTAACGACACCACCATGATTTAGGTTAACGGATTTACAATACAAAAAGTATATATATAAATATAAATATATATACATTTTGTAATTGCTTGGATACTGAAACGAAAACGATTCAAAGAGAGTTTTTAATTTACTACATTATGTTCTGTGTGTAGGTCATGAGTATTTGCTACCTGAGAAATGCGTCCTTGTACTCAGGCAACAGAAGTGCCGTTTCCTCTTCAGAGTTTTTGCTTCCCTGCAGGACTGGATCAGATTCCTCCTCCTAAATGCCGGCGTAAAGCACACACACACACACACACACACACACACACACACACACACACACACACACACACACACACACACACACACACACACACACACACACACACACACACACACACACACACACACACACACACACACAGAACAGGAGTCAGGCAGTTAACTCATATCTCTCCAGCACCTATTACAGTCGAATAACTTGCCAACTAGCAGCCTAATTGCTTCCATGAGATAATGTCTATATCAAACGACCCACTGCCCACGTTTAACTGGTGTGCATGGCTATTAGTTGGAAGCCATAGCTCATTTTCACTATCACATATAATTACACCGTGGTGACAGCGAACGGCTCTGATAGCGCGTCTCACCGAATCAGAGCTGTGAGGCAGAGTGTCGGCGTTGGCCTGGTGTGGCAGGGAGAGCGGGGCGGGCTGGTTGATGACCACAGCGCTCCTGTCCGTGTCGCGCGGGGCGACAGCGGGGGTCGGGAGCAGCAGGGAGTCAGGCTGGCCCTGCTCGCAAAGGCTGTAGTGACTCAGAGATCTCGGCGGATGGAGGATCTGCAAAGCCTCTGGGCTCTCATCCTCAGAGTCGGATAGCGCGGTCTCAGGACGCCCTGCCAGAAAGATTAGTTGGCGAAGAGAAGGAGGTCACGTTTTCCGCTCACAGAACCGCTCTCATCACACGCAACAGAAGCCACGTCGAGTGATATTTAGTGCTCCTCCTCTCTGATAGCAGATGACACTTTTATTGTTCACATCTGCAGGGCATACAGTAGATTGATGTGCAGCTCAATTTACCTGTAGAGGCAATTGGAGCCGCGTCCCACCTGGCAGTGGTCACTGTTCCCGTCTTCTGCTCCAGCTGACAGATGTACTCCATCAACTCCTGTGGCAGAAATTACATGGATCACATCACAAGCTCAAGCAGGGCTCCATCAGCATTACCCTTATATCCGGGATGATATCGGGCATCGTCAAACCGAAGTCACGTGAAACTGTCGCGCAATAAACACACACACGCACACGCACACACCCACACACGCAAAACCCCCCAAAAAACCCCACATCATTTAATATAAATAGAAGTCCTCTGATGCACTAAATATCAAAACCTTTGTTTTTATGCACTTTGATTGGAGCAACACATACAGCTGCGATTGTTAAACGAGTCTGCAGCTGGCAAACGCAAAGCTGGTTAGCCAACAAAAACTGCAGACACATTAACAGCCGCAGCACTGACTGACCTGAAAACCAGCATTTTATATTGCACTATAAACAATTTATATAGCACAATAACAAGAAGACAACACAGAAGATCCCCAACACCTGGGATGTGCACCATCCCGACATTCTTGTTGCATCAGTATGAATTTGTTATAAAACCCAAGTTATACGACACAGGAAAGATGCTAAATGTTTTAGTCATTGTTATTATAGGAATAGTGATATTCAAACACATGTAAATTAGAAGAAACTCCTCGGCTCCTGACCTGTTTCTCTGCTCGCAGCTGCTCTTTCTCTTTCTGTGCAACCTTCTGGCTGGCTTTCAGCTCCTGCAGCTCCCTTCGTGTTTCACTCAGCTGAACCTGTGGGCCCGGTCACCGTAAAAAGAAGCACTGAATATGTCAGAATCATTTATTTCATAAAGCAACAAATGGGGTGTGAACAAGTTAACTGGCTACGCTGTTCACGTGACAATTTTTTTCCCCCCCACTTTGACACGCTTCTTGTTCGTGTCATGATTGAAAGGACTTTTTATCACAAGGCGTTTTTGCTACATTGAAAGAAAATACTCTCGCTCACACACCCGGTTGCAATCTTTTTCTCTGCCAAGCTCAACCTCCAGCTTCACCCTCTCCATCGTTTCCTCCCGCAGCCTCTCTTGCGTCTTCTGCAGCTCTGCATTGAGTCTCTCCAAGTGTTCCTGGTTCAACTGTGGATGTGACACACACACAACGCATGAAATGCTTCCCAAATTAGAGTCCTTTAATAACGTGCAATGTCCTGAGGCAACCACAGACTCCATAAACGAAGCAAATCTATTACCTCCACAGCGTTCTGCAGACTCTGCCTATCCTGAGCCCAGTTGGCTCTTCCTTCTCTCAAGGCCATGCTGGCATCTGCAAGCTGAATGGTGAGCTGGGCAGCCTGCACTCGAGCCTGGTGCAGTTCGGCCTGCACATGATCCTTTTGGGCTGCCAGCGAGCTCAGATCGCTCTTCAGACCCTCAACGGTGCGCTCGCTCATGTGGAGTCGCTCACGTAGGCTCCGCATCTCCTTCAGTGATGCTTCACTTTCAGTCTGTTAGCAAAGCAAGCGAAAAAAAAGACACGTCTGGGGACCGTCGTGGCATAACAGAAAGCAATTTGAGATACTGGTGCTGGTTTTATTTTGGGAAAAAGGCTGGTTGTTTTCATTTTAAGCTTTAACAAGAGTGGTATTAAAACTCTGAGTGCAAATAACCAGACTAAAGAGACATTTTCTCTTTCATTTTGTGTAGGGGTTTTCAGGTGGAAATGCTATTCTTTTTCAAACTCTTTCTTTATCCACCGTTAAAATAAATGTTAAAGTTCACCATCAGGTTATGGCAGACATTTTCTACATACACAAATATGAAATTAGAAACAAACAAACAAAAAAAAACTGATTGTAAGGAAGTAGATAGATGAACAGACAAATGGAAAGACTGACAGACGGACAAATGGGCTGAGAAACAGAAAAATGACAGATTAAAAATGGATGAATGGATAGAACTACTAAGCAATGAGATAAGTAATAAAGCCTTGAAATAATCTGTTCAGTACTTAGACTTGGAAGAAACTCAAATCAAATTCCAAATTTTTCCTGACAGCGTGCAAACTTTTGCAAATGTGCAAACATGTTTATTCCTTTAAATAGCTGACCTCCTTCCTGTGGGCGGTGGTGAGTTTCTGTGTGAGGGTGGTGATGGTGTTCTGGAGCTGCAGGACACTGGTGTCTCTCTGGGCCAGCGAGTTCCTCAGAACCTGGAACTCTTTAGACAAACTCCTGAGCTCAGCTTCAGTCTGATCCAACTTGTTCTAACAAACAGGACAAATTGACAAAATCAAAGTAAAGACCAACAGAAATGCCAGTTTACTCTTACCGCTGCATTGGTTTAACAGGAAAATACCTGCAGGCCTTTTTTTTCAGTCTCCTCCTCCTTTCTCAAGCCAATTGCCCTCTTGGCTCTGTCTTTCATTCTGTAAACACAGATTTTTGGCTATGGGTGCTCAGAACTATTTATGACACCCATCCCCAAAAAAAACCCCCCAAAAAAACTGAAAAAAGTCAAACCTCTCCAATTCTGTCTCTCTTTCCACGGCTCTTTGTGTCAGTGTTTTGATGTCTTCTTCAAGCTCTCTGATTAGCTGCTCCTTTGCCGCCTTGACCTCCATTAAAGTAGCTTTCTCCTGGGCTAAACAATCTCCTAAAACCTTTTCATCCTGAAATACCAGAATTCAAGTCAGGCTTTGAAGAGCTCTAAGCATCTGGTGAGGAAATGAATTGAACATCATCTGAAACGTAAATGTAGGACAATAAGAGAGACCATCAAGGTTAATGCACCACCTTCTGCTTCATCTCCATCTCCTCAATCTTCTGATCACTCTGCGCCAGCTCCTCCTTCAGCCTGCTGACCTCACGCTCCAACCCTCTGCGCTGTCTGTCCCACTGCTGCTTCTCCCTCTTGTAGTCCTCCCTGTCTCTCTCCCTTTGCTTCTTGGTCGCCTCCTGCTCACGCAGCAGCTCAGCGCGCTCCTGCAGACACTCCTGTAGCCGACTCTGAGAAGAGACAGGGAGAAACCCGGGCTATGTCTGCGGATGTCCTTTATCCACGCTCATTAATTATGCAGCTCTAAAAAGCCTACGCTAACCCAGAGCCTCGTCAGTGTTACCGCTGAATTGGTAACGATTGACGTCATGCTCAGACTCACCTGCAGCAGTTCGGCCCTGGGTATTACCAGCAGCATGTCTGTGCCTCCGTCCTCACCATGGGACTCGTCCTCCAGGGTCACCAGGTCTTCCAGAGGCTTCGGTGCACAGAACGTGAATGTTGAGCTGCGGGAGCACACTTCCCCTTTAGCATCAACATATATGAACTCATACTCCTGGGAGCTGGGCTTGGGCAGGTAGGAGGCTGAAAGTGATGACACAAAGTCTTCTTTAGCAAGTTAGCAATTATCAGAGAAAGACTGCAATACTTTATTTACAATAGTAGCTCAAGAGGTAAAAATTCGTCCTGTAACCAGTGGGTTGCCAGTTCAAACCCCTGCTTTGTTCTTTGCTTGCTGGCGGTGATCAGAGCCCTATCCACCACCAGCTCTACTCTAACAGTGCTTCTCATTATACCTTCAACGACTGTTTTCAGGAGCACTGGACTGAGAAGAAGTACATATAATAAACTCAGGAGACACACAGTTTCACCAGCTGTATGCTAATTGCTGCTGGTGCTAGTCTCGAGGAACTAAGTGGGGAAGCCACTGGGAGGCGGAAGTTCAGCTGGAAAATGCAGCTCCAAGGAGGAGCTGTGTGGAAGTAGGCGGGTCTTTGTCAGAGCAAGCTTTTAATTTAAAAAAAATTAAAATAATGCGGCAATTTCTTCAAAATGACAACTTTTTAAATTATATGCTAAAGAACAGACTAGAATGAATTACCTCCTACGTTTATGAGCTATGTGCACTAGCGAAGTTAATCTAGAAGCAATCATCTTTTTAAATCACAGAAGTTGATATAAAATTTTTCTTTATTTGCTCTTTTTCTCATTATGGATGAGAACTGCACATTGAAGTCTGCACATTAGCTCAGACCCATACCTGCTCCATGCATGCTCCTCACAGAGAACCGCCCTGATCAGTTTCTTCCGACACACAGCACAAAGTGAACAGTGTATTCTCCAGTGTGCAGCAGCAGCAGCAGTCAGCAGAGGAGGCTTTAAGCCATTGTTTTTTGTCGTTCTCATTACTCAACTCCCTGCTTAGTACAGAAATGAATCCACGCCATGACAGAGGCTTTCTGTGCCGGAGACAAAGCAAGGCAGGATATTTGTCTTCTGCACAGGATGTGTTTTTTTTCCCTTATTATTCTTCTTCTGGAAAATTTCTCTTTTAAGTCAGAAACAAACATTGTCATCTATAAAACACGAGATTTGCAACGATGACGGGCATTTTATAGAAATAACAATCTCCTGCTGAAGGTTTTATGTGCTGATCTGCTGTCCTAGTAGAGATTCACTGAAACTATGAACAATAAATACACAGCCATGAGTACCCTGGAAGTGCACGCAGCAGTTGACCTCTGTGCCCTCTTGATAATCGGCTGGGGCCAGAGCCCACACGAAGGTTTCATAGTCCTTCGTTGACGACCATCCGACCTGAAGAGGACGACATGCACATGTTGTTATTCCGAATTTAACTATAATGAAATTTATTTCAAAAGGAACAATGTAAAACCGAAACATAAATGTCATCATTAGATGTGCTGCACTAGATTAGAGCACAAGCTAATTTGCATCTGTAATCTGCTGATAGGTCACAAAAATGAATACACAAAACAACAATAAAACAAGACAGAAAACCAACACTAAAAGTTGTTATCCAATCACAACAACACACACACACACACACACACACACACACACACACACACACACACACACACACACACACACACACACACACACACACACACACACCGTCATGCAGTTAATAAAAATAAATGCAGGGTTTCATACAGGTCGAGGTTTATCCATTTTTTATCCAATCTTACATTTTTATAATTGAACTCCTTTTTGAAACCTAAATGAAAATATTTATTGGTAATTTGCAGAAAAGGTTGCCTCAAGTTGAGACAACCTTAACCAAAAATATATGTTTGTGCAAGAACTTAAATATAAAAATATACTACAGGACATGGAAAAGGAGAAATTATTTATTCTGTTGTTAAAGTAATTCAAATCATTCAATCAAGCTTAATTTGTAAGGTGCGTCAAACTCTTTAAGATGTTTTTGCTTGTTGTTTTTTTTTTTGTTTTTTTTTGCATTTTTATGTAAAGTGTGTCTTACAGTCACTTTAAGAAAAAAAAAAGGTTGTTTTTTTGTGATGTGTTGCGATGATTAACAACACACTTTTGGTGGAATCAAAAGCGATACAAAGTAGTAGTAGCAGTATTCACAACAGTACTTTTTACATAACCCTGCAAAACAAAGTGATTCAAAAGATTCTTAATCTTTATATACAAACAGACTTTGTATATAACTTTAGTTATTCTTTTGCTGAGAAAATTCTAGCTTGAAAAGATGCAAAGTGCATAAAATATTATGCCTTTTTTCATACCACTGTTTACAAAATAACAAAAATAGCATGCTTCTACTATCTAGTTAATTAAAGGACTATCTTACATATGAATAGTATAATCAAAGTTTTTAAACCATAACTTTTAAACCTTAATAAATCTTTTATACTAGTAGCTGGCTCATCACGATTCAGAACAATATATATGAAACTTGATTTGTCATATCAAGCACAAAGGCCTATGTATTGAGCCTCAATGAGAATATTTATGAGAATGGGAATACCTGTGGGGTCTCAATAAGTCAAAAACCAACATAGGGATTAAACATTAAAAATGCTTGAAGCCGAGGGACTCAAATGCGATCCAGTGAAAAACACTACGTTTTTTTTTTTTAAACCACTTATTGTTTTCAATTAGAAAATTCAATTTTCTCTGTTTGATCACAGGAAAAAGTTTCAAACCCGCAACTAGGTGACACAAAATAATACACTTTTCCAGACTTTCTTAACCTGTTCCTGTTTGTTTTTATGATTTCTGTCAGGGTGGCGATACCTTAAAGAGCCCGATCCAGTCACTGCTGGCCCAGCTGTGCTGCGAGCTCAGTGTGTAGTGGCAGTCCACTCTGCTCTGAGGGAAGTAGGCGCAGCCCACGTTTCGAAACTGCACGCGCCAAGCCTTGTCCATGGCAACACAACACAATGACAGGCTACTTTACACCTAAAAGAAATAAATGAGCTGGTGAGCAAACTTGAGCAAGCAGAAGCTTCTGAATATTTATTTGGTGTAAGAAGATAGCCTGACTGAGGCTGCACTTGAGAAAAGGACACCAGAGATAAGCCTCTATGACAGGACGGGCTTTGAGCAACATGACATGTCAGAGGTGTGTTGCTGAGGCTATTTTTGGGCGTCATAAAAAAGAAAATCATTTGTTATTGTACTTCATTACATGTAAACAGGCAGTTAAAAGTGTCTGGTGCTCGGATTTGACGGTACTTAAAATAAATCGAGCAATCCTGGCTGCATCTTTAATGTACTACAATCTCTTTTAGGTACAGAAGCAGCTACAGCACGTTGGATAAATATTCACGCCCTTGGACTTTTACACACTTCAATCTATTTTAATTGTACTCTTGAGTTATAGACCAATACAAAGTAATTAATAATAGTCAAGTGGAAAAATGTGGGCTGATTTTCAAAATCTTTCACAACTAAAAACCCAAAATGTGTTGCATGAGCACACTTCATCACAGAAAATCTGCATACAGATGTTTATTGGTCACATGGATCTCAAATCTGGCCTAAGGTGAAGAGCTGTAAGCAGAAAGACATTATTCAAATCTGTACTGAACTTTTTGGCTTACAAGCCAAATAGTATGTGTGGGAGGGAAACAAAAAAACAAAAAAACAAAAAAAAAAACTAAGTGAAAAATGGTGGTGGCAGCATCAGGCTGTAGGGATACTTTCCAGGCAGCAGGGACAAGAACGTTGATCAGAGTTAAGACAAGATAGGTAAAGCCAAATGTAGGTCAGTCCTGAAGGAAACCCTGTTAGAGCATGCAAAAGGGGTGAGCCTGGGTCAGAGGTCAGAGCTGTCTTTCTAGTAGGAAAGCAAGGCTGAGAGTCTAAACATACTTTGCAAGAACAACAGAAAAATGTGATCTTTCTCCTGGGACTCCATGAACAAAATGACATTATTCTGGTTTGGTAGTTGTAGACGCAGACTCTTTGAGGAACATTTTGGTTTTTTTTTAATTTTATGTGACGTCCGATCAATACATCACACAATGTGAGCATTAGAATAATTGTAGGGAAAAGATCATATAAGGATATTTTAGAAATTCTGGATTTTAGTTATTGAAGTTTGAAATGTAATGGCTAGAATAAAATTGGTCCTTATTCCTCCTACCTTGAGTATCATAATAAATTCCTATGTTCTAGCAGACCACAGGAATTTAATTCTGAAGAAAAAGCTCCAAACTCATGTTTTGGACAACAGCATGTTATTAAGTTTCCGATTGCGATATGCTTTGTGTTTGATATATCGCACTCCATGTATTGCAAATGTAACGTGCGAAAATATGACAGAGTTCAAGAGGGAGAAAAGCTTTGAAAGGCACAGTAATAGCTATGCATTGCCACGACAAAGGCAGATGTATTTTCCAGAAAACAACAGTTTGTTCTTCTCCTCGTAACAGCAGAAGACGCAACAACAAACTCTTTAACATGCTGTAAAACTGCGACGGGCTCGTATCTGTCTTCGCGTCATAAATGGATCTTTAAAGTTCTTAAAACGTCTACAGTTTTCCATTTGGAAAAAAAAACAAAACAAAAAAAAAACAGACAAAAAATATGCATAAAGTGTCGATGCACCCAATAATCGCAGATTTGAGGTGGAAATTTACAGCCACTTTCCCAGGGTTCATATTACACACAGGCAGAAGGCTTGAGGCCCTGCAAAAAGCAGCGCACGTCAAGGGGGGAAACACTGTGCCAGACACCTCGATGCAAGTTTATTAATTAAAAAAAAATAAAAATAAGAAATAAAAAAGAAAACATACAGTGCAGGATAGTCAATTATGAATTGACGGTTTTCTTGCTTGTTTTGTTTGACTGCTGCAAGTGCGAACAGAGCGGGGACAGTATCGGGCTTTGTTAACTGGAGAAAAAACATCTGCGCACATTTCATCTCGAGTCCTCCATGAAGCGACCCTTACCTTTAAATCCCGACACGCTCTCTCTCTTTTTGAACGGGCCGAACAAAGCTCCCGCGTGCGAGTCAGAGGGTCTGTAGTCCTCAGTAAAACCACGGAAACATATTCAGGACAGCTGTGACTTATGCCGGGACACGGCTTCTACAGTAACCCGAAACAATTACAAAAAAACAACAAAGCCAAACAGAGCACGACGGCGTCAAGATTCACCGTGGGATTGTGGGAGCTGTTGTTCGTCAAACAGCTGGACTCATGGAAGGTTGCGAGAGTCCGGACTACAACCCCCAGGATGCTCCATCACTGACAGACGACCGCTGAGCGTAATGTGACGCTGCTCGACGTCCAGCGTTGCGTTTCTCATCGGAAAGAGCCACGAATGGCACAGCTGACAGATGTCGGTCTCATCCACCAATTGAAAGGTTTGCAATGAAGGACGACGACCAATAGCAACAGCAGCGATTAAAATAAAGGTTTTTCTCTGCGGTTATTATTAAGGAATGGTCTACATTAGTCACACATTTGCTTCGTAACAAAGTTACACATAAAGTTACACATTCCGAATTGGGAAGGTTAGCCTTGTATTCCTTTCTCTCGTTATTAATTTGATCATATAAAATAATTTATCTCCTAAAGTTTTTGTGTACTTTACAATCTTAAATTTTCCTGAAGTTCTCCAAAAGGATATCTGCTATGTGCAAATCTGATTTTAGTTTGAATCTCCAAACTAAAATTTGGAAGCTCAACATCCTGGCCCCTTCACTGACGTGTTGTACAGAGGGAGCACTTTGAGAACGCGATGATGTTATGGCGCCGGACGGAAGGGGGCAGTAGAGTTTGTGAACCGCCACAATTTTACGTTCAGGCTGAACGAATGCAAACTTCTAAACCTCAACCACGCTGCGCATGTTCCAACACTGCTGAAACCATCTCAAAGCTATGTGGCAGAGTGGCAGACTGGCATTCAGACATATTACAAATGCAAATGTGTTTATACTCCTTGAACTTATTCAAATAGTTTTTCGTGCTACAACCACACTTCCATGTATTCTTGTGATTTAAAAAAAAAAGTCGCTTATTTTTCAATTTGTAAATATTTAAAAGTGTTTCTTGCCTCCTTTCATTCTGACACATCTAAGTGAAATCCACTTCAACCAGCTTTCAAAGTCAACTAATTAGTAAAGATATTTCACCTGTGTGAGATTTAACCATTTGAATAGAGCTGCTTTCTGAAGGCCTCAGATGTTTGTCAGTGAACAAAAAGATCAGGATGCACAGTGACTGCCAGCCAGCCAAGACATGACTGTCCACCTGATCTACCTTGGACAATGATCTGCAGAGGTAAATAGCTCAGGTGAAATAACTTGTTGATGTATCTATTTGTTGAGCTCTGTACAATGACCAGATGTGCCACTATTGTGGAGGGATGACATGTGGCTATTGCTTATAGCTTTACAATTTGAAACAAGGCGATCGAAGAAGGTGCTATACTGAGATGTAAGTTTGTTTTTTGGTCTGTAAGCATCATGTTGTGGAGAGATTTTTTCTCAGTGATTCTTTATTTAGGTAGGTGCATGCATGCAAGCCTTACTCAGACTGGCAGTGGCAGATTATGATATGGGCTACATGTTGGCTGCCCAAGGCGGCTTCTCCTCTAGGGAGACATGAACTCTTGGAACGTCCCCTCCTCCCAGGTGCTCCTCTCCACGTACACGTGCTCACCCACACCTGATGTGCCCCGTCGTGTGCTTCTCTGGATGTGAGAGCTGCGTGCGCCTCTTCTCCCCTCTCCTTTTTTCTGCCACCAGATACAATCTGTCCTGGTGACGGACCGGCCAACTGTCCATGTAACAAACAAAACCAGTACATTTGCCTCCTGAACCTCAGACCCAAAACTTCAAACTCACTAACTTCAATGTTAAAAAAACGTTGAAGTTAGTGGTTGTAAAGGAGATTTGGATAAGTTCAGTGAGTAGGAGTCTTATTTTACAAGACACCGTACAGCAGATATCAGTTGTGCTTTACTAACTAAAAAGCCATAAAGTTGCAGTAATGAGCTTAAACGACAGCATTTACGAATTAGTTTTAAGTGTTCTTCCCTAATTCTAATGTAATCTGAGCAGGCTTGAATTTAGGTCATTGGAAAAATTGGCATACTGCAGTCAGGAAAAAAACAAAAACAACCCCATGTCAAAAGCAAAATTGAGTGTATTATGGTTCTGTAGTTAAAAAGTGGATGGTGCTAATTTGGTACAACTGCAGTCACTGATGTTCATTGATGAGTCGGTGGACCAAGAGTGCTTTATTTCTTCCTTAATTAGTGGGTCCAGTTTGACTAATTTAGTCTTTTGACAACACCATAAGAAGGCTTCATGTAATTTTATGCAGGAAGATAGTCGATGTTGAGACCCTATAAATTGTGTTTAAGTGGATTAATAGTGAGCACAGCTAGGAGGGGGGGGAAGGGTTTCTCTTGCTGTCTGATGATTAAATAGATTGTTTGGCAATGAAAAGCTTATATGGTTGCCTTTGGTTACAAGTAGGAACGAGAAGTTGAGAAAAGGGTTGATTAAAATGTTGTCTTCAAATAGTTTAGTGGTAGATATGTTTGCTTTCCTTTTCAATGTAAAAATTTGTAAATTTCTCAATTAAAAAAAAGATTTAAAAAAATATATAGTTACTAGTAACATCCTGGTAACAAGCAGGTGTTCTTTAGTAAATTTATAAAATGTCTTGCAAAAGTCACCCTTCTGTTTGATGCCATACTGTCACAATGTAGTGACAGTATGGCTGTATGTATATATATATATATATATATATATATATATATATATATAGTCTTTTTTTTGGGGTCACATCTTCACAGATTTTATCCTATACTCCATTTTTCTTTGTTAATTAGTTCAAGCTCAATGGGTTGCACAAATTATTTTATTTATTTCCTGTTACAGATTCCTATTTGAATTTAGCTATCAATTTTGCTTGGCTCTTTCATATGTGCCTTGATCTAAATCATTGCATTATACCTCTGGCTGTTAGTTAAGGGAAATTCTCAAAAAAATGTGAACCTCAATCACAAGTTCAAGTCTTTTTCTGCTTCCAACAGGTTTCCTTCCAGGTTGGCCCTCAATTTAGTTCCCTCCATCCTACCATCAACTCTTACCACCTGTCCCTGCTGAAGAAAAGCTTTTCATATAGCATGAAACTGTCACAGCTATATTTAACAGTGGGGGTGGTGTGTGCAGGTTGATGTTCATTTAGAGATCCAGTCACACATGATGATTTGGATCCAAAGTTTTTCAACTATTCCTCAGTTCACAATTCTCATATCTCAGATGTGCATCTTTACATCTCCTCCAGAGTTATCATAGACATCAGAATTGCTTCTCTGATCACTACTTGTGCTTGTCAAACCTGTCATTTTAAGTTGATGGAATTATTTGGGCAGGTGTGTAGTTGTGTCGTACTCCTTTCCATTTTTGATGGACGGGTTAAGCTGTGCTAGATGAAATGTTCAATGTTTGTGATATACATATATTTTTTTTGCAAACTAGCTCTGCCTCAATCATTTCCACAATTTTCCTCTTGATCTCTTTGCTGTATTCATTGACTTTCATAATGCTGTTTGTTCATTAATATGTTGTATAAGAAGACTTTCAACCGTGTCCTGTGAGGTGTACTCCTATAGTATGGGCAACCAGGCCCTTTTATATGGACTGTTGGGTTCCTGTATGAGCAGTGTCAGAGCTTGGTCCACATTCCCACCAGCAAGTCAGCCTAGAGTCTGACTCCATCAAAGCTGCCCTTTGTCACTTACTCTGTGCACAACCTTAATGGACAGAATTTGTAGGTGCAGAAAGGTGTTCAGTAGATAATGTGATGCCATTTGCTTCATCAGACTGCGGTCTCCAGCTTTGGCTGGATCAGTTCACAACCAAGTGTGGATAATCCCAGCATTCAAAACTGGGACCATGATCTTGAGCTGGAAAAGGGTAGAGTGTGTTTCCAGGTTGAGGAAAAGATCTTGCCCCAAATTGAGGAGTTTAAGTATCTCGGGGTATTGCATGAATGAGGGGAAAAATGGTGTGGGAGATTGATAGATGGATTGGTGATGTATCTACAGTGATGCAACAAAACTGTTCATGGTGAAGAGAGAGCTGAGCTGAGGATGAAACATCAGAGCAGGACCTAGGACATGCTGGAGGAACTATGTTTCTCAGCTGTTCTGTGATGAGGGAGAAGAAAGTCTTTGTCTCTTTGCTTAGGTATACTGTTGTTGTGCGGAGCCTAAGCAAAGAGACAAAGACCCAACCTGAACTGGATAAGTAAATAATGGTAACTGGTAAATGGAGCGTTTTAGATTTTTCTTTATACATTTTGAAAACTGCATCATTTTCTTCATCTTTATAAATATGGAATACTTATTGTGGTTCAAATCCCAATAAAATATACTGTTATTGGGTACACTGATTGCAGTTTTCTGGCCAGTCGCCAGTTGATCACCAATCTTTAAAATGCCAATTCTGATTTTGGCCAATATCAACCATTTTTTTGTCTGAAATGTTATTAAATATAAAAATAAAGTTGCTGATTTGGTGAGTATTGCTTAACTGCAAACAGTACTCACCCCAGACATGAGCTGGTGGGTCAGTCTGTCAGTCAAAACTCTCTCACGGGAGAGCAGAAGAGGACAGTGGTTGATTTTCAGTCCTTTGGTGAGGTAGGTGAGATTGTCTCACATGCAAGTCCCGGCTGATCACCAATCCCCCAAAATGAAGAACATCTGTACCAAAAAAATCAGCAGGCTGCTAAATCTGTGCACCTCTAGTTGTAACATGAGGAAAAACCAGAGGGGTATGAATACTTTTGCATGCCACTGTACCTTAGAAGTCATCATGATCACTCACAGACTGCATTAGATCTGAGACATCGCCATTGGGCTAAGGTGCAGAGTACACACGTCACTTCATTACAATAAAGACTTGAGTTAAAATGGATTGCCCATGAAACTGTTTGATCTTGACCTGGCTGCCTGCTGTTAAGACTCCTCTGCCTATCGTATTGTCCAACCTCTACCCTCAGAATCAATGCATATATGTTCAGCTTCTGAAGCAATTGGTTTTGTCTCTGATATGAGACGTGCCCAAATAGTTTGGCCAAAAAAATAAAATTACCTGGCACCAATATATCGGCACAATATTTATTTAATCTAGTCATCTGATTACTTCTAGTTGCTTGGCTTGGGATTCCTCTTAGCATAATAAAACGGCATGACCCCTTAGTGATACTGCAGTTTTATTACCCGAGGTGGTTTGTCTGAATATAGCGAACCACATGTCTCATTCAAAGGAATGACAGGTATGTGTCACTGAACCATAAATTTGCAACTTGCCTTCAGCGGTAATCAGTTGCCAAGGAAACCTCAAATGGGATTATCACCTTCTGTTGTGTACAGGCAAGTAAACTGTTAGAGTTGTCAACATGCAGGAGAGCAACATAAAAGATTTACTATGGTAAACAATTTTCTCATCACACTAAATTTATGTCTCTGGTGTTGGAAAGAGACACCTAGAAAACAAATCAGTGGCATTTAGTTTATTTTTTTTTATCAAGACATTTGAATAAAATTTCATGGAAAAATATATTCACTCTGTTTCTTGGGATGCAATAAAAGTTAAGGGAGGTTTTAAGAACAAAGAAAATCAAAGAAGCAGAAGAACAGTGTGCCCGGAAGGAGGGCAAATTGTTGGGAGGGTGGAGGTAGAGGAAGGGGTGCGGTAGCGGGGTGGTATTTAGTATGCACGGCCAAGCCGCCCCATCTGCTTAGCGCAGCAGTCCCTGTCGTATAACTGTCTACAGGCCGTGGGCCACATAAAGAATGTCTCAGATTTGATGTAATTCTCCAAAATTAATGACAGCTTTACTCGGTATGGGCCGTGAGGGAATGATTAGTGTTTGATCGTCCATCTGATCAGTTCCCTCGGCTGGCTGCGGAGAGATGCTCCACTACATGCTGGTATGCTGCCTTTGGCGAGCACACATGCATACTCACACAGATACACCTTTTGCCAGAGTAATTTCTGGCTCCCAGTGCTCATGTTTATGTTTGGGGACTGAGGATTGTTTTTTTTCTTCTTCTTCTTTTGCTTGACAAATACAAGCCATGTTGTGTTAAAAACCTGGTGTCGTGAGATGTTGCATCAAAATCAACATCCACCTCTGGGCCATTGGGAGATCCCACTAGTGATGTGACTGTGTACCAGCCACTTTTTATATCAAGCAGTGTACTATTTCAAAAGAAAGTGGGCCAACCGGCATCCAATTTAGAGAACTCCAGAGGTCACAGCGTGACCTTTTACAAGATATGCTTTACTGCAGCTGTGAATGGAACTGGGTATTAGTTTTTAAAAGAGGTAGGGAATGGATTGTGAATTTGAGAGGAAAAAATTGATCCACTTGGATGAATTGCTGGAGTTGGAAAAGTGGAATACCTCCTCTCCTTTTAATTCAGCCACACCTCAGCATGCCCCCCCCATCACTCTTTTTTTTTCACCCCCCTCTTTCTCTCTTGGGCTGCTGCATTTACAAGCGAACAGGGCATTCGATTTTACAAGTGAGCTCTGTGGGTCTTGGTGCGCTAGCAACATTAAAATTGAACCCGTCTTATCAGTGCAAACCGTGAGGCTTTACATCAGAAGCTGTCGTGCCTTCACTACGAGGCCCCTGTGTTCTTTTATGTAATGTGGTATGGTCAAAAACCCAGCGGACAATTAAAGTGAGCTGATAGATAAAGAAGTGATTGAAGACCAGAGATGTTAGTTTGTGGATCTCTCTGCAGATTTTGTCCTTTTGTTTTTTTTTTTTTTTCTGCTAGCAAGTCTGGAAGCAGCTTTCCGTCGTTGTACCTATTTTGTGCTGAGTTGCATATGGCAAAAAAACCCCTCATTTCCCATCTCACCATTAGCACTCTGGTCAAATCCCAAGCTTAATTCAGCAAAGGCTCGGGGAGGGTTGTGATCCTGCCAACACAGATTGTTGGACAGATTGGCAATCTTTCACTGTGTGTGGATGTTGCACTTTTTCTCCCTCTGAAACTGCAGCTCATTATAACAAATTACTTGCAAAAACACCATTAAAATAAAATAAATAAATAAAAAAAAACTGGTTCTAGTTCAGTGACAGCTCAGTTCTTTATCCATTGTTTTTCTCTTTTCATTGTATTTTCCCCAGTTTTTCTGCACTGTGCATTTCCAAAACTACTTGAACATGTTTTCCCCTGCCGAGGATCCCCACCTCCCATCCGGCATCCTCTGATCTCCTTTTATTTTGCTCTCTTTCTTGGACTACACCTCCTTCTGCTCTTATTACCCCTGCTGCTTTCTTTTTCTCCTCCTGATTTTATATTTTTGGCTGAGCCGAGGACCTTTCCTGTTGCAGTGACCTTTCTGGTTTTAAATTAAGCCCCGCTGCGGCATGTCTCTCTTCATAGACCGCCAGTTATGAGCCTTCAGAGAACCGCAAAAAAAATAACGATTCTGATGAAATGGCCCCTTTAAAAACCTCTTCCAAATTCTTTTTTACATTTTTCTTACCCTCTTCCCTCCTTTCTGGTTGCATTAATATTCACTCTAATGAAGAACATCCCAGAGATTAGACCATGGAAAATGTTAAAGGAGACGCATGCGCATGATTCACCACATGCACGCCGAATACACACACTGTTGCTCGCTGCGAATGGCTACTAATCAAATGTCATGTATGTTTAAAGTGATTTATGAAAACTGTGCAGTACATGCTCATGATATGATTGCTTAATCAGAAATAGACCATTTTTCAATAGATAACTGGGTTTGTGGCCTTTCATAGGAGATCATATTTATTATTATGTGAGTGATTGGCTTCTATTAAATCTGATTTAGATGATAAAGCATCCTTTCTAGACTGATGTCATAGCACTACAGGTAGCTCTGTAGACGTCTTAATATTTCATATGATCAGAAGTCCTTAATGTGAATTAGACTGACCATTGCTATTCAAAGGAAAACAGTTAAGTTGCATCGAACTCTGAAGGAAGACGGCAGCTGTCAGTCACTGGATTGAAATTTAGCACCCAGAAGGAAACGGATGGAAAATTAAATAAGACTTTTTTTCTTTTTGTAATGTCATGAAACAGTCGAACTGAAAAGACTCATTTTCAGTCCCCTTAACACTTTCCTGGTATTTCAGAGTCTGTGATATCATGCTTCATAAAATGGTTGCAATGACATTTTTCAGAAAAACAGACCCACAGTATCACACATCCTCTACCATGAATAAACCACTTCCCCACATATTCATCCTTAGATTTCATCCCAGATCTAGATAGGGTGGTTTTGTTTGTTTTTTGCCTTGAAGCTTAGTCTTAGTCAGACCAAAGCTTATGTCTCGTGCTAAACTCCCAGATTTTAACTGGAAGACTCCACATGCTTATAATTTCTGATGGTAAGAGAGGAATGGCTTTATCCTGGAATGCCTCTCAAACAACCGCTGGACATATAGATATCAAATAATTGCTTGATGATCTCAAGATGCCACTTTTTGCTGTCTTAGAAATAATAATGTATTTTATTTGACAGCGCCTTTCAAAAGTGTAAGGAAGTCATATTTGCTTTGATCAACTTTAAATCATAAGGTACAAATTCAGCAGCAATGACTCGGTTATATTTATTTCATGGGACTTGTTTAAATTAAATGAGGCCTCAATAACTGTGGAAAAACAAGAATTTTCTCTTTCCTAAAAATGAGAAAATAAGACAATTTCAAAAATATTTTAACATTATTCTACTGTGACACAAAAATGAATCATGTCTTTTTACTAGTCTTTACCATTGAAGTAAGTACATATGGAGAGTGCTGTACCCAAAAAGACCATGTAATATGACCTATCGGGGATGACAGGGCCATAATGTAAAGATGAGCCGTCCTCATCAGATCTCAAGAAGCCACAGTACACAGATGTACAATTTACAGTCATTTATTTACAAGATGTGAGCTTACACTAGATTTTAACACTTAAAAGACCTAAGAGTGAGCTCTATAGCTAAAGTAACAAACAAAAGGAAGCTATTTTAAATATTAACCTAATTTACCTATTCAAAAATGATTAATTAAAGCGAATGACAATAACTTGCCTCCGTAACTAAAGATGAACAAGACAAAAAATATATACATATATATCATTGTAAAAAGCAGTCCACCTCTACAAACTTTTTGATTTTAGTTTAAGGCTGAATGTTGCATTATAGGTCAAAGGTCTTCACAAAGACGTGGATGGTTGGGATTAGTGGAGGAAGAATGATGGGCAGTCCGTGGCATATTCCTATATGCCATCTCCATCTCCATAGCCCATCTGTACTTATGGTTCCACCAATCACAGAAGGGTACCTACCTGCACATTCAGATTTATGTCTTTAAAACAAACACAGCACCTTTCAACAGCAGCCATAGCACCACAACAGTAACATTGTTCTCTCTTAACATTTTGTCTTGTGATTTTGAGTCGGAGAAATCTAAAAAGTGAACCCGAACCAAAATGAAAATCCTGCTTTTTGAAAGTAACTCGAACTAACTGAATCACACAAATCTCTAGAATGAGGAACAACAGTTACTGGCATTAGTAAGAAGGTTTGTTTTCATCAGTGAGTCGGGAAGAGAATGTGCTTTTGACTTGGCAAGCTTCTAGTTTTAAGTTGTTGACAAACTGTCTTAGAATTGTATGCTTGTTTCTGAGAAAGTGACGAAAAGACAGAAAAGGAAAACGGCTCAAGAAAAACTGACACATTTTCAAAGGGAAGAGTTTATAATGCTGTTGGAGAATGTGGTGGGAAAGGACAGTGAAAAGCTTTTTCAGGGGTGTCCAACTCCGGTCCTCAAAGGCCGGCGTCCTGCAACTTTTAGATGTGCCTCTGCATATCTGAATAGAATAATTAGGTCAGTAAGGCTCGGTAGAACTTGTCTACACAAGGAGGAGGTAATTAAGCCAATTCATTCCAGTGTTTAGTACCTCTGACACAACTAAAAACTGCAGGACACTGGCCCTTGATGACTGGAGTTTGACGCCTGTGTTTTAGGTGTAATTCAGTTTAGAATGTCTATTATGTGCAGTGTCTCTAAGCTTGATTTATTGTGTGTTTTCTGTGTAGCTGGTTACAAAGAGTTCATCAGCTTGGGTTGACATTTTAGTAAAAATCTAATTTTATAACTTGTAACCTTATTAATAATCAAATATGGCAAATTTTGTGTTGGCGAATGCCTACCTGTTGCTGCAGAATTATCAATCTCGTAATTCTTTTTGCTGAAATTAAACATTTATTTTCTCAAAGTAAATATGTAATCTTTGAACTACAAGTTGCCTTTAATAAAACAGGAATATGCAGATATGTGTTATACTTATCTGGCTTTAACACTTTTCTAAACTTAATTTAGCTTACCAGATGTACGCTGTTTTACTGTTTTGTGTGCTTTGGTGTCTGCATATAGAAAATTATGTTGATTAATTTTTTGTGAAACATTTATGTAGCAAGTTATGACAACAAGCACAAGAAAATGAAATGAAAAGTTTTTGCCTGACCGTATTGAATTTGTTACACTTGAAGACTTGTCTTTATATTTCAATAGTTCATGCAATTTAGCCTCAAGTGAGACAGTCACATTTGAACACTACATAAAGAAAATCGGAGCAACCCAAGATTTACTGATCCGACACAGACACAGCAAATATGCAGGGCGAAGCAGACTGGCCATTTGCACTAAGGGGATGAACATTGCAACTGTGAATATTAATGGATCTATATGGGCTGCATCTAACAAGACACAGAGGTGATTTCTGGGGGCTATCTGCTAAGGTGCGCCTTGTAGCCTTGGTAACCCTAATGAATTATAGGCCAGCCCAGTTAAAACATGTGTGGTATTACTCCATTCTAGGGTGTGTTCCCCTGCTGTCTATGAATCACTGATCTCATCAAACTGGCCCTCCCTCTCCTTCTCTCTCTCCTCCTTACATCTCTGTCTCTCTCTGCTCCCCTCCCCCCTCTTTGCTGTCACAGTCCAGTCCCCTGGGGCGTCCGTCTGGGATCTGCCAGGCTCATCAGTAAGGAGAGGAAAAGGCTAACTGGGAGACCTCGCTGGCCGTAAATCTGACCAGGCAGGGTGGAGAACCTGCAGCGGCCACGCTTTCACTGCTGCCCAGTGAGTCCAGCCCCTCCAGTATGCTTAGGATGTCTTACTCGCCCCGGCAACAGCAAACGGACTCAAAAAGGCGATTTATTATCTGCCACCTCTAAACCAAAATAATGGGCTTTACTGAACTTTTTCAGGCTAAATAATCAAGTTTAATGTGTCGTTCTCGTCTCATTTGAAAGCACTTCCATAACAATGAGCATCTTTTCATCTTCGGGTGTTTATTTCCTAGAAAGAGACCGGCAACAAATGTTTGCTGCTTAGGAGAATGGAAATTGTTGCAGTAATGGTCATAAGTGAGACGTAATATTTAATCCAATGTGTTATGCTGAGGTAATTCAGTCTCATAGTAGCCATTAAGTCATGGAAGGCTAGCACAGATCTTGACTGCATTGCAGTGAATTTGGGCCCCTTCCCTCTCATACATACATTTTGTTCGATGTGATACTATTCCATACTCAGAGACACACTCACCCTCCCTCTCCGTATCTGAGAAATAAGCATTTTTACAGAGTTTGAGCTGTAAAAGGAGAGGAGCAGATAGCCCATAAATCTAGCCATAAAAACGTTAAGTTGTCAGATGTGCCATCAGCTATCAATCGTGTGCGGTAAGCTGATGAAGGGGAAATAGGTGATAAAAAACAGCATTTTAGGGAAATTATGTCCAGTCTTCCATTTGCGAAGTGCTGCAGTCGCATCCCTGCAGAATCTTAATGACGGGGCTGGTGTGGCCAGGGGACGGTTCCTCGTCGTGACAGTGAGGAGGAGCACACCCTAGTGGGAGGGTGGGATACAGAGGAGGCAAAACGAGGCATCGCAAAGCGGGAGCAGCGTTGTAGAAAATTATACAACTACCATAAATCACTTCTGCACCACAGTTTTTTACCCTTCTCTCCACTTCTTTCTCACTCCCCCATCTCCTCACGTTCTCTTTGCCTCTTTCGCCGTTTCTTTCTGCACTTCATGGCTGCACGTCTTGCTCTCCTCATTTGCTCTTCTACGCCAGAGTGTCGTCCTGCTTTGCTCCCCTTTCATTCTTCTCTGAGTCCATGGCTTTATTTGAGATACCGTCGGTTATCCTCAATGTCCCACTTTCTATCCATTTCAAGTTAATTTACAACGTGGTTTGTTTACATGCTTTCTTTATTGATTTTGCTTTGCTGCCTTGCAGGGATTTATCCCCCGTGCATGGGATGGTTTTAGCAGTCCTAGAAATTGACCTGTCTTTCTGAGATGGCTCAGCCTGGAAAAAAAAAAAAAAAAGCAACAGAAAAGACCATTGTGGCTGCAGCTTATTTCACCCTTTATCAGCCAGCGCTCTGACTGGAACACCTCACAATGCTTTTATATCCAAAGATATTTTATAGCAAGCTTTGTCTCCACACTGAGGAGTACCTCTTGGCAGTTTTTGCTCTAACTTTGTAGAATAGACAGAGTGTCTCATTGACGTCACAGAGAGGGTGTGGAGGCTGGTAGCATTGATGATTCTCTAAAGAATCATGTGAGAGTATCTCTCCTCATTGAACTGATAAATGCCCTATTTGTATGATCTCCCATTTATTCTGAGGTCATTTGTTAATTAATCTGAATTGCCCTACACACTCTGGCTCTACTTTTGTGATCTTGCCTGAGAGACGTAATTCTGCTCTTGAATGGCTTAAAGCACCATGAAATGAATTCAAAGATGTATAATTTCTTTGTAGCCTCCAGTATGTCAATCTCCGTGTCCATTTATCAACCCATGGTGAGCACAAAACACTAATTCTGAGTCTCCCACTTTGAAGTTAAGCATCCAGCTGATTGATTATACTACCCAGCTGGATGCTGATTGTATTAAACTTTTCATGCAAAATGTCAGCCTAAAGTTGTATGCTGCCTTCTGAGTGCATCTCTGAATTTTGATGCTTTATTCCCACATGCCTTCTGCTAGTAATCCTCCAGCTTGGTCCTGTGCTAGGGTCTGTGCTGCCACCCTTAGTTAGACTGGGGTATTGTAATGCAGCACTCCATCTCCACAGCGTCAGTATAGGTGGCCTGTTTAGCAGTTCAGTCACATAGCATGTGTTTTTGCGACAGAGGGTTTAACAACATATCGAACCTTACTGCACTCCAGCCAGAGTAACAGTGAATATGCACACTTTATGTAAGAAATCATTGTTCCAAATCATGCAGCCCAACCATATTTAGATGCTTCTACAAATCATAGTTTGCAAAGAGTGCGAGTCCTCATGTTATGTCCTTACCATGCATGCTGCTCGAGTTTGTATGCACGTGAGATTTTTCTTTACTTGTTAACCAGAGAAAGCCAAGTCAGCAATAGTAATTTGCTGCAAACCCTCTCCATTACCGGGGAAGGTTCTGATCGAAGCTGAGCTGCAAAAGTTTTTTTTTTGTGTTACTGTTGAACCCCCATAGCAGCTGATATCCGACCATAAGCAGACTGATGGAAGAACTAACATAAAGATGAACTAAAATTCATTAGGAATCTACATCCTCTCAAAATGAAGCATACCGATCCGATCAATAAATTAGAATATTATTGAAAAGCCCATTTATTGTAGGAACATTTTCACTAAGTGAAATACACTGTATAGATTAAGTACACACAGATGGATGTTTGAATGCCTTTCTTTTTATTCATTATAATTTTCCATTTGCAGCTAATAAAAACAAGAAATTTTGAATTTGAGTATTGCATCACACTAAACATTTTTTTTTAAAATATGGGCTTACTGTTTAATTATTTTCAAAAGGCATTTGAAAAATGACTCATGGCATATATTCATATTTATTGAATATGACTGTGTGTCAAAAACATGAATATTATTTACCTTATCATAGTAATTTAAGTATGACATAGACAGTGCATTAAATAGTTAGAACATTTTTTTCCCTTGTCTTTTCAATGGAAAGCAATATTTGTGTCTGAGACTATGACTGTAGTGACGGACCTCAAAAATAAATAATCAAAATACAGGTGTAAAACTGCAAAAAGCTGGTTCACAATTACAGGAATAATTTGTTTTAATGGTATGAAATATAGCCAATAAAGTGGACATAAAAAATACTTTACTTTCTTGAAAGTTTAGATCCTTTTTGCAATTAGCTTTGCATATTCTTTCAGTTCTTTGACAAGGTTTTGGTGAAGATTTTAAGCAAACTAACAGAATAATATTTATCTAAAAATAAACAAGTATGCGCCTTATTATATATTTCTGGGTCGTCAAGCAATTACTATGCACATATTAGGCAGCAAGAAATAAATGAAGGTAAAATAGTGAGACAGCACTGCAATGTAGCAGTCTGTCTAAGGGAGTGGTTTTCCGTTCTCGTGAAATTTTAGTGCAATAACCGTTGCATCTGCCAGGGGGCAGGCAAATACACACATTGAGTCTGAGGAAAACCTCAAGTACTCTTGGTTCTGCAGATTTCCATTCTGACTTTTGTAGCCATGTTGCAGTTATATCTGTCCTCTGTCTGGTTACCTGGTAATGCTACTGCTCAGAAAATGTGTTAAAACGTTGGACGCAAAGCCTTTTTGGAATTGCCAGCTGGTTTTTATAATCAGTTAATGTTCTTTTTATTGCTATTACTTGTGTGTTTGTGTTTTCTTTAGATTTCGAGATTAGAAATAGAAAAATTATGAATGAAGTGAGAATTTCTGCAGAGCAAAATCTGTAGTGGAGCAGTGTTATAAAGTATAAATTTGTGTTTAGTGTTAAAAAGCTGAAGTGGTTCAAAGAAAGAACATTTATCCAGTCTCTAAAATGAGAGTGCCAGCTACACTTCGTTGAATTTGAAATGCAAAGCTGTAATTTTGCACCAATAAAACAGTTGGAGGAATGTAATTCATTTCGCCACAACTCATTTTCCTTCTTGAGCTATTTATGAGCAATAAGAAAAGATATATTAATGTTCCTGCATTTTTAAACAATGGTACTTCACTGAGCTTTTACAAAGGGTTTTTTTCATCTTCTGAAATCAATTAATAAATAATCAAAAATTAATTGAAAATAATGATTCTTGTTTATTTTTTTAAAACTTTTCTGTATATATCACCCTTTCTGTTTATGATGCAGCATAAAAATATTGACATGTTTGCTGATGAATAAATGGTTTCCTGCAACTTTACACTTTTCCCACTGATGAGATGAAAACGTTTTGTACTCTTGCTCAGCAGGAATTTGCAGAAAACTATGTTAATTGCAGAAATGTGGGTGCATTGCATGCTGTGTTGGCTTGTTTGCTCTTGTGCATTAAAGGTAATTAAAGTCAAAGATAAAATTTGCTTTTTGAGCTCAAGATCACTTTTTTTCTTTTACCATCCATTGAAAAAAAGTCATAAAATTTTTTTTTCTTTCTTTCATTTTTTTTTTTTTTAACTATCGTGTTAAAATGAACACCTGTAACTTGACACACAGACCTCTCTGCCCTAAATGCCAGTGGCAACTTTGAGACGCATGGGAATGAGGACACACAGCTAAATAGTTTACGCACAAGCCTGTCTTTCACTCAAGCATTTTCTTGGTTTCTAACAAAACACGCATTTGGACAACATCTGACTGGACGGAGGCCATTTTTGTTTGGCCCTATGTTTGCACAATTCTGGGATTGTGTAGTCGCTAGTGGGGGAGGGGTGAGCGACTGCAGTTACCCCGAAGACTCCTGTTATTGTTTTAGTCATCTTGGAGCCTCTAGGCTGGGAGACGGATTCAGTCAAAAAGCATTTGAGCCCCTCGGGTTCTCAGAGTGATTTATTGCGTATTTGGCCATCTGCAGCGAGTTCTTGCACCTTGACACCCACACTCCCTCTCTCTCTGCCGCTGTCTACTCCTCTTCGGCGCTGTAAACCTTTGAAATGTTCTGTCAATCTGGATCACCTTGAAGGTATTCAAGGTAGAATCATGTCCTATCACCTCCTGGTTCTGTAATCCAGCTCTCCCTCTCTTGCACCTCTCACTTTTACCTGATCGTTTCTATCACCTCGGAGCCTTCTGCTCCTGACTCAGCCATCCTGGCCTTGAGACTTAAAGCTGCCCTTCCTACTGTCTTTCTTGGAGCAGTCTGTACTCACCAGCTGCACACATCAATTCACGTGACAGGTGCTTGACAGTCCTTTCCTTACCGGGTAGCAGCCCCAAAAAAGAAATCTATCAGAGGAGATGACGCATTTTAAAACAAGTGGAAAAAAAATAAAAAACGATACGCAGTTAGGAGCCAAAGGTGAACCTTGAAAAATTATCTGCTTTCTTGCCAATAAAGTGGACAAAGAAGAGATGTGTCAGTAGTCATGATCGGTCTGTGTTGTGTGGGTGGTGCAGGCTGTATGGCACGTTCTTTAGAAGTGAAGGCTTGAGGCCTTCTTTCTCTGAAGCTCAGGAAAAAAAAAATGGTATCATTAGCATCTGCGTTGCTATTACTGGGAGTGCGGCTGGAGAGGCCTGGATCTATCTGGTATGCAGCATTTAGGAGGCACACAGACAGGATAATTGCTGGGCAGAAACTATCCACAGCTCCAGACTTTCAAGTGCTTGATGCCTTTGAGCATTTTACACCCCAAGTGGCTGAATAGCCCTCGGGAAACAAGGTCCGTATTGATTTATGGCGGGGGCCCTTAAGTCTTTTGTTTGTTAAGACCAAGGACAACTTAATAAGCAACCAAAGTCTGAAAATGAAGCCTGTGCTATCACTGCTGTTGAGCCAGTTAGTTCTTGGACTTCCAAACCAGTATGGCACAGGAGTAAACACTTACGATGTTCTGCAGCTTTATACTTGCATCGGGTTGTTTTCTGACATGTTTAGCTGCCTTTCATAACCACAGCAGCCTCTCCTGTCTGTGATTAAACACAAGAACAGACTGTTCTTTTGAGGCGCATTAAGACCTCAAACTCGTCAGGGTTTCTTAAACCTTAAGAGCGAAGAAAATAATTGATGATGTGCAGCACTGGAAGTCTGCAGCACACATTTCTCAATAGTCCAACACAAATACTGGGCTATAATTTGCATTGCATTTCTTGACATAATATATATTTTTGTAAATATTGTTCATACTTATAACATAAGTCAAAAAGATGACTAACATTTTCAGTCTCTCCATGTCCATGTTTTCCCCAAACATGTCTTGGATTCTTATCACAATAAAAAAAAAAAAAAGAAAGTTGATAATTAGTTCCAGATGGTCATCAGCTGGCATTTCCATTTTAGTCAACGTATTTACAGTGAAATGTTATGTCTTGCTGCAAAGGTATTTATCACTCTATAATGTTCTTGTGTAGCTAGCTCACTGATCTACAGCAGAACAAAGAACATGTAGTCTGGTCATTTGATTTATACACAATATAAAAAAAAATAAAAAAATAGTCACAGTGACGATCCTTAGGATGCGGGTTTTATGGTTAACTTTAAAGTAATGAGTACAAAGACTACAAAAGATTTCATGCTTTTTTTTTTTCTGTTTTGCTACATTACAACCGTAAACTTCAACGTATTGAGTTGGCAATTTACCAACAGAAAGTGGCACATAATTTTGTGCATGCAACAAATTAGATAGATGGATAATATGGATCACGTATTAGACCAAAAACGTCAGAGAAAATTATGAGGAAGTTCAAAGGAGGGTTCGGTGGCAAAACAACATTCAAAGCTTTGAACATCTCATAGGGCACAGAATCACTTCACCATCTGCAAATGGAAAAGAGTATGGCAAAACATTAAAGATGTTTTTAAGATGTTAAACATATTAATAACTGGGTTGCGGTTGTTGGAGCGGGAGCCCCGTACAGAGCCTGCAGACCTTGACGCAACTTTCCCTAATTCAAATCCTATCCTCGGTACCTTTGCAGTCTTTTCCCTCTTGTCTCTGCATTCTTCCTGTCAGAGTAAATAAAGGCCAGTAGTACAAAAAAAAAAAGCTATTCAAAAACAACCAAAACCTGACTCCTGGAAAGACAAAGATGTACATTTTTTGGTAAAGAAAAACATTTTTTAAGGGTGCTTCAGTCATTTTCTAGATGGCAAATAGCCACCTGGCTGTTATCTCACGCACTTACATGTATTTGTTTATTAATGCATATTGTCCCATTAAAAAAAAAAAAAAAAAGGCAAAAAACTCACCAAGACATGGACGTCAATATAAACTGACGTGCTGGGAAATTGAAGCATTGATTAGAGAAGCACCCAAGAGGAGTTTGGATTTCCACTGCTGAGGTTGGAGAATTTCATGATGGGACAACTATTGGTGGTGCATGCAGTACACTGTGCATCATCCATAACAAGCCCACCGGGATGAAACATACTGGTGGAAACTGGTCAGAGTTGCTGGGAAAATGGATGCAGCTAAACAGGAAACTTTTGGGTAAAAAGCCTTCTTACAGCCTACAAGCTAAAGGATCATACAATTTATTTGCACATACTACAGTACCTATATTTTCCTGACATATCCTATTTGAGAACAGATAGATCAAACTGAGTAGGACTCAGATGATAAACAGTAGTTTTGCCGTCACAGTTTGAACTTTTCCTCATCTGTGATGGGTTTTCTCAAATTAGATCTGGAATATCTATCCATCTGAACAAATCGTTGCTTAGCCCTCTAAGGTATGACTTAAGGTATGCTCAGCTGCAGCCAACAACCATTCCTTGCCAGTGCTATAAATGCCCAGATGTCGGTACCTAAGCAAGTCCGACATGAGGAAAATGGATTAAGACAGCCAGAGAGTCACTGATGCAAACAGAAAATAGTGACAGCTACTGAAATATATATTTACTTTGGGTTTTCGATCAATTACCTCCAACTGTCATGCCAGACAAGCTGAAATCAAACTTGATGTTTTCATAGTGCCTAATATGTTCATCTTTTTCATCTTTATACCTGTACATATTTTTTAGTGAAAAAATCCAAAGCACTAAGGTTTGACAGCCTTGAACACTGACACCTTACCTTCGTCGTCTCAAGGCAAAAAACAAAACAGCCGTATAGGCATTGTGAGAGTGCGCTTTGTGGCCTTAATACTCAGCAACCTATGTTGACAAGCGTAGTCTTAATTGAATGGATTTCCCTTTGTTGTCATGTACTGAGGTATCAGAAATGACATGAAACATTTGAAAATTATTAAGGGGGAAAAGTGTGAAACAGAACTGGAAAGACATTGGTGGAGTCATGTTATGCACAGGGATATTTCTTCCATTTAGTCGGGAAGCTTTTTTTAGCTAAACCCCCAGAACCAAATAAGTCAAACAAAGCAAAAAAGGATTTGTGGTTTTTTGAGTTCCCCTTTTTTATGGACTTTATGACAATGGTATATGTATGAGCTTAATTTGTTATTCACAGGGACAGATTAAGGCTCCAGACATGGGTGTGTGCTCCTACAGACAAAAGTAAAAAAAAAAAACACCCACCGTTGGCAAGTAAGAAAACAACTTATACAAGGAAAAGTGTAACAAGCTTGTCAAATGACTGTTAGTGGTTAACTCATGAAAGGTACAGTGGCAGCTCAGGATGTAGAGATACACCGCAGAAGCTCCTTTTTATTAACTGCTTTTGCTGTTTTAGGTGACTTATAGGATCTGTGCCAAATCCAATCATAAATAAACAGAACAACTCCCACAAAAAGTTAAAACCAGAGATTCGAGTAAAATAATTCCAAACTTTATAGCCCAACTTCTAGATACAAAAGCTGACAGTAAGTGACTGTTAAACAAGATTAAAAAACACTTTATTGATTGTAAAAGTTCTAATAAAGACAACCTTTATTTTTTGAGTTACGATGTGATGAAAAATCTGTGAAATGCAATGGCTCATGAAATACCTATAAATACTCAAAACACAGCTTAGATTTTGCATTATAGGTTTTGTTAGACCTACTTTTAAAGAGGTACTTGCGTTCAAGTGGGCTCTAAACACCTGCCAGTCAAACACTGATGTATTTCAAGTTCAGAAATAAAAAACACTCTGTTGGGTTAACATATTTGCAGGTTAAGTGGTGAAATGTTCTAAAAAAATCAAATGTGTATTTATTACTATATATTCTTGCCTTTTTACCTCTGTCCTCAAATTTTCTATGTAACTGCGGCTCGATGCTGAGCACTCAAACACTTAAATTGTTTTTCTTAGCCCACTTTGTACTAACAGCCTTCAGGATGCTGAAAGTTATCGTCCCTTTGGCAGACCAGATTGCATCCAAGCTATAATTTTAAGAATATTGTCTTGAGAGTTTGCTTTGATATTTCCGCATAATGTTATCTTTCCACGTCATGATCCGGTTTGAAAAGCACACCAGTACTTCATACAGCAAAACACATTTATAACATGATGCTATCATTCCCCTTACATCTAAGTTGGGATGGTGAGTTAAGACTTGCAAGCTCTGAAGTGGGCAAACGCTTCAGTTTTAGCCACTAAATCAGAGAACATGACTTCAAAAATTAAAGTCTCTGAGTGCATTGTCCACAGTGTAGCGGCATGTTATGTTACATTTGAAGTAACAGATTCTTCTTCTCTGAGCTGCGTTTCAACCCATGTTGGTACAAGATTCATTTTATCATGGATTATTCTTGCAGGCTTCAGCAAGCATTTTTACAATTTTTTTTTTTTTTTTTGATTTTGTTCTATGCACATTTTGCAAAAAAACCCCCAAAACAACAAAAAAAACTTCCATCTCTGTGGAAGAGAACCTTATTCTTTCCTGAACGGTACAATTAACATTCCTGTCGTGTTGTACATGCAAATAATTGTACAGAGTTACAAGGTTTGTTCAGATCCACAATTCTCTTCCTGATGTCTTGGCTTATTTCTTTTGATTTGTACAGGATATTTCCAAAGTGCAGACGACACATTTTTGTTTAGTCTTGAAATAAACCCATAAATGTGTCTCCAGATAATTCAAATGTTTTGAATTACCCAATCAGAGGCTTCATCTGGGGATTTCCAAAGTGCTTAAAGGCAAAATGCCTTTTCAAAATTCTGATTTTGAAAAACGTTTGAAATATCTCTAAAAAAGAAGTAAATCTATTTCTCATAATTTGAATAACTAGAAAACACAAATCATTTTCTGAACTGGCCAGAAATAGGAAAGTATTATCTAGCACAATCTGACGCCGGTGTCGCAGTTTCATTAAAAATACGTCAAGTTATACTGTGATGTTCACATTGTAAAGAGTGCAATTCTTCTGCATACCTCACTTAAAGTGGAAGCTTTAATCAATTCATGAATCAGTATTTATTTGCCCTAATTTTTTTTTCCTCTGGACGTCTTTCCATCTGTACAGTAACCAATAAAACTGAGGAGATCAACCATGCTGATTTATGTTCCCCACTGCAGCTGGGTTTGGCTCTCCTACATGCATTTACAGACTCCCCCCTCACTCCTCCTTCTACCCGTTCGTCTCCCCCTACCTGTCCCTAAGACACACACATGCTCTCTGCCTCTCTCATTTTGATTGGCTTCAGTGCACTTCATCCCTGCTTGAAAATTTAGCTGTTTTGATTGGATGGAAGAGGAGTTTATATAACCCCTTATTGGTGATACAATGATCTATAGTAAAGAATTGCAGTAGTCCAGCTTTAAGCCATAAATGCATGAAGTAGTTTGTCTGCAGAGCTCTCTAGAACAGTATATTTCTGACATTAGCAATAATGTTGATGTGAAGACAGAAATCCTGGAAACTAGGGATGGACATTTATGTTGCTTCCACTGTTCTAATGAATATCAATTTATTGAAAAATATTGTTAAATGCACATTAATCATAAGTTACTATTTATATAATCGGTGTCCTAAGGGAACCTATTGCAAAATAGGCATATTTTTAAGAGCAGTATTTGTGTTTATGGGTCTTTGACTGAAGTGTTAAAATTACAGCCATATAGATGCCAAAAAAGACAGTTTTACATTATTCTAATATAATAATAAATGTCACAAATATTGTAATTTTATCTTCATGCAATTACTTTTTGTAGTTTTCTTCATTAGAAAAGATAAAGTAATTTCAATGTCTCTGTTCTGGATGATCTAAACACCAAACTGGGGTTCTATTTGTAAAAACAAATCAAAGAAATACAATTTGCTGTGCAAACACATTTTCCGACAAAAAAACTTGGTATAATACCTTTCAGTTCAACAAAATCAAGTATTTTCAGAAGTTGGAGTCTGCAGTCGCTCATTCAGATTCAGACCCAACTCAAGAGGTTGAGAGCTCACCATTACAAATCTCACAGCAATGTGAAGTTAACAGAAAATAAAACAACAAAAAGGTCTGACCAAAAGAGTGAGATCAAAAACATTTAACATCCATTTCAAATATAAATCACTAAAACAAATGTTTTGTTTACACTTAGTTATAGCTTGTCTTTTTTTTCTTCTTCTTGAATTAGATGCTTTGTTAAATATTACAAAACACCCTGAACTCAAAGCTGATTGTATGTATGGTGTTTTAAAAGTCCAACAGTTTTTCAAACACTATCATGCAGGCAGAGGAAAAGAGGAAACAGGAAGTCACATGACTTGCAGAAAGAATGCAGCATTTTGTCCCTTTAAAGCTATAAAATATTGCACATTTTATAGCACAATCAAGTAACTGTTACATTGTTTTCTTTTTATTTTAAAAAAGCGACGTATGTCAAAAACAGCTTAAAATAAAGTTTACTTCATAACCCTTGAAATTAGTCCAGAAATTAGTCCTCTATGTCTTTAAGAAACTCCAGCTCTTTCTAACATTCCGCCTTCAGGAAATTATCAAATTGCTCCTCTTTTAACCCTTCAACAAAGCTTTTACCGACATTGCATGAGATGTAGCTCATATAAGCTCAGCAGAAGTTCCTCCAGGTGTTTCCTAATTGCTGATGGCTAGTCTGCAGCAATTAGTTTCTAATTCAAAAGATGCTGAGTTTGAGGAGGAGCTGCGTTGTCGAAGGCAAAACTGGGTTAAATAAAAATTGCTTTTAGTCATAACATCCATGAGTCAAATATAGACAACTGATACTATAAGAAATAAATGAACATGGATTTTATGGCCATATAGGCTATCTACAATGATGGCAGCAACCAGTAATTATGATCAAGCATATGGTTTTCATCAGCAAGATTTTTGCCTTCCATGTGACTTTTCCTCATGTGTAAATATAAATGTTTTAATATGTTAAAAAAAAGGTAATATTTCTATCCCTGATTTAACAACATGGTTATGGGGAAACATATGGTTAAACAATCACAAAGTAGAACATTAGTAAACATAAAGTACTCTGCTGTTCTTCAAAAATACAAGCTAGTCTATCTCTGCTAATAACCCTGTTGGTAATTCAGAAATGTATTAGTAGTGGCTGGATGGGTCATTTTAGATTGTACCTCCCTGAGAAACATGCAACTTCACCTCATGGATGACTTTGTCATCCACGTTGTACAAATTGATCTGGGTCAGTTTCAGCTTTGGAACCAAAGTGGGAAGTAATGTCCATAAAATATGTGTCAGAAATTCCCCTTCATCCAAATAATGTCTTTCTGAGCTCTATGTCACAAGTGTTACCCTGCATGTCCAAATTCATTTAGTGTTTGAAATACTAGCAGTTGTTGTGGTCCATCCTCAGTGTGTTATCACCATCAGATACTGATGACTAACTTATTTTTCAGATTGGATGGACACTGGAGGATCATAAATCTCATTGTGTTACATTGTTTCACTGTGACAACCTAAACCCTGTCTCCATTTTACCCTTTTATTTCATGGTGACTACAGCAGAGGACCTACCTCCTGACATAGATCACAGGGGCAACAGTGGCAGGTTGACTTCAACTATCCGTTCGGTGTTGACAACTGTCACCTGATTGCAAAGTGTAAATCAGTATTTCTTAACCCAGGTCCTCTGGGCGTACTTTGAAGGTCCTGATTCAAATGATTGCATTGCTTCCTCAGCAGTCCATCAAATGTTACAGGAGCTTTTTAATCACATTTTCATTAAAGTCAAGTATGTGGCTGCATCGGAATACCTAAAACATGCAAAACCGTTTGTGTTTAGCAGTAAGGTTATGAAACACTGGAAAAAAGGACATCTCATGGATTAAAAGTCTAACCCCTGTCAGATCATTCACTCAATCCATGATTTACACGTGGTGTTCATGGCGTACGTCCAGCTGAAAGATGCCGACACAGAATGCCTCTGATCCACCTCAGGCGGTTGTTACAGAGCTGTGTCTGTCATAGTTCCTTGTGAGGATCTTTATTAGATCCTCTCAAGTGACATGTCACACATTATTACTTGTAGACCGCCAGGCTGAACTTCATTTTTGTGTGATGTCTGGCAAATATCTTCTGGTTGGTCAGGGATTATAACTAGTTGGGACTTGTAGACTAACAATGATGCAATTGGAGGGATTTGTGAAGATTTACCTGCAAACTTCTTTGGAAGTATAAAATGTTCAGATAAGACAAAAAAAAAAAAAAACCTGGTCTCTGTTCTTACCCCTTCACGTTAAACAACAGATTTCTCTCTTCTTGTGGAGTGTGTTACTTTGGTGTTCAGATCCACAGTTTTAGCATATTAATGAAGTATTTTCCAAGATCTAAAATTCTGATAGCTGATTGGTTTATTTCTTTTAAGTGACTGTTTATTTTATCATTTTTATTCCCCTGAACAATGAGTCCAGCTGGAAAAACATAACTTTCATTAAGCATTTCATGTAAAACACAAAAGGGAAAGTGACACTCAGGACCTTATGTGAAAGTATTTCATAATGACACTAATATGAAACTCTGCTGACAACATATCTCTTGAAGTGCCTTTAAATCTTACTTTTTCACATGTAAATCTTTCACTTATGGTCTATATAAAGTGGAACTGCAATGCTTTGGTCAAAGTTCCTTGTTATTGTAACTCCACAGACCTCTCGTTTATCCCTGTCCTGAGGCCCATGTTGGAGCAACTCGTTTTGCTGCGGTCTCTTTAAATGTGAATGAAACATTTCATGCCCCACCCCCTCCTAGTCGCAGAGCATTCCACTCCACCCTGTTCGGCCATTTTTGTAGTTTGGCAGCAGCAATACAGTTATTCAAGAGAAACTTTTAAATCCCAAGTTTATTAAGGTTGTCAACAACAGAAGACTTGTCCATCCAACCTTACATGTTGGAGCCAGAGTCTGATTCACAGCAGGAGAATAAAGACAACAAACCTGCATCACAATTCAATGCATCACAATGGTGTCATTACTGTATTTACATCCTCTCCACCCATACCAGCTACCCACAACATGGAGTCCAGTGTCCATGCGTGTCAGATACCTGTTAAAATATTATTGATACCACAATAGCAATGAAGTAAATAAAACCTCAACATAATTATGACGTTAACTGGAGTATCAAGAACGTCATTGAGTGCATTTGGATCATGTGTTCCCCAAGACAAAATGGCAAAAATGCCAAAATATTGAAAACACGCAGTACAGTTATGTCCTCAGTGAGGCAGCTAAGAGCTACCACATAGCACTAAAATAAGCAGAAGGCCCAATGAAATCCTGACCAAACCAATGGTCAGGAGGTCATTATTAGCACACAACATTCATGTCTAAAATAAGCTTTCGTGTCGTTTAAACCTTATTTGGAGCTTACTGCTTTGTTGTGTACCTCATTTCCATAGAAAGAAGGAACTGACCTCTCAATCAGGCAAAGTTTTTCGTAAAATCCCTCTCAACACTGATGCAGACTGGCCAGAGTGCTAATGTGCTCTGCTGATGTGGATACTTTTCTGAGAAAAATAAATTACCCAGACACATTGAAGAGGCTCTGATGCTGGGGCGCGATGTAAGGAATAGTGTTAATCCACCCTAGAACCAAATATTTTGACTTGTCCACTTGCAACTTTGGCATGACTGAACTTGGACTTTGGAATTCACAAAACTGATCAGCAGGAAGTACATTTTAGTGATGTCATACACAAGAAAACATTAAGGTAATAGAGAAAAAGAGACAGAAAAATATAACCTAAAATGAATAGAAAGATATCTCTGTAGCACCAGAATAAATTCAAATTTTTTGCACTCCTTGACACACAAAGACAACAAAAAGTTAAAGGCTAAAAAAGTAGTTTTGCATGTTATGATCCCGTCAACACAAAATTAACCCTCTTGAAAAATGGACAAAAAAACAACTCTGGCTTCAACACAGTTATTAATTTTATGTGACTGCTTATTTTACCATTTTTGTTGAAATAGAGCTGAACTTAACAGAGTTAAGCTATTGCTCGTGGAGTACTCTGATTTTTGGTCTCATTTTCAATTGATGTTTGCTCACAGTCTGGAAGCGGCATGAAGATTTTTCTGCATAGATTCACTATAATATAGCATTACTGTAATTTGCACTGCCTTTTTTGTACTCCAGTCTTGTATACTTCATTGTCATTCCTCTATTTTACTTATTACAGCTTTGAAAGGTCTTTGCTTTTCAGAGCTGATGCCTTCTCTTTGATGTTTGTTTTGAAACCTTCATTTTTCTATTCATTTGGGAAGTATTCCCATTTGCTTTCTTCTTCGTAATGTCAGATGCAAGAGTAGCATCCAAGTACCTCGCACAAGCCGCATACAAAATTCTGACAGAAAAACACATGAACAGTCAATAAAGCAAGTTACTTCACCTACTGTTCTCCTGGAATGTGTATAATGAAGAAAAAGAGACAAAAACAGACAAACAAAAAAACAAATAAAACAAAAAACTAAAATTAAACAAAGAAATATAAACCTTAATCTTTACTAATGCTGCTTGTCCACTGCTGTTTTTCAGCCTTCAGATTCATTACTGTGATTGATGCCTGTGAAAGGAACAGACTGAGCCTCATTCTCTGATTGCCTGTTTACAGGACTCTGACACTTTTATAGATCTCCTAATACCATTACAAAGTATTACTTCAATAGTGTGCCTTGTGCCTTTCTTACAGAATGAGGAACAAAAGGCTTTCATTGTTTGTGGCAGTAGTTAAAAGGAGTGAAAATTAGGAGTTGTTCAACTCATCTTAGCCTATCGTATACATTAATTTAAGATTTTTGCATAAGCTAAATGTTTGAATTAAAACATGAAAATAAATGCATTGTAATTTCAGATGTTTAAAGTTGGTCAGTGTTTTAACTGGCAGTTTTAAAATAATCATAAAAATGTAATTTTAAAAGATTGGAGAATATAACCTTTACATGGGAAAATTGATCTTTTTGTTTGTTACCACAAATATGATTATAAAATATTATAGAAATAATTTTATAGAATGTGTGTTGATATAATTTCAACACACAATAAAAAGAGAAATTGAGGTATTCTCTTGCAGTCAAGACTTTTAAAACTGCCCAAATTACTAAGCATAACACATAATTATATAAGAATATTCTACACCCCTTTGTCTGTAATTCTCATACTTCTATTTAGCTCTGACAAAAACAACAGTTCTATATTTTCCCAAGATTCTGGGTCTTGAATTGCGTAATCTGAACTGGTAAACCACTAAACTGAAAAATCATGAATTAAAGAACATTTCCTTTATATGTTCCAATCAAAGCTGAATTGAGCATACATGAGGTAATGTCGAACTACTCTCTTGCCACAGTCCAATTAATTTTTTTTATTTATTTATTTTTTTTGCAAATAGTAGAACCAGGGACAAACCAAAGATTCAACATGATTTTCCAGAGTAAAACTTGGGTCAAAGGTTTTCCAAGGGTTTCTAACTGAAGATGGAGCTGAATTACCATGAGGTCCAAGGATCCGCTTATTTTTTTCTGGTACAAAATGGCTACTTCAGTTCGTTCTTCATTCAGTCATTCATCTTTTAATGAGTAAAAACAGCTCAGTCAAATGTTATTTTGGAAGAAAAGAACACAGAACTGGATATCATCAGAATAAAAAAAAGTTAATATTTTTGAAAGATGACAGAATCTGAACAAGAGGAAGCAGGTAGAGCAGAAGCAATGGCTCCAAAACAGAGTCTTGTGAAATGCCAAAATGAACAGTACATTCTGGCGATGCCGGAGAGGTCACAGGGCAAAACACAGACAGACATGCACAAACCTAAGGACAATTTAAAAAGACCAGTTAACAGAAAGCTTCAACAGTTTCTGGACTATGGGAGGATCCATCTGGGATCGATTGTATCCCTCTGGGATACAAATCAAGAACCTTCTTGCTGAGAACAAATTACAACTTAGAAATCAAAATACGGTAAGGATCAGACATTGCTAAAAAAAAAAAAAAAAGGCAAGATTTAGGACAACTTAAATGGAAAGGGACTGAACTAACATACCACTTTTCCAGTCATTTCAACCACTCACGCTGTGTGTGTGGGTGTGTGTGTGTGTGTGTGTGTGTGTGTGTGGTGTGTGTGTGTGTGTGTGTGTGTGTGTGTATAGTTCACCGGTCGGCACAAAACTCCGACAGAACATTTACCAATGCTGCGCAGTTTCTTATTTCATCATTGCACCCTGTGAGAGACGTGCTGCTTACAGGGCTGCAAGGTAATTCTGCTGCAAAAGTCGATGCATGCGCTTTTGGTGCTGCTTGTGATTGAACTCTAAATTACGCTCGTCCATACTGTGCGACTCTCTGATACCAAAAGTATTTTTGCGCAGGTCCACATCGGCGGCTGAAATGATGTGCAGTTTGCAATGACGTAAATCACAGGCCAATCAAGTAACACAGTCAGCTGTCAATAAAATCCCTGGCACGCCATGCACAGGTTGGCACGGCTTGTACTTTCGCTGAAGTGGAAATGAAAAAATGCAGCATGTCCACGGGGGAGATCATATCTCCGCACACGGGGGAAAAGGATATGCTGATAAAAATTGATTCGACTGGGGCGGAATGGGGGGAAAACCGGCGAAAGCTGCTCTGGTGGAGAAGCACTGAATGTGTGACACAGTGCCACCAGAGGTGAAGCACAGCACAGCAATGCCTTTCCATAGACATTTGATTAATGCTTATTTATTTATTGTAATTTGACACTTCCGACACTCGCCATATTTTGTGGGGGAGTTTTTGACTTGTTTTGCATTCAAGCGATTTTGGGTTGCCATTATTATTATTATTATTATTATTATTATTATTATTTTGCTTCGTCGCTCACATGGGGATTATTTTTGTATTAATACTTTTAATTCTTTCAATGCAGATGTTTTGGGGGCCACACATCTTTTTCCTCAGACCACTTTCCAACCCAGAAACTAGTTCACAAAGAAGCAGTAGAGCAAGAAGAGAAGAGGAGGAAAGCAAAGGCAAATGGTCACGGCACCAGAGCACGCGGTGAAGTGTCTCATTTGCATAACTTTTTTCCAAATTTGGAGGCAAACATCCCCGCCCCCCTTTTTTTTTTAATCAGAGCCCTATACGTGGTGTCCAGTGTCACTGTCATCTCCCGCAGCACAACAGGTGACAGTAACTGTCCGTGGTGCTGGAACTCTCGCTTACCCCAGTAATGCTGTTTACTGTACACGCAGGTGCAACCTTTTTATCATAATCTTCTTTTATTTCCTTTATTTAACCAGGTGAAACCCGTTGAGATCTAGATCTCATTTCCAAGAGGGACCTCGTCATACTCTGGAAAATCCATTTCACTACCATACTGTAATGTGTTTACAAGTTCACGTTCACACATTTGAACTGGCATTGAAATGAAATAATTTTGATCAGGAAAAAAAAATCTGAAAGAGAGAAGTCGTGGTTGGGCACAGACCATGCATTTGATCACCAGCCTCAGAACGAGCCCACACCAATCAGCACTCCGATCCAATCTCCGCCCAGTATTTATTTATTTTTTCTTTATCTAGCTTGAATTAACTAGTAGTCATTGTCGTCATGCTACAGTTTTATTCAACTTACCAGCTTTGTTTTGGGGGAAATAATTCCTTTTTTTTATTTTTCTCTATTTCCCCCCTGTGCTGACTCTGGCTGGTGAGCTGCATTGTGCATCTCAGCATGATCTCTCCCGTCGGTGATTCTCAGGTGTAACACCGGATATACTTTTAATTTACCAATCCCCTCATGGTGCGTTTAAAAACGGCTCCATAAAAACGCCTTTACCGCATTTTAACTGTCATGGATAAATGATTCTGTGTCTTTCTTCTGTCACTTTTATCTGCACACACGTGCACTTAACCATGTGGTGACTGACGAGAGTCACACACACAAACCGATTAAAGCAGGCCAACGTCCCTGGTCCTCACTGTCCTCCATGTTTCAGAGGTTTCCCTGCTTTAATGCGCCTGATTCAACTGATTGCAGTTCAACAAAGACCTACTAATCAGTCGTCAATTGAAATCAGCTGGACTGAAGCAAGGGAATACCTAAAACATGCAGGGCAGTTTCCCAACCCTTGAGGACCAGGGTTGGGACACACTGCCGGAGAGAGGTTGCAGAATGAGGAGAAGATAAATGCAGATCTTGTGCTACAACCTTTCCTTCATTTGGTTGCATCCCTAAGGTGTGCTAAGAGGAGCCCAGCGCTGGGCCGTGAATGTCACACTCTATCTGCTCCATTTCTATGACTTATCACATCTGATCATTTTCAGCATTAAAGGAGAGAAATTTATTTTTCTTGGATGCCGAAGACAGTCAGATGAGTCCTTTTCATGGGTCAATAGACAGTGGTGAGGAGGAGAGCGTGTCATAAATATAAATGACTAATCGAAGCAGCATCTGGCTGCAGTTTAAAAATGTAACGCAACATAATAATATATCATTATAGGTCTGTACGATGGATTTCTTAGTGCTTTGTTCATTTGTTTTAAATAAAATCTAAAGTTTGGTTAAAATATACAAATTCAAGAATGCCTGTTTTTGTAACAGAGCAAATCCATAAAATTAGGCAAGTATAAGGCTTCTCACGTGGAACACTGAATGCAAAACCTATTTAGCATAGAAAACATTAATATTTGCCAAGTTAAGCTAAAATATGACATCTTACTATGTTAAATAGTGGCCTACTCTCACCTATACTCAAAATGTGAAGATGGAAGCATTTGGAAAATCTTCAATGCTCTGTTCATATATATATATATATATATATATATATATATATATATATGTGTGTGTGTATACATATATTTGTAATTACCAATTATTAGTGAAGGCAGGGCTGTCAGTCTATTCATATAAATGGTAGCTCAAAGGTTGTCCGTAATCCTTGTTGGGTCACCTGTGGTTAAGAGTCAAGTCAACACCCATCAGCACAAAACCTGGAGACACTACCACTTCTTTTCCCTCACTGGTCCAACAGATCTGAATCAAATGACTTTATTACCTTTTCAGAATGCAGTCAAACTCTCCAGAGTCCTACTAATGACCTGATTATTTGACTCAGGTAGGCTGACGCAGAGATTCATCTGAAAGTTGCAGGACAAAAACCCTTGACAGCTGGAGTTGAATACCCCTACTCTAAATGAAGGTTGGATTCTGTGAAGATGCACTGGAAGAACGGTCAGAGGCCATAGAACGGCAAAACTCTGAGTGATGATGTAGAGATCGTAAGCATCAGCAACCCATCGCTAGAAGATGAATCAAGGTTCATGGGATTAAGCCTGTTCATGTTTGATCCAATGATGAGGTTCTGGAGGATAATCCAGAGGTCACTGTATCCATAGGCGTAAATCCCAGTGTTTGGGGGGGGTCTGGACCTCCCCCAATCTTGGAAAAGTCTAGAACTGACCCCCCCACCCACCCAAAAAAAAAAAAGAGATCTTGAAGGAAACCCTTTTATTTTAAAAATATAAAAATGCAATAGAAACAAAGAATGAAGGAAATCTGCCATTCATCTAAGAAAAAAAAATAAGAATTTAGGTTTCCCCCACCAATGTTAGAACAATGGTTCGGTCCAAAGTGTAGGAGGAGCAACAGAAGCTGCAGAACAGAGCTGCTGATGTGAGGAGCTACCTGTTGCTGTGGCTATGCAGCACAAACAGAAACCCTCCAGTAAGGAAATACTTCAAGTAAAAGACATGTTACACATTTTATTTACTTTCACTCCTCAAAAGGAAGAAACACATTGACAATAAAAATCAGTCCACAGTTCATTATTTCATTGCTTCGACTGACTGGATGATAAACTGCTACCTTATGCTTTGTAAATCAAAACTAGCAAAACTGGCGACATTGCTTTCATAGTCTTATGTCTATGAAGTTATGATGCTTCCCAGATATTTAATTTCTACATGTTTATAGGTTCTCACCCATCCAGGACGAGAACCCCCACTTCCCCACTCAACCCCCCCCAATAAAAAAAATGTTTAAAGCAACTTGTATTGGGAACCACTGAAATCAATCAATATTTATGAGAAATTTTATTAAGTGGAGTTATTTATTAAAACTTGTTTTTATTTAGAGCCTTAAGTTTTTCTAAAGGTATAGCAGAGATTAGATCTGTGGCGCTGAACCAACCTCATATCTAAGCAACATTTGAATCTTAGTTTGACTTCATTGGGTCTCAACTGAGAAAAAACACTTTTGTTATTCATTATTAGTCATTTTTGATGGTGCAGCTTGAACACACACAAAAAATTTTTACGTTACTGCTGAGCCTCCCTCCCCCCCCAAAAATTGCTCTTAAAAGAATTTCCCTGTTTATGGTCCTCCCCAATAATGAGAGGGGATTTACGCCCTAGACTGTATCCAAAGAGGAGTTTCTTACAAGTTATTTGATTCGATGGATCCAGGAACATAGCTGGGGGTTGGAGGGAAGGTAGGGGGGTAAATGCAAGAGGAACAGGGTTTGAATGAGGAAGCCCTGGAAGGCGATGTAGGTCTGGTTGGAAAACCAGGCAAAAGTTAACAAAGAGATTATCCTGAACCAGCTCAAAGACGGGAACATTCCCAGGCTGCGGAAGATCATCCTCACACTTCAAAAACTTTGAAACCGTCTCTGGGAGAGGCTGGTTACTTTGATCCTGTTTTAGAATCACGGTTTAGAAAGCTATAGACTAGGACTGGAAGACATGCAAGCACAGAGACAACATGCAAGCTTACAGAATGTTCCCAAAATGCACAACCTTCTTGCTGCAAGGTGACAGTCCAAGAAACTAAGCCACTGTTTTAAACTTAGCAGGTTATAGGATTTATGATCTAGTATGGTATGTATCGAGACCAATCTGGCAAACCAATGAGAGAAGAGGTGTGCAGATGAACTTTCAGCTATGATGAGCTTAAAGTGGGTGAAATAAGCAAGCAGCGGCTAGCCACACCAGGAGGAAAGCCCAGCCAAAGGGAAAATAAGAAATAAACAACAAAAACAAGTAGAGAAAATGCTGTAGGAATGAAAGGGGCTTGGAAAGCACTAAAAATAAATGGTCAACAGAGCAGTAATTACACAGAGCAGATCATGCAGCTACAGTTAACAAGAAAAGTTTTATTCCTTGTGTTGACTTGATACTCAGACTCCTTTTCTTTTTTTTTTAAACTGTGGTCCCAAGATCTGAATCTGGATCAAATTTATTTTCCACATTTTTGGGTAGAAATAATGAATTCATCTTCACATATCAAAGTGCAGCCACAAAACTGCAAACTACAAAAAACAAAATCCGAAACCAAAAAAACAAAAGCACTACTGTGATGGTGCAAATATGCATCTTGTTTCCAGCTGACTACCCTTGAAACAAGCATATTTGCACTAGCACAGTAGTGTTTTTGTCACTGCTATTCTCCTTTCTGTTCAGTGGAGATGTGACCTGGGGACAGAAAACGTCTTTTCGGTGGCTAATTTTGCTCGATAATGCCGATCTAAGGGGGGAAAGTCTACATAATCTGTGACCAGGGCATGTTGGGTTGACAGCTATATTAGCAGCCCTTTTGTTGTCCTGATAATTCTCTCTGAGACCTAATCATTTGTTTCATTTTTTTAACTGTCCTCTTTTGTGGATGAGTGAAACTACACAAAGATGGATAAACACAGGGCAGACTGCATGATGACTGGAGATTTTCCATGACCAACAAAATCCTGTATATACCACACATGCTGTTTAGTTTTGTATCAAGTAACAGAAGATGCTACAATATTGAGCCTACATGGATAGATAGAAAATAATTGACTTCAAAATTTCTGGTAACATCTGAACCTAACCCAGTCCTAAAGTTATATTTGGCACATGGAATTACTGCTTAAAAATGTCATTTATGCCAATTATGTTTAATCCTTATTGCTATGAAAGGAAGACAAAGACATAGCAGAGTCTGGGAGCTTCATTCTCCATGTATCATGCACACAAAATTTGCTCTGACAAAAACCAGTCTAGCAGCAGTCACCATGACAACACTTCATTTGACCGCCTCACTGTAAGAGTGTTCCAGTTTACAACATCAATAACTTGACAGCAGGAGGCTTTACTGCTCTGACAACACAGCAAAAAAAAAAAAAAAAGGTGGACTAGAAAAGAGCTGATATTTGTTTGCCAAATATCAGCTCGGCTTTCCTCAATAATTTCAATAATTTCTGACGTGTTTGTTTGAACAGGGTCTGTTTTAAATCTAAAATGATTTTGGTTTATAACTGGCAACCAGAAACAATGCATTAACTTCTACTTGTAATTAAATAAAACACATTTTTCAACAGGGTTTTTTATTTCATTTTATTTTATTTTTTTTTTTTTTAAAAATAAATACAATTTATTCAAGTTTTTCTGGGTACATACATGCTACTTGGAATTATTTTAAGTGTCATTTATGTTACAAGGATTTGGGAGAGCTTACAGAGTATATTTGAATGAGTTTTTGATGAATGGGTCATGATAAAACTTCTGTAGAACTTGGTAACAGACTGAAGTGATTGAGTTTTTTTGGCGCACCTTCCCAACTTGCCGAACACCAGCCCCAAGTCTGGACAAAATCTGAGTTCAGTAACATGGAATTTTCTTTATCTTCATACTTTTGCTTAACCAATATTGATACGTTTATAAATCTGTACATGTATCAATTACTTTTCATGCTTCCTAAATGTTTTGATGTTGGTTGTACGATGCATGCTTTTAGTGCATGTCTTCGATCACCTAAAAGTTGAATTTAAATGGTGAAAAAAATGTCAAGTAAGCTAAGTGGGATGTTTGAAAACTTCACATGCCTACAAAATAATATTACAAGCAAATGTAATATTTGAAACTGATCCTATTCCACTTCTGTTTGGGTCCTTGCCTACTGTTAGGTGGGGGTTTGATGCGTTTTACCACCAAAATTGTTGCTGCAGACTAAGTGTTCCTTTATGGCAAGGGACTGTAAATCCAGCTGTTGAGAACCTGTCTCCTGCAACATTTAGATTTGCATTTTTTTCAATGCATTTAAGTCAAATGATCAAGTCCTACCAGGAGTCTGTACCACTGTGTGGTAAATTGAGGAGCTAATTCAAACATTTGATTCAGATATGTTGGACCACGGACGTATCTGAACGCTGCAGTGTACTGACCTTATGTTTAAATTATTCTGATGGATAAGGAGCTCAAAACTCTGGTGTGCAATGGTGTTTAGTCACCGGATTTAATAATTGTAGAACAACCTCTTACTGCAGTTCCAGTTGCAGCTGTTAAGGTATATTCTTGGTCCAGAAACCAAAATTGAAAACTTTAATTTGTACTGATTCTTAAGCCAAGTCAAACCAGGCGCAGAACTACCAGTTTTCAAGTCTTGCCTGAAATTCTCACATATATGTTGTTCTGTATCATAGCACATGCATATGAATCTATGTGGTTCTAAATACTTATTTTATTTATATATATATTTTTTTTTTAGTTCTGGCTGTATATTTAGTGTTGTTATACTGTTAAGTGACCCACCATACCAATCTCAAGAATTTTTCGCAGGACAGGATTTCTTTCAGCATTGCCCTGCATTTGGGTCACATCTTCTTATGCACTCTGAGATTCCCAGTGCTGCTGAAGAGCAGCTTCCCCCACAGCATGATGCTGTCACCACTACTTTGAATAAAGAGCTTGATGCTCTGATTACTTTTTGATTTTGCGGTTATTGTGTGACAAACTGAAAAAGTTGAGTATTTTTTTTATTTATTTATTTATTTTTTTGTAGTGGACAGTTTGAACAGACTTGGAAATCCCATCTGATGATGAAATTTATGACCAAGCATTATGAGATGATTGTGAAATATTACTGTCCTGTAAGTGCATATAAACTCACACATGTACTTTTTTTTGGCAACTTTATTTTGTGAATTGACTTTCATCTTAAAGTCAATTCAATTTTATGCTTTTATTCAATGGGACAGTTGAAACATGCATCAATCTGCCTGCTTTTACAATCATTTCTCTACCGCATATTTAATGGGTTGGAAGAAACAACAATAAAATGTCTAATTTTAAATTAGGCATTTCATTCAAAATTTAATTATAACTCCTGTGCAAGCTATAATTTATCTTAGTAACTGTTTCCATACAATGGTGCAAAATGCCATTTCTCATTGAGGACTCGCAGCTGTACTTGCAATCCTTTTACTAGACTCACTCACACTGCAAACATCTGCACCTTCCTGGTTCCTAATGAATGAAAAGAAAATGGTGATTCTCAATCAGAAACCTTTTGGTCACATCCTGCTGCAGCTTAAAACTGACTGGAAGTTCTGTTTGCTGCCCCTGAAAGGCTGAAACTTACTGTAAGCGCAAGTGATTCAATTGCGCATTTTGTGTGGAAAGGCCGGTGAATATGAAACTGCTTTAAATATATCCCACATGTCGACCAGCTCTTTGAAAAAAAGAAATAAGGTTTCCAGAGCCACATTTTAACCAGAACTAAATGTTCTCTTTGTATTCAGCCTGACTTTGAGCAACACTTCTCTGGGATTTTTTTATTTTTTTATTTTTTCAGGATTCCACAGGAGTCAATGCACGAGAAAACCATTTACTCATAAGTCATGCCTGCAGGGCCTTTCTTTTTAATGTAGACCACCAGGATTCATTGTGAGAGATGCATCATTTATTAGAGCCTTTTATTTATATTCTGAATTAGATTTCTTCCTTTTAAAATGGTCAGGCTAATCATGCACAGTCCTTATAAGCGCATAAATCTTTATTAAGCTCTGAATAGAAGCTTCACGTTCAGATGTTACTTTTTAAAGTAATGGGGGGGGCGACAAAAAAACAAGGGTTTAACTTTTAGCTGCAGTCTACATCAAAGATTTAAAATAAAATAAAATCAAACAGGGAATCACTTGAATCGCCTTTCTGTTTTAGGCCAAATAGTTATGTGCTGTGGAAAATTAGGTGTAAATATTCGTCCCATAGTTGCTGATCATGTTTGCTCTAAATCAAAGCAAATTATTGTTGAGAAACAAATTTAGTTTCCCCTGGTTTTCGGTTCTCTTATGTAGAAATATGCAGATCTACGTCGCACATATATTTTTTATTTTATTTTTTTTATTTTGTATTTTTTGGGGGGGGGATTTCATTATTTCCCGCGTTGGTCGGCAGGTTAAAAACCCGAGGGCCCCGATGTGGATTGGCAGCTTTTGTCTCAGAGCTGAACGCACTTCAATAACAACAGATAAAACCTCTCAGGCATTTAATATTTTAGCGATGCGTATTCTTTGACTGCCAGCTGGGTCGCTAATGAGGCAATCAAACAGAAAAAAATATATATTTCGGTTCTTGGACACAGATTGTCCTCGTATGACGACTCGGTGTTGCACCTTTTATGTCGGACGCTGTTGAATGTGACTATAGAACAACGACAATGCTGATTTCCGTTTAGAGTCTATATATATATATATATATATATATATATATATATATATATAGAATTACGCTTGAATCGCGTTTTAATCTTGGCTGTGTAATTATTTGAATCAAGATGGATGTTTGCTTAAAATTCAAATTTAAACGGGAGAAATATCAACTTTCGCTCGGATGGAACTCAGACATCTGCAATACGAGTTTCCCTTTTTTTTTTAATTTTAATTACCAAACGCATCCGTGTTCGTGCGTCAAAATGGCTCTTGCTTTTAATAAAGAGTGCCGCGACTGAGAAGACGTTTTTACTTTACTTTCACGTGCATTCCCAGGTTTTAAGATGAGGAAGAAACGCGCCTGCGTGTTTTTCCGCACAAACGTCCTGCCACTGTAGTTTTAAATAAGTTGCTCAGCAGAATGATAAGTTATAATTCTTGTATTCGAAAGCAAGCTTTTTTTTAAACTTCGTTTCTGTTGGACGGCTTAAAGCGGCTCTGGGAATCAATTTAACTCGGACTTGGAGGTCACTTCCCTTTTATTTCTTTGATTGCACTCCACATGCTTACGTGTGTGGATGTATTTATTTATTTTCCACTTTAGGATAAAGTAAGTTACTCGCATGTGTAAATTAAAGCCCTTCTGGTTCACGAGTGAGCCGTGAAATGTGATTGAATGGTGGGTCTTCTCTGTGAGCACACCCTGCTCTGTCTGAGTGCAAGGACTTTGAACTTGAACTTCGCCTTGCTCTTCTTTACAGTCGTTGCAGAATGCGCTGAAACAAGTGAAGCAGCACTGATTTCTTTCTTCTTCCTTCCTTTTTTTTTTTTTTTTTTTCTAGTTCATCTCATTGATACGGATCTCACCCCTCGGGACAAGCACAGCTGTACTCTGACAAAATCAAATTTATTTTACTGTTAAAAAGTGATAATCTTGGCACCTTCTTTGAGAACCTCGACCAAAGTAATACTCAGAAAAGTATTCTTTTGCACTCTGTACAAAAACCACTTATGAAGTTTCTTCCGTGATCCACGTGAAGTGTTACAAACAATGTCGAAATAATGTCACCAAGAACAAAGGAAAGACCTTATCCTAAAAAAAGGGGAAAATAACAACAACAAAAAGCTCATCAGTCGCCAGGATTCTCTCTACACATGATGAATTTGCAGTATTTATTTTGCTAGGAAGAGTTCCCTTAATTTAAACGGTGCTCACTTTTCCACAGACTTGTTTCTATTCAAAACGGTCCATTTTCAGGCATACTTTTCCTAAAACAAAAAAAAAAAAAGTTCTTTTGTCCATTATTTCGTCCCGGTGGTAGATCACAGAAGGTCGCGTTTTTTCATTGCAAGGAGTATATAGACGAGTAAACGAGAGAAAAGCACTCAAAAGCAAAAAGGTAAACATTTGGATGAGCCAAGGACGTAATCTCTTCCTCAGAGCCGAAAGCGCTGAAAGCTCCAAATAAAAGCGCGGCTCTGTCTCAGGTAATGAGCTGGATTCATCCAGTCTGTCAAACGTATTTGGTGTTTTTTATTTATTTATTTATTTTTTGATAAAGTTTTGGTAGTTAAGTCGGGACTTTCCAAACTATATACAGTTTTTTTTTCTTTTTTGCTCTAAATTTATTTTTTAATGACATATAAGTCGCAAGTTCTCTTCAAACGGTTGGTTCAGCCAAATGTTGCGCCATAACTCCACACAGATCCATTTGCTATACCTCACTGGCTTACATGAAAGAAAAGAAAAGGCGTGAGTTATAAGTGTAATTGTCATCCCTGTGTGACCGCTTTTGGTGCATTTTTTTGTTTGTTTGTTTGTTTGTTTGTTTTTTGTTGGGATGAATATGGAGTTCTTTGCGTTTGAAGCGGCGCGGTGTCACGCAGCGCCGCTTCCTGTTGCCGCCTGGGCCCCGCGTGTCTGGTCACATGCAAGACGTTCACAAACACTTTGGAGCAAACAACGAGTCTCGGTTCCGTTCGGGTTATGTCGCCTGTGCGGTTCTGTGTGGATTATGTGCTCAATTTCACATGGGAACGCTTAGCTACTCCGTCTCGACTGCAAGCAGGTGCTGACATCATTTTTTTTTTTTTCCACTCTGCAATTTTTCCAACAGCAGCACGTTTGAGAGGTTTTTAACCTCACTGCTTAACGTCGACGTAAATAATGAAGCTTCTAGTTATTATTATTATTATTATTATTACTTCGTTATCATTTATTTGCTCCCCTTAAATTTCCAGTATTTTGAATTGATTTTGTGGAGAAAAGTTGCACTACGGAGAGACGTGATACACTTTTGGTTCTACTTCAAATATGGTTCATTTGTTGTTTGTAGGGTAAAATAGTCAACTTGCCGCCAATAAAGATGGACGAAAACAGAAACTTTGTTTTGTTCCTGTGTTTCGGTCAGAAATAAGAAACATTGACGGCGCCTTTTGAAAATTGCTTAGTGGAATATGAGAGAGTAGCTACAGAAATGAAAGGGTAAAACTTGATAATTTATTTATTTTCATTGAAATACAAAGAATGAATTAGCTGGAAGTGGAGCTGGTTATTGCATAGGTCCCTTCTTGTTGCTCATTCTTAGTGTGCAGCGTTTATGTTTAAAACAAATCCCTATTCCTTTGGGAATAGGGATTTGTTTTGTATGTTTCCTACATGTATGTTTTCAGGACTTTTGTCGACAGTTTTGGTAGATTTTTTTAACTTATGCACAGTTTGATGGATCCTTCCAGGTGCCCCAATAGTGCCTCAATATTGCGAGTTTCTTTATTTGCGTATTTAATTGATTTGGCATCAATAATTGACCTCACACAGTTCGGAAACGGCTTCACATTCTAAACAGGATAACCCCCAAAACACCAAAATAAACAGACAAAAAAAAACCCTACTCTCTACATATGAGGTAATATTATCTTCTATTTTCCATTTCTATTAAGGCTTTTTGAAAATGCACCCAGAAAAAAAGGAATCCAGATCTATACAATTCCTTTTAAGTGAAACCTCCAGTCTGAAATGTGTCCGCTCCGTTTTGAGGCAAAAGTTTATTCCCTGGCAGAAGAAGTGAGATGATTAATGATGAGCGTGTGTGTCTTTTGTTTTGCCATGCGGGCGGATGGAGCGACCGCCTCTCTTAACTTGAACTTGGACTTCCGACGAGACGTCACGTAGATTTATTCTGTCTCGTTTGCTGCTTTGCTCTCTGGGCCGCAGTAGGACAAACCAAAAAAAAACAAAAAAACAACAAAAAAAAAAACTGGGACTGGTTGGCCTTCAGTTTAACTAAAACCAAACTGTGTCAAAGCGACACGTTTGAGCGCATTCTGCTTCTGACTAATAATTAGATTTTAACTACTAAAATTAGTCATCACTCCAGCACGCAATCCTGCGGCGTGCGAGACGATTCTTAATCATATTCCTGTCTCTGAATCCGAGAAAGTGTAATGTTCCACTACATAGATTCCTACTTATTGTATACATATTGAAAAGAAATGCCTGAGGGAAATAACACCGGGTTTGTCGCAGAACGTGCTGCAATGTTGTTGTTTTTTTAATGTTTTTTAAAACGTGTCAAACGCATTCTCTTAGGAGCAGTGTTTTCCAACTTAAGACTTTAACGCACTCTGTAAAGATGTGTTGTTTTATTTCTAATATGGAGCATTAAAACCATCTTCTGAAACTATTGCCCCATCCACCACTAATGTATTTTTTGTTTGTTCTAAGGCTTATTGCGCGCTGTTGGCAGAGAGACATTCAACAAATTCTCACTGCTCATATGAATTAACAAAAATATGCATATACATATTTCGACAAACCAGAGTTACTTAAAAAACTTTATTATTATTACTCTGTGTTTCTTTCTTTCTTATTATCAACTTACAAAATCTTCGGATGCTCGTCCAAAAATCGCAATACAACACAAACAGGAGTTTGTTAAAAAAAAAAAAAAAACCCGTAGTGGTCTGCGTTGAGGTGGACTGGTTCACATTTTAATAAGAATAACAAAAGCGCCAAATAAAAGGGCTGTAAAGCCGGCGCTGTATTTTGTAAATCCGCCCTGGCCTTGCAGTCGCCGGTGGTCTGCCAGGCTGCCCTCTGTCCTGGGCGCGGCTCCGCCCGGTCTGCTTTATTTTGCGGTTAGCCCGCAGCCTTCCGTTCATAGTATATCTGCTAAGCGAGTCAAGTCACAAGTAAACCGTGCTTTAGTGGTTTATGTCGCGCACCGTGTAACATGCATTGCTTTGAGACAGTTCGGTTGCATCCGTCCGTTATATTTACAGTACGCAACTCTGAGCAAAGAGTTTCAATATAGAGATGAGTTGGTTTCTTGATGAAACCTGTAAAAAAAATAAAATAATGAAAAAAAGAAAATGCACAATGCTGATATTCAAGATAATACTTCCTAGCACGACTAAAACTCAACCCTGTCCCTTCACGAAAACTTTAGCGCAAGGTTGATGGCATCGTTGCTTGTTAAATCCACACTGCAAGCGCAATTCTATCTTATGTCACATATTTGACCTGACTGCTGGTCTGCAGTGGTCAGTTTGTGGAAAAACACAAAATTATGTTGAAGTCAGGAGATATTTTGTTCATATTTGTTCATCAATTTTTTTTTGTTATTATCATTATTATTATTATCATCTTTAATGTTGCGTCGTTTTTTGGGAATCTCACGTAATATGTGTTGAGCATAACATGTTCGTCAAGAGCCCAGTGGCTCGTTTGTCTCACTGGTCTTGGCAGAGCAGCCCGACGCTGTATGAATTCATAAGCACAATGTCTCCTTGTGCCCAGCTCCATTTAAACCCACACCCTACCACCGGTTTCCCTTCTGCCATGTCGGAGATTTATTTATTTATTTATTTATTTCCTTTTGACTTTACTTTTTTTTTCTGCAAGAGAGGACATCTGTTACGTTGGATTCACTTGCTCTCCTGGATAAAAATGAGCTATTATTGATCTATTTGCAAAGGACGTTGAATACGCATGAAATGTTTTTAATCCAGCTCAGATACAGGCAGCAGATAAGTTGCTCTAAGTTGCGACTTTTAAGGTTTTGCACCACTGGGTCATTTTTGCGTGGATTCATATTCTCCTGGGACAACGTGGGGTTGCAAGGTTTGCAAATATATAGGGCCAAGCTGGGTTCCCAGATATGTTGCACTTTCGTGAAGTCAACAAGTGTCAAATTTTTCTACTATAATTTTGCTCGCGTGGCTTTAGTGAAGGTCACTTTATTTAGGTGTTAATTTCATATTTTGCCCTCATTTCTCTGTTAATTCAAGAAATAATTCACAATAATTTAAAGAATTTATGACAGTTCTTTTTTTTTCTCCATACTTTAAAAACAAAGTAGGTGTGATGGGACGCATTTGTAAAAATACTGATATTCCTTTCTGAAAGAAAGAATAATTTATGTTGCGATTAATGACTTTATTGCTTTTTGTTACAATTAATTGAAAAACTGACAAAAAATATAAAATACCTGCTTTGAGTCAACATCTTAAACTTGATGTCAGTAGAAAATGTTTTCTTGTTGCAGTTATAACATTATTCATGCAAGATTTAAAAAGTATCACAAGCAACCTCTGTCCCATCCTTTCCACATATTTCTTGACAAATTAGAGGATTTACTCCTGGTTTGTCTTTCACTTAACATATATCTTGCGTTGCAATACATGATGTAAAAAAATAAAAAATGAAAAAAAAAAAAAAAATCAAAACATCAAGCTGCTCAGAATGTCTGAATTTGAATGCTTGTTTTTGCTGTGCCACTAAAACGTGCTTGCATTATGTTTTTTTTAACCCAGCTTTGGGGGATATCTGGACAAAAATCACATGTGCTCTTCACTGCTGGCACTCACGTGTTCTGCTCTTGGCCTACAAGGAGCGGTTGTGCTCGTAAACCGAGAACGGCCTGCACGAAATAGAGAAATAACTTTGAGAACAAAAAGAGCATAAAAAAAATAAAAAAAATCACCAGATTGAGATGCTGTTTCAGTTTAGCTGCACTGCCTTTCTGACAGTGGACTGCTCTGCTCTCCTGTGTGCAGAAAACGAGCCCGCCCTCCTTTTACACCCCTCCACTTCCATCACACACACACACGCACATGCACGCACGCACGCACGCACAACATACCCGTGACTACACGGGTATGATTTTGAGAAATAAACTCATAATCTAGGTTTTTGACGAAGAAAATTATATGGCAGACATTTGCCACCGTCCATCCAAACGGTGGCAAATGTGTTCTCATAACCTGGTGATTAGACTTAATTAAAAGATATATTGTAAACTGCACTCCTTTTATTTTCTCCATGTAGTTTGTGCATTTAACACAATTTTGGGTAACATTGGCTAGACCCGGGTTTTGTCGTTGCACTTTTACTGGCTCTGCATTGAAGCATATTATAATTACAACTCCATCTTTAAATCATAGCTGAGTGTGCTGGTTCAAGATGCTTCTTCCCTTTACTCTTGGTGACAACCGACCTATGTAACTGAAAAAAAAAAAGTACTATTTATGTTCTTTTCAAGATCGATGATTTGGAATTGGACACCGGCGAACACATTTGCATCCGAAGGAATATTTTTTTTTTTTACCCCCTGGTTATTTTTAATAAAATATTGTGAGTTATTCAGTGCGCTGGCAAGTTAAGTAAAAAGAATACATTCACAACACTTTAATGTCGTACGTTTCCTAAAGGCCCTGAGAACTCCTGTGAAGCAATCCCACATCTTATGACCGTCTTATAATCTCTTACGTGCGCATGAGACAAGCAGCACCAGAATGAGTGAGACAATCGAGTCCAAGTAAGCTCTCGACTAAATACTGCAAGCTTCGAAGATGGCTCAGGTTTGGCAGTGAAAAATGTTTACACTCAGAGAGATTACCTTCAGTTTTCTAACAGGTTTTTGATTTTAAGTTGCTCATATTTGAATAATATTCTGTGTCGTATGAATATTACAAAGTATTTCATCGCCCCAAAAGTTTGTTTGTTTTTTCTTCCCCTGATATCCTCTGCGAAGTGGACGCTTAAAGTAAAATGCATGACATTAATAGAATTTCAGAGTAGTAGCTTCTAGAAACCATGGTAACAAATAACCATGGTCAAGTGAAGCCTGATGATAGACTTTTAGATATAATGCCATAGTACTTTTATTTAAAAGAAAGGAAAAAAAAAGAAAGAGAAAAAACTCGCACGCCCATAGGTTTGGAAGGTGTAACGGGGATTTTGTCAAAAATATGGAGTCAACTTTATCTCACAAACGCCGGGAGCTGGCTTTAAACCCGTGAAGATGGTCTGATTCCAGCTTGCATGACGCACACTGCAGTCTTACCTGCAAGCAGTCAGCAAATTCTTCAGTCGTTACGTGGTTTGTTAAAGCGTGTTTTATGCCTGTGGATTTGCGCTTTTCAAAGCACTGGGATGGAGTTTGTGAACACTGAAAATGCTTAAAGTGAACAAAGCCATTTTGGTATAAGAGATCAACTGATTTTTTTTGTTACTATCTTATTTATTTATTTATTTATTTTTTATTAATGACTTATTAAGACAAAACGTAAAACAGTTAGTTTGGATATCGACTCATTTATCTTAATTATGTGGACAAAACGTGTGATAAGGCAGTAGAAACGCAAATATGTGCAGGCAGGTTATCCTTTGGAGTCATGTGCGTAAATGCAGTGCAGTTGTTGAGAGAGCCGGTGGCTGCAGGTAAGCAGCATGCAGTTGCATGGAGATGGATGCTCTCCCCTCCCCCACAACCTCTCTGTATCAGACTCAGAACTCCTTCCCTGCTCGACAAGACTCGTCTGGAGGGACATGATGTCTGCTTGTCATTTATAGCCTCACATCATGGCTGGACACGGCTGCTGTTCCGATTTAGAGCTCTGAAAATGTTTGAAACCACTGCGATGCGCTGCTTAAAAAGAAGTATTAGACTTTTATTTATTTATTTTTTAACTGGATTTTTTTTTAATTTATGTTTTATCTATACAATAGTTCGAATGTGATATACATAGATCAAGTAGATGTATAAACAGTAAAAAAAACACCCCAGAAAATAAGAAAACATTTTTATTGTAATTTAAAGTACAAACAGTCTGTTCTCTTGTAGAGTCTGTCTGGGACTGAACCGTGCATAAAAGGTGAAAGAAAGTCTTCAGTTTTGTTTACTTCAGTGGCTAACGCGGAGCCTCACGTTTTAATCAACACCTCTGGTATTTAATTTGAGCTTGGAGTAAGTTGAACGGGATTTGGAGAGAATGGGACGCAGCCTTTTTGGTTTTTTTTGTTTAACTATAATTGCAATTGAACGAATAAAACAAAAACAAACCCAATTTAAAAAAAAAAAACCCGCACCGATCAACTCCATTTGGAGATATTATTATAACTGGGAAATATTGATATTGAGAAAATAATGGGTCAAAACTTGCAGAGAAAGTGCCAGCGCACTGTATTAGCTGTTAAAGTTTTTGTTTTTAATTTCTACATGTCACAATAAGTGGATAGCATAAAATATCTCTGCACTGTGCAATGTGAGCATGTGCTAATCCTACAAGAAGCCACGCGTCTATCTGCAGCATGTGCACTGTTTATATACCTTATAGATATATTAAAAGTAAACTATTCCAATTGGATAGGTCTCGGAACTCATTATGTTGCTGGCATGCCTGGCGTGTGCTCATTCAATAATAACGGCACGTTACTGTTGGTAAAAATAAGAAATATAATTTGAGCATTTATTATTTGTTTTATAGTCTAATTCATGTCATTTGGAGCATATTTTAGTGCACAAACGAAGTTAAAAACAAACAATATATTCAGTTTAACATTCCCCTTCCCCCCAATATATGTATATTTCATTAAACCAAGAGAATATTAAGTTAATATTTAACATAAGACAACCACAGCATCCGTCCATATGCACGTTGCTGTGGTTTTAGGAGGATGTTTATTTTACTCAGATCTATGTATCTGATTGTGTTTCTCTTCCCATTCGGACGTCAAAACTTGTGTGCAACATAGGCTCACTAAACTCAAGTTTAAATGTTTTCTGTTTTCATTTTGCTTTCAATTGAACTCATCCTGGCTCCTCAAATAAGACTGCGCCACTTCGATCGTCTTCTCAAAAGACTTTTTTCTTGATTTTTTTTTTTTTTTGGTGACTCATGCACAGCTCTTCAACCTCCGCTCTCACGCCAAAATATTTTTTTTTTAAAGCGAGGCTCTCCAAATAACGGCTAGTTTGCATGTATACTCTAGTGTGAAGTTCATTCTTGTCTGTCTAGACTCTCCTTACGACCCTGTTTGTCTGCGTTTTTTTACCTTGACCTTGGACTTCCGTGCAGCTGCCATTTGGATGAGCCCTCCGCCGCAGTTGTAATTTCCCTGAGACAAAAGAAGCAACAGCCTCTGACTGAGGAGCGACTGGGGAGGCAGCGAGGGTCCAGCTTTCTCTGAGATGTGTTTACAAACAGGAGTCGATGGGCATTTTGTGCCTGTAAGTCCAAAAAGTGCAGTTGGACTGCGCGTCCTTTTGCAGTAGCAGCTCGAAGCCTGCTTTATGTGTGAGTCATAGGTTAGGCATTGTGATACACTGTGGGCCTGTCCCAGCTCTAACATTTGTTACTTGATTCATTAAGAAATTTTAAAAAAAAAAGAGGAAAAAACCTCATCAAGCAATGAACAGGGGAATTGGTTGAAAAGGTAAAAGTGTAGCGCTCAGAGGAACTTTTGATGCTGCACGGAGATGTCAGTGGCATGCGTAAAAAGTAACTCGTCGGGTGAAATGGGACATTTTTTTTTTTTAGCTTGGGTTCCAACTAAGTATCATTTGTGGTTTGTGTATAGTTCAACTGAAAGAGGCAATTGTCCGTCCTGTCGCCAGAAAGAGTCGATGGCGCAGTCTACAACCAATACTAATAACAACCCACTGTGCCAAAAACATCACGAGTTTGTTGAACGTTGCAATTGTCTTATCTCTGCAAGTGATAATTATGAAGCTGTGAAAGAATTTTCGCAGATATCAGACATAGTTTCTTTTAAAGAACAGAGGCTCCCCTTCATTATGAACGAGTTAAATGACTTCTGACTAAATGAATTTTTCATGAGAGGAGTCCCAATTTGAAACAATGGTGTCTTACCTGCATAGCTTCCGTCTCCTCCTGCTGCTGTTGCTGCTGATGAGGTGCAACTGACACTCACGCAACACCTTAAAGTTTGTATATTTTTTAAGGGGGGGGAGAAGCTATACCTCTGAATCACACACACATGGATACACACATAAACACGAACACGCACATACTGTAGATTCCATGTTTTAATTGATTTTTTAAAAAAAATATTTTATTTTTAGATATCCTCGTTTGATTTGTTTCTTAATTATACGACTTTTACTAATTTTTCAGTAATTGTCCCAATAGTTCTTTATGGAATATTAACACACATATTTGGATACAAAATACATTCTTTGCACGTCAGTGTGGAACAGAATCACAAGACTCCTGCAAAGAAGGGGCTTGTGTTTTGCATTGATAATTCACAATTAATTAGACATTTATTCACCTTAATATTAACCAAAGTAGATTAATGAATTAAAATGCTAGCAAGTAACCACACTAACACAATGCTTTGCGTAAACCACCGAACCACATTAACTATTGCGCATTGCGCTGCTACTCCAGGCCACGTAAAAAATAAATAAATACATAAACAGTAATAATCACATTCATTATTTTATTTATGGAAATAAACTTGCATCCTCTTTTGCACGTGTAAACTGCTTCATGTATCAACACGATGGCTTACACTCTCAGTCAGTTCACAGAGTCGGCTAAACGTCTGATCGTTTTCCTGTGGCCCAGCTCTTGAGCATTTCCAGAACTTCCCTTTAAGGGTGTGGGTCTAGCTGACTTAAACCAATGGTGTGACTCGGCTTTCTGTGGGGGAAAAACGGTGACATGCGAGGCAGTGGGTCTTTAAAGGAGCTGCTCTGCCCCTGCTCTCAAACCCAATCTCGCAGGACTTGTTAGCGTATCACGTGCCAGACTCTTAATGAAGTGGACACACCGTTGGGCCCGGTGTGCGCATGCGCTCGGTGTAAAATGTAGTTGGAAATGAGGTGTCCGTCTTGGAGTAGTCGACTTTTAAAAAGCATCGGCAGCCCGTGATATGACGACTTCGCTGGTTCTGCATCCACGCTGGGCGGACACCTTGATGTACGTTTATGAAAAAAGCCCGAATGAAAGCAGCCAGAATAAAAGCCAAACAATGGAGGGACTGAGCGGTAATTGCCCTGCGACCCACTGCAGGGACCTGATGTCGCACCCTGCGCTGGGACGACATTCTGGCTCCATAGCGACCCACCAGGGCTCCGTCTACTCGGATATTTCCTCTCCGGAGAGCGGTCGGCAGTGCCCCGCTCCCCAAACGTCTTCGAGCGCGTCTCTGAGCTACGGCTACCCCTTTGGAAACCCATATTACGGCTGTAGATTATCCCACTCGCACAACGTGAACTTGCAGCAGAAGCCCTGCTCGTACCACCCCGCGGAGAAATACGCCGAGCCCAGCACGGCTCTCCCCACGGAAGAACTGTCTACCAGGCCGAAGGAGTTTGCTTTCTACCCGAGTTTCGCCAGCTCGTACCAGACCGTCCCAGGATATCTGGACGTGTCGGTGGTGCCCGGAATCAGCGCCCATCCTGAGCCGCGACACGACGCCCTAATCCCCATGGAGGGCTACCAGCACTGGGCTCTCTCCAATGGCTGGGATGGACAGGTGTACTGCTCTAAAGAGCAAACGCAGTCGACCCATCTCTGGAAATCACCTTTCCCAGGTATGGATATAATACAGTTATTATATTTCCGGAAATAGAAACTTTTGAAACTACTTTGATTAACTGAGCTTACTGTACTGTTTGACAGGGATCAATTGGAAAGTATAGGTGATTGAATTTAAATTATTATTTTTTTAATAAAGTGCCTAGAGGAGACATCTGTTGTGAATTGGGCGCTGTGTAAATAAACTGAATTTAATAATAATAATAATAATTATTATTATTATTATTTTCACAATTATGCTTGTACAACATTTCACACGTGTCATCATGTTCAGAGCATTACTTAAATCCAAGCAGACAAGTGTCCTCTTCTAACATCTAAGCTTTAAGTTCACATTTATATTACTTGGTACCAGAATGTCTCTTCTAAGTTAAATTCTAAATTGCATTTCAGACCATAAAGAACATTTGCATAATTCCACTGCATAATTGTGGGCAAAATTATAAACTTTTTAAAAAACTCTAGTAGGTGTCTGTATTTTTTATTATTATTATTATTATTATTAAATTAAATCCTTAATATTCAGCTTAAAATAATAATTTAAAAAAATTTAAAAAAAACAAAACAAAAAAAAAACAACAACAAAGAAACAAAGGTGGAATATACCCAGTGGCACATGCATAACGTTATGAGAATAAATAAACTTTTTCAGCTGCCTGACCCTCTGATAATATTCTGAGCCTTGTGCCTGACACAGTCACATGACTGTTTGGTTTGCTGTCACGTAGAATATAAAGGTACATCACTGCATACCTTTGCCCCATGTAGGAGAACAGTGACTGAGACACAGCCTGCTGGATTTGGACTGTGGCCGTAAATCTCTGAGCCTTGTGGTGCGTCTTTTTGCATGCAGGCCAATCTGGACTCGTGTAGAGAACATCTGCATTGCCATCTAGACAGATAAACGCATCACAATCAGGAATCATTTTACGTTATTATTATTATTATTATTATTTTTATTTCTATTAAGGTTCGCATGTTGTGATCATGCAGTGAAATAGTCACTGGCTGTAACACACATCTCATTTGGCGTTTATGATCTTTGTGAAATCTGCAGCTATTTTAATTGCACATTGATACCCCCTCAACCCCTCCCCACCCCACTAGCCTCCAGCACATCTACTCCCTGCAGCCCCCTACTCCCATTTTTTATGTTGCAAATATATTGGAGCTAGCCACGCAAGCACGGGCACGCTGTCAAGTAAGCGCGCACACGTGCTCAAACACACAGTGACGTCTTCCCACAGGAACACACAACTGCAAGAAAATGGGAAAAAACTGCAAAGAAACACTGAGCATCATTCCATGTTTTTTTCACTTTAGTCATCGTTTAAAATGTAAAGAAGTTAGAAGAATGTTAAAACACAAAATATTAAGTTGTTTAGAAAAAAGAATAACCCACCTCTCATTTGATTTTCAAATGAAAGGAATTGTAAAACTTTGCGTCACAGTTTGCTCGCAATTTAAGGAACCGTGCGCTTTTTTGGGTAACATTTTTAGCAACTTAAAAACTTGTATAAAAACAAAAAAATAAAATAAATGGAAATTATCAATTTACCATAAAAAAAAAGAGTCACTTATTGAAAATAGAAGAGGAAAAAGAAAAAAAATATGTATATTTCCAAATGTTACTTTTGGGTATTTAAACACAGTTCAGGTTTCTGTATCTGAAGTTTTCTTATATATGTAACTTTCTGCATGTAAAGTTTACTATACTTTTTTTTAAGAGCTCCATTCTGTTCTAAGTTTTGTTGGAAATTTTTAGTTTTCTAATCAGGCACTTCCTTGGGTGCTCCTCTCTGCAACATGTTCTTTCTACCCCTTGTCCTAACGACAGATTTATCCAAGATGCCGTTAATAATAACCGTAACTGCGGTTTGTAGATATAATCAGCAAATACACTGCTGTTTAAAGAAGCATTAATGATCACTCACCGCTGAAAACTGTATCTAAAGGAGCTTCTGAAAGATGATACTTTGTGTGATTTACTGAAACAAAGGACGCGGAATTGTGCTGTGATTTTTATTTATTTTTTTTTATTATTTGCACTTTGTGTCAGATGTTCTGAAATATCAGGTGCACCACACCTGAGAACACGTGCGTCCTGTAAATCTACGCAGGACGCACGCACGAGGCGCACTAACAGATACACACACACACCCACACACACCCACCCACACACACACACACACTTGCACACGCCGTTTTCTAGATTTCATTCTCTTCTGCCAACTGGAGTTCTCCTGGTAGAGTGCATTATGTCTTTTGGACGACATCTGAAATGTCCCCTTCTTTCCCTTGCAGACGTCGTGCCCCTGCAGCCCGAGGTCAGCAGTTACCGTCGCGGGCGCAAAAAGCGCGTCCCTTACACAAAGATCCAGCTCAAGGAGCTGGAGAAGGAGTACGCGGCCAGCAAGTTCATCACCAAAGACAAGAGAAGACGCATCTCGGCCGCCACCAACCTCTCGGAGCGCCAGGTCACCATCTGGTTCCAGAACCGGCGGGTCAAGGAGAAAAAATTCGTCAGCAAATCCAAGAACAATCACATCCACACCACTTGATACAGACAGGGCTGCACCTCGACTCGTCCGAAAACAACACGGCATCTGTTTACCTCTCGCATCGAAAGATCTTGACTAAAGAACATTAGATATATTTTTTTTCTTCTGTTGTTGTTTTGGCCGAGTGCGTTTTAAATCTCTAATTTAAGTTCCAACATCAGCCAACACCGCCGACCACGTCTACAGCCTCCCCTCCACTTCTCAGTTTAGAGATAATCCTCTAAAAACTGTGAAAATGTTGAAAGTTCACTTCGATTTTGTTTTATAGGAATGTACATATATAAATATATAATATTTAAAACGCTATCTGTATTTCAAAGACAAGTATTGCGTGTTTTATTTTTCTTCTTCTTCGTCTCCTTCTTCTTATTCTTCTTCTTCTTCAAGCCTGCTTCTTTAAAAGGACTGACGACAACTCAAAGTGCTTGCAATGGGGGAGATCAAAATCAAAGGAAAACTGTTGTCATCTTAGAGAGGATGATCGCCACATGGACAGCATAAGTCGAACTTTCGACTTTAATCAGTTTCTACAACTGACATTGAAGACTTTCAGCAGAAAGAATAATTAGGAAGAAAAAAAAGAAATCAATTTCAAAAACAATGTTCCCATATGTGGGATGTGTTCTGTAGAGCCTGGGCTAAAACATAGGCTGCTATGTTGTTAATCTGTATAGTGCAATGCCTCCATTATTTAATTCATATTATCTAGTACCGGAGTATCATAAACCTGTATGTTTTCCTTTATCAGTGAAGGACTCTGTCATGCAACTGGAATGATTGTAAACCATTAAAGTGAGTATTACATATAAATGCACAATCGTTTTATTTTGTTATGACCTTGTTCGGTGTAACGGTGGAGCTATGATCACACGTCGCGTATACGAAGCCTGTATCGTTTCTACTTTGGTGCAGTATGTGAACTGTATTGTGGTGTTGAATTGCGTTCTGGTAACAGTGTTTCATAAATAAATGATGATTATGAAAATGCTCGCTCATGCTCGAGTCAATTAAGCATCTCAGCCGGAAAATTTCAATTTGTTTCGAGATGCGCATATGTTAATGGGCTGCCGAGCTGCTGTGCGTTGGTTTTTTGTTGTTGTTGATGTTGTTTTTTTCTTTATATTACAACACCAGTACTACCAAATAGTTATTGGACATCTAGTAAAGACATTGTCGCACATAGGGCGATCTTAATTTACGAGGACCCGACTGCGTCATTCAAAAATATGTAATATTTGCACGACCTTGGCCGTCAGTTTTGAGATTTTATCAGCTTGTCAAATTAGATTTGGTTCAATGTAACTGCATCGAACCCAGTTCTGAGAAAAAAAAAAATCTATCAAGATAAATTTTAGGTTGTAACGTGAAATGAAATTAAGGGAAACAATAAAGCGAGTTATGTTCCCATCTTCACCACACAAAAGCGCATTTCCACTATCCTAAAACAGTCGTCTGTCATTTCCCCCTCTCCCCCCTATTTTAATGAAATAGGTGGTCGTTTCTTTTGCAAAAATTACTTCTGGAAAAAAAAAAGCCATTATTTTAGGGAGGTAACGACATTTAGCTTTTTCCACCTTTCAGAAGTTAAGACCTATTCTGAAAAAAGAGGGTTTTTGCTCAAATGGCACAAGTTGATTGGCGAATTCTACGTTTTTCCCCTGATAAGCAATAATCCTCTGAGTGTGTGTGTGTGTGTGTGTGTGTGTGTGTGTGTGTGTGTGTGTGTGTGTGTGTGTGTGTGTGTGTGTGTGTGTGTGTGTTGCTAAATTTATGTTGCGGCCAATACCTCTGAAACAGGTAAGTTGTGCTCGAAATCTCCAGTGATCTTCAGTCATTTCGTTGTTTCAAATAAATTCGCTTTAATCCAAAACGTAAGGAATTGGCATAATTTAACAATTTCTATACCGTAATATGTCGACACGCTGTCGCGTTTTTGTGTCCAATGTGTATGAGGCGCACACAGTTATCCCTCCCTGCAAGAAGAAGGTTGAGTAAAGTATAATGAAGTGTGCGAATTTTGTTTTTAAATTGGTTATATTTATAGAGATTGGTTGATCAACTAATAATATAATACAGCACACAATCTATCGCTTGCTTGTTTTGTACATATACATGTACAGGCACAGAACTTTTTTGAAGTTGCTGTCGGAAACGCATTTAATTTTTTATTTATTTATTTATTTATTTATTTATTTATTTATTTATTTGTTTATTTATTTGTTTGTTTGTTTTTATTTACTTACTTAAAACAGCTCAGTAAGGCTACCTACACGAGACACATTTACTAAAACGACTGAAGGAAAATACGTTCAAATGAACATCCCACGCAGCTGCCCAGGGAATCAGACACAAGCTGGAACTAGTTTATTTTAGGTCTTCTTTAGACGTGTTCACGTCGAGTCTGTAATTTGGGTTTCCAATCGGAATGAACACTGAGCTGAGTTGACGCATGTGCCAAAAGGACTAGATCAGGCTTAGAACGGCTTATTCAATTCTGAGTTTCAATCTCGAAACCCTTGTACTTTTAAGTGTAACTCTCCTGCAATGTGGATAACTAAAAGCTCTGCTGAATTTATAATTACTGGGTGAGATGTGGTTTAATTCCACTCTTTTGCAGCGTTGTGTCGGTTTTTCCAGCTTCTGTAGATCTTTCTGAAGCTTTTTTTTTTTTTTCGGTCTGGGTCCCTGAATTTGCAGCCAGTGGAAACTTCTGGCTCTTCTTATTTTACCCTTGACCATGACTATGTGGTCACTTTGACCTTGACATCACAGAAGATTGTGAATAATAAATAAGGGGGCTGGACGGCGGAGCTCGGTGGTTTGTTTGTGGGCAAACAAGGTGTTATTTCCCCCGTCTAGACAGCCGGGGCTTAATGGCATGCCATAAATTCATAAAAAGGGGAAGTGTAGCGATATCCTTTGACCTGGGTTTTTCTGACCATCTTTCGGAGCTTTACGCCGACATTTGGGCTCTTTTCAGTTTTTGGGGAAGTGCGCAAAAAGTATAGTTACATGCACCGTGTTCCTAAGCCTCTGCAAGTCAGCAATAGTTTCACGCAGTTAGGACTGCGTGTGTCTCTCTTTCTGTGTGTGTGTGTGTGTGTGTGTGTGTGTGTGTGTGTGTGTGTGTGTGGGGTGTGTGTGTGTGTGTGTGTGTGTGTGTGTGTGTGTGTGTGTGTGTGTGTGTGTGTTATTGACCACGGCGGACAGGTAGGACTTTTTGACGACTCTCACCAACAGCAGCAATCTGCAGCGATCCGAAGCAACGGGCCACACAATCAGCACAGCAAGAGGAAATAATAAGACGACATCGCCCACAATATAGCCATTAAAGGTAGGGCGGCTTTCCCCGCATCTCTTCGATAGGCTTGCGTGGACTTTGTTTTATGACTTTTGGACTTGATAAAGCTTTAAATTGGCACACGAACCTTGTTTCGTTGGACATTAATTATTGTACGGATTGAATAAAATAAAACCAGGAGACAAAAGTTTTAAATATATATATATATATATAGTTTTAATATATATATATATATATAGTTTTAATATATATATATAGTTTTTATATATATATATATATATATATATATATATATATATATATATATATATATATATATATATATATATATATTTATATATATATATAAAATGTTTTAGGTTTTGATATTCTGGAGCATTATGACAGGAGTTGGGTTTTTTTTCTGAATTTTAATTTAATATTATAGAAAAACAGTAAACGCGTGGTTTAGCAAGTCCAAAAACCCCAAAAATATGATGTTAAACAAACTTTTAATACTTTATTTAGTCAGTTTGAAAGTATATGGTAACTAACTTTTAGTTACTATATACAAAAGGAAATAAATATTTACATCTAAACATTATACAATTTTACACTCAACATATGTGTGTACGAAAATCCCAAGCGTACAATTATAGAGGAAATCTTAGACGTGAATTGCTTCATGAGAATTTTGTTCATGTTTTACCCGCTGCAACGCGATATGTTCCTACTTAAAAGTCAACGCCGTTTAAATAGTTCAAACAACAGAAACGTCCCAACATTTTTAGTCATAAAAGCTGTCTCTGTTTTTCTTAAAATCAAAATTCTAAAATCGGATTTTTTTTTTCTTTCTTACATTTGAACTGATCAGACGCGGACTCTATGTTGAAAACACCGAAGGAGGACCAAAAAAAAAAAAAAAAAAGTTGCCTTGTTTATGTCTGCGTGATGTTTCGTCATGGCTGCAGGCCGCCACCAGACACAGACATGAGAAAGGGGGCTGATAACCTCTGGTGGTGACCAGAGGAAAATATCAGGAAGTGCTTTAAGTGTTTCTCATTCATGCAGCACTCTGCTTACTCAGCTAATTTTGCCACTGTTTTGATTTAAATGCACTGTCGCAGTTTTTGCTGCCTTGCATTAGACGGCATGTATGAGCGAGTCTATATTTTATTCAGTGTGATTTATTTATTCATTTATTTATTTATGTATTTATTTATTTGACGTTTTGATGAAAAAAATGTATTTCAAATACTTGAAGCAGAACTTCTGGTTAAAGCATGTCAGAAACAATAGTTTCACCATATGCCTTTGATGCCCAAACTGTTTTACAGTGTGATTCCTGTTCAGATAAAACATCCGCAGTAGAAATACTCAGAACAAATTTGCAGTTTATAATCTTTCTTTTCTTTTTTTTTAAACTACGTGCTGTCAAAAACAGCATAAGTTGAACAAAATGCCCAGGTAAAAGAAGAAGAAATAAAAATACAATACAAAATGGAGGAAACATAATGTATAAATATTTATGAGGGTTTACAAAAATGAGAAAGTGAAAAAATAAAACGGACAAAACATTTTCAAATAAGCATACACACAACTATTACTTCCCCTGTATTTACATATATTTATATTTGAGTGTATCATAACTTAATTCTACAGCTATTTCATTATTGCGTAGTTTCATCTGTAACGACGCAATAATTGAACAATTGTTTATTAACGTAAAAACAGCTGCATTGAATTTTCCGATCCTTTCGTATGTTTTATAACAATATTGCTATCTCTTTCTTTACAATGTTAAGTTGTCCTAAAAATCAGACACCCGTGTCTCCGTGAGATGTACACGTGTCAATAAAGATAAAATGACATAAAAAGTTTCGAAAAGTTATGCAGTTTTCAACTTAATTAGATATTTCATTATCATAATGAGGAATCCTAAATCTGAAAGTTTTTACAAATATTATTACCGAGGAAACATTAAACATATTGACACACACACACACACACACACACACACACACACACACACACACACACACACACACACACACACACACACACACACACACACACACACACGCGCACGTGCGCACATACAAACAAATACATGGAGTCACGAGGAACAAACGAACAGCGCTTTAATTTCCCTAACTGTGAATTTGAAATGTTAAAGAATATATATATATATATATATATATATATATATATATATATATATATATATATATATATATATATATATGTATATGTATATGTATATGTATAAGTATGTATGTATAGGTCGCAATGTTTTTTTATACCAAGATTTTTTTTCACACTGTCAAGTTCAACTTTTTTTATTTTGTCCAAAGCAATGTAAAACGGCTTGTTGTTGGTGATGTTATACCTTGATTCTGCATAACATTAACTGAGTCATTAAGAGTTTGTTTTCATTTTACTGTTTAAAATGTTTCCTTTTATGCTTCCATTATTTAATTACTTACACGTAATGTAAGCAATTAAATTATTCTGGTGCTCAGTATACCTGGATAAATGTGTTTGGTGGGTTTGCTGTTGGTAGTTGTAAATCATTAAATTAAAAATTATCCAAACTTTTTTTTCGGCTGAGAATATTGACATTTCTGTGCATACTTTATCTTTCCCCAGTGAGTTGGTTTCTTAAGGAAGGCTCTCTACAAAGCTTCCATTGGGCAATAACTGTGGAAACCTGCCTGCAGAAAATCAAAGAGAGAAAAGAAGGAAGAAAAGGCCTTTGTTTAGGCTATTGCCCTGTCTAGGCAGGACGGGGGATTCCAGTTGGCTAATTTCAATAAGGAGCAGACAGTGTACTAGACAGTGACCTTGACAGTGCTCCGTTTGCCACTATATTTTACCAAAGGAGATTTTTCTTTTTTGTGTTGCAACATATCGGGGTCAGATATGGGACTGCAGCAGAGCTTGGAGACTGCTTGTGCAGTCACGCATTTGTTTGGATCTGTGGACCGGAGGCGTGGAGAGACGAGGCTGGGAGGTGCAACACATTGCCTCTTCTCCCCCGAGGTAAAGCGGCTGCTACCAGCCTGCACCTTACTCTTAAGCACGGGCGCTGTTTGTTGCCATCGCACTGTTTTGCTTCTTGCTCGTCGATCCGACAACACGAGAACCCGCGAAGTGCCAAAGCTGCGCTCCCCATATTATGTTGGACTAACGCGCTGCACGCATTGCGAGACTCACTAACTAGATGAAAGAATGTGCAGTGATAGGAGCTGCGGCGAAGACCGAGACCCCGCAGCCTGTCCTGTTAAAAAACATCTGATATTTGTCTTGCTATTTAAGGCCTGAGCGCGGCTCGGTGCCTTTGGGTTGAGAGAGGATGCGTGGTCAAAAGTGACAGACACGGCTATCACATATCGGCTGACTTGCAACTCGTTTCCAAACAAGTGTTTAAATGAATGTTGGCGTTCTCACATAACACCTCATTGGCAAATTTTGTAGCGTGGAACCGGGGCTGCCTAGCACGCATGTGCAACTCTCTGGCTGCCATGCGCATTTGTTTCATTATATCCCTAAATGCATAATCATGTGATTGAATTAGGGTTTTTTTTTACAAAAACTATGTCATGATTCTGTTGCCTATGGATTCAGCTAATTATTTAAAAGAGTAGTGTTTTCTGGAACATAAAGAAATTTTGAACGTGCTCTCCCACATATTATTAACTAGAATTGCAACTGTCTATCCCCAATTTAAGCTGCAAAATACAAAAAAAAAAAATAAAAAAATCTGTCTTTCACTTGGTTTGTCTATGTGAGAGTAATTTGCATTACCTTTAAGATAGAGTATTAGAGTTCAACATCAAGTTCAACGCACCGTGACTCTGCGTCTTGAACTTGAATTAACGCAGCACCCGCGTCCTTGGAAGCATTTAAGAAATTTAAAGTCATTACAATATTCAATGATTTGTTCCTACTCTTTCCCTTCATTTCCTCCAAATCAGAAAAAAATTCCCATGACGTTATTTTACTTTGTTGTTGTTTTTGTTCTTTTTCAACGGGGACTAACATCGCAGAGCCATACCTGACATCTGTTGATATCAGCATCTTGACTGAGCACTGGAACAAGTTCTGTTAAAAACAAACAAAATCGTACTGGATTTGTTTCATAAGCTCTTTCCAGAAATCAGGGGCTGTTGTGAGGTTGCGCAGTCGCAAGGAGAGATTTCAGAAGTTAGACTTCACCGCTTCAGCGCGAGTTGCGTGACAGACTGATGACCAAACGCGTTGTAAACTCCTGAAACACTGCTTTACAGGATTTGTATAAAATCTGCTTTATCAAACACCATTTTTATTTTTTATTTTCATTTCTTCACAATGTGCAGTGAGATGACAAGGTGGGTTTCTCGACTGCCTCCATATTTGCTCGGTGTCCTCACACCCGCTTCTAAATCAACTAATTAGTGCGATATAAAGCAGAGGGCCTCTCCACTGATTGAATCAGTTAAGTGCCCTCTGATATCTTGTAAAATTCATATAAAAGAATTGCGAGAGGTGTAACTATCCCACCAGAGTTTGGCCAGCAACGTTTATTGGAGGTATCTGTTAAAGTTGCTCATGTGAGGTGTACTAGAGAATATGATGTGAAATATACGCTCTTAAAGTAACCTTGTAGAATATCGTCTCCTTCTTCTCGTCTTCTGCTTCTTCCTATTCTTCTTCCTATTCTTCTTCCTCTTCTTTTTCTTCTTCTTTTTTACAGACCCAGTGGCTTCAACTCGCTGACCCTGTTACTGTAAATATGAGCAATGAGGATCAGTCTTTTTCTTAAAACAAGCTTGTAAATTGGGGCATCACGATTTTATGTGACACAAAATTCAACCATAATTTGTTAGAAAACAAGAAGTCGTATACGCACCCTCTCTCTGAAGAAAAAATAGTTTTCATAAGAAACTTTTGCCAGCATATAAAGATGTTAAACGAGGCCGTGGACAGTTCCACTTGTGCAAATGGAAAAGAGACTCCCTTCTGGGCTCATGGAGAGAGAGAGGGGGAGAAAAACAAGACTTTACATTTTAAATAAAAGGTTTATAGTATTTTTTAAAAAGCTTATAAACCGTTGTAATACAGAAGTTAATGTTTTGTTTTGTCTGAGATGGACCAAGTGGGTGGTACCGAGTGGAGCACAACTTAGGCTGGCCACGTGGTGCCTGGGTGACCAATCAGGCGCGGCTCCAGGTTTAACTATGTTAAATGTCAGATTGCAATAAACTAGAAGCTGTTGGTCGGGCCCGCGGAAATGGGCGAGCATAATCTCCTTAATCCAGGGTTTGTGGGACCTCTGGTAAACATCCACACGGGAGACACGTTTTACTTTCCGAATTTTAGAGCCTCAGGGGGACAGCTGGCGGGGCTACCGTCTCTCTCCTACCCGAGAAGGGACAATGTTTGCTCCCTCCCGTGGAACCCTTCGGAGCCGTGCAATGGATACTCTCAATCCTACTTTAGCAGCCCGGTGTCTATTAACCCTTCCTTCAATCGGTCGTGTGAGATCACCAGACCAGAGGAGGGCAAGTGTTACTACAACAACGGGAACAGAGAGACCTGCTCAGGGGGCGGCGGCGGCGGCAGCGGCAGCCTCAAACGGGAGGACAGGGCAAGGGACGCATCTTCCCTAACGTCTGACCACGGGATGCACGCTGGGATTGCGGGCGGCGTTGCCTTCTCCAAATATGAGTATGGGACGGAGCAGCTCACTCAGGATCCGCCGTCCTGTCAGTCGATGGAGTCCGACTCCAGCTCCTCTCTGCTGAATGAGGGCGGCAAGCCTCCATCCAGCGACACACAGACCCTGGTGTCACCGGGAAGCCATTCAGGCAACATAGCCGCAGGCGGAGGTGGGTGCTTTTTGTTATCCGGATATTTTAGATACAAAAGCTAAAGTGGTGCAATAGACGTGTTGTTACATTTTTTTTTTAATAGTATTGCTGCAGCTTCATTCGCCTTAGGGAGGGATTGTTATTTTGATGCACATCTTGCAGCCTTTTCAGGCTGCAGGAAACATGCGTGGTGCGCACACGCCACTAGGGGTTGCCCTAAAATACCCCATGCACCATGTGGTTGCGAGCAATCCCAGAAAACCCCTTCTGAACTATAGGTGTCTCCATATTTTTTTGGGGGGGCCAAAACATTCAGCTGAGATCATCATATTTCCGCAGCTTAGGTGAGCTGATTATGCTGCCTTCTTTCACCGTTCAAGCACAAATTAGTGAACTGACTTAAAGAGGAGTCACTTTGGTTGACTGCGTCGAAAAGACGGTGGGAGAGAGTTTTTTTTTTTCTCTTTAATGACTCGTGAACAGAATTAATGTCTGTCGCTGTGGATTCGAGCTGTTTAAAATGCTCCCGAAACTAGCACAAAAAAAATAAAAAATAAATAAATAAAAAAAAAGTTTAGGTAAATGCTGCAGGCACGGCTTGTTGCTTTTTAACGCTGTTTTAACTGCCACTGCGAAACTTCCTGGGATGCAAAGCCGCGCTTTGGCTAACTATGGCATCCTCTGTGCAGGGCCACGAAAGAAAAGATAAAATAACGTAAATCTGGTGAAAATGTTCAGAGAAACTGAAGCGGTCATCGGACCAGACCAAAACAGGTCCAACTTTTGTAGAATCGTGCAGCGTGCTGTGGTTCTCATTATACATACACAATGCAGCTTTTGCACAAACAACAACAGCAACAGCAAAAAAGCATTCCAACTCTCTCCAACTGTATAATGTTGCATCACCATATGACACAATTTACGCTCCAATTGCGCCCATTTATGGCTTCAGCGATTGTTGGAGTGACCTGTCCCCCTCTAAGACAACAGATGCCCCCGTAGCTGCGCCATAACCTTGAAGATGACCGTGATTTTGTAGCCTAACTGTGTAGACTAATCTGCTCTTTGACCCCCTTCCTCCTCCGCCGCCTCCTCCTTCGCCTTCAACCTCTTTCTCCTCGTCTCCTCTCCTCCCAGGTGCCCCGTGGTACCCGATGCACACTCGGACCAGGAAGAAGCGCAAGCCCTACTCCAAGCTCCAGCTGGCGGAGCTCGAAGGGGAATTCATGCTGAACGAGTTCATCACCCGGCAGCGGCGGAGGGAGCTCTCTGACCGGCTGAACCTCAGTGACCAACAAGTGAAGATCTGGTTCCAGAACCGCAGGATGAAGAAAAAGAGACTCATGTTGAGGGAGCAAGCTTTGGCCTACTTTTAGAGAGATTCGGGATATAGAAAGGTGAATCGATAAGCAGTAACAAAAAAAAAAAAAAGGAAGAAGAAGAAAAAAAAAAGCCAAGCCTACTACTCTCCCTTAGGTCTTTCAATGCATGCACTCATATATCCATCTTTATTCACATTGCAGGCTATCATTAGATCCTTTTTGCTGGATTATCTCAAACGCCCCCCCCCCACCCCCCACCCCCCAAACCCCCTTGTCACCCCTTGAAAACAAGCCATTAAATGGCGTCATATAAGATGCACATCAGTGAGCCTTGAGGCGTGGTGTAATGGCACAAAAGCTGTGAAAATGTGTTTTATCTGTGTAACCCCCCCTCCACCACCACCACTCTCCGCTCTTGAACCACCAAAGCATATTTTTTTAAGGCAATATGACAACATTCATTCTGTTTTAGCCTGAGAGTTGAAGGCGCAGAAGAGGCCATTCGAGGCAGAAAAAAATAATAAAAATCTCAAGATAGGGCCTAAAAATATCTGCGAGGTCAGACAGTCTGACTGCAACGAATCCGCGCTGTAATGTCTTTATAATATCTTCAGTTAAGATCAGAAGAAGGGGGGGGAAAAAAGGAAAAAAAAAATCCATCCCGGCTGTTTTCCGCGTCCTATCGTGTAATTTGTTGCTCAAGAGGAGTGATTCCCAAGTTTCCCCTTTCTGTGTGTGCACGTTCACGGTCACGGGCAGGAGTGCTAGAAGTCTGGGTCTCTGCATGACAGAGGAGAGGCAATTATAACAAACGCATAAATATAACACAGCAACGGAATTCACAGCAGTGCAGCCGAGCCTGACAGACTGCGCACTGAGGACAAAAACAAATGAGTGTGAGCCAATTTTTTTTTTTCTTGATTTTAAAATTTTTTTTTTTTTAGATATGTAATTAGTATTATTATTCTACTTCTCTTGTTACCTCTCAACTTGTCTTAGCGACGAAAACCACTGAGTCCTGCGTGAATTTTCACCGTTCGAAAACGGTCCTGGAGCTGCTACAAAACAGAGGAAAGTTCAGACTTGTGCCAGCGAAAACTCACGAAGGATG